>BSBK01004660.1:0-670000 GCA_027943335.1 Chamaecyparis obtusa
ACTTTTATATTATATGCTAATAAAGATAAAATCAGAATTATATTGTCTAATGACTTTATATATATAAAATATGAGCATTAAATAAATATTATATATATATATATATGATTTATATATATTATGAGTCATTAATATATATTTAGTCTATTTCTTGTTCGATCAATAAATACAATTAAGAGGGTAGGGAGTGTGTATAGGAAGAGGCGGGTAAATCGGTCACATGATGGAAAGATCCCGAGATAGGTAGAACCTTGAGGAATCCACTTGGAGACTATGCAAGCGTCCCAGTACAGTAAATCTACTACGTTCCTTAAGTTTAGTGATTAGGAGAAAAGTAAGGAACTAGGGCTTAAGTATGTATTATGGATTTGTGATTGTGCTTAATATAATTTGATTTGATGCCTAATATGGTATATTAATCATTGAGAGTCAACATTCTCCTAGTAGTGAATGTTACAAGTTATTATTCCTAAGTACAATCCAAGTCCTAATTGGGAATTTTAGAACTAATCAGTAGGGCCCAAGTTGGGGTCATTTCACTCATGAATTTTACAAGTCATTATTAATATTAAAATTAAACTTTGTCCCTACATTGCACACAAATCCTTTTTCCAAAGGTTTATATTGTAGAGGAGAGGAATCCCTATGGACATCCACCAATAGCCAATTGAGAGAGGTAAAGTACCATGAATAGTCCCTTCTCTTTCTTCATCTTTATTCCCAATATCTTCCTTACAAAAATTTCATCTATAGGAGGACCACCATCAATGAAAATGCAAAGGATCCTCTACAAATAAACCAAGATCACATCATCCAAAATAGAATCCCCATCAGAGGAAAACCAAAGGATCAATAGGCTTTCCTATGGTAGCTATTTCACTAAAAATTAAAGGGTTAAAAAATTCCATAGAAGAAGAGAAACCCCAAAACCATCTCTAATAGTCAATACTAAACAATACTCTCCATAAAGTGTCATCCGTAGAAGAACTATACGGGGAACATGCCATGACAAAAACATGAGTACCATTCATCATACCATAAGGAGAAAAGAAGCACGATTCATGTCTCTCCTATCACTTTAAAGCTTCACAATAGAAGAAAAATTATCTATTGGGGTAGGAAAAAGTTTTTCACCCATCACTATGGACCATAAAAAAGATTTAAGAACATGAGGCTTTAGTCACGAGCCAAGTTTCCGAACATGAGAAAATGAAGGCATCCAAATCAAGCTAGAAGAAGAGTGCCAAAATGCAGGACCACACCACACGACGACTCCAGCTCCATGCACCTTCTTCTAATAAACGATCAATAAATCCAAGACTTTATCACTAAAATAGATAGGACTTATGCCAAAAAATCCTAACCCAAGAAAGACACAAAGTGGGGAAACTTCACATGATAATCTATATCCTCCACCCCTATAAATTACATAGCTCCCACTTATTTCCAAAAATTCCATGATAGAATAAAGAGACCCAAACCCAACTTAGAAATCCTAGGAGTGAGGGCCACCACAAGGGAAAATGGGTTCCCATCATCATCATCATCATCCTCTTTTGGAACATGTAGAAACCCTAGACCGAACCATGTTCTCTCTCACTCCATCTCCTACTCTCCATAGGGTGAGTAATTTTTTTTTTAATAGTTTTCTTTCTATTATATTTGTAAGCATTTTGATTTTCTATGTCATCCTTCCTTCTTTGTCCATATGGGACATACACACACTATGGTATCTTTTTGTATTCACACTGTACTCCTTACTTAGCATGCACATCCTAGATAGTGAGCTTATGAAGAATGGTAGTTAATCCCAATAGTTTTCTCTTTAATTCAAGTTGTCCTAGATTTTTTTTATCATCTTATACAATTTAGTTAATTTAGATCTTTTATTATGCATCACATTTCATCTATGTCCTAAAATTGTTAGAAAGTAAAGATCCCCAAGATAACTGAGAGGGGGGGGGGGGGGTGAATCAGTTATCTGATAATTTATCCATTCACAGCTTTAAACAATATAATCAATGTACTAATCAACCATAGAAAGATAACCATACACAATTGCACAATAACACAAGATATGTTAACTAGGGAACCTCTTGAAAAGAGTAAACCCGGTGGGAATGATGCCCACAAAATGATGCACTAATATGAAAGTTCCTTGTTAGAGGATGGACCCTGTTAGGAGTCTTATGAAATACATTCAGTACATATAAATCCCTGTTAGGAGATTTTGAATCCCTGTTAAAAGATTCTAACCCGGTTAAGAGTTTATGGAAGACAGAAGGACCCACTGCCCAAACAGCTTCAAGGCAAGATCTCTGAACCCACTGTCCAAAGATCTTAGAATTATTCACTAGAAATAATATGAAATATATTACCTCCTTCACACTCTGCCAAAACTGCACTCTCTGCTACACAAGATCACAATTCCAGATCTCTGTACTCACAGTCTTCTTTCATCACTAAATTAGCTCTTTTCTTCACTTCATGCATATATTTGCATCTCAATCTTTATAATACACATTACAATAAGGAAAAAATTCCTTCTTATATACCAAACTCAAATAATTACAAATGAGTCGGTCGTCAATTACAAAATAATAAATTCTACGCGCTACACACAAAATTCACATAAAACTATCAGCTTCTAGTTACTGTAACTTTCTCCAAACATATCCTCAAAGTTTTCACTGTGAACCATGTCATCATTAATGAGTCTCCAACATCCCTTTAATTGCGCAAAATCAGATTCCATCCCAGCTAAGAGATATCCTCCAATTTCTGAACATCGCTACACAGAAACACTATCTAAACACTGCTTTCACCAAAATGCTCATAACTCTTACAAATGAATGAATTTCTTTTTGCACTATTAACCATAGGTTAATAACACACCAAAGAACATACCATCAACTGTGCAAAAGCAAATCTACAATAAAACATGTGTGCAAAACAAAACTATACCTACTTTCCTGCTAATATCCAGAATATCACTGTGTTGACATCAATGACAATCCAAGTCATGAATGCAACAACAAATGCTACAGAGTGACTGCCAAAACACTTTGCATTCATTCCTAACAATCTCCCCCATTGGCATTGATGGCAACATAGATAAAAAATATCCAATGTTCCAAAAATCCAATATTGCAACATCACTGCAAAATATCAAATCAAATCTTGCTTCGTTTTCCTATTAAGCTCTCTCATACAATCCACAATGTTTTTCATGTATATCTCTCCCCCATTGACATCAATGACATAAATTCTATCACTAAGTCAACAACAACTTAATGTCAAAAGACACTTTTCAGAAAAATACAATAACAAGAGTCCTCATGACTCAGCTCATAAACTCCCCCATAGAGGAAGTTCCAACATCCAATCCAAAAGAAAGATAGGGCTCATATATCACTGGATGGATGTAATCATCTGCATCAATTCTCAAAAATAGGTTGGGGCATAACCCCAAGCATACCTCTCAGATACACAAATGTATCCTTAGGTAAAGGCTTTGTAAATATATCTGCTATCTGCTCCTTTGTACTTATGTACTCCAATCTTACTTCTTTTTCTGCAACTTTTTCTCTTACAACATGATACTTGATCTCAATATGTTTAGTCTTAGAATGTAAAATAGGATTTTTTGACATACTCACTGTACTGGTGTTATCACAATGTATAACAACAAGCTCATCAAACTTTATTCCAATATCTTTCAACATCTACTTCATCCAAATAATCTGATTACAATTATTTGCTGCTGCAACATATTCTACTTCTACTGTGCTTTGTGAAGTACAATTCTACTTCTTACTTAGCCAAGAGACCAATTTACCTCCAAGAAAAAAGGCTCCACCACTGGTGCTTTTCTTGTCATCAATGCTGCCTCCCCAATCTACATCAGTATAGGCACATAAGGTAAAATCATCAGAATTCTCATACCATAATCCATAATCCATTGTTCCTTTCAGATATCTCAGTATCCTCTTTACTGCCACATAATGTGATTCTCTAGGTTCTGCTTGAAATCTTGCTACAATACCCACTGAATGTGCTATATCAGGTCTTGTATGTGTCAAGTACTACAATCCTCTAATCATAGATCTGTACTTTTTCTGCTCAACTGCTGGTGTCTCATCTTTGCTAGATAACTTATGTCCAGTTACCATAGGTGTTCCAACAGGTTTAGAATCTTCCATTCCAAATCTTTTCAATAATTCATTTAAATACTTGGTCTGACTTACAAATATACCTTCCTTGCTTTGTGTTATCTATAATCCCAAAAAATATTTCATTTCTCCAATCATGCTCATCTCAAATTCAGTCTTCATTTCATCTGCAAATTTGTCACTAGCTTCATCTTCTCCTCCAAAGATAATATCATCAACAAATATAACTATAACCAACAAACCATTCTCAATTTCTTTTGTTCCTTTTATAAATCCCAATTTCAATAAATACTTATCCAATCTTGCATACCAGGTTCTAGGTGCTTGTTTTAATCCATATAAAACTTTCTTTAACTTACATACCATATCTCCTTCTTGTGTCAAAGGAAAACCTTCAGGCTGCTCAATGTAGACTTCTTCTTCCAATTCACCATTCAAAAATGCTGACTTCACATCCATCTAATACACTCTAAATTTCTTGTAAGTTGCATATGCTAGAAACATTCTCACTGCTTGAAGTCTGGCCACAGGTGCAAAAGTTTCTTCATAGTCAATTCCTTCTTGTTGTGAATATCCTTTACATACCAATCTTGTTTTGTTTCTTATCACTTCTCCTTGTTTATTCATCTTGTTTCTGAATACCCACTTTGTTCCAATCACATTCTTGTCTTTGGGTCTAGGGACCAATTCCCATGTCTTATTTTTTTCAATCTGCTCTAGTTCTTCTTTCATAGCATTGATCCAATGTTCATCTTCACAAGCTTCATAGTAGTGTTAGGTTCAATTTGAGAAATCAAACATAAATGTACCTTATTTCGAGTAAAAAATCCTCTATCTAAACTTCCAATAACTTGCTCAATAGGGTGATGTCTTGAAGTATACCTTTTAGGTGTCATAGTTACTGATCTTGTTCCGACTGTAGATTCTTCTCTACTTTCTTCTCTATTTTCTTCTCTGTTTTCTTCTCTATTTTCTTCTCTATCTTCTTCAGTATTACTTTCATTCAACAAATCACTGTTAGTTTCAAAAAATAATTCTACATTTTCAATGTTGGGCTGAGGTTGTGCTTCTCCATCAAATTCATAATCAAGCATTCTTTCTTGAATTTTAAACTTCTCATCAACTTTTACATTTGCACTTTCAACAGTAGTCTTAGTTCTTTTGTTATAACATCTATATGCTTTGCTTTTTAAAGAATATCCAAGAAATATTGCTTCATCACTTCTAGGATCAAACTTTCCTATATCATCATCTCTCTTAATATAACATTTACTTCCAAAAATTCTAAAATACTTAACCGAGGGTGTATGTCCAAACCATAATTCATAAGGTGTCTTGTTTGTATCTACTCTGATTTGTACTTTGTTCATAGTGTATACTGCTGTGTTCACTGCTTCTCTCCAAAAAGTTTTAGCCAAATCATTTTCAAACAACATAGCTCTTGTTGCTTCAGTTATTGACCTATTCCTTCTTTCTACAATTTACCATTTTGTTCTGGTGTTCTAGGGGCTAAAAGTTGTCTCTTAATACCATTCATTTTACAAAAGGTGTTAAACTCTCTAGATGTAAATTCACCACCTCTATCAGATCTTAGACACTTAATCTTCATTCCAGATTCATTCTCAATTTTGCTTTTCATGATCTTAAATTTATCAAATGCTTCAGATTTTTCTTTCAAAAATGCAATCCACATCATTCTTGTAAAATCATCAACAAGGATCATAAAATACCTTTCACCATATAATCCTCTAGTCCTAGTAGGACCACTCAAGTCTGTATGAACAATCTCCAACTTCTCTGCCGATGTGAACTTCTTATTGGGAAATGAACTCCTTTTCTTCTTTGCCATCATACATTCTTTGCAAATCATGTTAGTAGGTTTCATATTTCTAGGTAAATCTCTTACCGCAAGTGTAGTGCTCACCTTGACAATATTATCAAAGTTTATATGACAAAACCTTTTATGCCATAACCAACTATCATCAATCCTAGTTATCAAACATGTCATCTCAGTAGGATTCAATTGAAATACATTACCTCTAGTTTTGGATCCTTTTCCAATCATATTTCCATCTTTATCTTTTATCACACAAGTTTTCTCAAAAAACAAACTTGATAACCCTTGTCAGCCAATTGTCCAATGCTTAGTAGATTATGTCTTAGTCCATCAACAAAGTAAACATCATCAGTGTTAGTCTTTCCATCAAGAGTAATAGATCATATACCCTTAAACAAACAAGGTGCATTGTTACCAACCCTAACAATTCCTCCATCATAATTATCTAGCTTAACAAACTTTCTTTTATCTCCAGTCATATGATGTGAACAACCACTATCTATAATCCAATCAGATTTCTTTTCAACTTGTGAAACTAATGCTTTTTCTTCCCTTTTATCAGATTCATAACTTTCTTCTTTAATTTCTACATATCCTATTTCTTCAAAGTTATCATTATCACTGTCACTTAAATGTTTTTCAATTCCTGCTTCAAAATCTTCATCATTTGCATAATAACATTCTTTAGATCTCCTAGGTTTAAAGTTGCTTCTATACTTCTTAACTCTTTTAGGACATTTAGATTCAAAATGACCATATTCTTGACAAGTCCAACATTTAAAGATTTTCTTACCATCTGGTTCTCTTTTTACAAGTAATGCAATACCTTCTTCAATCTTCTTATCTTCCTCAGATCTGCTACTGCTGGCATAATCTCCATTCACACTAGTACTTCTTGTAGGTCTAATGCTAAGAGCACTGAATGCTATTTCCATTCTAGATAGCTCTCCTAATAATCTCAAGTTCATCTCTACTGTTTCTAATCTTCCAAGAAGAGTTTCTCTTGAAAAGTTTGATGTACAAGGTATCACTTGTTCAATCATCTGTGTTGTCTGCTTGAATACTGATGTCAAAGTTCTTAGAATTTTCCATATCACTTCATTCTCTATCTTATCACCTCCACAAGACTTTATTCCTGTCACAATCTTAGACATCCTACCAATATAACTTCTAATAGATTCATCTTCCATCATTCTGATATCTTCAAATGCACAAATCCAATTATGTAATCTAGCCTTCTTTGCATGTTCATCACCTTCAAAAGTAGAATGTAAAGCTTTCCAAATTGCATGAGATGTTTTCAAACATCTTACCTGACTATATTCATTCTGCGGTAGTGCTGATAAAAGTGCTTCTCTTGCAAGTATGTTACACATGAATAGATCTAGTTCATCTTTAGTTCCTGCCTCTAGATTGTCTTCCTCAATGATAGTCTTCTCATTCTTTGTAATCAACCAATAACTTGGTCCTAAACACAATAGATGTGTCTTAATCTTTTCTTTCCAGCTGTCAAAATTTACTCCATCAAACTTAGGGCTTTCTTTTTTGAAATTCACCATGGATCTCCTTAAGTTGTTAAACTTTTCTTTCAAGGACCTGCTGCTCTAATACCAATTGTTAGAAAGTAAAGATCCCCAAGATAACTGAGAGGAGGGGGGTGAATCATTTATCTGATAATTTATCCATTCAACAGTTTTAAACAATATAATCAATGTACTGATCAACCATAGAAAGATAACCATACACAATTGCACAATAACACAAGATATGTTAACTAGGGAACCTCTTGAAAAGAGTAAACCCCGGTGGGAATGATGCCCACAAAATGATGCACTAATATGAAAGTTCCTTGTTAGAGGATGGACCCTGTTAGGAGTCTTATGAAATACATTCAGTACATATAAATCCCTGTTAGGAGATTTTGAATCCCTGTTAAAAGATTCTAACCCGGTTAAGAGTTTATGGAAGACAGAAGGACCCACTGCCCAAACAGCTTCAAGGCAAGATCTCTGAACCCACTGTCCAAAAGATCTTAGAATTATTCACCAAAATAATATGAAATATATTACCTCCTTCACACTCTGCCAAAACTGCACTCTCTGCTACACAAGATCACAATTCCAGATCTCTGTACTCACAAGTCTTCCTTCATCACTGAATTAGCTCTTTTCTTCACTTCATGCATATATTCGCATCTCAATATTTATAGTACACATTAAAATAAGGAAAAAATTCCTTCTTATATACCAAACTCAAATAATTACAAATGAGTCGGTCCTCAATTACAAAATAATAAATTCTACACGCTACACACAAAATTCACATAAAACTGTCAGCTTCCAGTTACTGTAACTTTCTCCAAACATATCCTCAAAGTTTGTGCTGTGAACCACATCATCATTAATGAGTCTCCAACATCCTTTTAACTACACAAAATTAGATTCCATCCCAGCTAAGAGATATCCTCCGATTTTCGAACATCGCTACACAGAAACACTGTCTAAACATTGCTTTCACCAAAATGCTCATAACTCTTACAAATGAATGAATTTATTTTTGCACTGTTAACCATAGGTTAATAACACACCAAAGAACATACCATCAATTGCGCAAAAGCCAATCTGCAATAAAACATGTCCACAAAACAAAACTGTACCTGCTTTCTTGCTAATATCCAGAATATCACTGTGTTGACATCAATGACAATCCAAGTCATGAATGCAACAACAACTGCTACAGAATTACTGCCAAAACACTTTGCATTCATTCCTAACAAAAATATATCTTGCAGTAAATCTAGTTGTCATGATCACCCTAGGTCAACAAAGTTCTAGTAAAAGTAAGTTAGCACAAGGGTTGAATCTTTCCATGGGGTTTCATCAATCTCAAGTGTAAAGAATTCTCTTCTCCACATTTTTGTGAACCCAATGCAAAACATTTGAAGCTCCAATTGTCTTTGAGGTGTTCCTCTTGTTTCCAGAAATTCCTTCTATGAGCTTCATGGTGCAAACCACTTGGAAAACTATTGTAAGAATATCTATTCATCTAAACTAGTATATTCAAACTATATTGGGCCAAATATTTTCGAAGAACATGAAAAATAATCAAATCTAATAATTTTCTGGACTAAATCTGGGTCCAAGAACTCTATTCCAATGTGAAATCTCCTATAGAATCTCCTTGTGCAACAAACCATGAGTCTTCTCTTATTGTGTAGTTCATCTATAATCTATCAATATCAATGTTCTTAATATGTGGACATGAGCACAACTATAATTTTTATAAATATTAATTCTATTTCACTAGTTTCACATCTCTCATGACTCATGAACATGTTTAGTTACTAGTATTGCATGTACAAAAATGTAGTAAGAACACCCCATCAAGGGTGAGTGGAGAAATAAAAATAGGGTGGAGTGGAGTATTTTTCACTTCACACAAAATATGTTAATCATCCTAACCAAAAATTGTATCAATGTAAAGTAAAACTCAAGATACTCCTTGGGAAACCAATTTGGGTATTTCCATTAAGGTTTCTATATGATGGATGTATGGTCTAGTATTTAAGTTGGGAAAAAATCCTAATTAAATAAGGCACATAAATTTTGACAATAAATGAAAAATCTCAAGTAAACAAAAATGATAGAATCTACAAATCTATTCTATTCTTATTTAACATTATTTTATTTTATATTTATCTCTTTAATTTAAACTTATTTTAATTAGTCATCGAAATAAAAGAAACTAGATTATATTATAAAATTAAGAGTTCACAATATATAGATATATTTTTTTAAAATAAATCTATTTAATTTTAAAATCTATTTCTTATCTCTAGGAAATCCTATTAGAAAATATTCTTCTAAATCAATTCATATCATCTAATTAAATCATATTACTAATCTACACTTAAATTCTTATACTAATACAATATATAATAAAAGAGATATAGTTCTTATCAAAAAGGGAAAAAAGTATTTAAGTGAGCCCATTTTAGTTATTTTAAACATGATATTCTAAACCATTTCCTACTTTATCTATTTATAAATTATATACCTAGATAATCTTTAACTAAATTAGTAAGGCAAGATATAGATATAGTTAAGTTTGTGGTGGTAATATTTATATATAATCATTGTCTCCTCTCTTTAATACTAATTATGAGAGATGCTAAAATGGTTTCCTAAAGAGAGGAGAGATACCTCAAAAATTATGTAGTGCATGATATAGATTGATGTATGTGACACTCATATCCTAATGGTAGTGATGGAGGGACATCTGGATTGAATTATGCCTATAACTTGTGAGAAATAGGTTGAATATGATTCTCGCCTCCTAGTGATATATGTGTCAATGTATATTTGGATAATTGTATGGTGTCAATCATACCTTTTACCATTATGTTTCTCTTGTTAAGGATTGTAATGAACTGTATCTAGTTGGACATTGATTTTGATTATTAGCTAGATGTGATGATTATGTTTCTCATGAATGAATTTTGATAATTTGGATGTTGCATATATGTAATAACATGATTCTTATGATTACATTATTCTTATGGATACCCATAATCTCATGCATTGGTATTGATATAATTTTTATCATGAATAGATTTCATGATTATAATATTACACCTATACATATATTTTAGTGTTGTATCATTTCTTATTGCTTTAGATATATGTGCTATCTTGGTTGGATTGATATTCACTTGTGTGTATAGAACACATGACCAATGGGAAGGGGAGATGATATGGTGACCCATGCATGCAAAACAATAATGTCAACCTAGCCTACTAAAGGGCCAAGGTTAATGTCTATATTATTGTGGAATTATGCAATGTGTAGATATTATGTGATTATGTGTATACATGTTTGATGATTTATATGGTAAAATGTATCAATGCATGCAAGTCTTATGTGTGGTATGCGAGTGAAATATGTCATGGTGTTAATATTTAGTGAGATTATGTGTTAACATGATGTTAGTATTAATAAAAATTTAATTTTCATTTTATGAAGTGTTTGCATCATAAATACCTATTCCTAACCTCCCAAATACTAGGTGTAGGGGTTGAGAGTAATTTAAGGACTTAAAAATGGAAAAATAAAGTGTTCCAATTAACTCAAGTGGGATAGGGACCGAACCCAAAAAAATGTGACATCAAGTCTTATAAATGGAAGAAAAAACATTCACAAGAAGTGAATTCAACCAGCTAACTAAAAAGAAAAACTCCCAAAAAAATAACCAAAAACTAAAACATAAGAAGGGACTAGCTACTAGACCTTAAATAGGGGGATGATGAACTCCTTTCCATTCCTGATTCATATCCTTGAGCTTGTCTATAAAAGAATTCATCTTGGGAGGATGCACATCCACATCAAAAGAGGTTCCTTTGTTTCCCTTAATAGACACCTGGAGGCTTTCCTCCCTTTGTTTGTGCTTGACCCTTTTTCCTTCTAGCTTAGCCTACAAACTGTTGAAAGATATAGAAGTCTTCACCATAAATTACTTTCTAAAAGAAACCAAATACTACAATTTATTATTGAGTTGAGTCTGGTTAGCCTTCACATTTTGTAGAGCACTAATCATTTCAATTTTTTCCTCTTTGGAAGGAATCAGAGTCTTACTTTTTTTATCTGGTCTTCCATGGTCTCCCAGTTGCCAAGTTTTTACACAAAATCCTCAGGTTACCCCCACATATTTTTGTCCTCATTTCTATGGGTCTAGTTCCCCACCTTATGTTCCACCTCTGCAATTGCTTCTAGCTTGTTGATCTTCCTCCTTGCAGTGCAAATTTGCATAATGAGACATTTAGTGATGGAATTTTATCTATTATAAAAGCTACATAGCTTGTCCACATTTTTTTCCAATACTATTGATATAATATAGATATTAAGTAGGGGTGGCCTTCACTTCAAACAAAGAGGAGAGGTTATGAGGGATCACATGATCACACGGGTACCCTTGAGAAATATAGACATGGGAAGAAGGGTTTTGGGATTGAGAGGGGGATTTAAAAATAGTATTTTTTAAGGTCCAATTCGAATTAGTAGACCACAACGAAAAGGAATCCTCTAACACAACCATAGTCTTTCCTTGAGATTTTTAATAGAAAGGGATTTGTACATAGATTTTATAAGAGGATTAAACCCAATGGATCTAGTAGATGAGGGGATATTAGCAAATGTTTAAAAAGGGCTATTGTTAGGGTTATAAAATTCCACAATCAGACAAGGTCCAGGGTCAATCTAAGGGGTCAAGGCCAAATGAAAAATTGTAAAGGAAAAGAATAATCCATTGATGTAAGGGAAAGTCGACAATATTTTTAACTTTGGAAATATACTAAGACAAAGACAAAAAGACCCAAAATAGGAAACTAAACTTTATATCATGACGACACTGATTACGCATATGAAAGATGTGAGAATAAAATCTCCTAAACCTACCCTTAAGGGTAATGAACTTTATTTGAACCATCAAAAAATCCTTCCACTCACCCATAAGTTCTTCTCTATTATACCTATTGTAAAACTGAGGATTCTTTCACTAGGGATAATAAATATCTTTATATCAGGCTTCTAGTGACCATTATAATTAATGGGCATAGATTTACCTTCTACAATCAAACTAGTGGCTACTACTATATATTTCACAAAAACCATGAATGAAACCCATCTAATGACCACCTTGCCTTTGTCTAATGAATCTACAAATTTTTCAAATAGTTGCAACTTACGTCCTTTCATTTCCTTGACTTACTAGTCCACATGACTAGCCTAAATAGTAGGTAGAGAAATAGAATTATTTTTAAATTCATCCCAAGATTTTTGTTGAATTTGACTAAAATCACCCCTATATTGATACGAGAATCATGAATATAGATACTAGTGATAAAGGAAGAAATGAGGACACATAGTGAAACTAGGAGGTTAATCCCAAAAATTGCAACCCAAATGAAATAAAAAACCTTTCCCATCATAATAAATTTTAGGGAAAAGTTCCATTATTGCTAAGAGTAGAAATATTTTTATGAATCTTCTCATGAACTACATGAGGAATATCATGGGTGGAAAACCAAGTTTTAATGGATTTGTTAAGACAACCTATCATAGCTATCCTATCAGTGATATAAACACTCCAAGGTGTGCTTGCACAAACTCTCTCTAGGAATTTACTTGTCCTACCTCTCCAAGATCCTAAGATATCTTCTAGGACCTTAATGGTATTTTATTTCTTGACCTAATACTATTCCAACCCAACTCTATGAGTTTATCTTCTTGTGCTTCACCTCACAAGATTACTATCATTAAGTGTGCTTCAACTCTTCACTCCTCCTTGGATGTCTCCAAGTGCCAATTCACCATAAATTCTCACAAGTGTTGCATGGGGGGTTCATTCTACATTAAAAAATATTTTTGAATCCCTAATGGTCCCATTTGAATAGGTTCTCAAGACTTTTCCCATTGGGTTCAAGATTCACTATGACCTTGGCTTAATAGGCCTAATTGGTCTAGTAGCCCTAGACAAGGTGCTTTTCCCAATTCTTCCCAAAAATTCCAAATGAATCCAAAATATAACTTCACATTTGGATACCCTTTTGGGAGACCTTAAATATTTTGGTGGTCTTAGGGTTCTAGGGCCTCCGTACAGTAGGCTTCTAGAGTATAGGGCTAATATGGCTATATTTATGCAGTCTACTGACTTCTTCCTAGAAATCTACCTTAAGGGATTGGCCAATGCCTAATATCATTACCAGGTATCAATATGAATATTTTATATATGAAATCATGCTTCATTCAAGCATCCACACTTTCCCCTGCAAATACACATCAAATCTTCATTGTCTTGCACCTAGCCAGGTACACTGGTCTCACCTAAGGCATGATGCTAAAAATGGCCATCTTGTTCTCCTGGCTTCCTACTTGCATATTTAAAATGTACAAAGTTTCCCCTAACATATTCATCCAAACCCTAGTGTTTTCCATGGTTGGATTCTATGGGGGGAGCCATTCTTCCAAAAATCACTTTGTCAACACCAGCAACTATACAACTTGTAAATTTTTTTAAAAGTCTAACCTAATGAAATCAAACCCTCTACACTAATAAATATAAATTTATTATAATTAACCCTAATTAAAAAATATAACACTAAATTTCACACTTCAGTCCATATATTAACTCATGAACTCAAAACAAGTTGACTGTCACTGAAAACCAAAACATTGTGCCTTCATACCAATTCAAAAATCTTCTTACACCGTATTGCCTTGAGAAAATGTGATCCTATCTAAAATAAAATATTCCTTATCCATGTTTTTAGTCCACTAAGCATTAATAACCACCCTTAACTTTTAAGGGATCAAATTTGTCAATGTTGCATGCAACATTTTCCAAAAATGCAAATGCTGTCATGACAACATTATATCAACTTTTCCATCATTGCTCAAAACTAACTTTAATGACCACTAAATCCTACCAAACAATGTATGAACATCATTTAGGACTTTTAAGGTACTTTTCTAATCTTAGCTAAGTCTAGAATACTTTTAGACCCATTTACACCCATTTTCCCATCTTATGCTTAATCTAGCACTATCCACTAGAAAAGTATTAAACATCTAGGTTGGATTGAGCCTAGTCTAATCCAACTAGGAAAACACTAGAAAGACCTTCTAAGGTCAAAATAAAAGCTAATGAATTGGCTAGGGTTAGTACAAGACAAAAATCAACCTAGCTTAGGAGTTAGCCTAGGTGCTCCTGCACCACTCAGCTACCTAGTAACTTTCCTAAAATGTGTGTTGGCACCTAAAAATATCCACCATATCCAATAAACCTTTTATTTTCATGATGAAATCCCTTATTTCCCATCTTGGGGTACTTTCACCTTTCAAAATAATAATTATATTCCTAGTGTCATCTTCCACTATAATTTTTTTAAAACCATGCATGACTACAACCTCAAAACCATGGCAAGAAATAACAACCTCCATCATCTGGGTAGATTAAATTCCCAGATTCACCATGAAGGCTGATAGAGTGTTTCCTAACATGTAACTTAAGAGACAACCCCCTCCCACCTGATCTAGGTGTAAACCTATTGACGAGCCATCAAAATTAAACTTAACCCATCTAGGATGAGGGGTGGACAAATTGATATTATTTTTGAGACCTAGAGAATGAGCTTTTATAGAACTTACTAAGATAATTGGATAGACCCCATCTCCTAGAAATATTCTAGTCCATATTAGAAAGAGGAGACTTATGATTGCAATTAATTTGGTATTTTTAATATTCTCATTTATGTTATTGACCATTGAGAAGAAAATAGTCTCCCAATTGACTTATTTGTACTTGAAAAAATAATTATTCCATTCCTTCCATAAGGCCCAAATAGCATAAGAAGTGAATTCCACCACAACTAATTAGTGAAAATATGATAGAAGGGGGACATCCAAGAAGAGGATACAATTTGAGACTTAAAAGACCAAACCCACTACTTGTTGAACAAGACCATTAATATTTGTCTCTACTACCATGAATAATGATATGTAACCAAAAGGTGTCCAATAAAATCCTCATTCATTTCACATAACAAGCATCTATTGACCAATTTTATCCCCCTCGATCTATAAATTATCTAAAGTGAGGATTTTATTGTTATAACCATTCCACCAGAAGAATCAAACATTGGGCATCATTTTAAGGTTCCACACCAATAAATAATTAAACGATTGGGGCCAATAGGGAGAAATAAGGTTAAAACCATATTTGATAGAGATGATACCATCCACATTGATCCCCCAAACCAACTTATCCTTCTAATTCACTCTATAAAATCTAAGGGAGGAGAGGCATTGAAGAAGTTGGATAACCACAACCTTGAGAGGACCTTCCAAATAAAGAGGGTCAATCTTAAAAGTAGGAGGGATATTAGAAGCATCCCAATAGTCATACACCAAACAAACAAGTCTACTAGTATGGTCTCTCTCAATAGATCTGGAAACAAAAGATGAAATTCTAGAAGAGTATTAGAGATCCAAGGATATTTTGAGAAATTTTCTGAACTCCCATCACCAATGTGACACACATAATCCTATCTAAAAATAGGAATAGTTTTAGCTAGATTATTCCAAATGTTGGAGCCTTAGGAAAAATGATGCTCTAAGAACTTTAGTCCTTCCCTATTCAACATATATTTGGACTGGAGAATTCTAGAAATATATCAAGAATTATTAATAATATTCTAGCCTACTTTTGAGAGGAGGTTCAAATTCAAGTTATAAGAATTGCAAAAAATTAAACCACTAAAATATTTTTGAATGCATACTTTCTCCCAGTCAACAAGAGATAATCTCTTCTTGTCTCCCACCCCAACCAAATAAATCTTCTTTTTATCACCTCAAGTTTCTTAATAGACATGATAGGTACATAGAAAAGGGACATCACATTAATGGAGGTTCTTTGAATGATATTCATAAGAATCTGAAGCTTCTAAAAATTACTAAGAAGAGACCCTTTCTTGAAGGCAAGATAAATGAGGATCTTTCCAGAAGACCATCCTAAACCGAATTGTCCACTTTAACAATTGATAGTGACATACCTAAACAGGTAGAAGGTATATTAAAAATTTCACAATAAATAATTAAAGAAATTATATTTAATGAAAATTGAGAGGAGTGTTGAAGAAATAAATGGAACTTTTTCAAAGATTGATTCTTTGACCAGAAACCAAAGGATAATTATGAAGTAAGTTTCTCCACCCAACTGCCTCTAAGATCATAGAAATGCTTGAAATGACCATGTCATCAAAAAATTATTGGTGGGAAACCATCGAGGGAGATGATGATGAAATGAAACTAGTGAGAGAATCTTCAAACACCTTTTGATAAATTTTGTGACCAAGAACATCAACCATTAGGAGAAAGAGATAAGGGGAGAGAAGATTTTCCTAGTGAATACCTCTAGAGCTAGGAAAAAAACCATTAGGGGAAAAATTGAAAATAATTGAGTACTTAGGGGATTGGAAACAAGCCTCCATCCTAGACATAATATTTCCTTAGAACCCATACTTCCCAAGAGCTGTGAAAAAGAACTTCCATAACACCGTATCATAAGATTTCAAAATGTTGAAGCTTTAAAAGTATAATTTTGTCTTTCCCTTTTCTATAGAGTTTATAGATTCATGAATGGTAATAATAACATAAATAATTTATCATGAGGTCTTCACTAGCTAGGAAAAATCATAACATGTGCATCCATATTGTGGGATATTATATCCCCAAAATCTGATCTAATGTATTAGGAATATAATAGGGACAACAGGGTTTAGTAAAATTTTCAGAGAAATATAATATTAAGAAGTATTTTTTATTGAACAATATCTATTAATCCTAAGAGAATTAAGATTTTTAATTAGTATCAATCATACAGTTAGTAAAAAAGACAATACAGGTTAGTCGGTCAACACATAGAGCCTAGACACTGAACAAGACACAAGGTAGAGTACTATACTAACCCAATATATTTTTGACTGAGTAGTCATAATGAGCCAGATGATTACCAAGTACCAAGAATAGTAGTCACTGAGCATTCATATTCACCAAGCATCAGTTAAATACTAAATGATGAATGTAGTGTACACCGAGTAAAGAAGGAAATGACATAGTAGTTTGTAATGGCACAAAATACAAGAAAAATGGTTTACACTAATCAAAAAATGGTTCACCAAGATTGAGATGAAATTAAATATGGATGTAATCATTTAATGGTTGATGATTCCTATGTAAAGATGATCTAGGTTATTCATTTGAACCGTTGATATTAGGTTTTCTAAGATAGTATGAAAAACCTAATTAGGTCAAATCAGTTTGATATAAGAATTGTATTTAGATGTCATTTTGATGAGTATCACACATGAAGTAGTGAAACTCAAGAACATATGAAGATCTGAACCCACTGACATCACACATGAAGTAGCCACACTCAAGGAAAAGTATCACGCATGAAGTAGAAAACCTAGATCATTTTGACAAGTATCACACATGAAGTAGCCACACTCAAGGACATCTGAAGTATCACAGGGTTAAGTTTGAACCATTGACAAAGTATATAGTTTATCAGAAATAGAAGGCTGCCGAGTAGTATTCAGAGAAAAGATTAATCACATTAAGATGATAATAGATAAGTACATATAGAATTTGATATCAGGAAAATATTAGTTGCTATCTACAAATAAATTTTATTGTTACTTTTTAACCATTGTAGCAAACTTTAAATCTCTTAACAGAGTAGACTTGACAGTCTTTTATAAAATCTTTTAACCGAGTGCACACTTAATTGTTATGCTAAAATCCTCTAACCAGGTAGATCTAGCTAATATTTTTGTTACTCCTAATAGGGAAAGATCACTAGAAGTGATCAAATCTTTATAGCCATAACTGAAAACTTTATTTACTGCAATAGTGAATCTTTGTGTGTTCCATACCCATTACAGGTTTTACCTTCTAACAAGGGTTTTTGTGATACCAAAATACATGTGCTATGTGTATGAAGTTTCATGTTTTCATATTTGATCATATTACATGCATTTACATTTCAGTTATGTTATTGGATGTATGGTGAATGAAAATGATACAATTGGTTAATGATTTACATTTTTACAAGGATTCAATTAAATTTTTTTAAGTGTACAGATTCACCCCTCCCCTCTCAGTACACCTTTTCATAATTCCAACAGTTCGTATCAGAGATAGTTCTCTTGTTGAGGAAGTTTAATCACTATAGAGAAAAGATCTTAAGGATGGAGAGGTATAAGCTTGACAAGCCTATTGAAAATTAGAAATCGGGGATGCAGATTCTCATAGAACAATTTAAGGAAGCCAAAGAGAAACTAAGAGATTTACTAGTCAAAAGGAAGGAAATGACATTTCAGCACAATGAAACTTATTATCAGGAAGAAGAGATAGAGGAAATTTTTAAAGGGTCTAGATTTGGAAGCATATCTGATGCATCTAGAGGAACCATATCAGATCTATATGAAAAGAATCAACACCTTACTAATCAAGTGAAAGCACTACAAATCAGTCAAGAAACTCAAATGGTAAGAATGATTGATGCCATGGCCAATGCAAGACATGCTGAACAAGAGCGAAATCTAGTTATTGAAGATATAAGACAAATGACTAAAAAGATGGAAGAAAAGGAATCTAAAATACTAAGACTTATCAAGCATCATTTTGAAATTTCTAATCAAATGGTTGTCATGAGTTAGGAATTAAACCAAGTGAACAATGAGATTAATAGAAAACTAGAAGATATTAGTGAATTGAGAGAAGAGAATGAAAGACTAAAAAATGAAGTGAAGATTCAACAACATCATAATGAGATTATAAAGAAAGCTGGAGAAAGTACTAAAAGGATGGCTGAATTTCTATGCAGTCAAAGAAGACTTGACAACACTACTGGTTTAGGTTATACTGAGAAGGGAGAGTCATCAAGACAAGGTTAAAAAAAATATTCCTATGCACATCCAAGGCCAAATAATCTCGCATGCTATCACTAAGGAAAGCAAGGTCACACATCAAATGTCTGCAGAAGAAAAGAAAAATATATTCGTAAATGTACTCCTAAATATGATGGTTATTGTTATAATTGCAACAAGTATGGAAATCAAGCACATGAGTGTAGATTAAAGTTAAATAAGTCACCTAAGAAACACTACATGGAAAAGAACTACCATACTTGCAACATCCATGGTCATTTATCACAGGAATGCAGGAAAAAAATGAAACAAGTCTAGAAATTGAAAGGAGAAAATAAGACATATAAACTGAGAAGACAAGGTAATGCATATAATTGGGATTACAACACTTGGACTTGTTCTAAAACATGTGGTAGGTATGGACACATTGCAAAAAATTGCATGAGAATGCACTAGAGAGGAAGATCTCAAAATAGGAAATTTTTTGGACTGGCATGTTTGCACTATCATAAGGTTGATCATTTAAGTAAAGACTGCAGAGATTAAGCACCATAAGTGAATGTTAATACAAATGAGAACACCATTGCATAAATCATGAGGATAAGGAACCAAATTTGGAGAAGAGAAATAGATGACAATGCTGGAACAAGCACAATAGTCGATGACACCTCGTCCAATGGATTAGGTGATTTCACCACCTCCACCTAAGAAAATCAAGTAATTTTGGAACTAAACTTCAATCAATTATATCTTACAATAGTTCAAGTTATATCTAATGCATGAATACCAAATCAGGATGAAATAAGATACACTAGGTAGTTATATGTTTTGAGCATGAAAATTTTATATTCGGTAAAAGAATGACTAAGAGAAAATTTGTTAGTTAGTGAAAGTGTTAAGGTTAACCAAGTTGAAGAATCAATCGAGCAATGTTTAGTGTTAACTGAACTGAATTTTCAAAGACATAACTGAACGTCTTTATACTAATCGAGTTGTGGTAGGTGAAGCATTTATTGCAAAACTTTCAGCGGGAAAAGGAATTTTAGGTATAAATATGTATCAAAGCAAGTCATATCTTCACACAATGAACCAAATAAAACTAGAGTGATTTGAGTGAATTTGAGAAAATATTTTTTCGAGCATTTCACAGAGATTTGAGCATATCATGAGCTATTTGATATCATTTCAAGTGCTTAGAAACCGAGTTATTTTCTTGAAGTTTATGCAAAGGCCTAAATATGTTAAATCAATGGCATCCTCATCTAATTCTACAAAATCAAATACCTATAGTGACAAGAAGGTCACATTGATCAAGCCAACAACCTACTAAGAACCCAAATAAAAATTAGACCCCGAGATTGCATCACAAGTTGATAAAAAAAATGTGTGTTTTTTAGCATATTGCCTAGGGTTTTATTGGTTTAGGATATACGTCCATATATTCACTGCAAGATAAGAGAAATCAGATATTTTGAGCTTCAATCTACATACCAGGAGCTATGCTAGGATGGAAATTTGAAAGATGATGATACACACCTGGAAATCAAAGGTCTGAAAAATGCCTTTCATTTCTTGAAGGAGTTTAAGATAGAGTGGATTTGGGTTGTACTCAACTGAGTTCATGAAGGAAAGATGTAGTTGGATGAACCAATCAAAATCACTAAGGATGTTATCCAAATGGTTACTGGTTACCCAATGAGTGATAAGGAAAAAACCATAAGAAAACCACCAAGAACAAAGAATGAGAAATTAATAGGAGCCAAGTGGGATGGTAGAGGCATGAGGATCAACACCATCACTAATCTGGAAACTAGATTTGGACCCTATGTTATTGGTTACAAGTTTATTCAATCAAGCATGCCCAATAGTGTCCCATGAAGAGAAGTGGACATAGCATACAAAATTGTTAAGAAAGACTTACAATTAGACCTCACTGAACTATTGCTGAAGAAACTTGAGGAGAACATGAGGACTATCTATGTTGCTAAGACCAACACATGTAAGTTTGGTTCACTTCTTGTATGCACATTTTTCTACTTGCAAAACTATTTTCCATCAGTCAGTAATGTTGAATGGGATGTAAACCGACCGCTCATCATCCAAATTAGTGAATTCATCAAGAACTTATGTCAAAATTTTGTGGTTGTGATGGATGACTACTTTGGAAAGTTTAAAGAGAGAATGCACAAAAGTAGTAGGATACCTGCACAATTATTTGATAAGTACAAGGAAGATATTTATTTTCTAGCGGACACTGACACCACCCTAATAAATGCAGTTGAGCTAAGAATTCCATGGATACCTCTAATGGGATATGAATTTGATATTAACCAAGCCTCTAGGTCAATCAAGGCATTACTAGCTGAGCCCAAATACCCCAAATCTTCTAGGTTTGGAACCTATGATGAAGCTAAGTTGAGAATAAAAATGGACTTAGTCAGAGTAAAGGCTAGCAGAAAATCCAAGAAAATGATGGAAACCTTAACTAAGCAATTCCGTGAAGAAGAAGAGGAAGCAACAGAGAATCTGGTTGAAGAAGCAACCGAGGAACAACTTATGATTGATAATAATGAGCATGAAGAGGAGACCGAGTCAGATAAAAAATTAAAGATGCATCGGTGAAGGAAAAAGGGAAGAGAAAAAAGTAGAGACCCATACACGACCACATATAAGATCATCTACATGTGTTTCTCCACCCCTGAAATGAGGAATTACAAAAATCACAAGGCCTACACCTACAAATACATATCAAAAGAACAAGAGAGGTGCAAAAGCCCCCACCGAGCCACCTAAGAAGAGGAGGAATCTTATCAGAGGTAAGGATGATATCGACTCTAAAGAAGAAGATAATAAAATTCAATTTGAAGTTGTTGTAAATAAAGGACAATCAATTGATGATCTAGTAAATAATATAAAGGAAATAGGTAGACTAGGTCATCCTAAAATGAATTGGTATGTACATATGTCAACCGAGGATCATGAAAAGATAGAAGAGGAAATCATCTAGATGATGATTAAGTTTAGAAGATTACTAGTGGAATTTTCAAATTACATTCCTAAGGCACTATATGAGAAGGTATCACCAAGGTAGACTTATGCCTTGCATACTAAAAAAAAAGAGAGAACACTCATTGATTTTGGCAATGCCTACTCTATCAGTTATCAATATTGAAGACTACATGAAATAGTATGCCAATAGATTTTAGATGAAAGGAAGAGAATTGAGTATATTGCAAGTGAAACTTGAGGAAGTGGATGAAGATAGTAAAATTTTGTGGACAAAAGTTTTGGACTCAAAGGCTGAAGCAGACAAAACTGCACTAGCAATAATCCCCAAGAAAAATGTAAAAGGTAAAGGAAAAGGGGTACACTTAGATGATGTAGATATTACTACTAAAGAGCCTATTCACATATCTAATACTGAACAACTAGATGATACATATGACAAAGAATTCTATCTGATAGGTTATACAGAAGAAGAAAAATAGGATACTCCCGAGTAGCTAGTTACAACTTGGAATATTGAAGTGACAATAAAAGATATTACTGATGGAGATCCTAACGATGAAGTAAAATATGATGAAGATATCACCATTTCTATAGAAAACATTGAGGAAGAAAAACCTAATGAGGCAACAATAGTAAAAAATTGGATAACTTACCTATATTGGTGCAAGCCATTGATATTGCCACTCAAGGGTAACCCAAGGATAATATACCTAAGAAAAAAATGAATAACATTGAAGGACAAGGTGAAGAAGGAAAGAAGGAGATAAATGAGCTTGAGACAAAAGATGAAGAAAATAAAGGAACTAAAAATGGGATAATGTAGTTGTCTCTACAACTGACACAAGGTCAAAAGCCCAAGGACATCAGACCAAGGGTACAATCAAAGGGAAAGACAAGGAAGAAAGTATCTCAACCGAGAAAGAAAATTCTAATCCAAAGACTAAAGATCTAGTACCTTATGGGAAATCTCCCATATAATGCACCCAAGAGAAGAAGAAAAAGAAGAAATATGGTAAGGGTCTAGTCACTTTAGATGAAATTATTGAAATTCCTACATGTGACCCAAGAACCCTAGACTCGGAACAACTTAAAAGATATGGAGAATTATGCACAAGGAAGGCTACACAAGAAAATCTAAGACATGAAAGTAAGCACAAGAAAGTCTTAGAATATGTTAGAGAGATTTTGATGCAAGTAGTCCTCGATATCAATGGTGATGAGGAAACTCCCATCATTGATCAACTTGCAACTATAACTGAGCATATAAACTCTCTTAAAATAGATGCTGATAAGAGAATTGAAGAGAGAGATGAGGAAAAGATACAGCTTAAGCTAGAAGAGAAAATCAGCCAATTGGCAGTTAACAAGGTCAAACTATTTGAGGTAATAACTGATTTAGACAGTATCACTCAAAGGATTATTACAATTTTGCACAAGCTATGCACTATAGACTCTTTCACTATTGAGATTAGTGAAAAGATAAAGAAATTAGATGAAGACTTAAAGGTTAGTGAAAATAGTCTGCTAAATGAGATAAATGCATTTTATGAGAATTATGCCAAAGTTACACAAATCCAATGGTTAAGACTAGAGTTGAGGAAGGAAGAGGATAAAATAAGAGAACAAGTAATTGAGATACACGTAGAGTTATTTCCACACTTAAAGGTGATGTAGAGGCATGTGAGCAATGCAAAATAATTGGTTGCAACCCCTGAGATATCGTTTATAGAAAACATTTTTGATATGCATGCACAAGTCAGTTTAGAGTAGATTGCTCTAGAGAATCTCAAAGAGGAATGGGAAAACCTCTTGGCCACTTTTCAGAAAAACCATAAGAACATATTTGAGAAATTAAGTACATTTTTGGAATTATTTTTAGAAAAGGAGGAAATATATGTATGTACATTCTTACATATGTACTTTACATCGAGAGCATGTCCAAAGGGGGAGTTCACACATTTTTGGTTTATAGAATTTTTCAAGTCCAAAATTTTTTAGTCGACATATATATAATGTTTTTGATACTAATGCCAAAGGGGGAGAATGTTACTCCTAAGAGCATTAAGAGTTTCCATTAGTATCAATCGTATAGTCGGTAAATAGGACAATATAGGTCAGCGGGTCAACACATAGAGCCTAGACACAGAACATGACATAAGGTAGAATACTATACTAACTGAATACAATTTTTACTAAGCACTTATACTGAGCCAGATGATTACCGAGTACCGAACATAGAAGTCACCAAGCTTTCATATGTACTGAGCATCAGTTAAATACCGAGTGATGAATGCAGTGTACAAAGAGTGAAGTAGGAAAAAACATAGCAGTTTGTAACGACACAAAATACAAGGCAAACAGTTTACATCTATCAGAAAATGGTTTACCAAGATCAAGATGAAATTAGATATGGATGTAATCATTTAATAGTTGATAATTCCTATGTAAAGATGATGTAAGTTATTCATTTGAACTATTGATCTTAGGTTTCCAAGATAGTATGAAAACCATAATTAGGTCAAATCAGTTTGATATAAGAATTATAAAGATGTCATTTTGACAAGTATCACACATGAAGTAGCCACACTTAAGGACATCTAAAGATTTGGCAGGGTTAAGTTTGAAGCATTGACAAATTATACAATTTATTAGAAAATAGAAGGCTATTGAGTAATATTCATTGAAAAGATCAATCACATTGAGGTGATAAAAGATAAGTACATAAGAGATCTAATATCAGGCAAAGATTAGATGCTATCTACAGATCAATTTTACTATTACTTTTTAACCACTGTAGAAAACTTTAAACCTCTTAATAGAGTATACTTGATAGTCTTTTGTAAAATATCTTAACTGAGTGGACAATTAATTGTGTTGCTAAAATCCTCTAACCAGGTAGATCTAGCTGATCTTTTTTTTACTCCTAACAGGGTAAGATCACTAGAAGTGATCAAATCTTTGTAGCCTTAACCGACAACTTTATTTACTGCAGTAGTGAAGCTTTTTGGGTTCCATCCCCACTATAGTTTTTACCTTCTAACAAGGATTTATGTGATACCAAAATATATGTGTTATGTGTATGATGTTTCATGTTTGCATATTTTTTTAGATTACATGCATTTACATTTCAGTTATGTTGTTGGATGTATGGTAAATGCAAATGATACAATTGGTTAATGATTTACATGTTTACAAGGATTTAATTGAAAGTTTTTAAGGGTACTAACTCACCCCTCCCCTCTTAGTACACACCTTTCCATAATTCTAACAATATCTAGAAGAAATTTTAAGAGCAGCGGGAAAAATAATTGAGAATTTAAAATTTAAATACAATTTTCTTAGGAAATTGGCAAGCAATGTGTTGGAAAAATATTTTTGAATTTCTAAATTTTTAAAAAGAAGTGAAGTGGAAGGACCTACAACTTCAAGCTATTTATTGTTTCTGGAGAGATGCACAAATTCCAATCATAGGTGCAGAACATTACATTTGTTCCTTTTCCACTTCCAATTTTTAGTTCTTAGATTGTTATAACAACCATTTTTAGATTAAATCTTTAAACCTGAGTATTTCATATCTTTCAACTCATTTTATATGTATACCCTGATAGAGTCTGTAGAAGACTCATTTTCATGTGTAACTCATTTCCTCATGTAATATAATATGAATCTTGTGCTATACACTATATAGGTTATCTTTTGTAACTTGTTTCCTTTTTATTCTTTTCAATGCATTCAAAGGGGTTTTAGAAGGAATATTATCCACTATTGATGAGCATTTAGGTAATTATTTATTTATTTATATAGATAACTATCAAATCAGGTAGCTCCCTTACAAGATGACCATCTAGTATATCCATATGTTACCTAGTACATTGATCCTCTCAAGCTAAGGGGCAAAGAAAAGATCACCATTATTTTTCACAAATAAAAAAAATGGAGTAATGTCTAGATTGGCCAATCCTTCATGAAAAAGAGTTAGATCTTGAGAAAATTTCTTCTTCTTGGACACAACTTCAACATCAAAAACCTCAGCAATAAAATTTTTTTGATGATCTATTTTTATTTGTGTCATATCCACTACGACATCATGTTTATACTCACCACATAGTAATATATCTTCCATCCTTGAATCCTAGTAATATGCTCCAAAAGCTTCAACATCCACGGTAAGGGATATTTCCAATAAGAATCCATTATGGTAGTGACATGATGAAATTGACCAAATGACCTGCTTGATCATAGGAAATAGGGATTCATATTGGAGTTTGAACAACATTCTCAATCAATTACCAAAATTGTTCTTCCCACAAATACAATATATAAAGAAGTGAACTTGTCTTGCCATACTTCTGCCTCATTAAAATTAAATAAACTACAGTTATTTGATGTAAAACTATCCATTCCCTTCTCCTTTTATAAACAAAACCCTCTCTTGTCTCCTCTCTAATTGAGGAAATTTGAATCTCATCCTTCCCAAAAACATAGGGAACAAATATTAGCATAATTTGTTAACTGTCCACTTTTAATAGGAATATATGTATTATAAATTATATCTTAGGCTGAAAACAAATTTGAATATGTCCAGTTTAGATAAGTATGCTCTGCATTTCTAGAGAATGGTCTAGATATGTAGAGGGGAACCCATTGTAGCATACCAGATATTTTCCAATTTTTTAGACAATAGTACTATTTCATTTCTCCAAATAGTCATTTCTATCATTCTTTAACCAAATCCCCCACATTCTCTATATGGGAGTAATTCTTTGTCTTCCTTGATTATCTTCACTAGTTCAAGCCATAGTTAAGGATTATCACTGACCACTTCTTGGTTAGCTTTATCCATTATTTCTATGAACTGAATGTGTATTTTTTCTCTGTATTAGACCTGAATGTGTAAATTTGACTTTCTTTGTATTGGACCTTCATCGATTTTCCAATAGTAAAACATACATCCTATGAAATAGTGATGTCTTCTCTCTTTCACAACAAACAAAATTCACACCCTACAAAAGGGAGATTCTACCTCGCAACAAAAAAAATTACACTTTGTGAAATAGAAAAATGATGTGATAGGTACATGTGGTTTGAATTTTTACTTATAATTTTATCTGTTACTTAGACAACTATTTGGTACATGAGGATTGAAATGTAGATGGATCCAATGGTGAATATGGAATATGTAACTATCATCTAGGTGAAGAAAATTTGTTGTTGGCATAGTCATTTGTAAAAGAGATTGTACAATTCATGAAATATGTCATGAAATTATGGATGATGAACTCATTGAATATCCATTCAATTTTTTCAGTGGCCTTGGGCATCCTTTAAATATAAAGAAAGAATAAATAAGGAAAGATACAACACAAATTATAGGTACTAAGAGAAAACATGACACAGTGGATGTTGGAATGCTAGAGTCAAATATGGTGAAAAGTACACCAAACTATAAAAATAATAGAGATCATGTGAAGGAAAGTATGCATAAACAACCAAGAGTTGGAGATGGATCTAAGTTGGTGGAAAAAAAATGTTGGAAATCTATTGGGAACATGTGATATTGAGAAGGGGGGGGGGGTGAATCAGATATCCTTGATTTATCCATTTTGACATAAATGAAACTTGCATAGTATAAACATAAAACTTCAACAGTATATCAGATCTAATAAGTTAAACATCACCCATGAAAATAAACATAACCATAACACAATAATTTTGGTTACCTAGAAACCCTTGAAAGGTAAAAATGGGGTGGGGATGACACCCACAAATCTTAACTACTGCAGTATAAAGTTTGCATGTTAGGGAAACAAATTTGATCACAAAATATGATCTACCCTATGAGGGGTCTATCCTATTAAGAGCTTGAGACTTATACAGTCTACCTTGCAAAAGGATTTAAGACTTACAACTAAGTAAGCACTCAGTTAAGAGATTTACAAAGGTCTGTTAAAACCACCTTGTTAAAATATTTACCCTAATGCACTTGTTAAAATGTCTCAGTAACTGATCCTTCTATTTTCACTGTGATGTTGATTACATATCTTCTCTTTCCAGTATAGATTTGATCTCATCTATCAAGTATGTCTTTGTTAAGCCCTTCACTGGTTTCCTTTGTTCTACTTGGTCATTGAAATCTATCAGAATACTTCTCTATTCTGAACATATTCTCTTTGTCACACTCTTTCTTCTACTCATACATCATTTTTGGGTTTAGAAAACATCTTATATAGACAATTAACTTTCTCCAAGATTTAAGATCTACAATCTAGATTATCTCATTTTTTCCCTTAGCCTTTCCCTAATTCTAATTGGTTCCATGTATTACATAGGGATTAATGATTGCAATATAAGAGCATAATCACCCATGTGATTCCCTCAACAAACAACAAATGAAATATAAATGTTGGCCAAAATGGTTTACCTAAGTGTTTGTGCCATAAAAAACACATATTTCAATTTTGGCTTTCTCGAAATTGGATATCTTTGGCACTCGGCATTCACTGTTCTTTATACTCTAGTGCTCGACATTGTCTTCTTTACATAACTCAAAAAAAGTTGACTCGACTAATACAAAAGTACTTGATGACCATTTTTTTACTTGGTAGTGACTACTACTTGGTAAATGTACATTATACATGACTTAGCCTATATATGATGACTCGGTCGTAGTGATGACCAACCAACATTGCCTAGAAAATGACTAAGTGTTGGACACTAATAGACAACAAAAATTTAGGGATCAACAATCTCCCCCTTTGACATTAGTGGCAAAAACACTTTTTCATGACATTTTCATTATATTTACAAGAGTACTTAGTACTAACAAAAGTATATAGAATACTCCCCCTAAAACTTAAGTTAGTCTTACAAAACAAAAAAGATTTACATTTGTACATATAAGACTTCCTTACTTGACATACACTTGAATACATATACACATTTACAAAATGTAGTATGTCATACCATTTATTTTTGCTTTCTTCAATCTGATTCTGCTCTCTGAATTTGTTCCCTCTTTGTGACTTAACATCTCATGTCACTCTACTATTTCCCCCTTGTTTTTGTCACTTGAAGTTCTTGGGGTGTAGGGATCTTGAAATACTTGTCTAGAAATGGTTTATGAAGCTGCATGACCATATGCAATGCATTGTCCCAACTTGATGTTGCAATCTTTAAAACCTCAAACTTTACCTCTAGCTCGACAGCTAGGTCAACTAGGCTCTCGACAATAGAAAGATAGGGATCTTTCTGAACTAATTCCTTTACCATAGATAACTCTCTTTGTATTGTCTCCAGATGAGGTGTTAACATTATTTGAATAGAGAGAAAGTGAGCCCTTATCTTACCATCATTAGCCATCAACTCGGCTAACCTCCCTTGAGTATGTAGAAGCCTGGTGTAATGTATAGAGCTGGAACTGGCATCCGAGCTCAATCAGTGGCCAATAGATTGGATGTCTAGCTGTAGCTTAGCGACCAACTCATGGTTGTCCTTGGTGAATACTTCTACATCACACAATTTCTTGTACAAAGATTATGCATTTAGTACAACTTCTTCTAAATCTATTATTAGGGTAGAAAGTTCTACCTACTTCACTACTATATTGAAAGAACTTATTAAGTACCTTGGTCTCGAATTTTCTTTTTGACCACTGAAAAAACTTATCATTCACCTCACTTTCATCATCAGTCACTTTCTTGACAATATAAAGAGGTTTTTCTAGTATAGGGTCAGATTCATTAACATCAGTCATTTCAAAAGCATAAAAAAAAAACCTTTTATTTCATGAAGTACTTGCTTTTGCTGATGTTCACTTCTCGTTTCTTCTTGTTTTCTCTTCTTCTTTAGTAGATCTTGTAGAATTTTCATCTGTTCATAGGAAAAGTTATTTGTGTCCCATTTAGGAATCACAATAACTTCCTCAAGTGTCACCTGTGGGGTAGGAGATTTTACCTTCTTTTTCTGTGACTTTTTCTTAGGTTTTGTTGCACTTGGCATCTGTACAAGATCTTTTATTGCCTCTTTCTCCTTAGGCTCTTGAGTGTCTATTTCTTTTTCTATCTCCTTCTCTTATGGTTCCTTTTTCTCCAGATGAGGATTTACTATTTCCAATGCAGACTGTTTTGCATGGCCCTTACTTGACTCTTCAGTAGATGTAGGCTTAGGTGTAAGTACCAACTTGTCTTGTTCCTCTGTAGTAGTATCATGGTTGGCTAACATATCAACTGTAGCTCTATATGGACTTGCAGAGGTAATTTTATCAGTTGATGTATGCTCAATCTATGGATAATTTATTACTTGTAATAACACAAGATTACTGCTCGGAAAATATTTATCTTTGGCTACCTCGGCTTGAATTTCTTCCTCGGTCAATACATTAGTTTTCACTGGGGTGTCAGTGATGTCAACATTAGTTATTTCAGCTATCTTCTCACATTTTTCGATCTTTGGAGCTTCTTCCTCTTGAATATGAGGTTCACTAACATCTTCTTTATTATCTAGCTCAACCCCCTTAGATGTGCTAGCTTCCTGTTGTGTACTCTTATCAATTATAAGACCAAAAATGATCTTCCATACTGTTACCTCCATTATTACTAACTCTCAATTTTGGTCTTGAAAGTAGTAGTCTTGAAGTTGAAGTTGAACCAAAGTTTTCCCGCAAGTTCAAGTTCAGGTTCAAACTTCCAAAATTGTAAGAGCATCCAAGTCTTGTAGCCCCTAAACCTATTTATCCTTTCAGAGTTTTATCATTCCCAAAGATGAACTTGAACTTGAACCTTATCCCGAGTCTCAAGTTAGTTCAAGTTCAAGTTCATATTTCATAATATGGCAGTTTTTCACATGAAGATTTTGGCGACGTTGTCTTTTCTACCAAAAGGAGGTTTATGTTTGTAGCAGTTCGAGTAATTATTAACTTTTTGAAAGTGTTGTACATGAACTATCTCATTCACAAGATGGCTCAAGGGTGCGAAGTTTGGAATGGACAAATGATGGCGTGACGTAGAGGGGTCATAAATATGCAGATATGGCAATCAGGGATTTTTCTTGGGAGTTGAGATATTCATGCTGGATTAGTTGCTAGATTAATTAAGAATGGAGGGACATGTCAAATCAATCATTCCTCCATTAAAGAATTTATTATAAGCATCTTTCTAAGATTTTGCAAGGATTTCAAGGCATTCGTGAATAAATAAGGAATGATTAGGCTTGTTTTTGTTAATTTTTGTCTAGAGAAGTGAAGAGCGACGGAATTGTTGGTGAAGAATTTGCAAAAGACTAGTGCATAGTATCTTGGTGAGTTATCTATCACCTTTGCAGTTTTAGTTTTAGAAGCTTTTTCTGTTGCAAGTTTTTCCGTGATTTTGGTAAAATGCCATTGTTTCACCCCAAGCTTCCGAAGGAAGAAAATAGAACCCATTTACTGGTTTCCCTCCCAGATATAGGAGATACCTTCCTGTTAAATGTTAATTTAGAAGAGCTCTGTGTTAGAGTGTGAAACACATCAGAGGGTTCTTTTTCAAGAAAATTAGCAAGAAGCAGACTTTCAGAAGCCGCTGCTTTTCCTCCAGCCCTCATTTACCCCAAATTAGTATTGGAATGTGCCGACAAATACGACGCCAAGAATAGATGTATTAAGGATGCATCAGGAGAGATCTTGGTCAGAATTTGTAGAGAAACAATAATAGTGGCTCTACGAATTCCAAAAAAAGATCCATATGAACCATGGATATTTGTAGAAGCGAAGCAAGTGTATGAAGCAGGAAAGAAAAAATATAGTTCTTCTATTGCCCAAGTATGGCTTGCAAAACCAGAGAAAGGCAGGTCTAGACTGCCAAAGCCTATGACAATTGAGCATTTTCGTAAAGACATAGCTGATATGGTACTCCTTTTAAATAGGGTAAAAGGGAATCCTCATGCATTCCACTGGGAGAATTGGATGTTCTATTTTATTCAAAAAATTATAGAGGGAGATAAATTTATTGATTGGGCGGACCTGATAGCAGAGAGACTTCATAAGGAACTCTTAAATGTTACTAATTTGTCTACATTTTACATTTCATCCTATCTGGTTTATGTTTTAGCCTGTTACAGAGCCTAGGAGGGGTTACCTCATGAGGTATGGACTGATGATATGAGGGTGTATGATTATTTCACATGCTTGCAGAAGGAAAAATTTCCCAGTGTTTTTAAAATGGTAAATGATAGTTTTCAGGGAGGTTGGTGTTCGAGCTATGAGGTAAAGAAAATTCTAGACTTTCTAAAGAGGTTCAGCAGGTAGTCAATGTTTATGGCTATCATTTCATTCAATTCTCAAAGTTTACTTATCTCAGGGTAGGTGCATTTGATGCAGAGCCCTTCAAACTTCCTAGATTTTGTTTAGATGACATAGTCCTAATGGAGTTATGTAGGAAATTAGTTCTAGTTGAGCAGAAGGCTGGAACCCCAAGAAAATTTTTGGGTATTCTTTTCCTGATTGAGTTAGGGCATTATAGATGTAAGAATTTCAAGGATGCTTTGGCTATGAAAGAGGAGCTCAATGATTTTTGTTTGCACACTTATATTCCTAGGGTGGATTTTGACTACTGAGGTTTTGTAGGAGCAAATCTCAAGGTACCTGAGACTATTATGCACCTCCCAGAGCTAGAGGATTTCTGGATCGGTTGTCCAGATGAATTAGAGGTGAGAAAGAGATTATGGTCTTGGTTAACTTTTAGACAAATCATTACTTTTAAGCTGGATATGGACACAGATGGAATAGAGGAAGATAGTGAAGCTGATATTCTAGATTCCTTATATTCAAAGAAAGTTGAAGCACTTCCCATCCCTGAATTCAATTGGTCGGAGCCTGAAGAAGATCATCTACATGATAAAATGAAGAGAGTAATCGAGAGAATAGAAGCATGGTTGTCAATGAAAAGGGTCTTTGATACTCCTTTGCAGTCCTCTAAAGGGCAAGTGAAAACTAAAAAGAAGCGTTCAACAAAGAAAAGTTCTATTTTGACTAACTTAAGTGTTGATCAACCTTGTGTAGGGAAGGCTAAAGCTGAAGTCGAACCTAAACTTGAAAAAATATCCTCAAAGGTTCAAGTTCAAGTTCAAGTTCAACATCCTGGTGAACCTGAAGTCCGAGTGACTTGGTCAAGTGCAAGGGTAAGGGAAAAGTTTTAGAAACAAAAAGCTATTCCTAGCATCGTCATGGATTTAGATGTTTTAGACCCTGATCTTGAAGCAGTATAATTAGAAGATCACAATGTACCTGAGATGAGTGATGATAAACAGGCACCACAAGAAATAGAAAACACTCCAATGGACTCACTGGCACTTCTTAGTAAGTATGACACGCAGAAGAAATCATCTGTTGCTCCATCATGGCTGGAAACCCCAACAAGTAAGAAAAGGAATGTCGTTGCCCTGTCAGTACCTGTTGACGATGTGGTAAGCAGATATCTTGGGAAATCATCCAAAGTTAAAAAGGCGAAGATGGAATCCAAAATTGATTTTGATGAAACTAGCGGCTGTTGGATGGTAGAGATTGCCAAGCCTGTAGATGATAAGGTTGAAGGGGAGGCTCCAACTCTAGATTTTTAGATATCCAAAGTAGATTTGGGAAAAGACACCAGAGCTGCTGATATGAGGTTTTTTGAAGTGTCAAATAAAAAGATCACCAATAGGGTCTAGAAAGATGCCAGAGATAAACAAGATATGAAAGAAGCGATAAAAAGTATGGCTCAGTATATCAACAACATTCAGCATCCTGAACCAATTCCCCTAAATGAAATGCTAGCATCAATTGACATGAAATCCCCTAAAAATTAGAAATTTCTCGATGAGGTTCAGAGGAGCAAAGCAGTGAGTAAGACATTTGACGAATGGATAGAGTGTGTGAGAGGGGAAATTGTCAGGATTCTAGGCCTTATGAATCAAGCCCGTGCTTAAGAAGATAGTCAAGTAAAAGAAGTAGAGGCCAACATTGAGGAATGGGAGTTGGAAAAAACCACTTGGACCCAACAACTTCATTGGATTGACGAAATCCAAGAATATGGCTTGCAGAAGTTTCTCATTGAAAAGCCAGTCTCTGGATTAGATGACACAGTTCTCTATGTGATCAAAGAATGCATTGAGTGGAAGAACAACACTATAATCCTGGGAATTTTTGAAATAGGAAGTCTCATAAAGGGACTAAAAGGAGTTATTGAAATCCTTTCAAGTGATATTAAATGGATTTATGAGCAATGCCAAGAGGTTAAAGAAATGTCTGATCAGCTAGTTGAATAGGTGCTCAAAGAGGTAAATGCATGGTTTGATAAGCTCAAGAAGACAAGGATACCTACAGATGGGCATTTCATGAAGACTGCTAAGATGGAATCAATGATGATACTCCAGTGAGATCATCTTGATATGCACTCAACTAAGATGCTTGAGATTAGAAGGGAGAAAGAGGTCTGGAGGCAGATGATCGATTTCATTGGCCTGCCACATTATAAAGTCCTATCCACACTTCAAGCTACATTGAAGGATTGGAAGTTAGCACATCTCGCAACAACTTCAGTTTCCTAACCATTCGAGACACTTGGTAGATTTTGAAAGGCATCTTTTTGATCTCAACCCAGTTTTGGTGCTTAACGCTTAGGAAAGTTATTAGTTTTAAGATTTTACTTGCAAGAAGAAAATTTTTACTAAGTTAGTTATCCAAGGCCTTGTGTGGCTATATATTGCAAAACTTTAAACTGATTAAGGGTTCAGCTCTCTGAGATTTTTGGAACTATTTTCATAAGTCTATGTTTTAAGTTTTCTGAAACTAATATAATAGAACATATATGCTATCTTATAGTTTTATATATGTGATCAAGCTTTTTGGCATGGTACATACTATTGTTTATCAAAGTATGGTTTTTTTTCCTATGGAAATAAATTATATTTGTTGAAGACTTGACTATTATCATTGGTTTATTTTACACTTGAAGCAACAAAGAGAATTAGTGGAAAATTATATTTTAATTAGTGAATCTTTTGATTATAACAGAAGTGAATGTTCTTTTATTCTGCACATTCTTTTCATGATGATGGAATGAGTGTTTTTCCTTATGTGTTTTCTAGTTAAAGGCATGCATGTTATTCATTCTTTGTTAATAAAATCCTATTGAAAATCCACTAGCAAGGGGCTGCACCTTGTGAATTTGCAAAGAGTTGGCTTTTAGCAACTCATTTGTTAGTATTGAGTTATTCTTTTCTTCTCTTCATTCTGTGAAGGGGCATAAGATTAATTTAGAGAAGAGGGAAAAACTGTACGCTAACAATTTTTGGTGACTCTGTTGGGGAGTGTCTAAGAATAGACCAGGAGCAACAATTTGTTAATTTGTATTCAATGATCAACTATGGTGTTACCTGCTGAAGTTATCCCTAGTCGACAAGAACTTCTTCCAGTTTTGCAACTAGGCCTTGATTTTTCTGATACTCAAGAAGACATAATTGCTGACCTAAATGCAATAGCCTAGAATTTGAGAACTAACGATCAACAATACCATCAAGCAAGATTAGTTCTCGAGGAAGAAGAAGAGATCACAGAAAGAATCAGAGGCTTTCCTGAAGCCCAAGATGCTGCTGTAGTGTATAGAGTAGCTCAAAGGCCTTGAGAATAACTGATTCTTGATTTGTTACAGTTTTGTCTTCAATAATCTAGCTGATAAAAGATTTACAAGGGGAGACAGAGCAAAAGGTCTTGTAGATTCTGATTTTGAAGAACTAGCAAAGCTTGATTTTAAACCCCAGATGCCTTCCAGGTGAAGACATTTTAAAACCACCAGCAGACCTTCTCCCACTAAGTCTCCTCCTATAACTACTTTCAGTTCTTTGGTCTCACCAGGGACTGTAATTCCTTCTTTTGTAAATTTGCAGCCTTTGAATATTATATTACCTTCGATGGCACAAAATCAACCTTGGGGGTAGGCTGTAGGGCCTTTGAATTTAGGAGCAAACTTGGGAAACTTACCCAAAGGCCATGACATCCTACCCAAATTTAGCGGGGATGGAAAGAAAACCCCTAAATACCATTTAAATTCTTTTAACATAGCATGTGGAGTTTTAGCCATAGCTACTCCAGAGGTAGCCGTCAGACTTTTTGTCTTGACCTTAACTGACTCTGCAGCTGAGTGGTTCCATAGTCTTCCTCATGCCTCAATTACTGATTGGGATTCTATGAAGATAGCATTTGAAACTCAGTTTAAATTAGTTGATGATGCCAATACCCTTTTGATTCAATTAAGTCAGATGAAGAAAGAGATTCAAGTTCCTATTGTAGACTAGGATTTGAGAGTGCACCTAAACCTATTTTGAAGGCCAAAGACAAACAAACATCATAGCATATTATCAAATCAAATTTAATGGTTAGCAAACTAAAATCAAAGCCACCTCAGTTTAAGCTTAAAATGGATTCGCCCATGCACCGTTTGATATGCTTAGATATAGAGGGATGTGGGTGTGCAAACTCAAGCACTTGGAGCATGCAAGATAAATGATTTGAGGATCAAGAAGACCCAAAATGACACAAAATAGGTATGAGGAACCTATTTTGCCTCAAAGGCCTCAAGAACACACAAATATGCAAAGCTAAATGAAAGAACTAAGATTGATTAAACAAGAAATGAATCTATGTTAATCCATTTAAGCTAATTTAGATGTGATTTAAGCTTGAAAATGATCTAAAAAAGATGAGTTTATGCTTATGCTAAAATGAAAATGGCATTATAACTTTGCTATTGAGTTTGAGAGTTGAAGGATGATTTGCCTTAGGAAGTGAGGGTATTTATAGGATTTCTAAGGCTTGGGGTAGGAGGAATGAATGGCCAGGATTGAAATCCTTAAGAGAGGCCAAGATTCACTCAAAGGGAAGCACATGGATTGTGCTAGTTCTCAGCCAATCAGGAGGTGACACATGTCACAAGGTGAGTGGATGAAGGGAAGGGCAAAGAGGAGTCAACAAAGGGGGCTCCAAGCTCATAACTCTCCAAATAAATTCTTGTAAGAGCAATGAATGGGCTTTAAGAGGCTTTGAAGACTTTGGGGAAGCAATAAATGCTTTGTGGTTGAGATATTTGGAAGGGAAGACTTTGCTTTGGTTTAGGAAAGTCTTAAGCTTGGTTAGGATTGCACAAAGGTTTAAGGGTAGGATTAGGATGGGTGAAGAGGGTGGATTTGAGAAGATTCTAGAAGAGTCTAGATTTCTCCTTAGTTTCATGGAATAAAAGTTATTCATTCCAAAAGGCTTAAGTTTTAGGAATATTTATTAAAATATTTTCAATAAATATGGAAATTAAATATTTAACCTTAATTAAATATTTAACCTTGGGATTAGGGTTAGGAAAGATGGGATGGGCAAGTGGCTTTTGGTGAGATTTAGATATTTATTAAAGGTAAATTTAATAAATATTAAATATCTAGGCTTAGGGTTTGAAGGGACTAGATTAGGGATTTGACCCATTTAGAGGAAGGTTTAGGACTTTCTAGAAGAGTTTAGTGCTCTTTAGAATTTTGGCCAACTTTGGGATAAAAAATAAATTAAAAATAAATTAATTTATTTTTGAAGTTTTTGGGCAATTTATTAATTAAAATAATTAATAAATTAGGGATAATGTCCAAATGACATTTTTAGGCTAGATTCCTTAATTAAAGATTTTTAATTAAGAGAGAGGGTTTTAATGGCATAAAAATAAATTAATTAATTAAATAATTAATTAATTAATAAATGATGATGTCATCAAAGATTTTTAGAAAACAAAAATAATTTATTTTCTAAAGGATTTTTCGGTGTCTACATTTTGCCCCTCTTTGATGCGATGCCGCAAGTGGCATGGCGTCAAAGACAAGAAAATAAGATGCCAAGGCTAGAATCAGAAGAAGAGGGTATGACGCCCGGGTGGACTAGAAGAAAGAGGAACATGCCCCAGTGGGACAAACTCATGGAAGATGTGCCCAGTGGGACAAGGAGAAAGAGGGATTACGCCTTGGGACAGAGTGTGCCCGGCGGGACGAGGAAGGAAAGGCCTAGGAAGAAAGGGGAGATAGATAACCTCACTTCTAAGAACAAATATGGATGATATGCAAGATGAGATGGAAATGCAAGATGCAAGATTAATCTATATGATGAATGCAAGGGACCAGATAGCTCCAAGTGCAAACGGGAGTGCACAACCTAGATTTAATATAGCTATGTTAGAGACCTGCCAAGGATACTGGGATCATGAGGCCTGTCAACAACGTTGCAGAGGACTGACGAGGACTGACGCTAAACAAACACACAGGGTTGCCCCAACATCACACATGAAGCGCAGAGGCAACATGGTGGAACCGATGCTGAAGGAACCACAAACACACAACTGACTCACAGGCAGAAGTGAAAGATCAAAAGACCTTGCCCCAGATTATCTGCACACGCAGCACACCGTGATATAATGAATCATGGTGACCCTGGTGGGATAAAGAGAAGCCAAAAAGATTAACAAGACCCAAAGGACAAAAATCCAAGATCAAAATGATAACTCCAAAAAGACATCCTTTGCCAAGGAGAGAGATTAGGTTTGATTGATGGTGGGAAGATTGGTCGGACAGGAGGAACGATATATCCTCAAGGACCCATGGGTTGGTGAGAGAATAAGTGTAGTTGTTCGCTGGCAAAAGCTGAAGTTCAAGGAATAATCAGGATGAGCAAGGATAAGTTGACAATTGATGTTGCTGAAGCACAAGGCCCGAGTGGGACTAAAAGTTTTCTGAGGCAGGGGATGGGACAAGATATTTGATCAAATGCTGCTGCAGGATGGACAAGGACTAAGACAAAGGATGGAACCTAAAGACACAAATGTACAAATGAGCTTAGGTGGAGACACGACTGACGCTATGGTACAAGACTCAAGAATAGGATATACAAAGAACCTGGGGATGAAGCTGACAACTTCAAAGATATGCAAGATGGTGCCCCAGCTAGGTTGGAAGGCCAAGACGGACTGGCAGTGGATGATGTGTCCTAAAATGACACGGATTTGGGAAAGACATATCCCAATGATGATGATTGAATTGAGATCAAGGCTTGCTACAAGATGAAGGATGCGATTTGATCGGTTAGCTTGATCTTGGATGTTGGATAGCTAGAAGAGATGGATAGGTTGGGAAGATTGCTAGCAAGGTGTGGATAGGGATGAATGGCATTGGATTGCAATGAGGTTGGCCTATAGCTAGATACCAATGACAAGAGAAGGTGCTAGGAAATGCTTAGGATGGGGATGATGGAACTGCTAGAGGATTTGGATGGAGGAAGATTCGGGGAGATTGGATGGTGGAACTGCTAGAGGATTTTGAAGATGGAAAAGCTGCTTGGAGGATGAAAAGCTGGTGGAAGATGGAAAGCTGGTGGAAGATTACCAAGTGTCAACAAAATGAGCTGCTGTTTTCCCAATGGAGGATCAGTGATAGGATTGCGTCAACCTAGGATAGACTGATGATCTTCGGTCAACTGGATTCTTGTCAATACAAGCCAATCTCTTGCTCGAGATGATAAGGCTATGCAAGGACAAGGTTTTGATTTCTTTAAGACAACACGTTGTGCCAAAAAGAGGATGATTTCTGATTTAGGATAAGGGATGGAAACAACTCAAAGGGCTGGAACATGATAATGCTTGTGGATTTGGAGCTCTGGATTTTGGTGCAAAAGATGGTGAATCTGCTTTCTGCTGTGGATGGTGGATGTTGGATTCTGATAAAGGATATGGGATGCTGAGTTGGTTTGCTGGTGGATCAAGATAGAGGATGCTGGAGGAACTGCTGATGGATTAAGATAGAGGAGTGCTAGAAGGATTGGATGGTGGTTGGTTTGGATTTGGATAGAGAATTTGCTGAGGATTTTGGGAGATGGAAGATTCGGATTTGGATAGCCTCCAAGGAATACGTCACCAAGGAAGAGGATACCCCCTGTTTAAGATAGTTCATGTGTTTTAAAGGCATGGTGTATGCTTGGACGGAAGATATACCAACAAGAGGATGAGGAAGGATGGAAGCTAGGATGAAAGGATTGGATAGAGGATATGTAGCTGAAAGGTGCAATGGATGCCAAGGAGGTGCCCAAAAGCATGTACATCTGATAGTCTCTGTTTTTGTCATCAAGATCCAATGGAAAATGAAGGAAGTGAGAGACAAAAGGGGATGGAGGACATGTTGGATAAGAGGTGATAGAAAGGAAGCCCCTAACTGCAGAAAGGAATTAGGGGGGGGGTACTATGCATGGCGCCTGTTTGCCAGGTTTTCACCATGGTACTTGTCTCTTGATTTTTGCTTTGTTGATAATTTGCTCCTTTGATTTATCCAATTTTTATGGATTTTTGTGTTTTTTCCTTGACTTTGTGCTGATCTTGCTGATTTGTTGCTGAGCTTGTGCTGATACTTCTGATTTTGTTTGGATGTGTTGCTGATTCGGTGCTGATATGCACTGACATTTTGATTTGTTGCTGAAGCTCTGATTTAATGCTGTCGTGCTTGCTGATCAGCTGATGTCTCCATTTTGGCGCTTCCTCTTGATTAGATGGTGACCTTTTGATTTGTCACTGATATTCTGATGGTGTTGCTGATTCTTTGATTGGATGTTCCCTTATGATTTGATGATGGCCCGGCTGTTTTTGATTTTGCACAGATATTTTGATGTTGTTGCTAACTGTCTGATGTGGCGCTGAGTTTTGTACTGATTTTGGTGCTATCATGCGATTTGATGTTGATCTTCTGAGAGATTCTTCACTGATTTTCTGATGTGGATTGCTGATTTTCTGATGTTGCCGGCTTGTCGTGGGGATCCATTGCTAGATGACGGACGACAAGGTTAAGATCACACCTAGGCATGTGCATATGACCATGCACAGTTGATAATTGACTGCTCGGAGCAAGGCACTTAAGGTCATGATTCACTTTCTGTCAGGTTAACCTCCATGTAGATGAGCCACAAACATCCTTCTGTACCCAAGTTGATTTAGCTTGGTTTCTGCAATGTTGATAGGGAACTATCATGTGTTGTTATCCCAGATAGGAGGAAGAGGCAAAGCTCCATCTTCTAGCGCTTGAATTGCCAAGTTTTCACTAGAAGATACGCCCTTTATTTTTACTATTTTGGAATCAGAATGTGCCCCAGAAGGGTTTTCACATAAAGACTCATGATTTTGCCTTTGCTTTTTTAACTTTTGCGACTAAAGCTTGTCTCTTCCCCAAAATATGCTTCTGTTTTAAGCTGATAAGCATATGTTGATGCTAAAGCCTGATTGCCTATTGACTTTGCTGATTTCTCTGATTTGTCATTGATTTCCCTTTGCTATTTTAGATGTGCTGACTGATCTTTGCTGACTTTCCTCATTGATTTCTTCTGATTGTGTGCCTGGATGTTGGTACAACTGTAGTAGGATAGGGGAATCATGCAAAGTCATGGATTAGATGGGGGAGATGGGAAAGATGGTGGTAGAAAGTGTTTGGATGGAAGGATGGAAAGTGATCAAGATAGGGGGATGTTGTCAGGATCAACATTGGCACATGTTGCGAGGGAGATGGATGATTGGATGTGGAAGATAGAGATAGATGTGATGGAGGATTTATGCTAGAGGATGGAGGAGATGGAGGGGAAGATTGAGGAGCTGGGAGATGGGCAACATTGGATGCCATTGTGGATGTTTTTGTTAGATGGATTACATCTTTTTGCTTTGGGATCCACATCATTTTTGTTTTAGCTTTAGTGTGCCTTTGCGGCCATTGGTGGGCATCAGATTGTGATTTTTCTTTGCTAGGTTTTCGGAGCCATTGGGGTGCTTTAGCATGCCTGATTGGCTCTTTGTTGGGCCTTTGCAGCGCATTTGATTGCCTGATTGGAGCTTGCATTGATTGACCATGTCGATTAGACTGGACATGGTAATCGTCATTGGGCCTTTGCAGCCATTGGGATGCATTAGATTTGGCATTTGCTTTGATGGGCCTTTGTGGCCAGTGGTTTGCTTTGGCTTGCTTGATCGGATTTTGCTTTGATTGTGCATGTCGATTAGACTGGACATAACAATCCTGGGATTTTTGTGGATTTTTCCCTTTATTCATGCGTGATATGGCATCCAAGTTGCGAGGAGCATTGGGAGGAATATGAGGAGTTGTCTGGGATGGAGGAAATTTGGATGGAGAGATGGAAGGAGATGGGTAGATAGGATATGTGGCCATGTGCCTTTGTTGACCCTGACTAGGGATGCTTGGATTTTGGAGGCAAGACTGAGTAGGATAAGATGAGGGATGATATTTTGGGATGTAAGGTCCCAAAATGGATTTGCTAGGTAAAGGAGATGCGCTGAAAAACTTTGGGACATAGGGACCCAAAATGGATGGGGAGGATGAAGGAGGAATATGATAGGTTGTCCTCGATTGTAACGATGGAGGGGGAGGAATTGCGTTGTGGGCTCTGAAAGATGTTTTGTTGGTTTTGAATGGATGTTTAAATTTTTCTTTAGCTGTACCAACATTTCTGGAGGAAGCGCCCTTTGCTGATGTGGAAGAAGTGCCCTCATTTGGTGTACAACCGATTCCACAGCCTTTCGGATGTTTCTTTCCTTGAATGGGCTGTATATTTCCCTGTTCATGAGTGCCAAGGCCTTTGCCTTGATAGTTCCATCTTTTTAGCATTTTATCCAGACAAGGATATTTCTGACTTGGGGTGAATGACAAACAACCATTTTCTAGTTCTCTGATGGAAGATAGGAAGCTGATTTCTTCTTCTTCAAGTGGTTTGCCTTTGACAAATGTTAGTTTTCCAAGTGGATAGAGTGATGGCAGCTGGACAGTTTGGTTAGGAGGATCCTCAAGAGGAGAGGATAGGATGTTGGGATTTTGACTAGGATTGGGGGATGGTATTGGATCTTTAGTTGGAGAAACTGGGATGATATGATCTTGGATTGGAGGAATTGGGATTGTAGGATTTTGGATTGAAGGTGATGGAGGCAATAGAACATGCGATGGGGGAAGTAAAGGGGTTGGATCTTGATGTTCTTCTATAGATATTTCAACATGCTTTTGGTCCAGATCTTGACACGATGGGATTTGTTCAGATAGAGGATTAGTGGATATATGGATGGACTCTTCAAAGGGGCGGAATGAAAGGATTGGAGATTCTGCTGCTGGGGTTTCTGGAAGAAGGAAGAACTCTTCAGATGGTATGGATAAAAGGATGGAAGATTTTGCAGCTGCAATGATAGGAAGAGGGATGAACTCAGGAAGCTCATTAGGTATGCTTTGGATAATGCTAAGAGGAGATGATTCTGGGGATTGGATAGATACTTCAGATGAAAGGAACTCAACGATGATAGGAGATGGAAGAGGATCAATGGTTGGGATGTATGGAAGATAGATAATAGATGGGAGCACTGGATGGGCCTCATCAAGGATGGTTTCACATGAAGGATTGCTTGGCTTTTCAATTTCAGGTGTGGGTTTTGCTATTTGCTCTTCCTTGGGTTCTGTTATTGGTTTCCTTGGAGACTTTTGTGGTGAAGAAGGTTTGGAAGGTGGAGGAGATGGGGAACTTGGATGATCTTCGCATGAAAGTGGGGTTTGTGCTTGGGTAGATGTTTGCGAAGGAGGAGAGAAAGAAGGGAACACCCATGAAAAAGATGATTTTGAAAAGGGAGCTTTGGATTTTGCTTGAGGGGATGATGTAGCTGCAGCGGTTTGAAGGGATGACGGTGCTGAAAAGATGGGGGTGATGGTTTGAGGTACAGGATATGAAGCGGGTTGAGGGGAGCATTCTGCTTGAGGGAAGAGACTTTTGGTAATGTGGTTTGGAAGAGAGGATGGTGGTTTGGGACAGGATGGAGGATTGGTGTTTGGAGCAGAAGATGGTGGTTTGGGAAAGGATAGAGGTTTGGTGAAAAGGATGGGAGGACTAGAATCTTGGATTTCAGAATGTTTTGGAAGATGGGTAGATGGAGGCCTTAGATAGGGGAAGTAGCGTGAAGTATTTCTAAGGGATGATGGCGATGGAGAAATGACCATAGTAGAAAGTGGAGGCCTGAAAGGAGCATATGGAAGAGGTGTAGGTTGAAGACAAGGATAAGTTGGGGATGGATAAGATACTGGGTTTGCTTTGCCGAGGACATGAAAAGGAGTGCTAGCCTTGCCGAGGACATGAAAGGGAGTGCTAGCCTTGCCGAGGACATGAAAGGGAGTGCTAGGAGATAAGCGCGAAGGCATGGTTGGCTGGATTGGAGGAATGATGGAACGATGGGGGTTGCTTGGAGCAAACTGGGTGAAATAGGCATCATGGTCTACAAGACCTTCATCATCATTAGGATCGATTGGAGGGAGAGGAGAGATATCATAACCAAACTCATTATAGATTTGAGACATGCTGACTTGCAGATGAGTTTGGATAAGGAGGAAGGACGAAGATGGTTTGGAAGACTAAGACTCAGATTGGGATGACTGACGGAAGAAGACGGTTTTCTAGAAGAAGACAGACAAAGGGATGGGAGATGACCAAGTTTTGGGATGGCTGCTCTGATTGTCCTTCGAACCAAGTTATAGATCTGCTTGATGTTTTTCCATTGGCAAAGGATTTGATAAAAGCAATCTTCACAAAGGACAAAGAAACTTTGTGAGATACAAGCAAGATAAAAGACTCTGATAAATGCTTTCGAAAAAGTGTATGTTTCAACAAGTGTTTTCACGGGTCTTTGACTGTCAAGCACTTCAAACAGATCTACCTAAGGAAGGTGAGTATCAAAATTGCTTGCCCACAGCTTGGTATCCCCTAGAAGGGAATACAAATGGTGAGTAATCTTGAGGCGACCCGGTAAACCCCTTGGAATCGGTCCTTGCACAAGGATTTTGATACTTTCGGATGTAGATAGGGTAGCCTTTAGTTTATCAGGTTGCTAATGATTCCGTGGTGTCTCCATACCCGGTTATGCTGATCATCCGTGACTCACTTAAGAGCCTTGCCAATTATGCTGGGGGAGAGGAATGTTTACCATCCCCAAACACGTGTTTGGCACGAACGCCCGGCGATTAGGAGATGTAAGCGATTCTTTTGGTATTCACTTATTTGTATACCGGCCGGGGGGGATACCGGTTTGAGGTCGTTCTCCGAGGAGGAAGCGCTTCTCCTTGGACAGGCCTTGCTAAAAGTAGAACAAGTGAACTTGTCCAAGTTCAAATGTTCCACGTTGCTTACTCTAACAAGGATTATGCAAAAATTGAAAAACTCCTACATGCACATCAAGCAGATTTTGTTCATTTTCCCAAATTTGATTAAGTGATGTTTGAACTTTGAAATGAAGACACTCGTGATTAGATTTTGATTTGTTCTTTTCCTCAAAAATGTAAATGCTTTTGAGCGTTTGCAAGTTCTTTCCTTTTGTGCATTCAAGATTTGATTAGCGAGTTGATTTAAGAACTTTGAAAAAGTTTTATTTTATCCCTTAGATCACTCAAGATTGAATTTGTTTGCTTGCTCTGGAATTTGAAACGAGATAGGGAATATAGTTGTTTGTTCCTTTAGTCCATTCGAGATTTGGTTTGCTTTTCAAATTGACAATGACACTCTAGGACCTAATTTCATTTACTTAAGTTTCATTCAAGATTGAGTTTGACCTTTGCTATAATAAATGAAAAAAACCAGTCCCAAGCAAAAAACAAAAAGCGACACTGTCCAGCTTATAGGCGACGCTGGAAAGTTCAGAGGCGACATTTAATTCTTACAGGCGACACTCTGTACCTAAAAAGGCGACAGATAAAAAACCAAAGGCGTAATTTCTTTTGTCAGAGGCATGATTTCTTTACATGCAGGCGACAGAAGAAGAATTCTGGGACATAACAGAAGTTATCGATCACAGGAAAATCTCAGTTATGCAGGTGTGAAAACAGAGCTCACAGGCGTCATTTCTTTCTTCAAAGGCGTGATTTAATTTCATGAAGGCGTGACTGAATTCTTTGTAGGCGACATTTCTTTTGTTGAAGGTGACATTTCTTTGTTTGAAGGCGACATTTAATTGTTGTAGGCGTCATTTCTTTTCATGAAGGCGACATTTCTTTATTTCCTACAAAAAACAAGCATATAAAGTATAGTTTCATCAAAATGATTGTGGTTTGAGTCCCACCGGGCGTGCCAGAATGTAGACTAGGATTTGAGAGTGCACCTAAACCTGTTTTGAAGGCCAAAGACAAACAAACATCATAGCATATTATCAAATCAAATTTAATGGTTAGCAAACTAAAATCAAAGCCACCTCAGTTTAAGCTTAAAACGGATGCGCCCATGCACCGTTTGATATGCTTAGATATAGAGGGATGTGGGTGTGCAAACTCAAGCACTTGGAGCATGCAAGATAAATGATTTGAGGATCAAGAAGACCCAAAATGACACAAAATAGGTATGAGGAACCTATTTTGCCTCAAAGGCCTCAAGAACACACAAATATGCAAAGCTAAATGAAAGAACTAAGATTGATTAAACAAGAAATGAATCTATGTTAATCCATTTAAGCTAATTTAGATGTGATTTAAGCTTAAAAATGATCTAAAAAAGATGAGTTTATGCTTATGCTAGAATGAAAATGGCATTATAACTTTGCTATTGAGTTTGAGAGTTGAAGGATGATTTGCCTTAGGAAGTGAGGGTATTTATAGGATTTCTAAGGCTTGGGGTAGGAGGAATGAATGGCCAGGATTGAAATCCTTAAGAGAGGCCAAGATTCACTCAAAGGGAAGCACATGGATTGTGCTAGTTCTCAGCCAATCAGGAGGTGACACATGTCACAAGGTGAGTGGATGAAGGGAAGGGCAAAGAGGAGTCAACAAAGGGGGCTCCAAGCTCATAACTCTCCAAATAAATTCTTGTAAGAGCAATGAATGGGCTTTAAGAGGTTTTGAAGACTTTGGGGAAGCAATAAATGCTTTGTGGTTGAGATATTTGGAAGGGAAGACTTTGCTTTGGTTTAGGAAAGTCTTAAGCTTGGTTAGGATTGCACAAAGGTTTAAGGGTAGGATTAGGATGGGTGAAGAGGGTGGATTTGAGAAGATTCTAGAAGAGTCTAGATTTCTCCTTAGTTTCATGGAATAAAAGTTATTCATTCCAAAAGGCTTAAGTTTTAGGAATATTTATTAAAATATTTTCAATAAATATGGAAATTAAATATTTAACCTTAATTAAATATTTAACCTTGGGATTAGGGTTAGGAAAGATGGGATGGGCAAGTGGCTTTTGGTGAGATTTAGATATTTATTAAAGGTAAATTTAATAAATATTAAATATCTAGGCTTAGGGTTTGAAGGGACTAGATTAGGGATTTGACCCATTTAGAGGAAGGTTTAGGACTTTCTAGAAGAGTTTAGTGCTCTTTAGAATTTTGGCCAACTTTGGGATAAAAAATAAATTAAAAATAAATTAATTTATTTTTGAAGTTTTTGGGCAATTTATTAATTAAAATAATTAATAAATTAGGGATAATGTCCAAATGACATTTTTAGGCTAGATTCCTTAATTAAAGATTTTTAATTAAGAGAGAGGGTTTTAATGGCATAAAAATAAATTAATTAATTAAATAATTAATTAATTAATAAATGATGATGTCATCAAGGATTTTCAGAAAACAAAAATAATTTATTTTCTAAAGGATTTTTCGGTGTCTACACCTATGAGAGAATTTGTGGCAAGATTTAATAAAGGAATTCAAGTTATTCCAGCTGCAAGTAGACCAAATGATGAAAATAAAAAAGGTTTCTTTTTGAACGCTATGCCCCCTAATGTTGCATTTCCTTTGAAAAGAGCTAGACCAACAACTTTGGTAGCTGCTCAAAATCTTGCCATTGAGCCTGAGGATGATCTAATAACAAGTGGTAAATGGAGAAAAGATGTTCAAGTGTCCAACTCTCAACCTTCTACCTTGTCATCATCAGATCCTATGATTCAAAGACTGATGAATGACTTGATGACCATCAAATGACGATTGCCTAAAGCTACTAGTCCCTATCAAGATATTCCACACAAATATCTAGTTCAAGGATCTTCAAACTCAGTAAAACAGTTCAACTTACCTCCTACTCAGTAGAGATTACAGATTGAACCCCCACCAAATAAATGCAATATGTGTGTGTTCCATCTAATTGATGAACATGAGGGAAGTGCATGCCCTGAAAGCATAAGATATGCACAATTAGAAGCTGAAAAAGAAGTAGCAACAAAGGTGGCTATTCAAGACATATCCTCTGAGGTGCCTGGTGACTCTGGAAATTTTTACCTTGAATATGAATCAGACTCCGAAAGGGGTGGAGACATATTGGTGACTTTAGAGGATACATCTTGCTTAGTTTTGACAAGGAACCAACATGGAGGAAAAGTAAGCAATTGGGCAAATGTAGCAGTTAAAAATAGTGAAGGATAGGCCAGTGATCATCTGAAGATTTTGAAACCAGGCATCCCCAAGGAACAAGTTTTGAAAAGGTCTGAATCTAATTCCCCTTTTAGTATAGTTGATTTTTGTAAAACATCAAAAATATAGATTTCTACTGTAGAATATCTGAAAATGAACCCCCAAGAGTTAGATAAGTTGGTTAGCTATGTTAATGGTCCTCCTACTGAACCTGAGGTTCAACAAACAAATAATGCACATGTTTTAAAGGTCAGTCTGTAAAGAAAGAAGATTTAGTAGAGCAAAAACCTACTGAAAAGCCTACTCCCACTATTCCTATTGGTTTGAAACCTGAACCTTTTTATGTGTCTCTATTCATTCATGGTTTTAAGCTAAACAACTGTATTATTGATTCAGGGCATCAGATAATATTATGCCTTCGTCTGTGGCCAAAGCAATAGACCTTCCTATGACTGACACCTTTGGACACTGTTATTCTGTGGATGCCAAACAAGTCCCGCTCCTAGGTCAAATTAAAGATGCTTAGGTTGCTTTAGCAACATTTCCAGATAAGAGGTTGAAATTGACCATCTTAGTAGCTGATATTCCAACCAGCTATGGTATGCTTCTTAGCAGAACATTTTGTAGGGATCTTGGTGGTGAAATAAAACTAGACTGGTCCTAGGCTATAGTTCCTATAGGGAATAAGAAAGTTACTCTTCTCCCAGAACCTAAATCCAAATATATAGTTTTTCCCTTAGAAGATCCAAAATCCCAGATCCTGTATCAAGAGTTTGAGTTTGCTAATTATGTTATTTTGTCAGGAGAGAATGTTTCAAATCCGGTGACTGTAGATGAAGAACCTTGGACACTTGAATTTGACGGTAGCTATTCTTCTATAGGCTCAGGGGCTGTAGTAGTCCTCATTTCTCCCACTGGACTCAAGTTTCCTTTTTCATTCAAACTTGAATTTGAGAACACTAACAATACGAAAGAGTATGAAGCTCTATTGTTAGGGTTAGAAGAAGCTAAGAAGAAGGGAATTAAACTTTTAAAAGCTTGTGGTGATGCAGAACTCATTGTCAAACAGGTCAAGAATATGTTTACAGTGAAGAATGAGAGACTAAAGCACTATAGAAATAGGGTGTGGGATGAACTTGAATGGTTCAAAGCCTTTTCAATTAAAGCAATTCCTAGAGAATTTAATTCAAGAGCGGATGCTCTTGCAGGGTTAGCATCTCTGCTTATACCACACCCAAATTTTACTGAGGATCGTTACACCATTGAAGTTATTCATAGACCCAATGTTCTTGACAATTCCTCCTCTTGGCAGGTCTTTAGAGATGATGTGCACCTAAATGAATTTTTGCAGGGTTTGGATAAGTTTTCAACCAATTATTATGAAGGATCTGAGACTGAATGTCACAAATTTTGTACAGGGAAAGAATCCAAATCTTCAGAAGAAGTAATTCAACTCAAAGGAAATTCCATACCTAAAGGATTGGTTGAGTTGGAGAAGCTGTTTGATAGGAGAGACTACTATTTGAATTCATCTGACATTCCAAAAAATATTCCCTTAGGTGAATATGAGAAAATTAATATCGGTGATGAGTTCAATCTCAAAATGGTCAATTTAGGGGTTTGCTATGATGAAGATGAAATAGGACATTTCACCAAGCTATTGAAAGAGTATAGTGATGTATTTTCTTGGACTTACAAAGATTTGAAGAATTTCATGCAAGGATAGTTCACACACCATATTCCTTTGAAGCTCGGTACATCACTGTTTCGCCAGAAGTTAAGAACATATAATCCAAAGGTGGCGGATGCCATTTTTAAAGAAATTGATAAGATGCTTCAAGAAAGAATTATCTTCCCAATTCACCATTCCACATGGGTAGAAAACATTGTTCCTGTGCGGAAACACAATGGAGAAATCAAAATATGTGCAGATTTCAGAAATCTTAATCAGTCCAGTCTCAAGGACAACTTCGCCCTGCCCATGATGGACCAAATTCTCCGAACTGTTGCTAGTTTGGAGATGTTATCATTACTTGATGGCTTCTTAGGCTATAATCAGATTGCTGTTGTAGATGAAGACCAGTACAAAACAACCTTTACTACACCATGGGGCACATTTTCCTATAAGAGAATGCCTTTCAGCTTAATTAACACTGGAGCCACCTTCCAAAGGGCCATGAATTCCACTTTTGATCATTTGTTAAACAAGACCATTACCATTTACCTAGATGACATGACTGTTTTCTCGAGGAGGCGTAAGAAGCACCTGAAGGATTTAAAGGAAGTTTTACAAAGGTGTAGAGATCACGGTGTTTCCCTGAATCCAAAGAAGTCAATCTTCTGTGTAATAGAGGGTAAGTTGTTGGGCCATTTAGTTTCTAAGGAAGGCATTAAAATCGACCCAGAAAGAGTCAAAGTGATCCAACAGTTGTGCCTACCTATTAATCGAAAGGGAATCAAATATTTTTTCGGTCAAGTCAACTTCTTAAGGAAGTTTGTACCAAATTTCATAGAGACATCAAAGCCCATGGTGGACCTGTTAAGAGAAAAGAAGAATTTGAAGTGGGATGAACCAGCTATCAAATCATTTGATAAGATTAAGGAAGCCATAGCCAATGCTCTGACATTGATACACCAAGATTTTAAAAAAGATTTTGTTATCTACTACTACGCATCAGAGCACACTATGTTAGGGGTGCTATTATAGAAAAATGCTAATGGTGAAGAAGTCCCCATCTCCTTCATGAGTGTGCCACTCAAGAAGCATGAGCTATGCTATTCACAGATTGAAAAGCAGGCATTCATAGTAGTGAAAGTGGTTAAACAATTCTGATACTATATACTTCATTCACATTCAGTGGTCTTTGTTCCTAATTCAGCTTTTAAGACTATACTTACTCAGTAGGAAGTTGCAGTGAATAACAAAGCCATTTGGGTTGGCAAGATGCAAGAGTTTGATTTGGAGATTAAACCCACAAAGCTGGTGAGAGGACACAAACTGTGTAAATTGATGGCTGAAAATCAAGAAGAACAAGATTTACCTAATTGCCTATTTATAGCAACGATTGACTCATGGTTTTCAGATGTAGCCTTCTTTCTGACCTATGGAGAACCTCCAGAACATTTATTAGTTAAAAAGAGAAGAAATTTGAGATTGAAGGCAGCCAAGTATGTCATAGTGTATGGTGTCCTGTATAAAAAGGGGTTGGATGGTATGTTTTTGCAATGTGTTGACAAAGAATAGCACCAAAAGATATTGCAATCATTTCACAATGAAGCATGTGGTGGGCACTATTCCTCCTTTGTGATAGCCTTTAAAATCTTGAGAAATTGCTACTATTGGCTTGACATGTTTAAAGATGCATACAAGTGGGTGGCGAATTGTGAAAAGTGTAAACTTTTCTCAGGAAAACCTCAGTTGGCTTCTTTGCCGCTAAGACCTGTGATTATTAAAGAGCCTTTTCAGCAGTGGGGATTAGATTTTATTGGTCCAATAAACCCAACTTCTAGTGGTAGACACAAACATATCTTGACAATGACTGATTACTTTACCAAGTGGGTAGAGGCCATACCAATCAAAGTGACCACTTCTGAGATAGTGTGTAGATTCTTAAAAGAAAATATTGTTACCAAGTTTGGGGTTCCCCTGAAAATAGTAGCTGATAATGCTCAGAACTTATCCTCTAGAGAAATTCAACTCTTCTGCTATGATCATGGTATAAACTTATCTCATTCATCAGACTATTTTCCACAGGGAAATGGCCAGATGGAATCTATAAACAAGAACTTGATAAACATTATGAAGAAGCTGGTAGATGAGAAAGGGAAAGACTTGCACAAAAAATTTATACAAGGCATTATGGGTAGATAGGACTTCTCCAAAGAGAGCTATAGGTATGACACCATTTGAATTAGTCTTCGGAGTTGAAGCACAACTATCACTTCCACTAGAACTAGCCTCTACTAAGTTACATCGGTGTGTTGAAAATGAAGTCTTTCAAGATTCATTGGAGAAAAGGATTTTATACTTGTTAAAAATTGAGGAAGAGAGGGAAGAATTAGTTGATCACACTACTAGCCATCAGATGAAGGTGAAGGAGATCTTTGATCACCATGCTAGGCCAAGAAAATTCATGGTGGGTGATAAGATTCTTCTTTGTGATAAGCGCTGAGAGCCAAGAGGAGCACATAGCAAGTTCAAATCTCTCTGGAAGGGACCATTCGAGATCTCCCAAGCTCTCGGTCCGAATGCATTCAAATTGAAATATATTGATAGAGATGAACTTCCCCTATCATACAATGGATAGGATCTCAAGCTTTACCAGCTGTAAGTTTTTCTTTTCCTTGATTGTATATTAAGTGTTGGCTTGTGTTTGTAGGAGTAGAAGTTTTTGTTGTGATGAGTTGACCCTGTTAGATAAAGTTGAAATTGTCTTGTCAAATATAGATTCTAGATTCATCCCTTGGTCTTGAGTAGTCCCAGTCCCTAGTCAGGGCTAGTTGTTACCTTCGTTATTGCTAACTCTCAGTTTTGGTCTTGAAAGTAGTAGTAGTCTTGAAGTTGAAGTTGAACCAAAGTTTTCCAGCAAGTTCAAGTTCAGGTTCAAACTTCCAAAATTGTAAGAGCGTCCAAGTCTTGTAGCCCCTAAGCCTGTTTATCCTTTCAAAGTTTTATCATTCCCAAAGATGAGCTTGAACTTGAACCTTATCCCGAGTCTCAAGTTAGTTCAAGTTCAAGTTCATATTTCATACTATGGCAGTTTTTCACATGAAGATTTTGGTGGCATTGTCTTTTCTCCCAAAAGGAGGTTTCTGTTTGTAGAACTTCGAGTAATTATTAAATTTTGGAAAGTGTCGTATGTGAAAAATCTCATTCACAAGATGGCTCAAGCGTGCAAAGTTTGGCATGGACAAATGACGGTGTGATGTAGAGGGGTCATAAATGTGCAGATATGGCAATCAGGGATTTTTCTTGGGAGTTGAGAAATTCATGCCGGATTAGTTATTGGATTAATTAAGAATGGCTGGACATGTCAAATCAATCATTCCTCCATTAAAGCATTTATTATAAGCATGTTTCAGAGATTTAGCAAGAATTTCAAGGCATTCGTGAATAAATAAGGAATGATTAGGCTTGTTTTTGTTAATTTTTGTCTAGAGAAGTGAAGAGTGACGAAATTGTTGGTGAAGAATTTGCAGAAGACTGGTGCATAATATCTTGGTGAGTTATCTATCCAATTTGCAGTTACAGTTTCAGAAGCTTTTTCTGTTGCAAGTTTTTCCTTGATTTTGGTAAAATGCCATTGTTTCGCCCCAAGCTTTTGAAGGAAGAAAATAGAACCCATTTACTGGTTTGCCTACCAGATATAGGAGATACCTTCCTATTAAATGTTAATTTAGAAGAGCTCTGTGTTAGAGTGTGAAACGCATCCGAGGGTTCTTTTTCAAGAAAATTAGTAGGAAGTGGACTTTTAGAAGCCATTGCTTTTCCTCTAGCCCTCATTTGCCCTGAATTAGTACTGGAATGTACTAAAAAATACGATGCCAAGAATAGATCTATTAAGGATGTGTCAGGAGAGATCTTGGTTAGAATTTGTAGAGAAATAATAATGGCAGCCCTACGAATTCCAGAAAAAGATCCATATGAACCATGGACGTTTGTAGAAGCGGAGCAAGTGTATGAAGCAAGAAAGAAAAAATATAGTTCTATTGCCCAAGTATGGCTTGTGAAACTAGAGGAAGGAAGGCCTAGACTGCCGAAGCCTATGACAATTGAGCATTTTTGTAAAGATATAGGTTATATGGTACTCCTTTTAAATAGAGTAAAAGCGAATCCTCATGCATTCCACTAGGAGAATTGGATGTTCTATTTTATTCAAAAAATTATAGAGGGAGATAAATTTATTGATTGGGCAGACCTTATAGTACAGAGACTTGATAAGGAACTCTTAAATGTTACTAATTTGTTTGCATTTTACATGTCATCCTATCTGGTTTATGTTTTAGCCTATTGCAGAGCCTGGTAGGGGTTACCTCATGAGGTATGGACTAATGATATGAGGGTGTATGATTATTTCACATGCTTGTGGAAGGAAAAATTTCCCAGTGTTTTCAAAATGGTAAATGACAAGTTTTTAGGGAGGTTGGTGTTCGAGCTACGAGGTAAAGAAAATTCTAGACTTTCTGAAGAGGCTCAACAAGTAGTCAATGTGTACGACTATCATTTCATTCAATTCTTAAAGTTTACTTATCTCAGGGTAGGTGCATTTGATGGAGAGCCCTTCAAACTTCCTAGATTCTATTTAGATGACATAGTCCTAATGGAGTTATGTAGGCAATTAGTTCTAGTTGAGTAGAAGGCTGGAACTCCAAGAAAATCTTTAGGTATTCTTTTCCCGATTGAGTTAGGACATTATAGTTGTAAGAATTTCAAGGATGCTTTGGCTGTGAAAGAGGAGCTCAATGCTTTTTGTTTGTAGACTTATATTCCCAGGGTGGATTTTGACTATCGAGGTTTTGCAGCAGCAAATCTCAAGGTACCTGAGACTTTTATGCACCTCCCAGAGCTAGAGGATTTCTAGATCGGCTGTCCGGATGAATTAGAGGTGAGAAAGAGATTATGGTCTCAGTTAACTTTGAGACAAATCATTACTTTTAAGCTAGATATGGACATAGACGGAATAAAGGAAGATAGTGAAGCTGATATTTTAGATTCCTTATATTCAAAGAATGTTGATGCACTTCCCATCCCTAAATTCAATTGGTCAAAGCCTGAAGAAGATCATCTGCATGATAAAATGAAGAGAGTAATCAAGAGAATAGAAGCATGGTTGTCAATGAAAAGGGTCTCTGATACTCCTTTGCAGTCCTCTAAAGGGCAAGTGAAAACCAAAAAGAAGTATTCAGCAAAGAAAATTTCTGTTTTGACTAACTTAAGTGTTGATCAACCTTGTGTAGGGAAGGCTAAAGTTGAAGTCAAACTTGAACTTGAAAAAATATCCTCAAAGGTTCAAGTTCAAGTTCAAGTTCAACATCTAGGTGAACCTGAAGTTCGAGTGACCCAGTCAAGTGCAAGGGTAAGGGAAAAGTCTCAAAAATAAAAAGCCATTCCTAGCGTCGTCATGGATTTAGATGTTTTAGACCCTTATCCTGAAGTGGTACAATTAGAAGATCACAGTGTACCTGAGATGAGTGATGATAAATAGGCACCACAAGAAACAAAGAACACTCCCATGGACTCACTGGAAATTCTTAGTAAGTATGACACACAGAAGAAATCATCTGTTGCTCCATCATGGTTGGAAAACCCAACAAGTAAGAAAAGTAATGTTGTTCCCCTCTCAGTACCTATTGATGATGTGGTAAGTAGATATCTTGGGAAATCATCCAAAGTTAAAAAGGCGAAGATGGAATCCAAAATTGATTTTGATGAAACCAGTGGCCGTTGGATGGTAGAGATTGCAAAGCCTGTAGATGATAAGGTTGAAGGAGAGGTTCCAACTCCAGATTTTTAGATATCCAAAGTAGATTTGGGAAAAGACACCAGAGCCACCGATATGATGTTTTTCAAAGTGTCAAATAAAAAGATCGCTAGTAGGGTTTGGAAATACACCAAAGATAAATAGGATATGAAAGAAGGAATAAAAAATATGGCTCAGTATATCAATACCATTTAGCATCTTGAACCAATTCCCCTAAATGAAATGCCAGCATCAATTGACATGAAATCCCCTAAAAATCAGAAATTTCTCAATGATGTTCAGAGGAGCAAAGCGGTGAGTAAAACATTTGATGAATGGATAGAGCGTGTGAGAGGGAGAATTGTCAGGCATCTAGGTCTTATGGATCAAGCCCGTGCTGAAGAAGATAGTCAAGTAAAAGAAGTAGAGGCCAACATTGAGGAATGGGAGTTGGAAAAAACCACTTGGACCCAATAGCTTCATTGGATTGATGGAATCCAAGAATACGGCTTGCAAAAGTTTCTCATTGAAAAGCCAGTCTCTGGATTAGATGACACAATTCTCTATGTCATCAAAGAATGCATTGAGTTGAGGAACGACGCTATAATCCTGGGAATTTTTGAAATAGGAAGTCTCATAAAGGGACTGAAAGCAGTTAACAAAATCCTTTCAAGTGATATTAAATGGATTTATGAGTAATGCCAAGAGGTTAAAAAAATGTCTGATCAGCCAGTTGAATAGGTGCTCAAAGAGGTAAACGCATCGTTTGATAAGCTCAAGAAGAAAAGAACACCTATAGATGAGCATTTCATGAAGACTGATCGAATGGAATCAATGATGATACTCTAGCGAGATCATCTTGATATGCACTCAACTAAGATGCCTAAGATTAGAAGGGAGAAAGATGTCTGGAGGTAGAGGATCGATTTCATTGGTCTGCGACATCATAAAGTCCTAGCTGCACTTCAAGCTGTATTCAAGGATTGGAAGTCACCATGTCTTGCAACAACTTTAGTTTCCTAACCATTCGAGACACTTGGCGGATTTTGAAAGGTGTCTTTTTGATCTCAACCTAGTTTTGGTGCTTATTGCTTAGGACAATTATTAGTTTTGAGATTTTACTTGCAAGAAGACAATTTTTACTAAGTTAGTTATCCAAGGCCCTGTGTGGCTATATATTGCAAAACTTTAAACTGATTAAGGGTTCAGCTCTCTGAGATTTTTGGAACTATTTTCATAAGTCTATGTTTTAAGTTTTCTGAAACTGATATAATAGAACATATATGCTATCTTATGGTTTTATATATGTGATCAAGCTTTTTGGAATGGTAGATACTATTGTTTATCAAAGTATGGTTTGTTTTCCTATGGAAATAAATTATATTTGCTGAAGACTTGACTATTATCATTGGTTGATTTTACACTTGAAGCAGCAGAGAGAATTAGTGGAAAATTGTAGTTTAATCAGTGAATCTTTTGATTATAACAGAAGTGAATGTTCTTTTATTCTACACATTCTTTTCATGATGATGGAATTAGTGTTTTTCCTTATGTTTTTTCTAGTTAAAGGCATGCATGTTATTCATTCTTTGTTAATCTAATCCTATTGAAAATCCACTAGCAAGGGGCTGCACCTTGTGAATTTGCAGAGAGTTGGCTTTTAGCAACTCATTTGTTAGTATCGAGTTATTCTTTTCTTCTCTTCATTCTGTGAAGGGGCATAAGATTAATTTAGAGAAGAGGGAAAAATTGTATGCTAAGACATACCTTTAGACTTTGTTGAACAACATCTTCAACCTTGTGTTGAAGGATGGAGTATGCTTGGAGCTTAGGAATGAATCTATGCCTGTACTGCTCAATGTATTTCTGAATGTAAGTAGGTGACAATTTTGGTGTGACTTGAGAAAGTGTTCTTTCCCTAATTTCCTTTTCCATTCTAAGGGCATATTCCCATTTATGTGCTAGTCTCTAATATAATTCATCTAGAATCAATTTTCCTAATTGAAGCGGTACTATTTTGAATGTGCAAAGCATCTCAAGCATTGCTTGTTCAAATTTTTCTTTATCCTCAATGCTCATCTTTTCAAATTTTATTTGTTTGAAGCCTGCTAGTCCAATAGTGCTCTTAATGTTGTGGCATGTTTCATCCACAATCAATGTTCTCTTTTATAATGCTACCTTCTTCTTTATTTCCTGATCACTGTCAATTTCCTCATCATCCTTATCCAAAATGAGTTTCCTCGGTTTCTTCTTCAATTGGCTCGGCACTACCTTAGGCCCAATTTTTTTTCTCTTCCCTAATGCAGGGGTTTCCTTTTGAGGATCGACAACTACAACTATAGAGTTTTCCCTATTTCTTGGCCTAAGTACAGGTGAGGAGATAGGCTTAGGTTTTTGCATGGTTTTTCTCATAGGCTCGACAATTGGTGCCTTCTTTCCTTTCATCTCTACTACTTTCTCCTCTTTTTCACTTTCACTAGACTCACTTGATTTATCTTCTCCTAATCCTTGAGTCAGTACTAGAGGTGCATTTTTCTCTCTTTCTCTTATCATATTTTCTATGTTTTTCACTATCTTTTTTTCTCTTTCTCTCCATGGTAGTAGAATTTAGTCCCATGGTTTTCTTAGCCTTTGCTTCCTCATAGGTTCCAAAGTAGGTAGCATTCTTATCAACTTCCTCAGCTAACAAAGCTATGATTTCTACTATAGTTTCATTGATGTTTACCTCATAAGGTAATGACATTAGCTATGATACCCTCGGTATTACAACTTCAGCATATGTGTGGTCAGTGTCAACTAGGAAGCATATGTCCTAACTGTACTCCTCTACTAAGGATATAGGAATTCTACTTCTCTTCCTCATTTTCTTCTTAAATTATACCAAGTAATTCTCCATAATGCTTTCAAATTTATCACCCATTTGACTAATTAATTCATTGGTTTGAATTGTCACTAGCCAATTCTTATCCCATTCTACTCCACCAATAGTAGGAAAATTTTTCTGAATGTAGAAGAATAAACAAACAAGTAGGGAACCAAACTTACACATTGAATTCTATGATTTCTAGATTGATGTAAGATTCTCAGCAAGTTGTGTCAATTGGAGCTCGACAAGGTCATAGGTGTGATCCTTCTTAATTATTTTCCAAGCTTGGTCCACTAGCATGCATGGGACACTATCCAACTGACTTTACTGATAGAATTTGTGTGCTATCACCCTTAATGAAAACTCAATTTCCAAGTCAGTGATAGTAGAAATAGTCATGCCATGCTTGTTCCATACTGCCTTTGTGTTTTCTTGAATTTCCTCTTTGCTTTGGCATTTCATAGTTTTCTTTCCAGGGAGTTTAGGGTACCCAATTATCTGGTGAATTATGTCTTTTATTATTTGGACTGGTCCATCCTCCAGCCATATTTTCATGTTATGCACTCTACTTAGTATAATCTTAATCCATTCTACTTTGAAATTTTGCAAAAAGTCAAGGCAATGAATTAACCCTTGTTTAGAAACCTTCTGGTGTTCTAGCTTTAACACCCCGTTGCTGCATAGTTTCTTGTATGCTTCTCCAAGTTCATAATCACCAATTTCTCTAATCTTGCACATGTAACATGACTGGATATCATTTATCATTAGAGCATTCTTTAGAATTGATGATAGGGCTCCAATCAAATCTACTATGATTGCACTTTCTAGAATGACCTGAAACCTCTGTGCCTTACACACCATGTTCCTCACTAATTGAACATTAAAAACCTCCTTTCCTTGCTTCTTCATTGCAACTGATGATGATGATGATGATGCCATGTCTCACAACTTAAGGATTAAAGTATTGAAAAGATGTTACTTGGTAAAGTACCTTGCACAAGTGTTCTTTAGATGTTTTTGCTGACGACATGCTGTGAAGATTTATGAAATCGCATTTAGCACTAATCACGTTGGTTACTCACTCTTTGAATTTCTCTTAGAAATTCTCAATTTGTTGGTGAAATAAAATAAATTGTAACTTCCCTCTTTATAGACTTCAAATGGTCAGATTAGGGCTTCTTTAATGATCCATACACTTCTTAGGTGAGATACAACTGTCTCGGCAATCTCATGTTAGACTTGGTCAACATAAGTTCGATTGATATAACAATTTAGTTACAGCTCGATGTACATCACATCTCGGCTATCACATGTAATCAGAATTCACTAGTGACTCAGTCACTATAGACTAAAATATTGATGCTCGACATCAAATATGCAGTGTAGTCTTTTGCTCAAATCTGTCCCAATGCATCTTAATCTATGTAGATATGGACTTTTTCTCAACATATGTTAGGAACTGATGTAAGATTAAAACATTGTAGGACTCAGTTCCATACATACCTTCTTTTCTTAGTTCAAAGTGGTGTGATCACCCGATCTGTTGGATTGGGTGACCTTAGGTGCACTAGCTTCACTAATTCTTCCCTCTTCTTTCTTCTTCCAAGTTTTGTTCATTTGATTTCTCAATTGCTCAATGATTTCTTCATTCTTGCTTTGATCATTGCTCGGTATGGGTGTTCTTCAATCTTTCTTTAGATGACCTATCTTATTACATCTATAGCATACCATACTTCCATTCATCCAACTCTTTGATTTACCCCTAAAATGTGTCTTCAGATAATTTTCTCCAATGTGCACATATTTTCCACAGTAATGGCAACTGTACTAAGTGTTGTAATCCCAATTCTATGTGTTACCCTTCTTAGGTGACTTAGTCTATTGATTTGATGACCATTTTGGTTTTGATTTGCATTGAAATTATCTATGTCCATATTTATGATAGTTGAAACACTTTCCTTGAAATTTTGGTGACGTTGGTAGATTACTGACCTTTTTCTTGCATTCTTGTGCTTGATGTCCATGTTTATTACAGTTAAAATAATGTCCATTAAATTTTGGTTTAGAATCAGACTTGCCATGTTTTCTTCATCAGATGTTGGCTGTATGTCCTAGCTTTCCACAACGATGGCATGTAGGCTTATTGTTCTTTTGTTTAGGACTCCTTTTCTCTCCACTCTTTGATGATTCTCCTTTCTCAGTGGATGATGATTTCTCATTAAGTCCAAGTCCAGATGTATCACTAGATCTTCTAGGTGACCTTAACAAATCTTCAAAGTATCTTACAATGTCATTAGGATTTTTCATCATTTCATTAACTTCCTTTTTAGCTTTCAATTCATTCCTCAATTGATTGTTTTACGATCTTAGATTGGTGAGTTCCACATCTTTCCTACCCAATTCTTGATTAACTAGTAGTAGTTGATTTACCATGTCTAGTTGATTGTTTGTCAACCTTTGCATGTCATTTGTCTTTTCATCAAGTCTCATTGATATTTGTCTTTTATCTTCTTCGGCCATTATCTTGTCTTCTTCAGCTTTCTTTTCCTATTCAACTACTTCACAGAGTATCACAGATTGAATTTCTTGTTCTCTCTTCAGATTTTTGATGTCCTCATTAAGTATGTTGTTTTTCTCCAATAGTCCTTTTATGGCTTTGTCCCTTACTACAGAGTTCCCACTATCAAATAGTCCAGTAGTATCTTCTTCTTGATATTGTGTTTCATTTTGTTGAATAGCTATTTCTCTTCTTCTGCTTAAGGATTTCTTTAGTTCTCCTTTGGCCACTTCAAGTTGTTGTAATGAAAGCTGAATGTCAATCTTATGATTCTCTATGATTTTTCCCAAGATATAAACCTCCATCTCAAGATCTTTATCTCACAAGTGGTTAGACTTCTATAAGAGACCAATTCTCTAATACCAATTGTTAGAAATCTATTGGAAAAATGTGATACTGAGAGGGGGGGTGAATCAAATATCATTGATTTATCCATTTTGACATAAATGAAACTTTCATAACATAAGCATAAAAATTCAATAGTATATTAGATCTAATAATTTAAAAATCACCCATAAAAATAAAGATAACCATAATACAATTATTTTGGTTATCCAAAAACCCTTGAAAGGTAAAACTAGGGTGGGGATGACACCCACAAATCTTCACTACTATAGTATAAAGTTTTCCTGTTAGGGCTACAAATTTGATCACAAAATATGATCTACCCTATGAGGGGTCTACCCTGTTAAGAGCTTGAGACTTATACAATCTACCTTGCAAAAGGATTTAAGACTTACAACTAAGTAAGCACTTAGTTAAGAGATTTACTAAGGTCTGTTAAAACCACTTTTTTAATGGAGAAAAATGGTGAAGATCGTTCAAGTAGCATAGAAGAGAAGACAATAGTGATTAGGGATTGATTTGAGACTGATCAAGAAATTAAAGTTCTAGATGGTTTAAATAAGATATAAGAGCCTAATTTGTTCAAGGTGTTGGATTCAACACTTACAGTCTATGAGCATAAGAAAAAAGTAATAATAGAATACACAATGTAATAAATGGTTATATTTTGTGCTATGAAGTGTTTGATAATCTACAAATGATTGAATAACTTGATGAGCTAAATGGACAAGTGAAAGACAATGATTAGAGATCACCAAGATACTAAAGTGATATGTAAGGTAATTATATCAGTCAATCTGTATTGTCATTGATGTCAAATAGTAAAGAGATATCTACATGAAGATGAGATGGATATGGAGATATGGATAAGGTATGCATTGGATAACTTATTGATGATTCTATGGCATCATTTTGTTGACTTGATTGTATTACATGAATTTATTATGTATTGAAGATCATAACTGAACAAGTTAATGTAGTCAGCAACTGAAGATTTCTATATACAACAAGCCAATGCAATGTATACCAAGTATCAGTAATAACTAAGTTAGTATTCACTGACACATTTTTCTATTAACCGAGTAAGAGAAACAATTAAAGTTTATATAAGCTGACTGAATTGATGAGTTGGAAAATTGCTTATGCTTTTGAAGTAAAATATAAAGTTATTAGAAAGAGGAAATACTGAGAGGGGGGGGAGGGGTGAATGAGTATTTCACAAACTTTTACTTTTGCCTAATTATGGATATAACAAATTAACTTGAAGCTTGCAAAACACATTAAACTAAGCAAACTGGATAACAAGCATAGCAATAAACTTAATGAACTCATAACACTATGTTTGTTCTTGAGGAAACCATGGCCAAGGGAAAACCCTAGTGGGGATGATACCCACAACTGAGCCACTAATCAAAAGTATACGATTAAGGATGTTGACCCTGTTAGGAGTCTATTACATACATATAGTGTCTCTATCTTGGTTAAAGGACTTTAGGCCTTGTTAGAAGCCTCAACCCTATTAGGATTTGGTATTAAAAAATATGATATTTGCAAGATGAGCTCACTGCCCAAACATGTAATATACAATGATATCTGAATACAAAGGTAAAGTACATAACCTTTTTCTGCTACTGAATAGCTTTCCTATTCTGATTTAGCTTTCTAGGCTCTTCACTCTCATATACAAAGTCTTATTTCTTTCCTTCTTACAATATAAAACTTCACATTACATAATATTACAACATTCATTTGTTTGTTTGTTTCGTACTCCTTCGCATTACATGCTTCTTACATATATACAAGTTATTACAATTAATAACTTTCAATCGTCTTCCAAAACATAGACTCTTTCTGAAATACAAAATCAATTCATGCTACCTAAGGGCTAACATCTAGGATATCATCCATTATATTGTTAAGTCATTATTTTGATAAATAGAAAAATCCATTAACTTACTATTCTCATTCTATCTTCTTGCTCTGTTCAGGTCAGCTTCAACACTGTCTCTGTAATTTTTTAATATCTTCTTCCGTACATGTCGTACAAACTTGCACTCTCACATGTGGCTTTGATACACATAGAATTATCCATGTTCAAGTGCACATGCATTGAACCTATTTTTGTGAATGCCGCTAACCAAAACTATCTCTGATTAGACTGGTGAGCACTGTTGTACTTGGACAATTTTCACTTGTACTCATACAAAACTAATTCCTTCTATTATGCGATCATCATGGTGATTAAATGTTTCCATAATGAAAACAATATGATATCCTACTTAGCCAAATTGCCAATAATATCCCCCTTTTTCATTGGTGGAAACATATGGGAAAATTGGATAAGTCTCAAAACAAAACTTTAAGATACAAAATTTGTGGCTATAGAGGTTTACACAACTACTTATATCTCTGAAATATATATAATCCCCCTAGGATTATGCTTCATGATATACATATACAATCTATATACATACAATTTTTTGCTACTACTTCTCCCCCTTTGACAACAATGACAAAGGTGTCAAAAAACTATGTCAAAAATTGTTTTACCTTAAGATTTCAGGATTGCAAGGCCAGTAGGCTTGCAACACAATTTGAAAAATTTATCTTCAGGGTCTCTATCTCTTTGTCCCATTCCTTCTTTATTGCATCTGAAACACTTAGAAGTGTGAAAATGCTAAAAGATGCAATTTCACATGCCTTCAGATTTGCATAGTGAAATTTTCCATAAGATGTCTTAGAAGAAAGACATTCCTCCAATTGATTTTCAAGAATTCTCAACTTTATTGATACATGATCTCTTAATAGAGAGAATCTTTTCAATCGCTTCTCCTTCTCATCATTCAGAAGCCTCATATCATCATAGATTTTTCTTATGTTCCTCTCAATGTCTGAGATCTTCACATTAGGGCTTGACAAAAGGTTCACTACCACTTGTAACTCTGCCTCTTTGATCTTTGTCTTCTCTGTTAACTCTGATGTATGAATTTTTGATTTTGTACATTGAATGTACAATGCTTTTCCTCTTAGCAAACATCTTCTTAATTCCTTAATACAAATATCTAGATTTTCTATATCATTTCTAATATTCTGACATACATCTTGAAATATTTGAGCATCATGGGCTGCTTGGGCTTTCGTTGTGGCTATATCTAATAGGTTAGTGAATTATGTATCACAAGCTTTCACAACCTCTTTTGCTTTTCCCTGTGGATCTACCTCACTGATTTGACTAGATATTATACTTTGTAGCTTCTCAGTTACCTCAAGTAATGTTCCTTCAAGGATTTTTACCTTCTTATTCTTCCCAATAATTTTTTTCAAAGATGAGATCAACTCTATTTTATCATCATCATCAACTTCCTATCCAAGAATAGCAAATATTGTTCCAATATGTGGTTTCTGTAATGATTCTACTACTTCCTTAGGCTTAGGATTGATTACTGTCTGTTCGTTATGAATTTCCTGCTCTGCTACTTTTGCATTATTCTGTGGTTCCTCTTGTGTTATTTCTACCTCTTTCTCTTCTTCCTTCCTTGGTTCAATTTCTTCTTCTTCATTTATTGTCATGTCTTGTTTCTCATTAGCTAAATTATCAACAATTTCTTCAAATATATTTTCTTCATTGTCCAGAGTGATGTTTGTTCCTTCTATATTCATAGACTCATCCTCAATGATAATAGATGATGGTAGTGTTGATGATGTTGGCAAGTTGACTATACTATTGTATATGAATTAATATAGTGTTTTCATTATCATAACAAAGTCATATAGTATTTTGGAGTCAACGCACATCATCAGAAGATTAAAAATTGGCTAAGTATAGAAGACTGGATAGTTAGCAGAGCACCAGTAGTTTAGAGTATCAATGCACATGCGTATGATCAGGTTATGGTATGCACCCTAGAAGATAAAATGGTAAGATTATATTCATTCTTAGTCTAAGAGTGCATGATTAGAAGATTTAGTATGACAAAGATGCAGACAGTTGAAGTTACATAGACAGTGAATGCCAGAATAGAATAGAGTATGTAGCCGACTGTTGGTAATTTATTTAGCGATGATAAAATTGTTTTTTAAAGGCTATGTGCCTATTGTATTAGGTTTTAGACATGTAATTATGTTTGTATGTAAACACACTTGAGCCAATTCAATTGGAAGCATTGTATGTAATCGGTTATAGGCTGACCTAGTTAATTATTTTGGTAGCACATATAAATATGAGATGTGCCCTTTGTAATTAGCATGAAATTTGTAATAGAGTTGAGATAAGTAGAGAAAAAGTGTGCGAAGAGTTGATAAGATGTATTAGATCTTTGCAAGAGGTAAAAGTAGCATCACATCAAAGGAACTGATCTGACAAGCAGTGTCACAACACTAGTTCATCCAGTAGATATAGTGTGTATCTGAGATTAGAAGCTTGTAGCCTTCACCACTTAAGCAGTGAGCTCTAGGATAGTGTGTCCCCACCCCTAACATGGTTAATTGTAAAAGACTCCTAACAAGGTCCGACCCTTGACAAGGTCACTGTATTAAATACATTGTAAAGACAATTCCTAACAGGGTTAAGGATCTTCTAACAAGGATCATAAAACACTAGTGCAGATTATTAGTGGGTGTCAATTCCCACTGGGGTTTTTACCTATTTGGGTTTCCTTGTAGCCATATTGGTGTTATGTGTTGAGTTAATGTTTCTTGTTTATGTTAATGTTCATTTTAGTACTTAAGCATTCAAGTTGAGTTTCAAGAGTAAAAGATAAAAGTTAAAATATAGTGAACATTGATTCACCCCCCCTTCTCAGTGTTCCCATTCCTAACAATTGGTATTAGGTCTCTGGTCCTCAGCAAATGATTTTAACCACTTGAGGAGATCATGGACAAGACATAAATGAAACATCTGAAAAGAAATCTTGAAGCTGCTATTAAAGACCTAGATAGATTTGAAAAATAAATTGAAGTGATAAAATAAAAAGTTAGTGATGCTCAAGTAGTCATCAAAAGACTAAGGAAAGATTTAAAATAATGTTCTACAAGTGATTTAGGGGTCATGATAAAAAGCTAAATGAAGAGAACACATCTCTAAAAGATCATATTGAAGAATTGGATGACAAGCTAACTAACAATCAGGAAGTCTATGATGAACATATCAAAGAGAACCTTCAATTGAATGAAGAATGGAGGCAAGAAAACATGGAAATCTTGGAGCTAAGAAACAACAAAGAAAATTTGGAATTTGAGTTAAAAGAAGAAAAGAATCACATTGACAAATTACACACAAGCAAGGATATGATAGAATCTTAGTTATATGCTCGAAAGGTTAAAGGAGATACCATCAACATTGGATTCAATGAAGCACAAAATCAGATTGATGACATACGAGCAAGGATGAAAGCACCAGAAGACACCACAGATGCTAAGGAGACTGGAAGTCAGACTAAATATAATGTTTAACCATCCAAAGATGAGCACAAGAAAGTAGACCGAACTTGTTATGCATGTAACAAGCATGGACATATAGCAAGGAACTATAAAGATGTAAGACCTTTCAATGGTTATTGTTATTCATGCAATAAATTTGGTCATAGAGCTATGAATTGTAAGACAAGTCAGAAGAACAAGACTCAACATAATCAAAGAAATTAGAATTAGCCAAATGTAAGAAATTCTCAGAATGTAACATGTCATATATGTAATTATAATGGTCACTCAGCTAGATAGTGTAAAATGGTAACCCATGTCAATGCGTCGAGAAATATAAGGCCTCCAATTATTTGTCACTCTTGTAACAAGGTTGGACATATCTCTAAGTTTTGTAGATCAAGAATGCAAGGTTGGGAAAGCCCTAAAAAGATAGAAAATTCAATATTAGATAATGAAGGAGAAGTCAATTTTATGAAAGCTTTAGAAGATGTGAGCATGATTTGGTCAGAGGGGAAGAAGAATAAGGTTAATGAGCATGTATTGGATGCATCCACAGTGGACGCATCCTCTACATCTGGATGAATGACCCTCAGGGTCATAGGGGGAGCTAATTTAGCTCTAGACCCCTGCACGGTTAGTATACCCACCCTTAGAGTATGTGCCTTTGGATTTAACATTTTGGAGACTAGAAGAACCTATGTGCAAAAGAGCACTCGCTGATTGATAGTAGAATGAAAGTTGGAGATTTTCAATGAAAGTCTAGTTTACGCGGCAAGCATTAATGGTGGAATTTTTACTTTAAAGTACATAGAAGCTTTTAGATCACTCATTGCATTTGATTTCAAAGTGATTGAAGAGCATAGAAGCCCTAGCAATTAATTGTGAAGGATTTTAGATTGATTCACTAGAAAAGCAGTGTGTTTGATTAGTTGTGGAAGCCCTAAGCCGTCGCCTCAATTCAGAAGTTCTTGGAAACCATCAGGAAAGTGATATACAAGTAAGTGATGGCTACTCCTATTGTATTTGATGTTGTAGAGAAGAAAAGATATGTATTTAAGAGGCACTCATTCAAATCTACATTGGATGACCTAGAAGGGGCATTTTCCCACACTCCTATGGGTGTTATGCATGTCGGAGACATCTGTGCATACATATATTGTAAGAAGGAGCTGGTAGGTCTTGAAAAAATTAGAGTGCACATTGAGACCATGATGAAACTGAACAAAACTGACCTTGATGAGTTTGTGTAGTTAGAGAACCATCCCATAGTTGAATATGCTATGACATATGAGTTTTATGAGTCTGAGTGGATAAAGATCTTGCTTAAAAAAATTCATGATGACCTATTCTAGATAGGTGAAGTTCCATTAAGGATTATAAGAGACCTAATTCATGAGATGACATGCCTCTCTAAGAAAGGCACTATTCTTCCAATAGGCAAAGATGTGAGAAAACTTGTTGAGAAAACATGAAAATCAAGAAGTGATAGGTGCGGTATGACTATAGAGCCTATAGAAGAAAAAGACATCAAATTGATGTCTATGATACTGGGGTATAGGTTTCAACACACCAACAGAGTGAATAGTGTGTCAGTAGCCACAATTCTTGCAGCAATAAGACTTGTGAGAGAAAATGGAGAATTTAATTTGTGTGAGATCATGCGTGCACAACTGATAGACAACATCAAAACCATTAAACATGACAAGACCAAAATATTCAGGTTTGGGTCTTTGATCATATACATGTACTTTGAAATTCTTGGAAAGGTGTCAGATTTGTATTTGGACAAGAGTATGCCTACAATACCATAGATATCATTTAAGGAAACTACTGAGAGTACACTAAAGGACTACATGACACTAGAATTGAAGACATTTAGGGCCAAAATGTAGATGAGATACAAGATTCTAGGAAGCATTGTTGAAAAGTACAAAGATAGCATTTTCTTTATGGTGGAGACTGGTACAACATGGATGAAAGAAATTGAACCAAGGAAAAAGTGCATTAATCCACTTGGATATGAGGTTGAGGAGCCAATCCTAGAGGCATATGCTCAAGTATTGTTATCAGCACCTAAGGACCCTAATGAGCCAAGATGGGGGACTTATGAAGAGAAAACAAGAGAAGTTGATGTAGTTTTAAACAACGCAACAACTAAACAAAAAGTAGCCAAGGTTACTTCTAAGATATTGAAGATTCATGGAGTAACTCAAGCAGACTTGGACAAAGAAAGATAAGAAAAGATTGCTTTGGGAATTGAGAGTGCATCTGCAATAGAGACATAGTCTAATGATCCAAAATTGAAAAAGGTAAAAGTGGAGAAGTTTGATGATCTGAAGGATAAAATAGATGATACCCCTCTTGCGCCCAAGGAAACTATTGACCTTACTACTCCTCCAGAGTATAAGGCAATGCCTAAGAGGAAGAAATAAATTAGCATAGGTCATCCATCCTTGCGAGCAACAAGAAGCAGGAAGAATACTCAAGCACCACCAGAGGTAGGTTTCAGACCTAGTCTTAAAGTGTTGAGTACAAGGATTGTTGATGAAGGAAGATTGGATAAAATAGGAAAGTTTTATGACAAATATAGTGAAATTGACAAGTCAAAGATTCATGGCATGATCATAAAACATATGATCAAGTTCAAAAAGATAGTCCTAGAACTGAAAAAAGTCTTTGTAGACAATGTTTGGAACATCTTAGAATCCTTGAAGAAACAAGCTATTTAAGAAGATCTTAGGATAAGAGAGAAGATTCTAGATGAAAGTCTACCAGTGTGTTCCTTAGAAGAGAAGTCACTGTTGTTAGATTTGGTAAAGCCACATCTATGAACAAAGCTAAGAACACTACACATAATGGACAAGAATTTTGAGTTGACAACCAAAGAGACAAAAAAAGCCTTTGAGAAGGTTTTCATGAATAGACACATGTACCCACCTAGTGTGACCAAAGCTCAAGTACTCACAAAGGTAACCAAGGAGTCAAAAACCACAAATGTACCATTTACAGGTCCTCAGGATTCAGCACCTACAGTTGAAACTCCTGTAGAGGAAAAAAAGTTTGCGCCCATGACAGAGTCACTAAAGGATAGCACTATCATTACTGATAATGTTGAGATTACAATTGCGGCCATAGATAAGGACTTGGACAAGTTTGAAGAGGCCTTTGTAAGCACACAAGAGGCTGAAACACTATGTGGTGGAAATTCACCCAAGATACAAGAAGAAGGTAAAGAAGAAGAGACAGGAAAAGAGACACAAAAAGAAGAAAAAGAGATAGAAAAAGGAGAAGAAAAGGTAAAAGGAAATGAACCTAAATATGAGCCATTTGTTGAAATGACAATCAGAGTAAAGCAAGAAGTAGTGGATAGCACTCCCATCACTCCTTCTATATCATTTTTGTCAAGATTGACACCTGACACCACTAGTCTAGATTCTTGGGGAGAAGAAGACCTGATCAAGGTCAATGTATTAGCCATGGAGAAAGAAAAGGAAAAATAGGTAATGAGGAACCCCTTATTTGTTGAATCAGTCAACATATTGAATAGTTTATTACCTTCAGACAAGAAAGTGTATAAGGTCAATACAATTGATGATGTCAACCACATCCTTACAGCCTTCAAGACAAATTTTTCTAGTTTGGAAGAGTCTGCATCTCTAGTTGCAGAAGAGAATTATATGAAGAAGAGGCTAAAGGAATTGGTTAGAAACTTTACACTTGACCTAATTTCATTAAAGACTGATCAAGCATCATTAAAAGAGTTTGTAGCAAATGGCAAGAATATCATTGCAGATTGTATGGACCAAGATAAGTTGACTGATGATCATTTGAAGAAGATACAAGAGGCATAAGCAATGATAGAACAAGTAAGAAAATCAGTAGAAGATCCCTCCATTGATGTAAACATGTGTAATAATATCTACCAAGGATAGTTAGACAAGATTGAAAAATCTGAGAAGGAGATGTCCAAGATGAGGGCAAGGCAAACATAGCTCAGGAATGCTCTTGCGCCCTCCCTAGATGTGCTCAATCAAAATATCAAGGAGATTGATGCCACCATGGTGACATATGATCAAGGTCCTAGGTCAAATTTTGAGAAGATTGAGAAGCTGACTTATGCATTATGCACCCATCTCCAAACAGTCAATGCACTGATTACATTCTCAAAGCAAGAGATCCACAATTTGTAGATAGCATATCCAGATGTACTTTCCCTATAAGTACTTGTAGAGATTTAGTTTTTAGCACCTTTTTCATTAATGTCAAAGGGGGAGTATGTATAGAATATGGAGTTATAGATATGATGTATAGTAATAAGACTAAGGGAGATATAAGTTAGAGTTTTTGTATAAGAGGACAAATAGTAACTTTTCCATATTCCTTTGTTGCCATCAATGACAAAGGGGGAGATTATTGGAAAGTTGACTATACTATTGTATATGAATTACTATAGTGTTTTCATTATGGCAACAAAGTCATATAGTGTTTTGGAGTCAGCGCACATCATCAGAAGATCAGAAATTGGCTAAGTATAGAAGACTGGATAGTTAGCAGAGCACCAGTAGTTCAGAGCTTTAGGACACGTTTGTATGACCGAGTTATGGTATGCACCCTAGAAGATAAGATGGTAAGAGTATACTCATGCTTAGTCTAAGAGTTCATGATCAGAAGATTTAGTATGACAAAGATACAGATAGTTGAAGTTACACAAATAGTGAATGGTAGAATAGAATAGAGTATGCAGCCAACTATTGGTAATTTGTTTAGCAATCATAAAATTGTTTTGTAAAGGCTATGCACCTATTTTATTCAGGTTTTAGACATGTAATTATGTTTTTATGTAAACACACTTGAGCCAATTCAATTGGAAGCATTGTATGTAATCGGTTATAGGCCGACCTAGTTAATTATTTTGGTAGTGCATATAAATATGATATGCACCCTTTGTAATTAGCATGGAAGTTGTAATAGAGTTGAGATAAGTAGAGTAGAAGTGTGCAAAGAGTTGATAAGATGTATTAGAGCTTTGCAAGAGGTCAAAGCATCAGTGCATCAAAGGAACTGATCTGACAAGCAGTGTCACAACACTAGTTCATCCAGCAAATATAGTGTCTATCTGAGATCAGAAGGTTGTAGCCTTCACCACTTAAGTAGTGAGCTCTAGGACAGTGTGTCCCCACCCCTAATAGGGTGAATTGTAAAATATTCCTAACAAGGCTTGACCCTTGACAAGGTCACTGTACTAAATGCATTGTAAAGACAACTCCTAACAGGGTTAAGGATCTTCTAACAAGGATCATAAAACACTAGTGCATATTATTAGTGGGTGTCAATTCCCACTAGGGTTTTTACCTATTTGGGTTTCCCTCTAATCATATTGGTGCTATGTGTTGAGTTAATATTTCTTGTTTATGTTAATGTTCATTTCAGTACTTAAGCATTCAAGTTGAGTTTCAAGAGTAAAGATAAAAGTTAAAATATAGTGAACACTGATTCACCCCCCCCTCTTAGTGTTCCCATTACTAATAGGTGATGGATCTATCTAATGCTTTGATTCAGTTGCTTGATCAGATTCATTAAAGTGCTCACTAGGTCTAGATGTCATGACCTTCACACCTGCATGCTCTGTCTCTTTATTTATTTCTTCATAGTTACCTCCTATTATTAGTATGGTTCTTCTTTTCTTTCTTAGATGGGTGCTACGATTCTTCATAATCTCCTTAAAATATTCTTCATCTTTTATCTAACACAATTTCCTTACAAATATTTCTCTTATCCTATTGTCTTCCTTTGTGGCTCTCTTTTTCTTGTTCAGTAATTTCTCATACAAGTCATCAAGAATCTTTCCTTTAATGTCATCAAATTTATTATCAGATTTTCTTTTAGAAGGTTTCAGTTCTGGTTCTATACATTCCTCAATCTTCTTAGGTGAATTATATCCAAGACCAGTTGTATAATAGAATGGTTTTTGATAAGACATTTGTTCATCAATATTTTCACTACTAGAATATGGTTTCTCATGATGTTGTTTAGACTGAGTCAATTATCCTTTCAAAATTGTATTTTACTTTTCAAGTTCAACATACTGCAATTTTGTTTTCTCAAGTTTAGATGTCACTTTACTAAGTTTAGACTTTAGATCTTGATTTTTAGATTTTAGATTTGATTCATCTTTGCTATTTTCATTTTTCAGACTTAACTTCAGATCTATAATCTTTAACTCATGTTTAAGGATTTCATTTTCTTTCTTCAGCTTTGAAACTTTATCATAGTACTTGACTTGACTTGTAGGTTATTTCTTTGATTTCATATGTTATTTTAGCTTCCCAATGTATTTTTTTGCATCATCATATGTCCCTTTCAAAGTATCTTTCTTCAATAAGAATATCAATCTATTCAAGAGCTTCTTCAAGATTCTTTTGCAACTAATCCATATCCATAGAGATCTTACTCAAGTTGTTAGGATTTCTCTTAATAAATTTGTTCTGAGTAACTAAGATCTGATACCAATTGTTAGAAATAGGAAATACTAAGAGGGGGGAGGGGGGTTGAATCAGTATTTCACAAAATTTTACTTTTTCCCACTTATGGATATAACAAATTAACTTGAAGCTTGCAAAACAAATTAAACTAAGAAAATGGAATAACAAGCATATCAATAAATTAAATGAACTCATATCACCATGTTTTTTATTGAGGAAACCCTGGCCAAGGGAAAACCCCGGTGGGGATGATACCCACAACTGATCCACTAATCAAAAGTATCCGGTTAAGGATGTTGACCTTGTTAGGAGTCTATTACATACATATAGTGTCTCTGTCCTGGTTAAAGGACTTTAGGCCTTGTTAAAAGCCTCAACCCTATTAGGAGTTGGTATTACAAAATAGGATGTTTGCAAGATGAGATCACTACCAAAGCATGCAATATACAATGATATTTGAATACAAAGGTAAAGTACATAACCTTTTTCTATTGTCGAATAGCTTTCCTATTCTAATTTATCTTTCTAGGCTCTTTGCTTTCATATATAGAGTCTTCTTACTTTCCTTCTTACAATATACAACTTCTCATTACATAACATTAAAATATTCATTCATTCATTCATTTTGTACTCCTTCACATTACATGCTTGTTACATATATACAAGTTATTACAATTAATAACTTTCAGTCGGCTTACAAAACATAGACTCTTTCCAAAATACAAAATTAATTCATGCCAATTAAGGATTAACTTCTAGGATGACATCCCTTATATTGTTAAGTCATTATTTTGATAAAAATAATAATCCCTTAACTTACTATTCTTATTCCGTCTTCTTGCTTTGTTCAAGTCAGCTTCAACACTATCTTTGTAATTCCTTAATATCTTCTTTTGTAGATGTCGTATAGACTTGCGCTCTCACATGTGGATTTCATACACATAGAATTATCCATGTTCAAGTGCACATGCACTGGACCTGCTTCTATGAACATCGCTAACCACAACTATCTTTGATTAGACTAGTGAACAATGCTGTACTTAGACAATTTTCACTTGTGCTCATACAAAACTAATTCCTTCTATTATGCGATCATCATAGTGACTATATGTTTGATATCCTACTTAGCCAAATTTCCAACAAAAGCTAGGTATAAGGATCTAATGGCTCACAAAATTCAAGATTGATAAAATGGAAAAGGATGAAACATGTTAGAGACACATCTACCAAGGAAGTTTGAAGTGACAAAATGGACGATGGAGATTAAGAGGAAAAATATAATGGATGAGAAGAAAATGGTTTATGACATCTAGTTAAAGTGACATAAGATTCATTATTGAGTCTTGCATAATTGAATCTATAGGTGAAATCACATGGAAGGACTATTTTCATGCACCACTGATCAAACTAGTTACAAACATAACCGAGCACAATTGTAGGCATAATTGAGCATCAGAGTATTATTGACCGAGCTGAATATGTTGAAGGATATGAAGGATTTAAGTGATTATTGATCAGAGGATGTATTTTGAGCTTCGTATAGATTTGAAAATTTGCAATCTCAGTTGTATTTGAATTAGATCACTACTGTATCAGTTTAACCATTGTTACAGTTAAATCTCTTAACCGAGTGGACTTAATAGTCTTATTTGTATTTCAATATGACATTCCATGAATGTTGATGGTTTTCTTTTTGACCCCATAGTGAATGCTGGTCAAGAGTTAACTGTTAGTGATAAATCCTCTAACCAGGTCACACCTTAGATTGTGCATTGTAACCTGTAACATGGTTGGCTCCTAACTGAGCTCACTTTAGAAGAGTGAAATATTTTGGGTTACCAGTCCTAGGTGGTTTTTTCCCTTAGCAGGGCTTCCATGTTAAAATCCTTGTGTTATGTGTACTTGATGTGATTGGATTGTTAGTTTACTTTACACATTTCATATTTGGATTAATCAGTAAACACAATATTGAATTTATTGGTATTCGGTAAATGAATAGAAAGTTATTGTTGACAAGCTTGCCGAGTTGATTATTTGTTTGGATTTTTTTGAATATATACATCTGGGAGTTTGGGACTATAGGATAACTAGATTTAACTAATTCATCCCCCTTCTTAGTTATCTAACAAATGGTATCAGAGCCTATGTGATTGAAAAGGAAGTTTGAAAGACTTGATCTAAAGCTCACAAGATGTATCAGAGAGAGGTGCCAAAGCTAAACAAAGATAACTTCACAACATAGCAAATAAGAATGAAATTGCATATATCTAGAATAGGTGAATCTGTACTATTCTACCTGACTAATGAGTACATAAAACCATCTATTGGACGTTTAACTATTGATCAGATGAGAGATAGATATGAACATAACATGAAAATGATAGAGATTGTTGCTTCCCTATCTCATGTATAATTTGAAGATGTCAAAGCATGTAATTCAACAAAAAAAATGTGGGACAAAATTTTACTAGTCTATGGAGGAGATGTGAATGTGATGAGAGAAAGAGTTGAAAGCCTTAGAGGAAGATTTGATGACATGAAGATGAAAGAAGGTGAAAAAATTTCATAGTACAGTAACTGAATCAAGGAGGTTTTTAATGCTATCTGAGGAATAGGAGGTGTTATTGATGAAGACACTGTTGTGAGTAAAATTCTTAGAACCTTGCTGCCAATTTATGCTATTAGAATATCTGCAATTCGTGAAATGAGATCTGCACCAGGTAATGTTCTTACACTTGATATTCTAATTGGTAGATTGACTAATTTTAAGTTGAATAACTATGATAATAGTATTGTACGAAGTGTTGAGTCTACATTTATGTCATCTTTGAAAATTGGAAAATCAAGTAGTAAACATATGATAAGGAATGAAAGTGATAGTGACAGTGATGAAGATGGACTTGATGAACTTGAAGCACTTATGGATAGGAGGCTACCGAAAGGTAAAGGAAGGTATAAAGGGAAATTCTCTAGCATGTTTTAATTATAAAGAAATTGGTCATATTATAGCTATTTATCCTAACAAGAAAGATGATGACAAAGAAAATGACTGATCTGGTGAAAGGAAGTATGACAAAAGAGATAATTGAGATTGTAGAGGCAACCAAAAATATGATAGAAGAAACAACTGAGACTACAAAGACAAAGGAAAGAAGGTATGTTACCTTGTTGGAGATGATGATGATGACACCGACACTAACATTGATGAAGACATTGAGGTGGTATTCATAGCTTTGAAAGAAGATTCAAAAGAAGAAGAAAGGTATGTAGAAACAACACTTATCTATAAAGTTAGCAAGAATGATACATGGATTATTGATAGTGGCTATACACATCATATTATTGGTGATGAGGATAAATTTGAATACCTTGAACACTATAATGGAGGATCTGTTAAAATGGGTAATGATACACCTTGTCAAGTAAAAGACAAATGATCTATCATGTTGAACAATAGCATCAAATGTGAAAATGCATATTGGCTGAAGGGACTTAAATATAACTTGTTAAGTGTAGCAGAGTTGAATAACTCAGGTCATCGAGTTGCATTTGAAAGTAGGAAGGTGAAGATCTATGATGAAATAAGAAAGTTGGCCGGTACTGGTGAACAATCTAAAGGTAATCTATTCTATCTTGACAATGCTGAAACTTCTTGTTTGATGGCTAGAATTGAAGATGTGTGGTTGTGGCATAAAAGGTTATGTCATGTGAATTTTGACAACATGGTTAAGATCAGTAAGAAAAGAGAAGTTAGAGGTTTATCAAGCTTATCTAAACCTGACCATGTCATGTGCAAATAATGTCAAATGTGAAAAATGTCAAAATCTAGTTTTAAGAGCAAGACCTACTCATCTAAAGCTATTTCACAGTTGGTTCATATTGACTTATGTGGTCTTATGAGAACTTAGAGTTATTATGGTGACATATAATTTATTTTATTTTTTGATGACTACTCTAGGATGATGGCAGTTATGCTTTTGAAAGAGAAATCTCAAGCTTTCAAAATGTTTAAATGGTATAAAGCTAAGTGGAAAAGAGTCAAAATGCTTAAGATATGATAGAGGAGGTGAGTTTATTTCTGATGAATTCACTAAATTTTTTAATGAGCATGGAATTAAAAGACAAGTCTCTACACTGAGAACACCACAACAAAATGGAATTGCTAAAAGGAAGAATAGATCCATAGTTGATTGTGGTAAAACATTGATGATTAAGAAAGATGTTGCACAAATGTACTAGAGAGAAGCTGTTAGCATTGCTGTATACACATTGAACTAAGTACAACTAAAGAAATATTAAAAAAAAACACCTTATGGGTTATGGTTTGGATAAACACCTAGTGTAAATTATTTTAGAATTTTTGGAAGTAGACGTTACATTCTGAAAGATGATAGAAATGGAAAATTTGATTCTAAAGGTGATGAAGGAATATTCTTAGGATATTATACTAAGAGAAAAGCTTACAAATGTTTGAACAAGGTTTCTAACAAAATGATTGAAAGTGCTAATGTGAAAGTTTATGAATTTGCTGAGAAAAATGATGAAGAAAGAAGGAAAGAACCAAAAGACTACGATAGATATAAATTCATTGAGTTACTTGACCCTCTACCTGAGCGACTTATAGAAGCTACTGAGAAAAAAAATAAAGACACCAAGCATCAACGTATAGAGACCAAGAATCAGAAAATTGCTACCGAGGAAGAAATTAAACCTCCACCGATTGATGAATAGAGAAGAGAGCAAGAATTAGCTAAATTTGTGAGAAGACACCATCCAAAAAACTAAATTATTGGAGACAAGAAAGATTGCATGATGAAATGAAGTAATTTGAGATAAAGAACATGTTTAGTTTGTCAATTTGAACCTAAAAATGTTAGAGATGCACTTGAGAATGAGGAATGGATTAAAGCCATGAATGAATAAATTGAGCAGATAGAGAAAAATAAAACATGGACATTATTATTGAGACCAAGTGATAAAAATTTAATTGGAATGAAATGGATATTCAGAAAGAAGTTGAATGAGAATGGTGAAGTCACTAGGAACAAAGCAAGACTTGTTTGTAATGGATATGCACAAGAAGAAGATATAGATTATGGTGAGACTTTTTACCAGCTACTAGACTTGAAGGATTTAGAATACTACTTGCATATGCTACACATAAAGGATTTAAAGTATATCAAATGGATGTTAAATCTGCATTTTTGAATGGAATACTTTAGGAAGAAGTTTATATTGAAAAACCTGAAGGTTTTGTTGATCCAAATAAGTAGAACATGGTATTTATATTGCACAAAGCACTGTATGGACTGAAACAAGCACCAAGAGTATGGTATGAAAGATTGCATGCATATCTTAATAGTATTGGATTTGTGAGGACAAGTGAAAATAACAATTTGTATTTGAAAGGAGAAACTGATGACAAGATTCTTATTGTTGAATCTTTGTTGATAATATTATATTTGGAGGACATGATAATATTTGCAAAAAAAATTCTTCTAAAATGAGAAAGGAATTTGAGATATCAATGTGTGGAGAGATTAAATTCTTTCTAGGTTTTTAAATTCTACAACAAAATGAAGGGATATTCATAACACAATCAAAGTATATCAAAGAAGTGTTGAACACTTTTGGAATGGAAGATTCAAAACCATTAGGAACACCGATGGTCACATGATGTAAATTGACAAAAGATGATCAATCAACCAAGGTAAATCAAGCTTTATATAGATCAATGATTGGTAAAATGATGTATGTTGTGCATCATAGATCGGATATTGCACATGCTTTTGGGATTATAGCAAGATTTTCTGCTAATCCTAGGGAATCACATATGACTATTGTTAAGAGGATTCTGAGATACTTGAAAAACACAAAGAACTATGGTTTATGGTATAAGAAACAAGATAATTTTGAACTACAAGTTTACACCAATGCAGGTTGGGCTAGAAATATTGATGACCAGAAGAGCACAATCAATGGAGAATTATTTTTGGGAGAAAGGTTAGTTACTTGAAAAGTAAGAAAAATGCATGTATTTCTCAGTCTACTGCTAAAGCAAAATATGTTACTTCTGCTACTATTTGTTCAAATATTGCATGGATAAAACAACTATTGAAAGGAATGAATGAGGAGATCACTAATCTAGCGATCATATATTGTGATAATACAAGTGCTATAAAAAATTCAAAGAATCTAGTGATGCATGCTAAGACAAAGAATATATCTATTAAGTATCATTATTTGAGAGAAAAAGTACCAGAAAAACAAGTGAAACTAGAATTTGTGAAATCTAAAGAACAACTTGCACACATATTTACTAAACCCTTACCGAAGGATACATTTGAGTACTTGAGGAATAGATTAGGTGTCCATCCCCTGTCTTTCAGTCACTAAGGTGATCGGGAGGTTGCATCAACCTATAATTTATTAGAAAAGAAAATGATGTTGATGCATATTGCTCACACTTTAGGTTTCCTAAGGTTGTGAAAGATGGAACAAAAAAATTATATATTTGTACATTGTGGTACATGATCTGAACTGAACAACATAGATATTTTTGGCTATTGAAGAGCTATTTATTCTTTTTGGAATTTTTGTCAAAGGGAGAGAAAGATTCATATGAAATATTAGTTAGAGAGAAAAAAAGAAGGGAGAGAAAGTATAATATCTATCCAATGGGAGAGAGAATCTAAGAAGTATCAGAAAGGAAGAAGAAAATCAAATTCATAGGGAGAGTCTGCTTGAAATGTTGAAATGCTATGTATTCATTAAACATATTAAATGATTAAGCTAGGGAGAGCTTACTAACATACAACATTTACTGATAGAGCTATAGTATAGATGTTTTGTATTCTATGGAATATTTCATATTGTGTTTCCATCAATGCCAAAGGGAGAGATTGATAATCTACAACTGATTGAATAACTTGATCAACTGAATGGACAAGTGAAAGACAATGATTATAGATCACCGATCTACTAAAGTGATATGTAAGACAATTAAATTAGTCAATATGTATTGTCATTGATGTCAACTAATTTTAACTATACTTATCATGATAGTTACAAACATCTGAAGAAGAAAAATGATAAAGGAAAGTGATATCTACATGAAGATGAGAGGGTGAACCCACAATAGTGGGTTACATTTTTTTGCCTAAATGAACACTGAACTCTACATTTTGAAAAAATAAATCAGATTGAGATACATATTTTTTATTTTTATTTTTTATTTGATTTTAATTATTTTTTCTTTCTCCCATGAAAACTAGTATGTTGCTGAAAACGTCATTTTCAAAGAGTTACATTATTTTCATAGAGCATAACTTTTTTTCTAGAATAGATATCAATGTGATTCTTTTGAAATTAGTTTTGTAACATCCATACAGAGGGCATGCAATTGGTTTGATGAAATTATCATTATTATTTCATATTTTATTAATGTTTGAAGTTGACTAAACTGTAATTTTGACATACCTTGACTACATAGCTTATAACTTCTTGTGTATTTGTCCAATTTCATTTTTTTTTTTTATGGAAAGAGAACTTAAATACCTAGGGCATGGATATTTTTTAGAATTTTTTTTCTCTCATTTCCTATTTTTCCATAAGTGTCAAACATAGAGGTACACATAGGGTGAAATATCTATGCTTAGTAAAACTAAAAATACAAAGTCCTAATAAACTTAATATATATTAACATTATAATCATTGGAAATATTTTTCTCACTAGTACCATACTAAATAGATAGGTTTTTCAAATTGATCCGTTTGGTCTCCCAAAAGATAAAGTCAAAGTGATTTTTTGTCAGCATTTTAATAGGTGCGAAGGAGACTCCATTGTAGGTATGAATGAAGAGTATAGAGGTTATATCAATGCTTTTTTTAATCTAAGAGGCTTTGAGCTAACCATTTGTAAATAATTCCTTCAAATGGAACCTCTCAAGGCTTAAATAATCATATTTTATTAAAAATGTGTGATTTCAGCAAAAATCAGCATGTCTAAAAAAGTGTAACCCACTATTGTGGGGTCACCCGAGATGGATATGGAGATATGGCTAAGGTATACATTGGGTAACTTATTGATGAGTCTATGGCATAATTTTTTTGACTTGATTGTATTACATGAATTTGTTATGTATTGAAGATTAGAACTGAACAAGTTAATGTGGTTGGTAATTGAATATTTATGTATACACCAAGCCAGTACAGTGTATACTGAGTATCAATAATAACTGAGTTAGTATTCACTGACACTTTTTTGTATTAACAAAGTAAGAGAAACAATTAAATTTTATAACAACTGACTGAATTGATGAGCTGGCAAGTTGTTTATAATTCTGAGGTAAAAGATAAAGTAGTTGTAAGGATCTAACAACTGAAAAAATTCAAGATTGATTGAAATGAGAAGGATGAAATGTGTTAGAGACACATCTGTCAAGGAAGCTTGAAGTGGTAAAATGGATGATGGAGATTAAGAGGCTAAATCTAATAGATGAGAAGAACTGACTGCAACACTAATCAAATTGGTTACAGACAGAACCGAGCAGAACTACAGGCATAACCGAGCCTCAAAGTATTATTGAATGAGATAAATATGTTGAAGGATATGAAGGATTGAAGTAATTATTGATCAAAGGAGGTATTTTGAGCTTAGCATAGATATGAAAATATGCAATCTTAGTTGTATTTGAATCATATCACTACTGTATCAGTTTAACCATTGTTACAGCTAAATCTCTTAATCGAGTGGACTTAACACTCTTATTTGTATTTCAATATGACATTCCATGAATGTTGATGGTTTTATTTTTGACCCCATAGTGAATGTTGGTCAAGAGTTAACTATTAGTGATAAATCCTCTAACCAGGTCACACCTTAGAGTGTGCATTGTAATCTTTAACAGGGTTGGCTCCTAAATGAGCTCACTTCAAAAGAGTGAAATATTTTGGGTTACCAGTCCCAGGTGGTTTTTTCCCTTACTAGGGTTTCCACATTAAAATCCTTGTGTTATGTGTACTTGATCAAATTGGATTGTTAGTTTACTTTACACATTTCATATTTGGATTAATCAATAAACACAATATTGAATTTACTAGTATTCAGTAAATGAACATAAAGTTATTGTTGACAAGCTTACCGAGTTTATTATTTGTTTGAAAAAGTTTGAATATATTCATTAGGAGTTTAGGGCTATAGGATAACTAGATTTAACTGATTCACCCCCCGTCTCAGTTATCTAACAGTGGTAATATTATTATTTCTTTAAATGAACACATGAGATCAAAGAAGCACATCACTACTACATATGAGGCTTCACATTATATAGTTTATTTAAGGAGTGGCATATTCGGGAGACTGAAGAATCCTACCAATGACAAGGACCAACAAAGTTTGACAATGATATTAGACCCATAATCACCATTTTCACTATATAGGGGTTCTACAAGCACAAATTCTTCCATTTCAAGTATATCAACTAGACAAGTCTAAATTTAGTTTCAATATTATTTGTTGGAATGTGTACATTATTTGTTTTATCATCTTATTTAAGGTCATTCATCACCATTGATGCTGCAATGTTGGGGGTATTGGTATTCCCATATAAATAGAAATGTGGAGAGATTAGACACAAAGGTCCTAATGGATGATCAACAAGATGAAAAATTATGTGCGATATAGGAGAATACCAAGATTATTCTATGTCATGAGGGTAATGAATATCATATTTATGGGAATATATACATATTCACTGCAAGAGGAATTCTGAGATGAGGATCACATTTGAATAATTGACATGAAACTTTTGTAAGATGATTCTAGAATGCGATGACTTTAGGATGTGTTTATATCATGAATCAAGGTGTGAAATTAAAATACATAGGAGGGATATAGGGAGACAGATAAGAATAGACTATTTAACTCAAAATGAACTTAGAATAGCTAATAGGATTTCAAATGCTAGCCAAATATCAACAATGCATGTTCTTTGGTGGGAAAAGGCAAAGGTTTCTATACTCTCTATCAGAATGAGATCTCTAAAGGAGAATTTGTCTAAATTGACAGAAAGGAGGGATGTCTTTAGGATTTACAAGGATGTGTGAGGCACATAGACAAGAAAAATGACAAGGTAAAGATGCAGTTTAGGATTTTGTCAAGGATATCTTTCACAACTTGATGCATCCAAAGGGAGTGAAAAGGTATAGTACAATGACTAAGTTGTTTATGAGATGACCAAGTTATGGGGAGTTCCTATATTACATAACATTATTATCTTGAATGTAGATCATAATTAAATTTATACATCTTTGAGGAAAGTTAGAAATTCATTAGCATACATCTTGGGGGAGTAGAACTACATTTTTGAGGAAGTAGGAAAAGTGTATGCTTCTTATAAAACTAAACATGGTATAGATGGATCAATCCCTATGTACCTCATTGAAGCTTGAATAATTGTGAATATGTATGCTAGGTGTGTATAAAAAATTGATATATTGGTTGGTTTTTGTGGTAATAAAGAAGATAATCAATATCAATCACATTTCTTGGTGATAGTTGGTGAGGGAGTTGTCGGTTATGATGTCATAATAGATTATTTCAAGAATAATGTTATTAGACCCTTGCACATGTTATTATTGTAAACCCTTTAAGTGAAAAGATTCATCATTTGGTTTTGGTTTCTCATATAGCATGGAAAGGTTTGATACAAATTTCATTCATTGATAATGAGAAAAAAATATAGTTTTTGTGGAAGAGACGTGGAAAATAATTTGGGACATATTTTTGGTCATTCCTCAAATGGGGATTGTAGAAGAATAAAACTTATGTTGATGGACTATTATTCAACAAGAGGTATTGTATATCAAATTCATTGGGAAGGGTGGAGACTAAGTAGGTCATATAATGGTTTCCATGAAACATGATTACATTACCAAGACTACATCCATAATGACAAAAGCCTAGCGAATCCTTTATTTAGTGGTTGATGAGATTTTATTTTGTAGAAGAGTTGATAATTTTTAATCATGTTAGGATGGTTTATAACACTTTTAAAGTGAATGATCACGGGATTAAAAGTGAATGTATAGAGAGGATAGATCCATAGAATTGGGGTTCAATACAATGCATTATTTCAAGGTATGTTTAGAGGTGTTTGAAAGAGATGAGAAGTACATATAGTGGAAGAGTAGAGAGGCCACCAGGCACAAAGACATATCTAATGATTTTTTATGACTACACTAACATATTTATATCTCATAGTTTTACACTTTGGGAAAGAGTGTTCAAAATACTTCATGAGTTCATCATCTCTTCACATTATGGTTATGTTGGAGATGAAAAGAGTCTAATAATAATGTCAACATAAATTTGATCAGGAGAAAGGCATATCAAGATGTCAAAATTTCTTACCACTTTTTACTTTTATGATTGTTTTGAGATTACTACTCTTAATTTCTATGTGTTTTGCACCTGAATGGATCAGATGTATGTGAGAATTTCTTTAGAAAAGTTTGTTGGAAATTGTAATTGAAGCAATTGTTGTATTGTCATTGATGTCAAACCTGAACTGGTAAGACTGTTGCTATCTAAGAAAGTACTATATCTATTTGATTGTTGAGAAGGGGATAGGCAAGGTTGGTAACAATGGCACCTAAGGAAAGGTTGAGTTATCTTGATACTTCAATGAGTACTTGATTATGTGGTACAATGATAAGACAATGTATTGTTTATCTAAGTAAGAATGAAGACTAAATTGGTAGGCTTAACCAAGAAAAAGTGAAGAAATCTAGTTTAAGTCGAGTGATGTTAGTGTCAACCAAGCTAGTATATGTTGAGTAAAATCAATGTTGACCAAACATCAGTTAATTGTCGAGGAACAAGTTTTTGTGGTGATCAAGATTTCTAATGAAGACCGAGGAGTTGAACACTGTATTAATCTAGCGTCAGTATTTTACATTTGAGGAAGAATTCAGATTTCCAGCCGACATAGTTGAATTCTTAGATTATGTAAAACATGTTGACTTTATTTATTGATTGTATTGGAGTATTTATTGCACTGTAAAACATTTTATTATAAATCTATTAAGAGATCTGAGATATTTCTAGAAGGATAGACAAAGTACATAAAGTTGGAATGATTTGATGAATCTGACCTAACCCTAAGATCTATGAAGGAGATTAAGTGACAAAAGATGTATTGACCTAATTGAGGAAGTTTTAAGTAAACCTAAGCATGAGGTCAAGAGAGAGTGGATGCTGGAAGTATTGTTGATATTACTGACTGTCTAAGCAGAAAAGGCTGAAGGAGAAGTGGTGTGATTGCTTGAAGAGATTTATGAGAAGGTCAGTGATGGAGATGGAAAAGGTTCACAGTCAGTAAGCCAACATATGTGTACAGAATTGGATCTGATATTTGCAAAGTGAGCTGTATGTTTCTCAGATCAATACTACTATTACTTTTTAACCATTGTATCAGTCAAAATCCTTTTAATAGAGGTTGACCTAATAGTCATTTGTATAAATCCTTTGAACAAGGTTGCATTCTAATGGGATGTATGTAAGTCCTATAACAAGGTGCACTTTTAACAAAGTGGTTGAAATCCTTTAACCAGGTCACACCTGATAGTGTGTTTGTAACCTTTGATAGGGTTGGCTTTTCACAGAGCTCACTTCAAAAGAGTGAAAATAATAGTAACATGTTACAAATGGTTTTTCCCTAATTGGGTTTCCACTATAAATCCTGGTGTTAATACTTGTTTGAATGTTTTGGTTTGAACATTTCCGTGTTTTACAAGTTAGATACTATTGGATAGTGGACTAAACTATTATATGTTTATGTTATGCAATCAGTAATGACTGAGTAGCTGTTGGCTATTGGATCTAATTTGTTGAAGAGTTTTAAAGTTTATTTTATACATTTAGACCTGAGATTAATTGATTCACCCCCCTCTCTATTGTTCTAAATCATATTAACAATTGGTATCAGAGCTGTTGGTTCTTATAGAGAACAAGTTTAAAGGTACTTGAAGCAAATGATCAGGATGTATAAGAAGGAGGTACCGAAGCTAAATAAGGAGAACTTCCCTACATGGAAAAGTTTGATGAAGCTGCATCTAGCTGGTATTGGTGATTCTGCAAAGTATTATGTTGAGCATGACTATGTCACACCTGTTGCACCTCTGACTACAAAGGAAATGAAAGACAAACAAGAGCATAACCAAGCAATGTTGGAGATTGCATCTACCCTAAGTTATCCAGAATTTGAAGACATCAAAGACTGGACTAATGTAAAGAAAATGTGGGACACTCTTGCAAACATCTATGGCGGTGACATTAATGTACTAAGAGCAAAAGCTGAGAGCCTAAGAGGTAAATTTGATGAAATGAGAATGCAAGAAGGTGAGAATATCACACAGTATTGTGGTAGAATAAAAGAAGTTGTAAATGCTATTAGAGGAGAAAATGGAACTATTGATGATGAAACTATATAATTGGAAAAGTATTGAGAACTCTGTGTCCTATTTATGCTATCAAAATTTCAACAATTCAGGAATCTAGATGTAACCCTAACAATGATCTTACTTTGGAAAGTTTGGTTGGTAAGCTTACTACTTTTGAACTTTCTAACTATATAACTTCACTGTTGCTAATGTTGAATCTTCTTTTAAGTCACAAATGGTTTTGAGTAAGAAAAAGAAGGAAAAAGAAAGATGCATCAGTGAGAGTGAAAGTGAAAGTGACACATCTGATGAAGAACTTGAGGATCTAGAAGCTCTTATGGCTAGAAGACTAAAAAGGGGAAAAGGAAAGTACAAAGGTAAACTCCCTATTATATGTTTTTTCATGTAATAAAGTTGGTCATATAGCTACTAGATGTTCTGATAGGGATGATAAGGATGAAGAAAGAGACAACAAGCATAAAGAAAAAAGAGAAGATAGAGGTTACCGAAGGTACAAGGACTACAAAGGAAAAGGTAAGAAATCCTGCTACATTGCCAACGAAGAGACTAACACTAATAGTGATGATTTTGAAATTGAAGTTGTCTATGTTGCAATGAAAGATGAGTCTGATGAGGATGAGAAAACTGCATTGATATCTTATGTGAACAAAAATGATAAATAGATTATTGATAGTGGTTGTTCACATCACATGACTGGTGACAAGAGTAAGTTTGATTCCTTAGATCACTATAAAGGTAGAAGTGTGAAATTTGGTAATGATGCACCATGTCTTGTTAGAGGTAAAAGATTGATTAAGCTGACTAATAAGATCACTTGTGAGAATGCTTACTGGGTTGAGGGTCCTAATTATAATCTGTTGAGTGTTGCACAACTTAATATAGCACTGGCTACCAAGTGGAATTTCATCACAGGAAGGCCAAAATATTTAATGCCACTGGTGAACTAATTGGAAGTGGAGAACATACAAGAGATAATTTGTTCTATCTAGACCTATCTAAAGAAACATGTATGATTGCACAACTTGATGATATGTGGTTATGTCATAAGTGGCTATGTCATGTTAATTTTGATAATCTGGTAGAAATTAGCAAGAAGAAGAAAGTGAGAGGTCTTCCTAGATTGAAGAAACCTGAGAATGTAATGTGCAAAGAATATCAGTTGGGTAAGATGACAAAGTCTAGTTTTAAGAGCAAGACTTTTACTTCTAAGAATGCTTCAGATTTGATTCATACTGACCTTTGTGGACCTATGGGTGTACAAGCTATTGTGGTGCTAGATATTTTATCTTGTTTGTCGATGATTATACCAGAATGATGACTATAATGTTCTTAAAAGAAAAATATGATGCTTTTAAATATTTTAAGTGGTACTTGGCTAAGGTTGAAAAGGAGACAGGTAGGAACCTGAAGTGTCTGAGATCTGACTGAGGTGGAGAATTTATATCCAATGAATTTAATTTGTTTTGCAATGATAGAGGGATCAAAAGATAGATGTTTGCACCAAAAACTCCTCCACAGAACGGTATAGCAGAGAGAAGGAACAAATCTATCATGGATTATGCAAGGACATTAATGATTAAAAATAATGTTGCACAAAAGTACTGGAGAGAAGCTGTAAGTATAGATATTTATACTCTTAACCGAGTACAGATCTAAAAAGATACAAATCTGACACCTTATGAGTTATGTCATGGGTATGCACCTGATGTAAAGTATTTTAAAATTTTTGGAAGAAAATGCTACATACTAAAGGACAATAGGAATTGGAAATTTGATGCTAAAAGTGATGAAGGCATATTCCTAGGCTTTTCCACAAAAAAGTAAAGCTTATAAGTGTTTGAACTCTAACACTAACAAAATTGTGGAAAGTGTGAATGTCAAAGTTGATGAGTATGTAGAGAAAAATAAAGCTAATAGAAAAAGAGAACCAGAAGATTATAGATCTTTTGTGTATATAGAGGAAGGAGAGGCAAGTAACATACTTGCACATGATGCAGAGTCTCAGGTAAGAAATGCTGAGCATCAGGTAAATAATGCAAAGAGAGAAGAAGAATGTATCGAGGGATAGGAGGAAGATGCTGAGTATTAGGAAGAGGTCGTCAAGCATTTAGAAGCCAAATCAAACAATCTTGTTGGTGAACCTAAAGAGCAAGATGAAAGGAGAGTAGAACCTATTTTGGCACAATATGTAAGGAGACATCACAAGCCTGAATAGATAATTGGAGACAAAGATACTGGAATTTTGACTAGAAGAAAAATAAGAGATCTGACATGTTTACTATGTGAATTTGAGCCTAAGACAACAAGGGAGGCATTAGAAAATGAAGACTATATACAAGCAATGAATGAGGAGATAGACCAGATAGAGAAGAATGATACCTGGACTCTGGTGCCAAGACTAGAAAATAAAAATGTCATTGGAACAAAGTGGGTGTTCCAAAATAAGTTGAATGAGCATGGTCAAATCACAAGAAACAAGGCTAGGCTGGAATACAAAGGCTACACACAAGAGGAAGGAATATATTATGGGGAGACATTTTCCCCTATAGCTAGATTAGGAGTAAGAACCTAACTTGCATATGCTGCCTACAAATATTTCAAGGTATACCAAATGGATGTTAATTCTACATTTTTAAATGGTATATTAGAAGAAGAAGTGTACATTGAACAGCCAAAAGGATTTGTTGATCCAAACAATAGACACATGGTTTGCAAACTGAATAAAGAACTGTATGGACTAAAGTAAGATCCTAGAGCATGGTATGAGAGACTGCACAACTACCTGATATAGACTGTATTCCCAAGGACAAATGACACAAGAAATCTATACATGAAAGATGAAGAAGGTAAAGGAATCTTGTTGGCTAAGATTTTTGTAGATGATATTATATTTGGTGGACAAGATGCCTTGTGTAAGAAATTTTCAAATGAAATGCAAACTGAATTTCAAATGAGTATGTTTAGGGAGATCAAATTTTTTGTTGGTTTACAAGTATATCAGATGGAGAAAGGAATTTTCATCACCCAGTCTAAATATGTTCATGAGATACTGAAAACCTTTGGTATGGAATATTCAAGGCTAGTAAGTACTCTCATCGCTCTTGACAAAAGTTGTCTCAAAATGATGATGCTACAAAAGTAAACCAAACTTTGTATAGATCCATGATTGGAAAAATGCAATATGTTGTACACAGTAGACCAAATATTTCTTTAGCTATTGGGATTGTGGAAAGATTCTCTGCTAATCCTAAGGAAACTCACATGATGGCTGTCAAAAGAATAATGAGATATTTGAAAGGGACCGTTGACTATGGATTGTACTACAAGAAGCATGAAAAGTTTGAATTGAGAGTATATACTAATGTTGATTAGGTAGGAAATGTGGATGATAAAAAGAGTACTAGTGGTGGAGCTTTCTTTCTTGGAAAAAGATTAGTTTCTTGGACAAGCAAGAAACAAAATTGCATTTCGCAATCTACTGCTGAAGTTGAGTATGTGGTTGCAGTAGTGAACTGTTCAAACTTGGTATGGATAAAGAAATTGTTGGTAGGCATGAAAGAAGAGATCACTGAACTAGTTGTCATATTCTTTGACAACACAAGTGCTATCAACATCTCTAAGAATCAGTGATGCACACAAAGAACAAACACATTGCAATCAAGTATCATTACTTGAGGGAACTAGTACAAGATAAAGAGGTCCGAATGGAATATGTGAATAGAAAAGAACAAATAGAAGACATATTCACTAAAGCTTTACCTAAAGAAGCTCATGAATATCTGAGAGGTCAATTAGGGGTTCTTTCCCTAACTGAGGCTGCCTAGTCAAGCTAGGAGCAGTACATCAAATGTGCTATAGAGAGTATCTGACAAATTGATGCAGATACATGTCACACTTTAGGAGCACCCTAGAGTTGTGAAAAGTATAGAAAAGCCAAGAATCAGTCATAAGAAAAGATGACAGAGGGAGAAATATTGTTACTGAACTAAAAAATGATATCTACATCTGTAGGATGTATGTTTTAGTTGCTGCTTTGGCATTTTTGTCAAAGAGGGAGATGATCACAGATGAATACATATGGTGAGGTTTCAGTGGATGGTCATACATGCATGGCTGATTGATTCTGTATCAAAATGAAGCTAAGGATATTATAAATATTTCTAATGGATAGATAAGTTTTGGATTGGTTGGTAATTCATGTGTTATTCATATGGTGTTGCCATCAATGCCAAAGAGGGAGATTGTTGGAAATTGCAATTGAAGCAATTGTTGTAATGTCATTGATGTCAAACCTTAACTAGAAAGACTGTTGTTATCTAAGAAAGTACTATATCTATTTGATTGTTGAGAAGGGGATAGGAAAGGTTGGTAACAATAGAACCTAAGGAAAGGTTGAGTTATCTTGATACTTCAACGAGTACTTGATTATGTGGCACAATGATAAGACAATGTATTGTTTACCTAAGTAAGAATGAAGACTAAACTGGTAGGCTTAACCAAACAAAAGTGAAGAAATCTAGTTTAATTCGAGTGATGTTAGTGTTGACCAAGCTAGTATATGTTGAGTAAAATTAGTGTTGACCGAACATCAGTTAATTTCCAAGGAAATAGTTTTTGTGGTGACCGAGACTTCTAATGAAGACCGAGGAGTTGAACACTGTATTGACCGAGGGGTAGTATTTTACATTTGAGGAAGAATTCAGATTTCTAGCCGACATAGTTGAATTCTTGGATTATGTAAAATGTGTTGACTTTATTTATTGATTGTATGGAAGTATTTATTGCACTGGAAAATGTTTTATTGTAAATCTATTAAGAGATTTGAGATATTTCTAGAAGGATAGACAAAGAACATAAAGTTGGAAGGATTCAATGAATCTAACCTAACCTTAAGATCTATGAAGGAGATTAAGCGAAAAAAGATGTATTGACCTAATTAAGGAAGTATTAAGGAAAACTAAGCATGAGGTTGAGAGAGAGTGGATGCTAGAAGTATTGTTGATGTTATTGACTATCTAAGCAAAAAAGGTTGGAGGAGAAGTGGTGTGATTTCTTGAAGAGATTTTTGAGTAGATCATTGATGGAGATGGAAAAGATTCACAGTCAGTAAGCCAGCATATGTATATGGAATTGGATTTGATATTTGCAAAGTGAGTTATATGTTTCTTAGATCAATACTACTATTAATTTCTAACCATTGTATCATTCAAAATCCTTTTAACAGAGGTTGACCTAACAGTCATTTGTATAAATCCTTTGAACAAGGTTGCATTCTAATGGGATGTATGTAAGTCCTATAACAAGGCACACTTTTAACAGAGTGCTTGAAATCCTTTAACCGGGTCACACTTGCCAGTGTGTTTGTAACCTTTGACAGGGTTGGATTTTCACAGAGCTCACTTCAGAAGAGTGAAAATAATAGTAACATGTTACAAAGTGGTTTTTCCCTAATTGGGTTTCCACTATAAATCTTGGTGTTAATACTTGTTTGAATGTTTTGGTTTGAACATTTTCGTGTTTTACAAGTTAGATACTATTGGATAGTGGGCTGCACTATTATATGATTCTGTTATGCAATCAGTAATGAATGAGTAGCTATTGGTGTTAGCTTGTGGTGACTAATCAGGAAGGTATTGTACACTTTTCCTCCCAACCTCGCCATGGTTCGGGGACGGGTCAGACCTCGAGTGGGGGTTTGGCAGTTGACATGTTGTAACTCATTCTAACCCTAAAGTGGAAAAATATTATAAAATATGGCTTAGGGTAATGGATTTCATTATGTATGATTTTAGTCCTTGCGATAGAATTGAGCTGTAAGGGATTACAGAATGTAATCAGGTGATAATCACTGGATAATAATAATATTGGACTCATTGTTGGTGGATGTAGCCCAGGGATTGGGTGAACCATGTTAAATCTTTGTGTATTGTGTTCTCTTCTATTTGGTTTATTGTTTTATGATATTGGTTATATTTGCATGTAATTGTTATTTCTGCCTTGTTAATCCTAACAGTTGGTTATTGGATCTGATTTTTTGAAGATTTTTAAAGTTTATTTTATACATCTGGACCTGACAACAACTGATTCACCCCCCTTCTCTGTTGTTCTAAATCATATTAACAAAGTTGGTTGGATGGTTGGAGTAGAAAGGGCCTATAATTTCAATGACTTTCTTCAGGATGATAGAACCCTTAATAGAATTGCAGAAGAAGAATCAAATACAAAAGGGATTCATTTTAATAAACATCATAAGAAGAAATAAAGTATTTTGAATAGATTACACCAAAAAAGGATATAAATTGTTAATATATTATCAGAATATAATTCAATATATATATATATATATATATATATATATATATAGAAGCCCTCAAGATGGGATTGAAGGATGCATAGGACATTTAATCAACTCTTTTCATGCGACCAAAGAATCCAAGGCAATCTTCTTACTGGGTTAAGAAATGGATAGAGGACCAAACTTATCCAAAATTCTAAGTTGTGGATGACGTAGCTGATGACTCTCCACTAAATCATTCCAAATCTATATTCCAATCTATGTATTAAGTGGTACACAATCATCGTGAATTGAAAATAATTAAAAGTGAATGGAGGCATTAGTTGGACAAAATTTTATATTACATTAATAAAAATATAAATAAAACTATAAAACTAGTGGTAGACCTTGATGGTAAGGATATGCTCAAAGCTTGTTTGGTTAGTCAGATGAATGGAAATACAATGTTGTACTAAAGTGAGAAGTGGGTTCTACTTTAGGAAAGATTAGAGGGCCCCACAAAAGGGTGTTTTAATTTTTTTTTAGCATTCAATCAAATTGTGTGGTGTTGTTTGAGAAATTCAATACCTCCCACTAAATGTACTATAAGAAAAGGTCTTGGTCAAAGTAAAATACAAGGTGTTACCTATGGATCTTAGTACATTGGAAGGGTTCAAAGAATATCAAGGATAGGTGGTAATAGGGTGTTTAATTACCATAATGACATTAACCTTTTAGATAGGCTATAAGGCATTGAGATCAATTAAATTGGTACAATAAAATAAAGAGAAAATGTCCATATAAGTATTATTTGATAGACCATACTTTTGTAGAACTTAAACCTTGCATAGTGTATCATCTTAAAATGGAAGCACTTCCATGATAAGAGCATTTAGCCCACTGAGTAAGTGGTTTGGGGTCATGTTAAGTGCCTTGATTGGGTCTTTGCATGTATTTGGCTTTCTCCCCGCTTTCCACTTCTTCTCCGCACTTGATTTCTTCATTCTAGGTGAAATTAGGGTTAAGGTCTTAAGGACTTTCCTAATTTTCCCTCTTCCATGGATCTATTTTCTAGGTAAGATTAAAAAATGAGACCTCCTAGTCCTTCATCACATCATTCTAAGGATTTTCTGTTTGTTCTTGACACTGGGTCTTGCTCAGATATCAAATCCTGCATCTCTGGCATCCTCTGGAACTCCTGTTGCAGAACCTAACAAAGTTAGGGTTTTAGGTCAAAGTCAACCTCGACCCTGACTAGGTCAGGGTCGACCTCAACCCTAACTAGGTTAGGGTCAACCTCAACCTTGACCTCTTCCTGCCAAGATTTCAAATTGTCAATTCTCGCTAATTTGGCTTTCGGGAAAGTTATTTCTCCACTTCCGGGTCGGCTGTTTCGGGCTCCGAAACGGTAAATATTTTAATGATATTTAATAAAGGTATATTTTCTAAAGGTGAGGACCTAATTGGGATTTAATTATTCAAGGTGGCCCATCTAGAGGAGTGTTCCCTAGATCACTATAAAACGAGGCCTTCCTCTCTCATTTTGATATCAAGTTTTCACATCACTCCATCATCAAGTTTTGGAAATCAAGCTCTCAAGTGTTCAAGTGCAAGAAAGTCTTCAAGCATTCAAGTGTTCAAGCATTCATCTATCAAGGAGTTCCATTGTTAGCTATTGAAGGATTCAATCTCCTTGGAGCCCCCTTGAAGATCCATCCTTCTCCATTCATTCAAGCCTTCTCATATGCAAAGATCAAATCAAGATTGGTGTTGAAGATCAAAATACCATTGATTGGAGACATCATACATTCATTGAAGCATTCTTACTTGTGGATTTGAGGATTTGAATCATCTACAAGGACTTCAACATAAGCAAGGTGATTTGTTTCAATTACTTTGTTTATGCACCATATATTTAAATTCAATTTCAAGGTTAATTCCTAAATTGGGGTTTGACCAAGGCAAACCCCCCATACAACCAAAAACCCCCATTTTCTTGTAGGTACAAGTGTGGAATCTCAGATCTAAGAGCAAATTCAGTTACCCTTTTCGGAAATCTTTCAGGATCTGCAAACAAAATCAGAATCAGACTTTAAATAAATAATGTGGTCTAACCTTTTAAAAGGTGAAAGTCGACCTGTGTGAATTTGGAGAAAAGATTTATGGGTTTTGTCCTCCTCGACATTTCCTATCCAAAATAGGTGATGAAATCTTCAAAAAGTTTATACAAAAGCTAGAATTCAACATTTTCTAGATCTTCCCTAATTCAAGGTTAGTATTTGCACTTCAATTATTTTAGATTTTAAGCTTAATCCAACTATAGGAAAATATAGGGTTTCTCTCTCTTTCATATTCTTCATAGATTGATTCGATTGTGTATTAACCTTTTGGTTGATCAAATTGGATCTCTCCATTGGGAATTTGGATTTTGGAGTGAATCTTACATTTTCCCCACACACACACAAATAGTGGTGATTCCAAATTACCACTATTCATTTTGGTGAACCTGACGTGAAAGTTCACCAAAATGAATAGAAGTGATTTGTAATCACCACTATTTGTGTATGTGTGTGGGGAAAATGTAAGATTCACTCCAAAATCTAGATTCCCAAAGGAGAATTCAATTACCACTATGAGTATTCATTTTGGTATTAGATTTGTCCTTTGTGATTGATCTTGTATGCTAATTAGATTTCATATTCATGCATTATGTGTTTTTAGTTTAATTCATTTTCATTATATTGGTTTATGAGCTTTACTACCACTAGTCCTACTTATAACATTCTGGTTAGAAGAAGTCATAGACTCATGGGTGGCTTTGAGCCTAAATCTTCTCCTTTCCTTAGGATCCCCAACGATAACTTGATTCTTCATGATTCTAATCCTACTATGGAGCATAACTCTTCTCACTCATCTCATGATGAGGATGATGCTTTAAGGGTTCCTCCTAAACAAGTCCAAAAACTTTCCACTGAACTTGATAAAATGGGTAATTGGCTTCTTCAAGAAAACCATGGTCAAGATTCTATTCAAGCTATAGAGGCTCTTAAGAAAGTTCTCCGTGATAGTGATCAAGGTGTTAATCTCTTGCGTGGTAATACTCATCTTGTGCATTCTAATGTTAAACCTTTAACTCAAGAGGCTCAAGATTTAGGTTTCACTACTCCTATCACTAGTGTTGAACCTCCTTGTAATCCTTTACCTAGTATTCCTATCTATACTCCTCCTTTGGTGACTATGATGGTTCCCTCTATTCCTATGAGTGTTCCTCCATGTCCCTTCCTACATCACAACCTTTATATCATAGTGTTCCTTTCACTTATTCCACTCCGCTTCCAACTGTAGTTCCTAGTGTTTCTCCAGTTGTGTCTTCTATTCCTGTAGCTTCTTACACTTTACCTAGTGTGTCTAATGTTGCTACTCCTATTTCCTCTACTAATTCCACCATCATCAGTTTGGCTCAAACCGTATCATCCTTAAAACAACAACTTGCTTCCTTAACTCAAAACAAGTTTAGTATTCCTACATGTGACATGGGAAGTCCTTTGTCTAGGGATATTATTTGAACTCCTATTCCTTAGCAAGTTGATATGCCTCATCTTGAGAATTATAATGGAAAGGGAGATCCTGTTCATCATGTTAAAACATTCCAAATCCTTTTTAGTGATTATGCTCATGACCATAGGATTTTAGCCAAACTATTTTCTCAAACCTTTCGTGACAAGGCCTTACAATGGTATTGTTCCTTGCCTCCTTATTCAATTGATTCCTTTCCACAACTTGCTAATGCCTTTATTCAACAATTTCAAAACAATATTGGCCCGCAAGTGTCTTTAACTGATTTAATGCATTGTAAAAAAAGTGCTAAAGAAAAGTTAACTAAATTTATTGGTAGATTTAAGCATTTGCATGCTTAGATTTCTTATCTTGTTCCTGATATTGATATTCAATGTATGTTTATTTCAAATTTGCAAAAGGATATTAGAGATAAGATTCTGCTTACTGAATTTACCTCATTTCAACAACTTTGTGCAGCGCTTCATCATTATCAATTACAAGTGAGTCAATTTGAGAGCAACACTCCAATGGTTCCTATTCTAGTTGATAAGAGTGATCCTGCTCCTAATCCAAACAAGTTTAAAAAATTCAATAATTATGTCAAGATAAAAAAACAAGCAAATGCAGTTGCTGATTAGGTTGTTGTTGCATCTCATAATGGCACTTTTGCATCCACTGATTTTTGATTAAATCATACATTTACTCCTCTTTCTGAAACTTTACATGCTATTATGAATAGGTTGTTAGCTGCTAATATGATTACTTTGCCTCCTATTCAACCTCTTTTACCTACTATGATTGCATCTAAGTCTTTTGATCACAATGCTTTTTGTCAATATCATCGTCAGAATGGTCATGATACTGAGAGATGTTATTCTTTAAAACATAAGGTCCAAGATCTCATTGATGCTAAAGCCTTATCTATGGATAATCTGGATAGTAGTAGGAATCAATCTATTTCTCCTCCTAATCAGAACCTTCAAATCTATACGAATCCTTTACCTACACATGATACTAATACTATATCTCAACCATTTGCTATGGAAATTGTATATGGTTCAAAGATGGATGATCTTAATCATGTCATTGATCAAGTGGAGCATGTTGCTAAGTCTATATCTCCACCTCAACCTTCACTTCACATTCAATCTCAACCTCTAGTTAAACCTAAACCTAAAGTGAAACCACAACCTAAACCTCGACAACAATTTAACGATAAAAGACCTCAGGAACTTTTGATTACCTTTGATAACTCTGAGATTGTTAAGGCTCCTAACGGTCCCCTTTACATTGTTGCTAGGGTTTCTCAGATACCTACTCATGGTTGTCTTGTTGATCCTACCCCCTTAGTCAATGTTATCACTGAAGAAAATATTTTTATGAAAAGCTTACAATGCGACTTCTATGATACATCGGATGTGTGGATTCAAACTTGTAATGGTTTTCTTAATCCCTCATTTGGTTCTATTACTTTACCGGTTGAACTTTTTGGAAAACTTGTGAACACTACCTTTGTTATGGTTCCTACTTCTGATCAATTTCAAGTTAAGCTAGGTTTGCCTTGGTTGGCTACCATGCATGTTGTTTCTTCACCTATCCATAAGTGTCTTAAGTTCATTCATGATGGCGAAGTGAAGACGATCAATCATAGTCTATATCAACCCTCTAGGCCTAGAGATTGTGCTGCTCTAGATTTCTTTTGGCCTTCCTTACCTAATTCATGTCCTCCTCGTCCTGATAATCTTTTTCAATCATATAAAGCTTATAAGAATCATAAGATTCTTCAATTAAGCATACCTCCTATGGATCTTAATCATGGTCTTTTACCTACACCTTTGATACCTCCTTCAACTATGGCTTCTTGTTCTGTTAATCAAGTTCCTCCTACCAAACCTATCAAAGATCTTGTGATTGTTCCTCCTATGGTTGATAATCCTATTGATCTTCCTAAAGAACCTGTGAAGGATCCTGCGCTTGTTCCTCCTAGTTCTCATCCTATTTAAAATAAATCAAAACTTAACCGATCTGCTAATGAATGTCGTAAAAAGCATCGTGCTCATGCTAAAGCTAAAAGATCTCTACTTTCTGCAGATACACCTATGCATAATGTCGTTACCAATAATGATGTTCACATGCATGATTATGATGATTCTATTCATATCTTAGATCCTATTTTGATTAATTTGGATGATGAAGATACTCTTGATGATACTGATAATGTTACTGATGAATATGAGACTATTGACATTGACATTGATTTTTTGAATATGCTTTCATCTCAATTAAATCTTACACCTAGTATCGAACATAGCGATTCTCAAGAGGATCCTTGTTTGGAACTAGCTATAATTCCTACTATATTGGATATAGTCCCTCTTGCGAGTTACCTAGCTACCCTAGATGATATACAACAAGATGGGGAAAGTAGGTGGCACACTTGAGCAGCTTGTTCTTCATGGTAGCTTTGTTGTGTGTTTTCCTATTGGTTTGTGCTTCTCCCGTAATGTATTTGCTAAATGTTGTTAGATTATTTTATACAATCCTTGTTACTCAATTGGTACAAGGTGATGAAGGAATCAAAACTATTGTACAAAATCTTCTATATGTATCTGTATTCTTCTATGCGTTGTTCAATATTATGTTGTAACTGTGCTATTGTTCATAAATGTTTCCTTGTGTAATCTGCTTGGATTCAAGCTATGGTAGCACTAATTCTTTTTGGTCTCCATGTCATGGTTCGAAAAGATTCTCCTTTGTATATCTTATGTGACCTTTCCTCCTTTTTGATTGTAGTTCTACTTCCTTTGGGGAATGATGTCAATTCATTTGCAATAATATCATATATATATTATCTTATGATCATACTGACCCCATGGTAGGTAGAACCCTTTTATGTTCTCTATATGTTTCTGTGATATTTCCCTTGATTTGTCTTCATTTGGGGGCATCTCGATGTGGAAACATAATCAATGGTGTTGTTTATGTATCCATTAAAACCATTGTTCCTATTAAAGTGTCAGCAATGACTTTAATGTGGGGGCATACGCTTTGCTCACTTATTACACACATGCACTTATAAAAAAATTCAAAACATGCTAAATCTTCTAAAGGTAATGCACATAAGTTGCTAAATCCTAAGGAAGACATGCACTTTAAATTTACTTTTCAATCTTTCTTTTTGGATTAAGAACTAATCCTTAAAGTATGGATTTATATTAGGATCTCTTGATCCCTCCAGTTTCAAATACACATATATTATGATCCCTTAAGGTCAGAAGTGTCCTTAAGAATGGATCTCTTTTGTTTTTTATTTATGCTTATGGAATAAAATATTCCAAGGATAAATCCTTGATGGGTTGACTAGTGAGTAGCCACATTCACTAGGCGGTTCAATTCCATCTTTCTAGTTGCACCTGTTTCCTGTGTGGTTCACAATGGGACATAAGTTCTCATTGGGTGAGGTAATCACACTTTTTCTTTTTCTCTTTAGAGATGTCTCTCTTATCTGTGATTTAAGAGTCAATGAAGACTTGAGTCCTTGGGGGCTTGAGATTTCTCTTTATCCCTTAGATTATGATAAGATTATCTTGTTATTTTTATCTCCTTTACCAAGAGTTTGCATCGAGTCCATACTCTTGCTAAAGTGGGGGCTTAATGTATCATCTTAAAATGGAAGCACTTCCATGATAAGAGCATTTAGCCCTCTGAGTAAGTGGTTTGGGGTCATGTTAAGCACCTTAATTGGGTCTTTGCATGTATTTGGCTTTCTCCCCGCTTTCCACTTCTTCGCACTTGATTTCTTCATTCTAGGTGAAATTAGGGTTAAGGTCTTAAGCACTTTCTTGATTTTCCCTCTTCCATGGATCTATTTTCTAGGTAGGATTTAGAAATGAGACCTCCTAGTCCTTCATCACATCATTTTGAGGATTTTCTGTCTATTCTTGACACTGGGTCTTGCTTAGATATCAAATCCTGCATCTCTGGCATCCTCTAGAACTCCTGTTGCAGAACCTGACAAAGTTAGGGTTTTAGGTCAAAGTCGACCTTGACCTTGACTAGGTCAGGATCAAACTCAACCCTGACTAGGTCAGGGTTGACCTTGACCTCAACCTCTTCCCGCTAGGATTTCAAATTGTCAATTCCCACTAATTTTCCTTTCGGGAAAGTTATTTCTCTACTTTCGGGTCAGCTTTTTTGGGCTCCGAAATGGTAAATCCTTTAATGGTATTTAATCAGGGTATATTTTCTAAAGGTGAGGACCTAATTGGGATTTAATTCTTCAAGGTGGCCCATCTAGAGGAGTGTGCCCTAGATCACTATAAAAGGGGGCCTTCCTCTCTCATTTTGATATCAAGTTTTCACATCACTCCATCATCAATTTTTGGCAATCAAGCTCTCAAGTGTTCAAGTGCAAGCAAGTCTTCAAGTAGTCAAGTGTTCAAGAATTCATCTATCAAGGAGTTCCATTGTTAGCTATTGAAGGATTCAATCTCCTTGGAGCCCCCTTGAAGATCCATCCTTCTCCATTCATTCAAGCCTTCTCATGTGCAAAGATCAAATCAAGATTGGTGTTGAAGATCAAAATACCATTGATTGGAGACATCCTCCATTCATTGAAGCATTCTTACTTGTGGATTTGAGGATTCAAATCCTCTACAAGGAATTCAACATAAGCGAGGTGATTTGTTTCAATTACTTTGTTTATGCACCATATATTTAAATTCAATTTCAAGGTTAATTCCTAAATTGGGGTTTGACCAAGGCAAACCCCCCATACAACCAAAAACCCCCATTTTCTTGTAGGTACAGGTGTGGAATCTCGGATCTAAGAGAGAATTCGGATACCATTTTTGGCAATCTTTTAGGATCTACGAACAGAATTGGAATCAGACTTCAAATAAATAATGTGGTCTTTGACCTTTTAAAAGGTGAAAGTCAACCTGTGTGAATTTGGAGAAAAGATTTCTGGGTTTTGTCCGCCTCGGCATTTCCTATCGAGAATAGGTGATAGAATCTTCAGAATGTTTATACAGAAGCTAGAATTCAGCATTTTCTAGATCTGCCCTAATTCAAGGTTAGTATTTGCACTTCAATTATTTCAGATTTTAAGCTTAATCCAACTATAGGGAAATATAGGGTTTCTCTCTCTTTCATATTCTTCATAGATTGATTCGATTGTGTATTAACCTTTTGGTTGATCAAATTGGATCTCTCCATTGGGAATTTGAATTTTGGAGTGAATCTTACATTTTCCCCACACACATACACAAATAGTGGCGATTCCAAATTACCACTATTCACATAGAAATAACCAAGATTTTTTAGAATGGTAGTAATGATACATACAAATTAGAAGAAAGAGAACAATTTTTTTAAAATTTTGTTAAAATTTTGAATAGGGTGTATTTTCAAAACATTCTACTTCTGTCTTCCTTATGTATTCCCATATGTTACATTATTTAAAAATAAGTTTTTATCAAATATAATATTGGTTTTATACGTTTTGGCATCAGGTAAAATGAATAATATGCATGGTTAATTTTTAAGATAACTCAACCAATTTTTTTCTACCTACTTCTTAGTGTAAGTTTTTTTCATCGACCATTCATATTTTAGAGTGAAATGAAGTACGAGAAAAGATAAAATATGTTCTAAATTTTTTTTTAATACAAATTTTGGTCTCAAATGGTGATCAAAATGTGTAAGTACATGGGTTGAGGAAAAATCATATGTCATTGATGATGTCAATGGGGTCAAAACCAAATCTAAATGTCCTAGAAGGTCATCTATCAAAAAAATTGGCACTGTAGAATATGGATAGATTTCCCTCAACAATATTGACTCTATTGCACATATTTTAATGGTGCAATCTAAAAAATTTATATTTGCATAAATTTAAAATCAGGGAAATTCCTTCTATGAACTAGAATTAGCCTTTATATTTTTATGTATATAAAATTAGCAAAATACCCTCTATGCATTCAAAATCTGGGCAATACCATTTACAAGTTGATTGTTGGTTTCAAATGATTCTTGATATTCAAATTTCTATGAGGGTTAATAATTTTTTATATATTCATCATTTCATTGATGTTGGATCAATGATCCCCCTTTCAATAAAAGTTAGAAATTATCTTATTTTGAATTAATCTTTGCATGTACCATTTTCCCCCTTTTCGCTATTTCACAATCCTGTATTATGAGCCCTACAAAATAGTGATGAATTTTCTATTTTGTGGCTCCTATTTTTGGTAGTTTCAAAATAGAAAAATACAATGGAAACAAGGGGCTTTGTTATTGTTTGGGTATTGAAAAATTTGAGAGAATCAAGGAGGAAATGACAACTAAAATTGATTATGTAGGGTATAGATTATTAGTTCAGATATTAAAATAATTGTACCACCTATTAAAATATTTTGAGTGACCAAATCTATTTGTTGTAACTAAGAATCAGCAAGTCTAGGCGCTTTGAGAGAAAAGTGCAGTTCATGGATAAAGAAGAACTTTGAGAGAACTAAGGAGGAAGTGAGAACTTAAATCATATCTACAAGGGATGGTTTATCAAATTATATAGTATAACAAACATACTACCAATTAAAAAATATTGAGTGATCAAATGTATTTGTTGTAATTGTTAGAGTTTTAGGTGACTCTACAACACCCCCAGGATCGAATGCAAGACCAAGATAACTTCCACAAGAGATTGGCAAGACAATTGCATTAAGATGCAAGAATGATATTATTGATCATGGACATGATTAAAATGTACATAATAGGCCTCCTTGTATAGGAAAGGAGATAAGAGACAATGATAAGGAGCTGATAAGCTATTACCTATGCTAGGTGTAATCACATGTCCACCAAATGTGGATCATCCTCCATTATGCAATAAAGTATTTGCAATGGATTAGGATGATAATGTGATAAGAGCACGAAAGGTGGATCTCACACACAAAGAAGTATGTGATGACAACTATCAGACCTAAAGTGGAAATTCTCCTACACCATGTGCTTGAATGAGGTGCACACTCCTAGGTGTCTCAATCACTAACTACTATGCAATGCATTATCCTAAGTAAGATTAAGTTAAGTGTAATTAGGAATATTTAATTACACCAACAGTAATTAATAATTAGTAGGTCTAGGAACTCCAAGAAGAAAGTGCAGTCCACTAATAGAGACAAACTTTGAGAGAACTGAGGATGAAGTGAAAAATAAATCAAATTTGCAAGGGATTAATCATCAATTTAGATAGTAGAATGATCATACTACTTGTTTAAATATTTTGAGTGACCAAATATATTTTTTGTAACCAAGAATCGATACATCTAAGATCTCATAAATTTACAAGAGAAAATTTCTAGGCATGGTCAACATGTTATCTCCATTCTTTCAAGTTGAATGTTGGGAGTTTTTGAGTTCCACAGAGGAGATAAATATGGCCCTTAGGTTGATTTTTTGCATTCAGAAGAAGTGCATTCTTGTGCCAAAGAAGGGATTAAAATGTGTTGTTTGACAAGAGGTTTTAGAATCCAGTGTGAGAGAAAATGATTGTTGCAAAGGGTTCTTTAGGAAGTATTTAAGGACTGTGATGATATGCTAGTAAATGATTCAATATACAAGTGAGGAGGTATTGAAATTTTCAAGTACAAGGGAAGCATCTCTCTACTTCTTGATCATTATTCCAATATCCAAAGATGTCACTCTAATTCTTTATGAGCGGGAAGTTTCATAAGGTGATCCAAATAAAATATCAAGAGATGATGCCACGATAACATCTTGTACCCCTTGAGGATAAGTTTTGAAATATTCTTCCGATAGATGGGGAGTTGGGTATCTCGCATCCATTGCTCCTCTATGATATTGACCATCCATGTGAGATAGTGACAAGGTTCATAAGTTTGGAAGGATTGTTCGAAAACTTTGGCCTTGCAAAAAAATGGAATACAAACATACAAAAAGACAAAATGGATGAAAAATCCTTCTCGTTGGAAGATGATTCACCATAACCAATTTTTGGCATCTCTAGATGTTTTATGTATGTTGTTAGTGTATATCTTGTAGAATCTATTTCATTATAAAATATATTTCAAGGCTTCTTAGTAGAGGTTGGAAACTTTGGGGGTAAAAAGGGTGTAATTAGAGTCCTAATTTATCTTCTCTTACAAAAATTTGATATTTGTTGTTATTTTGAAAAAAAAATGTAATTCATGTATAAGAATAGTCCCTTATCCTTACTGGACATAGATTAACTTCCCTCCAAATATTTATGTAAAACTTTGTGAGAAAATGTTTAAATTTACCCATTAGACAAATTCATCAACTACTCAATTCTTAATGAGAGGTAATTAAATATGTAGCACAACACTTAGTATGGTTTATTTTAACTTCTCCTTGAGTAGGCCAATTAGACAAGAACTAAAAGGAAAATTCTTCTCAAATGATTCTTGATTTCTCAAATTAATGTGATAATAAATATAATTTTTCACAAAAACAATAAAATAGCTTTCAACTTAAAAAATCACAAAGAACTAATTCAAAATAAATTTATAAGCACCATAATTGAAGATAAAGAAACTAAATCTTTTTATTATCTCCACATAATCGAGTAAATATATTTTATGTTTGTATCTCCTATATTATGATCTATATCTCCTAATTCAAATTTACTAGTGTCTTACTTTCTCCTTTATTCAAAATGAGGAGAAGTGACAAGGTTGAGCTTGTTTGTACACTACACCCATTCATAACTATGATAACCATAATAATAATTTCTTAACTAAAAACATGAGAAAGATAATGGAAAAAGAAAAAAATAAGATAGATCTTCGATAATCATCATATTTATCATAGTCACCGATGGAGGGACCTCAGATAAATCAATCCAATTGGGAAAAATGAGTTAAAAAATGAATAACAGAAGAAATAGTATGGAGAGAATGAGAAAGATATGTATTTATTGACCAAAAATCAGTTACATTCAATAGGAAACATGCATGCCAGGTTACAACCAACCTTCTTGATTACAGTCTTTGGTTAGAGACCTTAAACTTCAATTCTAGAGATTATCCTTGATTCCTTACTGATATCCCCTTCTAGAGAAGTATTACATTACATTAATAAGAATCACGACATGTAGGTCAGCCCAAGAACAAAGATCATTCCTCAAGAATAGAAAAACATGTTAAAGCATTTAGGGTAGATACTAAATCATAAGGAACTTGACCCATAAACTATGCAATAATCAATAAACTAAGATTTAGTTCCACACATAATCCAAAAAAAAACATGTATCCACCATTGAGCTTCACAAGCCATATATTTCTATCACAAGGTCAAAATTTACCAACGTATTTCAAACAAGTAGGAACATGCCACCCGAGAGAGAACAAATAATAAATTGAGAAATAATGAACCAAATGAGTTGTGAACCAAGGAGCATGGTCCAAGATAGGTTTTAGATAAAATCATATCATTTCATAAGATAACTCAAACATATGATGAATCACCAACTTGATCTCTCAAACTAGAAAATAAGAACAATGCTAAACAAAAATATTGTTGGTTGATGTAATAGTGATCTGAACCTAGGATGCTTGTGCATTAGACACCTGAAGTTATTAAGAAATTGAGTCTCTCACTTTTAAATTTGAGAATAATTAAAATGGTCCAACTCATCTTGATAAATCCAAGAAAAATCTTCAACTAGTCTGTCCTTCCACTTCACCAAATATTCCTTTTCCCTGGTAATCTTTCCAACTCTGGTGTCCAAAATCTTCTCAATCTCATCCATATATTTAATTGGATATTCCTATTTCACTTTTTAGTCTTCCTTAGTCTCATGATATTCATAAAAATTAACAATATTGAGTATAGGAGATATTTCCATATCCTCAGGAAATTCCACTTCAAAAGTATTTATGGAGTCAAACTTCTTCAACATTCTACATGGTCCAAATTTCCTCATCTTCAACTTGCTGGAAGTTCCAACTAGAAACCTTCCTTCCATAACATGAACCATACCTTCATCTCCAACTAAAAAATCCCTATGTATCCTTTTTTAATTAGCGTGCTCCTTATAATTCAAATTACTACACTCCAAATGTCACTTAACCTCTTCATGTAATGTCTTTATAAAATCTACATATCGTTCTACTTCAACACTCCTTTTCCCTTCATATATAATATTCCTTAATTATACAACTCCTTTATGATTCATGTTAGTAAATATTTTAAATGGTGTCCTTCATGTACTCCTATTCACCAAATTTTTATATGAAAAGTCTTCTTGTGGACAAACCAAATCCTAATTACTCAATTTATCTTCAACCAAACATCTTAGAAAATTACCCAAACTCTTATTCACAACATCTTTCTTTCCAGCTTGGGGCTGGTCCTGGTGTTACCCGGGGCTAGTCCCTATCTTTGCCAGAGCTTAAGGAGGTAGGGAAACTAGGCTCTATTTGCCCCTCCCTCTTTGGGATTTTTGGTTCTTGTTTTTTCTACCTTCTTCATGGAAGTGGGAGTTGGTTTTGTGCGGAAGAGCTTCTCTAGTGCTTCATATTTGAAATGTTTTGTTGAGGGTCTGAGGATCCTTTGTGCAGTAAGGTCTCTCCCTTCATGGATTTTTTCAAAAGGCTAGACTTCTCTTAGGTGGAGATTGACTCTTCCTATTCTTTTCTATTTCCTGTCAAGGATGGCTTTGTCCCTCCCTTGGCCTTTGTCTTTTCTTGGTGCACGGAATCTTCTTTCTCTGGTTTTTCCCCTCTGTGCATTAATCCTATTGAGGGGGAGTTCATCCCTATTGAGGATGGATTTTTTCATGTGGTTTCTTGGTGGAAGAGTCCTTCTCTGCTTCTTCTTTCTTCTTCCCTGAATCCTATAGAGGTGGGCAGTGGTTGTTGGGTGGAGGCCAGTAGCTGCAAGTGGTTTCTTCTTTCCTTGAACTACATGATGGTGCTTTGGATATTGTTGGAGGATGACCACTCATTTATTAGGGTGGAGAGGGATGTGTTGGGTTGTAAGTTTAGTGCTAGGGTTTCACCTTTGCTACTGGCAGGTTTGAGGTTTTGGTAGTCTATTCCTTCCAGGCATAGTTCCGAGAGGTTTGATGCTGAAGGTAATCTTAGAGCTAGTTCCTTGAAGCAAATCATTTTTTCTTGGAGTACTAGATGTCTTACTAAAGATGAAATTGAGAGTATTTGTATGTCTCAACTGTTTATGTTTTTGGGGGCATTTTCTTTTTCGGAAGCTAATAGGAGTCTGCAAATGGATGCTAAAATTTGTCAAGGGCCCTTTATGGCTGAGGGTGTTTGGTTTTGGTTAAAGGAAGATTTTGGGGTTTTTTTACCCTTTGATGGTGGTGTTGAGGTTTTTGGATTCCCTGTTAAAACCCTATTTATTTGTTTGGTGAGAAGTAAATCTCCAGAAAACTACATGGTGTGAGGCCTTGACCTATTTTCTGGGTAGCTGGGATCTTAGTGCTTCATTTTTAGTATTTTTTTTTGTTCTAGGCTGCTAGTTTTAAATGATCATTTTTATGCAGTGATTCTTGTGCATCTAGAGCCTTTTTCGGGCTAATGGTAGTTCCACTTGTTTTCTGTGTTGGGGGCTCTATTTTTCTTATCTTTTTCCTCTAGCTATCTCACTTTCAATTTCAGTTCCCTTCAGAAACTGAATGTATATGGTTTTGGGCCCATTCAAAACCTATTTTTACCTTAATAAAAAATATCTTTCTTTCCATCAGTCTGTGGGTGAAAAGTAGAACTAAACTTCAAATTAGTGTTCAACTTCTTCCAAAGTTTCCTCCAAAAATAACCAATGAACTTACTATCACTGTCTGAAACTATACTCTTCGGTAATCCATGCAATCTCAAAATCTCACTAAAGAATAAGTCAATAATATGTACAACATCTGATGTTTTTTTACAATGAATTAAATGTGACATCTTAGAAATTTTTTTAACTATCACAAATATAGAATCATTACCTCTTTGTGTCTTAGGAAATCCTGAAACAAAATCCATACTAATATCTTCCCAAGGTCTGTTAGGTACAAGTAAAGGTGTATACAATCTAACATTCTAACTAAATCCCTTAGAAACTTAACAAATTATACAACTCTAAAAAAAACCTTGAACATCCTTATGAATCTGTGGCCAAAAATACCTTTCACTTAACAAAATCATTGTCATGTCAATTCAAAAATGTCCTCTAAGTCCTCCACTATGTTTTTACTTAACTTGGTTATCCCTCATCGATCCTATAGGTATACAAAATTGAATTCCTCTAAACAACATATCATCCCAAATTAAATAATCCAATCACTTGCTTCAGTCAATTATAACAGGTTCCTTAGAAGCCTTCCATGGTTTTGCAAAATAAAGATTTGTCTCATACAAAGTCTTCAATTCATCAAATCCCAACACTCCCACTCTCATATCCATTAGAAAATTCCTTCTTCTACTCAATTCATCAACAACCTAATTTGATTGGCAACTTATATGTTTCGACAGAAAAGTATAACTCCGCAAGAACTCAACCCTTCTCATATGTCTTTGATTTAACTTTCCATGACTAATCAGATATGAAATGTTTTATGATCAGTTGACAACACAAATTCCTTTGGGAAAATATCTAACTTCCCCAATACTCTCTAGATTAGGCCATTCCAAAATCACTTTAACGATCTTCGGATCAATCTTCAAACCTTCAGTTGAAATAAAAAATCTGAGATACACTATTTCCTCCTTCATGAAAGTACATTTCTTGATGTTAATCAATGAATTTTCTTCCTTCAATATTTACAATACTTTTCTTCGGTAAACTATATCCCAGAATCAAATCCATACAATTTTTGATACTCCTAATATGTTGTAATCCATTAGGTACCTTGTCTAAAATGATGCTCTCAAATTCAAACAATAAATCCCTTACCTCTAGGTGTTGTTAATCCACTATTTCTGAATTAGGTTTCCTAGGATTCAAAGCATAACACACACTTTCCTTCTTCAATCCATCCAAGAATTTCCTTCCTTCAACCACGATATCCCTTACTCTAGTATAATTATCCTCTTCTTTTAGGGAAGAATGATAGGCCTACTCAATGCTATCTATTTTGACCAAACTAATTTTGTCTTGAATAGATCTCCTTGAACCATTCATGTATCTTATAATGATTTCAACTTCATCATCCACATCTTTAGATATGATATCCAACCTATATAATTCTTCAATATATTCCTTCATAGTAGATTCCTTTTTCTTTAGGTTCTGCAATTTTCGCAACAAACTAACTTGATAATGACTAGGTAAGAATTTAACATTCAACTTGTTTACCATTTTATCTCAATATTTAATATTTTCCTTTCCTCTCCTTTGTCTATCTATATTCAAATGTTCCCACCTTAAAGATGCATGACATTTCAACTTAGTGCCAACAATATTCACCTTCTTGTCTGCAATTATTTCCTCATATTCAAAATACTTTTCCATCTCTATGATCCAATCCAATAATTCATCAACATCAATTTTACTATCATAATATGTTAAATTGAAATGTGGTCTATCATTCACCTAAGTTAGAGCCCTCAAGAGTCTTTTATCACCTTGTTCCAATTTAGGTTCATTATTTTAAAACACTACCTCAACTTCATCATCACTTACATCCTCAATAGGTCTACATCTTCTTTAGGAAGTCTCTACTACTTCTAATCTAGGTACAATTCTTCTTAGCATATCCATCATGGATGGATATGCTTCTCTCCTTCCCCAAACCATTTCTTCCACCTTCTACAATTGTACGTTAAGTCTAAATTCTACCACCCTACAACAAAATTAACTTAGGGATTTTCAATAATTAGGTTCAAAAATCAACTCCATAAGGAACAAAATGTAGTTATGATACCACCTGGCATAGTCACTGATGGAGGGACCTTAAAAAGAGCAGTCTAATCAGGCAACAAGAGTTAACACAACAAATACAAAAAGAATAAGTATTGAGAGAATAAGAAAGACTTATATTTATTGACTAAAAATTAGTTACATTGAATTGGAAACATACATGCCTACATACATACTAGGCCACAATCGACCTACTTGATTACAATCTCAGTTCAAATACCTTGAACTTCAATTCTATATATTATCCTTGATTCCTTACTAAGATCCCCTTTCTAGAGAAGTATTACATTACATAAATAGGAATCATGACACACAAGTAAGCCCAAGAACAAAGATCATTCCCTAAGAATAGGGAAACATGTTAAAGCATTTAGGAAATGTCCTAAATCAGAAGGAACTTGAACCATATACTATGCAAGACCTAACTAACCAATATTTAGTTCCACAAATGATCCAAGAATAAACATGTATGTGCTATTGATCTTCATAGGTCGTAGATTTCCATCGCAAGATTGAAATTCACCAATGGATCACAACCTGACAAGAACATACCATCTAAGAGAGAACAAATCATAACTTAAGAAATAATGATCCAAATAAGCTTCAAACCTATGAACATGGTTCAAGATAGGTCCTAGATACAATCCAATCATCACATAAGCTAACTCAAATATATGATGAATCACCAACTTGATCTCTCAGATTGGAAAATAGGAATAACATAGAACACAAACATTTTTGGTTGATGCAATAGTTATTTGAACCCAATACTCTCATGCATCAATAGTAAAATAAGGGAACATCTAAACGATTTGGTCACTCTTAGAGAACATCATCACCAATTTTCTCCTTGTCATTGGTTTTCTATTCTTCCTCTCAATTCTTTCTTTTAATATCCTACAAATACTCATCCACCCATTCTGAAACTTTCACATGCATAGGCCAATCATATCATAGTATATATAGCTTGATAAGTTCATGATCTTTCTAATTCCTTCTGGCTATGGAATGTACTTCTAGCATAAATTTTGAAAACCTATTTTCAAGAATAATTCCTCTATCAAAGCATATGTTAGAATTCTATATTTTCAAATCCCTATCTTCCTTTAGATGTGAAATGATTCTAGGAACCATTTCCTATACTCATTTTTCCACTCTTCAAGGTCTTTAATGTGACCTTCCTTGTCAATCAATTTAGGGATTGAATAATGTTTTATTGTATGGAAAGTATATATTTTCTTATCTATCCATTTATCCTCCACATCTGAGTACTTACATTCTTCCAAGATAGCACAAATCATTTCTTCTATTTCTTTTATATTTGTGGGTGCATATAGATCCCTTTGAGTAACATAAAAAAGTCTTGTAAGATCATAATGTGATAGTTTCCATCTTTTAAAAATATCCTCTAATCGTGGCTTATGTTTGTTGAAAATTTATCTAGCATATCCAATAATGTGTAATTACCATTATAAACCTCCTCACATTTACTCACCACTAATTAAAATATATGGGTTAGCACTTTTTCAAGAGTATTAATAACTTGTTTTGGAATTTTGTGTGTGAATTCCGAATTGATCTCTTTCAGTTCCTTGATTTCTTCTTCACATTTCTTCTTTTCTTCTCTTGAGTCCTTATCATCTATAGAAATATCAATAGGTTTGGAAGAAGCGTCCTTCTAGAATATAAGATCTCTGTTGTGATCACCTTTTAATTTCATTAATTCCTTTTGAAGATTGGCCTTTTCTATATATATCTCATATAAAACTTTGTTTACCTTTGTTTCCCTAGGATAGGCCTATGCTGGCATTAAGCAGAATTGCACTAGTGACAACACTTATTTGCATTCTTAGTGAAAACCGAGCAAGACAGTGCAAACTGAGCAGAACAGTGCAAACCGAGCAAGATAGTGCAAACTGAGCAGAACACTGCAAACCGAGCAGAATAGTGCAAACCGAGCAAGACAGTGCAAACTGAGCAAGATAGTGAAAACTGAGCAGGACAGTATAAACCGAGTAACATTATGTCTACCGAGTCACTAGTATTTACCGAGTTCAAAAACTACTGAGTGGTCAGTAGGAACCATGCCTTCACTTCTACCGAGTGCATGACGATGCAGAGTAATGCAGTGGACGCCGAGTATCAGAAAGTCACTGAGTTAGTTTGCAGGAACCGTGTAACCATACTTGGGCCGACTTAGTGGCACTTATGTTTATTTGTCAAGCCGACTTTGTAATTGTAATTGTAATTAATTGTTTAGACTTGTATATAAACAATGTTGTAAAAATGTCAAGATGTATGTAATGAGTATGAATGTGAAAAAGAAAGAAAGGCAGAGATAAGTGAATTACAAAGGACTTCAGCAGTGTAAGGAACAACAAAGACAAATTCATCATAGAAGGTGATCAGTACATCAGTGAATCTCAATCAGCAATCCAGTTGCAAAGCAAGAGATCTACTGTTTCATCCTAACAGGTGAATCAGTATTAAAATCCTTTAACCGGGTAGACTTAACAGTCTTTTGTAAAATCTCTTTACTGAGTGCATACTTCATTGTATGTTTGTAAATCCTTTGACAGGGTGGATTTAGCAATCCTTATTGCTCCTAGCAGGGCAGATCATCAGAAGTGATCAATTGTAAGCCTTAACTAGCCAACTTTATTCTGCAGTACTAAAGCTTTGTGGTTTTCATTCCCACCCCAGTTTTACTTTCTTTTTGGAAGGTTTCTGGGTAACCAAATCTATGTGTCATTGTTGTGAATGCTTTTAAGTTTCTTGTTTTCTATATGCAAAAGGTTAAAGTGAATTATATGTTAATACATTTGTAATTGAAGAAAATTTGGAGTTACTGATTCACCCCTCCCCTCTCAGTAACTCTGTTAATTCCTGAATATTTCCAACAATTGGTATCAAAGCAGCATTGGTTCTCAAGAAAAAGCTTAACTAGCTTGAGCAAAGATCCAGGACAATGGAGGTATTCAAACTGAACAAGGTGATTGAAAATGAAAAGCTAGATCTGGAAATGGCCATAGCTAAACTTAAAGAAGCAAAAGAACATCTTTCCCAATCCCTGAGAAGAAGGAAGGAACTTGCAAATCAGATGAATGATCAGAATTACATTGAAGATCTTTTTCCCTCAAATAGCTCAGATGAAGCAAACAATGCTGTCAAAGAACTCCTAGAAAAGAATGGGTCTCTGCAGGAAGAAGTGAGAAAATTAAAAAGAGAACAATAGCTACACTCTACAAGATTTTGTGAGATCTTAGAACAAAGAAAAAAGTTGAAAGATGAATTGGATGAAAGGAACAATGAAGTCCAAAATAAAACCCTTCAGCTAGAAAACCTAATTGATCAGATCTCTCATACAAATGAGGAAATTCTGAATCGAAGATTAGAAATAGAAAGCACAAGAGAAGAACTAAGATCTGAAAAGGGAATCAATCTAAGATTGGTGGATGACCTAAATGCTGAAAAACAAATCAATGAAGGAATGCTGAAAAGCCAAGAAGACTTGAATCAGCTGTATGAGCGAAATCTTCATAGGCAGAAAGGAAAAGCAGGACTTGGATATAAAGGAGAAGGTGAATATTCTAAGCAAGGTACTCAAAGAAATCAGAAACCTACTTGTAATCACTGTGGTAAAATAGGACATACTTCAAATAAATGTTGGAGCAATGAAAAAGTAGAATTCAATGGAAAATGCTACAACTGCAATCAACATGGTCACAAAGCAAATGAATGCAGGGAAAAACCAAGATTCAGAGGTAATTGTCACAAATGCAACAAACAAGGTCACAAGGCATCCGAGTGCAGATCCAAAACATTCAATCCAGCAGAACAAATTATGAAAGCAATGTTTGGATGGGACTACAACACCTGGTGTAGATGTCATTACTGTGGAGAATATGGACACATTGGCATGAATTGCATAAAACATCATCTAAGGAAAAGAGATACTACCGTAAGATGCTTCAAATGCACTAAACTCGGTCACATAGCTAGAAACTGCATGAATGCTAGTGAAGTTGAAGATGGAAAGAAGAATGAAGCAACTAAGGTCAGGAAACAGGTGAGACAATGATGGATTCCTAAATCTACCGAGAAAACTAGTCCAAGTAATGGAATGGGTGGCTCTACCGACTCAAACTAAATTTCCAAGAAAGCACTAGAACTGTATTCTCATAGACCAATCTCAAGAAGTTCTAGAACCAAATTAAAAGAAAGATCTAAATCAGCATACAAGATGCAGCAAGATCACAGGAAGGTTGGTATCAGTCTTTACCGAGCAAGGTCGGTACCAGTCTTTACCGAGCGAGGTCAGAGCAATATGAATTCTCGAGTTCACCGAGTTGCGAAGTCTTTACCGAGCAATTAATTCTTAGTGGGTGACAGTCTGTCAGAATTCATACCCTAATTTGTACTAAGCATTAATGATAGAGTTGTAAACAAAAGGCAAGAAATCAAACTCATTCTTCACCGTGAACTTTTAGCACTTTGAGAGCAGAAAATTTCAAGAGCAACCTAGCGATTCAATACTTTTGCGAAAGGAATTTTTTGTGAGCTACCATGGCATCATCTAGCACTTCAGTGAAGAAAGGATCAGAAATGTTAGTCCAAGGGGAATGGAGAGCACCAGATTTCAAGATTGTGCCCGCAATTGCAGCAGCCCTAGATCCAAATGGAGCTCAATTTCAGATTCCTCCTAAGGTACTACTTATTAATGATATCCGCAATCATTTCAACTATTCAATTCAAGAAATGGGAAACCTAGAGCTAGATATTGTGTGTGAGGAACTATGTGTGGATGGTATTCTTAAACCCAAACACAAACATCTAGAAGATAAAGGACTAGTTCACATTGCACATCTACCTCGAAACTTTCAGGAGAAATGGGTTAGATACATTCTCAGCCATGTACATGATGGAAAGATTTGGCTTGAGCAACCCATAGAGATCACCAAGAAGATGATTCATCAAATCACCGGTCTTCCCATGTTGAACAAAGCAAAAACTACCAAAACCCTAGGTCGGACGGAACTAGAGAAGAAAACCCTAGCCGAGTGGGACGGTAGAGGCATGAAAGTTAGCAGCATTACCGATGCTGAACTGAAGTTTGGTACACACATAATTGCCCATAAGATTTATAGTTCAAGTCGACAGAATAGTGTCTCCTGTGAAGCTATTGACCTAGCATACAAAGTGGTCAAGAATAACTTATCATTTGACCTAGCAGATTTATTGTTAAAATAGTTTAACAAAAACATGGAAAGCATTCAAACTTCCAAAAACAATCCATGTAAGTTTGGATCTTTACTGGTTTGTTTATTCTTCTATGCTCAGAAATTCTTCCCTTCCAAAGGAAAAGTTGTATGGAGAAAAGATGTGCCAGTTCTTTATGAGATAAATGAATACATTTCAGAAATGGGTGAAAATTTTGAAAGCATCATGGATAATTATTTTGAGTCTTTCAAAGAGAAAATGAATGACAGATTCTGGATTCCATAGAAGTTGGTGGAAGATTATAAGGATGACATTTGTTTCATGGTGGACTGTGACAATGTATATATTCAAGCAGCTAAACCGAGGATTGTATATGTAAAACCTCTTCCTTATGAGGTAAATATTGATGAAACCAAGAATATCATTGAAGCTCTTCTTAATCAGCCTGTCAATCCCAAAGCTCCATATTTTGGAACATATGATGAAGCTAAGGTGAGAATTGAATTAAGCATAAAGCTTCCACAGGCGGTAAACAAAGGAAAGAAGAGGATAGCCAAAATGCAAATGCTAACCAAGGACAAAGGAGAAAAAGATGAAGAAGAAGAGGAAAAGGATGAGAAAATAGAGGAACCAGAACCTGCAAAGAAGAAAGGAAAGGTATTCATCACTAAGGCACCTAAGCCTCCCACTGCTGTATTTACAAGGAGAAGTGCAAGAGGTAAGACAGACAAGGCAGACAAGGCAGACAAAGACATAGTATTCAAAAGGCCTCCTCTAAACTTTCAAGAGAGGATCAAACTTTTTAGAGAAGGATCAGGATCTGGAGTAAGTAACATAAAATCTTTTAAATATGAAATAAGAACGGAAACAGAATAGAAGGAAATAGAAGATGCTGTTATTAAAAAGATGGGACAGTGGAAATACTCTCCTGAAGAAATAGCCCCACAGGTTCCAGCAGTTCTATTAGATCCAATAAAAATGAGATGGAGCAATGCCAAGCAAACTGTAAAAGACATATTTGATCAAACCCTGAGATAGTTAATGCCGAGCTTGAAAAATGATGAAATAAAGAAGGCATTGAAGGAAAATGAAAGTAAGATGACATTAAAGTTCAATACTTATTTGATTCTGATCAACAATATTGAATCGGTTGTGAAGGCTGCAAATGCCACATGGAAAAACATATACCATCTTCACCAACCGAGTATTGAAACAGTCATAATAAAAGACATTGAAGATGACAGTGATGAACAAGAAGAAGCCACTGAGGTAGATGACACTGTGAGGATAGTAGCAGAAGTCATTGCATCACTTCCTACCTCTCCAGTAAAAGTTTCTACATCTAGCACGGAGACACCTTCAAGCATGGTTGTGACAACTTCAACATTTGTCCAATCACCTATAGCAACAACAGAAGCAACCACCATTTCTTCTACCGAGTTGCAGTCTCCCACTTCATCAAGTTTTCCAGCAGTAAGTTTTCCAGTTTTTGAATCTTCAAGTGTAAATATTTTAAGTTCTCCAGTAGAAAGTATACCAGTCTCTATAGCCAGCCCTACTATGTCTACTGTCACTACTACTAAGGCATTAAGTACAGATAAGCCTAAAGCTCAACCGAGCATAAGATTTTTGGGTAAGAATATAGTAGAGGATATAGACTTAGATGAAGAAATAGAGATTCCAACATTAGACTTTGCAAATCTATCAGCGGACCAAATGCAAAATATAGGTGAAATCCTTCAAAGGAAAGCAAAGCAAAAGAAGCTTAAAGAGGAGAGAGACAAGGAATATCAAATCATTAAGGATGCTAAGGACATTCTGTCTGATGCATCAGGTATTAAAGTAGACTCCTCCCAACATGTTTTGCTACAATTAGCAGAAGCAGTAAATAAATACAATGAGGATTCATCTGGGACAGAAAAGTTAGTTGAAAGAGCCGAGAAGAGATTCAACAATAAAGTACTTGAACACATTGCTCAGCACATAGCTATTAATCAAGTAGAATTGTCTTCAGTTTTGTCAAACATTGAATCTACCTATTCGAATGCTACCTCTCTTTTGGCCAGATTGTGCAATATTGCTGAGTTCACAAAGGATGTCAAGGGTAAAATGAATAAAATGGATGAGGATATGAAGATTAGCATACAAAAGCTGCAACTTGAACCAAGTTCAAGCTCTGCTCATCACATGAAAATCTCATACCTATCAAATATGCAGTCAGATCTACTAAAAGAAGACACAAGGATCCGGTCCACACTGCTAGACATCTAGAACATGATCCTTCCCATCATGAATACAATGTACAAGCACATTGAACATTCCAAAACATTGATTCATGACAATCAGTTCTCTATAGCAGATCACATGATTGAACTCTCTGCAGAAGTCCAAATTGCAATCCAAACATGAAAGATTCTGCAAGAAAATTGGGACAGAACCCTGGCACTAATAATGAAGGTACATTCTGATTTTCTATCAAATTTTGGATTCTCTCTATAAATCACTTGTATATACACCTTTGGCATTATCGTCAAAAAGGGGGAGATATGTATAGAGGGAGATATATGTATAGAAGGAGATATATGTATAGAAGGAGATTTGTATAGAAGAAAAAGTTAGCACATTGAAAGGGGGAGATAATGTATAAAGCCCTATAACAAAGAAATTTTTTGAAAAATCAAAATAAAACTCAGCATGATTCATGTATATAAGTTTTGGGCAATAAGTGTTTTTGTCACTAATGCCAAAGGGGGAGATTGTTGGCATTAAGCAGAATTGCCACTAGTGACAACACTTATTTGCATTCTTAGTGCAAACTGAGCAAGACAGTGCAAACCGAGCAGAACAGTGCAAACCGAGCAAGACAGTGCAAACCGAACAGAACAGTGCAAACCGAGCAGAACAGTGCAAACCGAGCAAGATAGTGCAAACCGAGCAAGATAGTGCAAACCAAGCAGGACAGTATAAACCGAGTAACATTATGTCTACCGAGTCACCAGTATTTACCGAGTTCAAAACCTACCAAGTGGTCAGTATGAACCATGCCTTCACTTCTACCGAGTGCATGACGATGCTGAGTAATGCAATGGACGCCGAGTATCAAAAAGTCACCGAGTTAGTTTGCAGGAACCGTGTAAACATACTTGGACCGACTTAGTGGCACTTATGTTTATTTGTCAAGCCGACTTTGTAATTGTAATTGTAATTAATTGTTTAGACTTGTATATAAACAATGTTGTAAAAATGTCAAGATGTATGTAATGAGTATGAATGTGAAAAAGAAAGAAAGGCAGAGATAAGTGAATTACAAAGGACTTCAGCAGTGTAAGGAACAACAAAGACAAATTCATCACAGAAGGTGATCAGTACATCAATGAATCTCAATCAGCAATCCAGTTGCAAAGCAAGAGATCTACTGTTTCATCCTAACAGGTGAATCAGTACTAAAATCCTTTAACCGGGTAGACTTAACAGTCTTTTGTAAAATCTCTTTACTGAGTGCATACTTCATTGTATGTTTGTAAATCCTTTAACAGGGTGGATTTAGCAATCCTTATTGCTCCTAGCAGGGCAGATCATCAGAAGTGATCAATTGTAAGCCTTAACTAGCCAACTTTATTCTGCAGTACTAAAGCTTTGTGGGTTTCATCCCCACCCCAGTTTTACTTTCTTTTTGGAAGGTTTCTGGGTAACCAAATCTATGTGTCATTGTTGTGAATGCTTTTAAGTTTCTTGTTTTCTATATGCAAAAGGTTAAAGTGAATTATATGTTAATACATCTGTAATTGAAGAAAATTTGGAGTTACTGATTCACCCCTCTCCTCTCAGTAACTCGGTTAATTCCTGAATATTTCCAACAGCCTATTCATTTTGTTCCCACATGTGTTTTACTTGATCTTTTTTGAACATGGATCTATGCATGAGTTCTATTGCTGATACCAATGGGGAATTATCTTCTATATCTTTAACCATGACCATTCGGTCATTTCCTTTGAGAATTTCAAGATATTTGGTTTTGTGGGTACCTTTAAAGATAACCAATGCAAAAAGAACCTCATCTTTTGTATTATATTTTGGCCCTCTTATTTTCTCATATATATCAAACTTGGCCATAAATAATGGGTCATATTTATTTCTAACTTGATCAAGTAGAAACAAATGCTTCAAAGATGAACCTATAATAATTACCATGTTTCCTTTTAAAATCATTTTCCTATCTTCATTAGGAGTAATGTTGAATTCATCTAATTTCATTTCATTGAGGGTTTGGTTGATAATTTCCTCATTCTAGGACTTATCATCCCCCATTAAATTTACTTTTTTATTTTCCTTGAAATCCCTCATTTTCATTTGAATCCAAAATTCCTTAAATTCTTGAGATCCCATTAACTTTTCATCCTCTAGGAACCTGGTTGATATAGCCTCTCTTTCATCAATAAATTCATTTGATTGTTCCTCCTCCTAGATTGGAGGTTTGTAACCATTCTCTTCATCTTGGAATACTAGGGGAGATTCAAGATTATATACTTCATTGTTTCCAAGTACCTTACGTGCACTAGAAAACTCTTCTAAATCCCCTTATCCTTCAGACTCATCATAGGATACAATAAGTACCACCTCATCCCTTTTCTTCTTCTTAGTTTAAGGGGAATTAAGTGTAACTTCCAAATTTGATGATTCATGAATAATCATTTTTTGATGCTTTTTATGAGGAGTCTTAGCATATGATGGTACATCACTTGTGGCCTTTCCAAATAAATTTTCAAACTATTTAAAACATAGTTTCATCCTCTTAATTTCATGGGTCTCCTCACTATAAAAATAGTGAAGTACATTTTTTTTCCTATCCTCTTCAATTTTCCAGAGGATGTTCCACTTCTTTCCCCTTTACATCAGCTCATTAAAATTCATGCAATTCTTATAAATATCCTCATTTATGTTCATTTAATGCTCAATATTTTTAATAAAATAATTTATGTATCCCTCAGGGTCATATATCCTTTCATCTCCATCTTCTAGATGGTATCCTTCAAGTTTAAATATTTTTGGAGACACTCAAGAGCATCAGAACCAATAGGAAACCCCACATACTTAGATGTGTCAGGAAACAATGTCCCCTTATTCATTGGATCTATGGATTAATTTTCCAAAAAGAGCATCTTCCACAAGAACTCTAAAAAGGCTATTCTTTGGAAAAAAACATTCATAGCTTATGAGGAGCTTGTTTACATCAATTCAACCTAATGACAATATTATATCTCTTTAAGAACCAATCTACAAATTTATGAGTACACCCCTTCTTAGGATCATACTCTAGTGTCCTTAGAACTCTCCTTATCTTGAGAGGAAACCTCTCAACATTATGTTCCAATTCTCTTAATATTGATATAGCAAATGAGTCTTGAAATATCCTAAAATTGTAGTCTCTTCTATCTCTTCCCCATATGTAGTACGACAATTGGATAGGAAGCCTCTTTCATAGATTGTCTATAGTAGTCAATTTTATTTTATGTCTAAAAGCATTACTATTCTAGAACAAGATCAAGTGACATAGCAAAGGATAATATTTAAATCCCCTTTCTTATTACTAGATTACCAATTGGTTGTGTATAAGTCTTTCAAGCTCACTTGAAATGTCAAAATGTAGGTTGACATTAGGTTTCTTTATCCTCATGGACATAAACATTAAATCAATAGGTATTCTAGGATTTGCATCATCAGCACATACTTGGTACAAACCATTTTAATTTTTCTAGAAAAAATTCATGAGCCCCTAAGTAGAAAATAACTCATTTCCCAAAATGGGGATAGGCCTATTATTTCCCCCCCTCTCTAAAGCAAGCCACTTCCCTCAGGCTAAAAGACTTTACCAACTAGTGGTAATAAACTAGATACTTTTCTATATCAATATTTGTCAAATCCTTCTTTTTTAAAAAAAAAACTCTACTATACATGCCTTAGTAATAACCAAGATAGGGCTACCATCAATCCCTCTAACTATTATGGTTTCCTTTTTATAATTTTGTACTAATACATTTATAAATTCAATTTTCACAAATACATTAGGAAATATGAATTTATCTAAGTCCAAATTCTATGGGTTTTCCTTCAAAACACCTTGTCCCTACTATTATAGAAATACTAGAACAAAGTCCATCGTCAGAATTTTATTTTCACATCTCTATGCTCTCTCTATAGGTCATAAAAGCAATTCTTAGTACCAATATTGTCTAATCCTGACAATACATCTAATAGATCTTTCTGCATAGGAACCTTGAATTTTGTTCTTTCTTTTAACCCTTATCCATAGTTTCTAAAACTTCCTTCTTTTTAGGCATTGCTAAATTGAAATATTTCAAGCTCATAAGGAAGTTTAAACTTACTAGTTAACTCCCGCCTATGAAATTTTTGAGCTTTTGTATCTGGTGTCTAAGCTCATCCAAGTTCTTTTCAGTTTCTCTACTCCCATCTTAGAAACCTTTCAAAAAATCAAATGGGAATTTTTGTACGTTTAATTTGTGTACCATATTTTATAATTCCAAGCTTATCATCATTTAATTTAATTCATAAATCCACATGTATACTCTATCATCATAGAAAAATGATAGCCATTTTACTTTAATTTCCCCATTTCCATATTGCAAGTCCATCTTTTCTCTTATGCAAAGTGGGCACAAGCTTTCACCATTTCTCAAGTGGTCACAACTACCTTCACAAAATAGCAATTTTTTGGCACTTCGCAATGTCCTTAAAAATCACTTACAAAATAGTGATATTTCACTATATTGCAAACCTCTATTTCATATCCTACGAAATAGAAATGACTTTTCTATTTTGTTGCCCCTCCTTTTGGAACATGTGAAATATTAAAATATATTAGAACCAAGGAAAATTCAATTATTAAGAATTTTTCAAATGTTATGATAACACCTATGGTTCACTTTTGAGGAAATCAATACTCTTTTGGGATCAAAACACATAAATCTCATGATGATCTATGGAAAAAGTTTTGATATAATTTTTGACCACTTGTAGCTTCAACCTTTGTAAAGGACTCTCCCTACCCGATCAAATACAAAAGCTTAGTGATGACCTATGAGGGTTGATAGAGGGAATGACTACTCAATATACTTCAAGTTTAAATTTTTCTCAAATTTTAAAAGGCTCCACCAAATTTAAAATTTTTTCAATGGATAACCATGATTTGAATATTGATAGAAATATAATGAGGTATGAAAAATGCTAAAGAAAAAATTGATAGATATAATATCTTTCAAAAAATAGGGGGATTTTTATTTGGATTGTGTATTGCGACAAGGTGAAAAGAAAGAACTATGGAGAAATATTTGTTCAAAATAGGGGTTTCTTTAGTATTCCTTGAACACACATGCTATAACCTAGGTTCACTAAGTGAATCCCCCATTTAATTTATCTTCCTAGGAGGAAACCCTTATGTTAGGGATGAATAAGTTTATCTAGAAAAAGTTTAATTCTATTAACCACTAGATTGGAGTGGATTTTATAAACATTATTGTAGAAGATTATAGGCCTAAAATATTTCATCTTGTTAGCTCCAACTTTCTTAGGAGTATGAATAGTAAAATTCTTATTGATTTCTTTCAAGGTGCCAGCAAAGACGAAGAATTATTTTGCAGTCTAGAAAATGTACACCCCCAAAATACCCCATAATTTTTGAAGAAAGTGTAGGGGAAAGCCATTTAGACCTAGGGATTTAGAAGGGGTTAAAGAAAAGGTAAATTTTCTAAATTCCTCGAAGGAGACACGAAGAATCATCCAATAGGATTCTTCATGAGAGATAATTTGAGGAATACAATGTAGGAGGGACTCTATGATAGCTAAAGCATTATTATCTAAGGGAGGGGCTGGGTTGAGAAGGGAATTAAAATACCCCACCACTTCATTACTAATATCATTAGTATAAATAGGAGAGTAACCATTCACATTAATTAGTTCTCTAATATCATTTCTCTTCTTATGCTTGAGAGCCAATTGATGAAAAAAATTGGTATTTTGGTCTCCCTTAGTGATGCATTGAACTCCAGATCTATTCTTCCAGAAGGTTTCTTCCTTAGATATAATATTGTGAAGATAAACTAAAATAAATTTCTCCTCATTATTAGACATAATAGTCCATCCCTCTTTTTCTATCTTATACTTAATCTATATGACATTTTTCTTTATCTGAGACTTCTATGAGAAAATATTTCCAAAGGAAAACTTGTTCCAATGTTTTAATTTTATCATTATACTTCTTATCTTTATAACCAATCTAAACATCACAATTCCATGAAAATTCACCTTCCACCAAATAGAAATAAGGGGTTTCAATTCTATATTATATGTCCACATGAGCTTGAACCTGAAAGGGTAGAGATCATTAGATAAACTCAAGTTCTAATTCAACAGAATGAGACAAGGATCTGAACCATATGTAACATACAAAATAAAAACATTTCTCATTAATACACTAGGAAGAAGACAAGAAGAAATTATCTAGTATGAACTGGATCAAGTAATTTCCAATTCTAATATTAGACCAAGTATTTAATTACTCCCTTGCATATCCAAATATAAGAGACAATCTTTGGCTAAGAACTCATTCAAGTCCTATATAGGGTTAGAGAATTCAGACACACCCCTTATTTTTTTGAGGGTAAAAGAGGAGAGTTGAAGATTCCAATAATTATCCAATGTTAATTTATGTAAGTATCACAGACCAAAAGAAGAGACTCCCAAAAGGATCTTCATTGAGAAACTATATTAGAGGTATACACATTTGACAACATCTATTTAAAAGAAGAAATACTATACAAAAAAGAGATATGCATAGCATTTATAGAATGTGAGTGAAGAAGACTAACCAATATTTTAGGCTTTCATAAAAGAAACAGTCTACCAATAGCCATGTCCACCTCCATACCAATGGAGTTAGAAAATGGCCAAATGAAATTACTTATTTTGAAAAGTGCATCTTTCCATAGTTTAGTTTCTTGTAGAATAATGATATTGTGATGAAGTTTATTAATCAAAATTTTTACTAAAATATTTTTTTGTGAGATCCATTGAGCCCTCTTATGTTCTAGGCCAAAATAATCACCTTAAAATTTTGCATGAGTAGGACTGCTCAAGAGTTCTCTAGGTACCATTGGCCACTTCTTTAGTGGCTACTACTTGACATAGATCTCTACCCAATTTCTTTCCTATTATATTAGGATTTCTCACAAATATTTTTTTCCATTTTGAAATAAAAGGCTAGATGAGGGGAAAAATTATATATCAATAGCCTACATGGTGAGACAACGAGAGAAAAAAAAGGAGGGGAAGGAAGAGAGAGAGAGAGAGAGAGAGAGAGAGAGAGAGAGAGAGAGAGAGAGAGAGAGAGAGAGAGAGAGAGAGAGAGAGAGAGAGAGAGAGAGAGAGAGAGAGAGAGAGAGAGAGAGAGAGAGAGAGAGAGAGAGAGAGAACAAGCCAAAGAGGAAGGAGAGGAAAGGGGAGTGACAAGGAGAGGAAATAATGGAATGTGGATCTAACTCTAACAAAGGGGGAGGATAAGAAGGGGATACCAAGGGAGAAGAGAAAGCCAAATAAGGAAATGGGGAAATATGGTGAGCATACTGAACCAATTGAAGATCAAAAGGAGAAAATTTAGGAAGGTCCACCACAAAAGACACCTCTGATAACCTATGAAACACAAAATCCGATGAGCTTAGTAGATCAAGATCTAAATAATTCATAGAGATGTCTCAACCCATGAACTTTGGACTCACACCAAGAATCTTCACTCCCCCATTCAAAGCCAAAGGTGATTTAGAAGCAGGGAGATGAACCAAGAAAGAACTTATCTTTTCCCTTGTTGGCATATATCCATAAGTTCAAAAACTCCAAATTACGATGGCCTATTGATGAACAAATATGAAAGACAAAGGTAGCATTCTTGTATTCCCATCTCTAGGTATAGGCTCCAAATCGAGACTTGAGAACCATTGAAAGACAAAGAATGGTACCTAAGGAAATAAACAAACAAAAATGAGCCATGTTTTTTATGATTTATTCAACCCCTACCAATCCCTTGAGGGAATGAGTAATTCCTTCAATAAATTAGTCATCCCAAAATTCTAAAGGAATCGAAGGAAGTCTCACTTAGGTGGTGATTGCCCCAAAAAGATGAGAAACAAGGTCAAAACCAAGTCTCTATTTGTAGAGTTTGAGGGGAATATTACCATAGAACCACAAACCTATAACTCGAATGTGCATAAAATATTCTTTAAGAGAAAATAAAAAACAAAAGAAGACTTTAAGAAGAGATAATATAGAAACCGATACCTTTAAATCCCAATATGACAAAACCCACTTTCTAGTCAGTATAATGTAGATCTGGGTGACACCCTCCAAATTTTCCCACCAAATAATTCTTCATCTTGGAAAGAGAATAGTCAAGGGAAGAGTCCAACATATTGATAGACATACCTTTCTCAAAATTAACCACATAAATTTCACCTTTAGGGGGGGCATATCTTTCACAAATAGATTATTCTAGGTCCCCAAAGAATAATTCAGTTGAAAAGATAGAGAGGGAGAGAACCTACCTACATTGGAAACCAACACTACATGGTCAGCTTCCACAATTTTACTGTAAGTTGGTCTATAAATCTATGGAAATAGGATGTAATTTATCCCAAGGTTGATCGTTGGGACTTCCACTTTAGTACCCTTATTACTATCAGGAACCCTATCATTACTAAGCCTACCCACCTATGTGACTTTCACATCCCATAGACATTAATATCCATCGAACCTTGGCCCTATTTGATCTCCCACCCACCACTTGTAAAGAATATTTGAAAAAAAACATATGTTTAAGATGGTATAGGAAAATAAAGTGTGATGTGCCATTTTATTTGATAAATTTTATTAGTGACACTCTTGAATGTGAATGGATAAGTATGTACAAAGGATAATTAGTAGGTGACACATGGTGTAAAGGAAAAATAAGGTAATAAAAGTGTGAATTAGTAGGGGATACTAATGAAGGGGAATATCCTTTACTCTATTCTTTATGTTTCTTCCTCAATTTTGGTTTGTTTAATTTCAATTTGTTTCTACATGAAAGTTTAGTCTAGAAGTTAGCTTCCTATGAAAAATATAAATTACACATGAATGCATTGAAAGTTTCTCATTAAGAAAATTTTCTTCCATCTATTTATGAGGGTAGGGGCTTGTGTGTTGATGGTTGTTCAGAGAATTTAAAGAAACATCGACCATCCTTGGAATAGAGAAGGATATGTAGAAATAGTTTGATGTAGGATGAAGAAGAGAATGAATAGTTAAGGGATATATGAAGCAATAGTAGTAGATGAATATCACTAATAAAGTGTTAAGGCATTTTCTATTTTGGTGTTAAATTTATAATTGGTGGATTATCAACCATTCTAACTATCTTAAGAAATGGATTAATAAAATAAGGCAAGGTTTGCATATTATGTGATCTTGGCATCATTGCAAAAGGAAACTATTTAAGAAGCTAAATTATTTGTGATTGATTCTTAGTGTATTTTTTGGTTCTTGTCCATGTGCATTGGGGATTCATAAAATATCTTGAATTTAACCCAATATTCTCATTGTTTAATTTAATTTGTTCTCTATTAAGTTTTGTTTTCTCTTCTTGCAATAAAGTTTTCATCACAGTGATACGATCCATAAAGAGATTGAGAATTTGAAGAATAAGGCAAAATACCTCCAAGAAGATCAAATAGGGGAGAGGGTAGAGGATGTCTGATAAAATAAATGTTTGAGATGATGAAAAATATTGTAGCAAGGTTGGATGCTATAAAATAGTCTCAAAGATGAGGTTTAGTGAGATATGAATGCAATAATATCAAAGAAGAAGAAGAACCCCAAGTGAATGAGGGAGACGTTACAAAAATGACTAGGAAAGATAAGAGATTGATAAGGGAAATCATGAGTGCAGGAGCCCAACCCAAAATAGTGGTTCCTACATATTTCAAAAACCTCAATGGAGAAGATCTAATAGACTAGATAAATGATTTAGATAAGTATTTTGAATTGAAGGGAGTTGAAAAAGATATGAGAGTAAAATTTGCATACACAAGATTGAAAGGAAATGTTTTTATGTAGTGTAAATTTGTTCAAATAGAGAGGAGGAAGAAAAATATGGATAATATAAATAATTGGGATTCAATGGTGGATAAATCGAAGGAAAAGTTCCTTTCTGGAGATTATCAAATAAAACTATTTAAAATATTACATAATTCAAAGAAAAAGGATATGACATACAAATATTACACCAAATAATTTTATAAATTAGTGATTTAGTCTGGCCATAGTGAGGAAGATATGGAGAAAAAGATAGATATATGAATAATATAAAATATAGTTTACAAGATGAGTTAATTCTTGAGTCCCCTAGAAACATGGAAGAGGCTTATCAAATTTCCATAATGGAAAAAGAAAAGTTACAAAGAAGATAAATTCAGCAAGAGAGGAAAAGTGGAAGATGATTTAGAGGAAGGGGACACCAACCTAGTAGAGGATTAAAAAATTTACAAGGGAAAGAGGCTATAAGTTTTAGTAGAGAAGCCTTAAATGATAAAGGAGGATATCAGTATTGTGGAAAACAATATGGTAGATAAGTTAGGCCTTACAAGAATCAAATATCCATCTCCTTACAACTTTTCATGGTTCCGTAAAGGCCATCTATTACTGGTAAGTCAATAGGATCATGTTGATTTTCATATTGGTGGATAGAAAGATAGTGTTTTATGTGATATAATCTCCATTTATGTATACCATGTTTTTCTTGAAAGACGTGTCAATTTGATAGGAAAGCAGTGCATGATGAAATGAAGAATTCCTATACCATTGAGAAGGATGGAGTGAAACATAGTTTAGTTCCTATAAATGAGAAAGAAGAGGAAAAAAATAGGGATATAAACAACAAGGTAATGTTCGTAAGTGGTAAGGAATTAAATCATGAGATGAAGAACATGCATATAGGATCTTCTTTGGTTCTTAAACCTAGATGTGTATTTTCTTCTTCAAAGCTTAATGATTTGCCTCTTGAATTTAAAGATGTTTTGATTAAATATATGGATATACTTGCATCTATTTTACCTAGTGAGTTTCCTCCCATGAGGAGTATCAACCACCATATGGAATTGATTCAAGTTGCAAGCCTTCCAAATAAGGCTTTCTATAGGTTGACACATATGGAAAATGAAGAGATAAGGAAGAAAGTGGAGGAACTTTTGAGAAGGGCTTTGATAACGGAGAGTCTAAGTCCTTGTTTTGTTCCCATTATAGTTTTTCAAAATAAAGGAAGGGAATGACGTATGTGTATTGACACAAGGGTTATTAATAATATTACTATAAGATATAGGTTCCTCATTCTTAGAATAGACAAACTACTGGATTGTTTAAGTGTCTAATATATTTAAAGAGTTCTTATCACCAAATAATAATTAGATCAAGGGATGGATGGAAGAGAAAATTTAAGACCATTGATGGTTTGTATGAATGGATGGTTATGCCTTTTGGTTTGTCTAATGCACTCAATACTTTTATGAGACTCATGAATGATGTTTTAAAACCATTTTTTGCAAAAATTTTGATCGCATAAATTTGGATGACATTTTTGCATTTAATAGGAATAAGGAGGAGAACCTTGAATATTTGAGTTAGGTATTGTAGGTGCTACATGAAGAGAAGTTACAAATAAATCTTAAGAAGAGTATATTTTTCAGATAAAATTAATAGACTTGGGATTTTTGGTGTCCAAGAATGGATTAAAAATGGAGAAAATAAAATTCCAAGATATATTTTCATGGCTTACACCCAAATGTGTAATCCAGGTAAGGAGTTTTCATGGTTTAGAAATTTTTAATAAAAGTTTATTATAAATTTAAGTCATGTGCTAGCACCCATTCTTGAGACCATTAAAAGGAATAAAAAATCATTTGAATGGACTAAGAAGGCTAAAGAAAGTTTTAGATTTATCTAATACAAAGTAAGTGAGTAGACCATTCTTTCTTTTCTATATTTTAATAAAGTGTTTCAAGTGGATTGTGACGCCACTAGGTTGGCTCTTGGGGCTGTCTTGAGTCAAGAAGGTAAACTAACATCGTTCTTTATAAAAAAATAAATAATGAAAAGAGGAAGTATTATTTTGATGATTTAGAATTTTATGCCTTGGTTTAGTCACTAAATAAATGGAGACATTATTTACTTGTAAAATAATTCATTGTATACAGAGATAATCATGCTTTGCAGTTCATAAACAACTGACGTGCAAGGAATCAACAACATGCAAAATGGTTTGAGTGTCTACAAAGATTTAACTTTGTTTAAAAACATAAAATAGAAAAAATGAATAAATTTGTTGATTCTTTAAGTAGAAAGAACTTTTGTTTTGTGAAATGCAAACTAACAATGTGATATTTGGAAGTTTGGAAGAGTTGTATATAGAGGATACCAATTTCAAAGATGAATTTGAACTTGCAATGATCTTATTTTTTAGGAATAGAGAGCCTTGGGTGGACAATATGATTCAAGAGGGTTTATTGGTCAAGGGGAAAAAGTTATGAATGTTGGAAACAGTTGTCTGAAGGAAATTGCTACTCAAATTATGTATTGTCTTTGATGTCACACAATGTCATAGTCTGCAGTAATCAGTTCCTACCGAGCTCAGTCGGTCTGCCAGCAAAGAAAATTAGTGCTTACCAAGTCCACTCGGTTATCAAAGAAAATCAGTGCTTACCGAGTCCACTTGGTTAACAAAGGAAATTCAGCATTTACCGAGTTCAGTCGGTCGTCAAAGAAAATTCAGCATTTATTGAGTTCAGTCAGTCGTCAAAGGAAATTCAGCATTTACCGAGTTCAGTCGATCGTCAAAGGAAATTCAGTGTTTACCGAGTTCAGTCGGTTGTCGAAGAAAAGTTAGTGTTTACCAAGTTTAGTCGGTTATCAAAGGTAAAGGATTGTCAGTGTTTACCGAGTTCCCTCGGTCTTCGAAAAATTGTAAAAGTTATGGTCACCGAGCACTGTCGGCCCTTGAAGGATTTTTGCAAATAAAGTTTGCTTAATTCAGTTGACTGTTATGCTAAGTAATGTCAATTTGAAAAATCTAAAATCATATAAATAAAAGATCAAATGTGAAAAATAAATAAAAAACATAGCAGAAGATTTAAAAGAAGAAAAGAAAAAAAGGTGTGTGAAATTGTGAAGGATGATCAGATATCCTTGAGGTGTAGCAGAGATTTATTCGATCAGGAAGGATCACACTTATGCAGAACAGAGATCTATAATCAGCAAGGTAGTTGCATTATTATACAGGTCATTTTCATTGTTACCTTTTTACCATTGTAACAGTGAATTCTAAATCTCTTAACCGAGTTGGTTTAACAACCATATTGTAAATCCTCTAACAAGGTGACAATTCCATTGAATTGTTTTCAAGACCTCTTACCAGGCCACTCCTAGCAGGGTGATTAAATCCTCTAACAAGGTCACACCTAACAGTGTGTTTTGTAACCTTTTACCGGGTTGGCTTCTAACCGGGCATCACTTCAGAAAAGTGAAAATCAGTATCTAGATACATTGGTGGTTTTTCCCATATTGGGTTTCCACGTTAAATCTTGTGTCTCTTGTGTTCTTAATTGCTATCTTAATCATATACATGTGATGATGAATATCCAAAGATAATTTTGCTAATACTTTCTGCATCTTCAAAGTTACTGCAGTCTATTTACCGAGTGCTAAAATAGATAATATTCTTTAAGATATCCTAAGGGATCTGGAAAGAAATAATTAGGAAGTGTATTATGGTTGACTGATTCACCCCCCCTCTGAGTCACTTCATCCATATTCCATCAATTGGTATTAGAGCATTTGGTGCTTGCAGGAAGGGTTTCAAGGACCTAAGCTAAAGATTAGGATGTCTTACAAGAGGGAAATTCCAAAGCTCAACAAAGATAACTTTTCAGCATGGCAAGGTCTCATGCGACTTCATTTGGCTTCCATTGGTGATTCAGGATGCAAATACATTGATGAAGAATACACAGTTCCTACTGGTGCATTAACTGTTGAAGACATTGCAGAGAAAAAGACTCATAACACCGTGATGATAGACATTGCATCTGCTCTCAGCTATGAAGAATTTGATGATATTAAAGAATGCACTACTGCATATGAAATGTGGATGACACTGAAGAAAATATATGGTGGTGATGCAAATGTGAAAAGAGCCAAAGCAGAAAGCCTAAGAGGACAATTTGACAAGATGAATATGAAGGAAGATGAAAACATTGCAAAATATGTTGAAAGAATCAAAGCAAGTGTAAGTGCAATTAGAGCTTCTGGAGGAACAATCTCTGATGACACTGTTATAAGTAAGGTACTCAGAACATTACTCCCTATTTATGCAATAAGAGTATCATCTATTCAAGAAAGAAGATGTGAAACAAACCAGAATATAACTTTGGATGCTTTAGTTGGAAGATTGACAGCTTTTGAATTAGACAACTATGATAACTATGTTCCAAATTCCAAAAATATTGAATTAGCATTTGAGGCCAAGGTTTCACTAAAGAAGAACAAGAAAATTAAAGAAGTTCAGTCAGAAAGTGAAGAAGTATCAGAAGAAAGTTCTGATAGTGATCTTGAAATTGTAGAAGCATTACTTGCAAAGAAGTACTCTAAAGGGAAAGGTAAATATAAAGGTAAAACTCCTTTAATCTATTTTTCATGTGAAGAAATTGGACATATTGCAGCTAGGTGCCCAAACAAGCAAGTCAAGGAAGAGAAGAGAAGTCACAAGTACTATGGCAAAAATAATTTCAAATCATTCAAGGATAAAGGTAAGAAAACATGTTTTATGGCTAAAGATTCTGATGATAGTGAAGAAGAAATTGTCTTTATTGCTATAAAAGATGAATCTGATGATGATGAAGATAAGATGGCACTTATTTCTCATATAAGAAAAGATGATATATGGATAATAGATAGTGGATGTTCACACCACATGACTGGTGACAAGACAAAATTTGAATATCTAGAAGACTGTGATAGTGGCAATGTAAGATTTGGAAACAATGAACCTTGTTGTATAAAAGGAAAGGGAAGAATCTCATTAACCAAAGAACTCATATGTGATAATGCTTATTGGGTTGAAGGACTAAAACATAATCTTCTAAGTGTAGCATAGCTAATCAACACTGGTTTCAAGGTTGAATTCATGAATGGTCAAGCAAGACTGCTGGATGAAAAAGGAAAACTCATTGGATCAGGCAAACAAACAAAAGGTAACCTATTTTATCTTGATCTCAGTGAATATTCATGCTTTATTGCTCAAATTGAAGAAAGTTGGCTATGGCACAAAAGGTTATGTCATGTGAATTTTGATAACATGGTAAAAATAAGAAAATTCAAGAAGGTTAGAAGCATTCCTACTTTGAAGAAACTTGATACTGATCTATGTAAGAATTGTCAGATTGGCAAAATGAGTAAAACTAGTTTCAAGAGTAAGAACTATCAGTCTAAAGAAATTTTGGAAATTGTACATACTGATTTATGTGGACCTATTGGAATACAAAGCTATACTGGAGATAAATTCTTTATTCTTTTCGTTGATGATTATTCTAGAATGATGACTGTTATGTATTTAAGAGAAAAATCAGAAGCATTTGAAAAGTTCAAATGGTACTTGGCAAGAGTGGAAAAGGAAACAGGGAAAAGATTGAAATGCTTAAGATCAGACAGAGGTGGTGAATTCATCTCCCATGATTTTAACAATTTTTGCATTGAAAGAGGAATCAAAAGGCAGGTATCAGCTCCTAGAACTCCTGAGCAGAATGGAATAGCAGAAAGAAGAAACAGATCCATTATGGATTGTGCAAGGACTCTAATGATAGAAAAGAACATCACTATAAAGTACTGGAAGGAAGCTATCAGCACTGCAGTTCATACCTTGAACCGAGTAAAATTGAAGAAAGACACATTCAAAACTCCTTATGAATTATGGTATGGCTATAAACCCAATATAAGTTACATGAAAATATTTGGCAGCAAGTGTTATATCTTAAAAGAATCTAGAAGAAATAAATTTGATGTGAAAAGTGATGAAGGAATATTCCTAGGATATTCTAGCAAAAGCAAGGCATACAAATGTCTGAACTTATCTACTCACAAAGTCATAGAAAGTATACATGTAAAATTTAATGAGTTTGCAGAAAAGACTGAAGAAGAAAGCAAAAGGGAACTTGAGAACTATAGAAGATTCGTTTACATTGAACTTGAAACATTGGCAGACACAACTATCAATGAGAAAACTATATCTACCGAGCCGAGCACAGTTACCGAGTCACAAACTGAGTAATAGGAAGGAATTCAGACCGAGTCTCAGCCTGAAGTTACCGAGCAAATATCTACCGAGCCTGAGCAACCTGAAGAAGAGATCCTAGAAGACAACAGCATGAATCATTCAAAAAGCAAGGAACCTATACTAGCCAAATATGTCAGAAGACATCATACACCATATCAAATTATTGGAAACAAATCAGATGGTACTATGACAAGAAGCAAGCTAAAAGGTACATGTCTGCTTACTGATTTTGAACCTAGAAATATCAAAGATGCATTGGAAAATGAAAGTTGGATTGAAGCAATGAATGAAGAATTAGAACAAATACAAAAGAACAAAACATGGACTATTGTACCTAGACCTAAAGATAAGAATGTAATTGGAACAAAATGGGTATTCAGGAATAAGCTGAATGAAGATGGTCAAGTATCTAGAAACAAAGCTAGATTGGTATGTAAAGGATATTCTCAAGAAGAAGGTATAGATTATGGAGAAACTTTTTCTCCTGTTGCAAGATTAGAAGGTGTAAGAACTCTACTTGCTTATGCAGCACACAAAGGATTTAAGGTATATCAGATGGATATAAAATCTGCATTTCTCAATGGAATTCTTGATGAAGAAGTCTACATTGAACAACCTGAAGGTTTTGTTGATCCAGATAAAAAGGACATGGTCTGCAGGTTACACAAAGCATTGTATGGTTTAAAACAAGCTCCTAGAGCATGGTATGAAAGACTCCATAACTATTTGATTCAGATTAATTTCAAAAGAGCAAATGATAACAACAATCTGTATATTAAAGAAGGACCGGATGACAAAATTGTATTGGCAGAAATATTTGTAGATGATACTATATTTACAGGGAATGAGGATCGGTGCAAAGAATTTTCAGAGAAAATGAACAAAGAATTTGAAATGTCTATGTTTGGTTTAATAAAATTCTTTGTTGGTCTTCAAATTCAGCAAAACAGGAATGGTATATACATTACTCAATCAAAATACATTAAGGAAATACTTAAGAAGTTTGGTATGGAAGATTCAAAACTAGTTGGTACACCCATGTGCACTGGACTGAAACTTACCAAAAATGATGATTCAAAAGAAGTTGATCAGACCCTATACCGATCTATGATTGGAAAATTACAATATGTAGTACATACAAGACCTGATATTGCTTTAGCAGTCGGTATAGTAGCTAGATTCTCAGCAAAACCTAAGGAAAATCATATGATGGCAATCAAAAGAATCTTAAGATACTTAAGAGGAATTGAAGAATATGGTTTGTGGTATAAATTTGGAGGCAATCTAGACTTAAAAGTGTTTACTGATGTTGATTGGGCAGGGAACATTGATGACAAAAAAAGCACAAGTGGTGGAGCATTTTTTCTTGGAAAAAGACTGGTATCCTAGACTAGTAAAAAGCAGAATTGCACATCTCAATCCACAGCTGAAGCAGAATATGTTGCTGCTGCAGTAAATTGTTCAAATATTGTTTGGTTTAAATAGCTATTAGAAGGTATGAAGGTTGAAATCAAAGAACCAGTTGTTATATTTTGTGACAATACCAGTGCAATAAACATTTCAAAGAATCCAGTGATGCATTCCAAAACCAAGCATATTGTTATTAAATATCACTTTGTCAGAGAATTGGTGTAGGACAAGGAAATTAGATTAGAATATATTCATACAAAAGAGCAGATTGTAGACATTTTCACCAAACCATTACCTAAGGATGCATTTGTGTATCTAAGAAGTAAGTTAGGGCTCATTCCCCTATCCGAGGCTCACTAAATATAGTTTTAGTGATGCATCAACCAGAACATGATTGAAAATCAACCTGTTGATGCAGCATATTCAAGGAATCATTGCATATGAATCAGTACTTGAGGTACATTAATTTACACCGGTATTATGTGAATTGTCTTTGGCATGTGTTGTTAAAGAGGGAGTGTTTGCTATGTCTTTGCTATTACTTCAAGAAATTTTCAATAATCAGAAGGAAGAATTTTCAGGAAAAAGGAAGTTTGCTGACAGAGGGAGATTTGAATCTGAACCGAGCTAATTCTTTCAAATTTCTTATGCTATGACATATTGTGTTGCCATCAATGCCAAAGAGGGAGATTGTTGGAAACAATTGTCTGAAGGAAATTTCTACTCAAATTATGTATTGTCTTTGATGTCACACAATGTCATAGTTTGCAGCAATCAGTTCCTACCGAGTTCAGTCGGTCTGCCAGCAAAGAAAATTAGTGCTTACCGAGTCCACTCGGTTATCAAAGAAAATCAGTGCTTACCGAGTCCACTCGATTAACAAAGGAAATTCAGCATTTATCGAGTTCAGTCGGTCGTCAAAGGAAATTCAACATTTACCGAGTTCAGTCGGTCGTCAAAGGAAATTCAGCATTTACCGAGTTCAGTCGGTCGTCAAAGGAAATTTAGTGTTTACCAAGTTCAGTCGGTTGTCGAAGAAAAGTTAGTGTTTACCGAGTTCAGTTGGTTATCGAAGGTAAAGGATTGTCAGTGTTTACCGAGTTCCCTCGGTCTCCGAAAAATTGTAAAAGTTATGGTCACCGAGCACTGTCGGCCCTTGAAGGATTTTTGCAAATAAAGTTTTCTTAATTCAGTCGACTGTTATGCTAAGTAATGTCGATTTGACAAATCTAAAATCATATAAATAAAAGGTCAAATGTGAAAAATAAATAAAAAACATAGCAAAAGATTTAAAAGAAGAAAAGCATAAAAGGTGTGTGTAAAATTGTGAAGGATGATCAGATATCCTTGAGGTGCAGCAGAGATTTATTCGATCAGGAAGGATCACACTTATGCAGAACAGAGATCTATAATCAGCAAGGCAGTTGCATTATTAGACAGGTCATTTTCATTGTTACCTTTTTACCATTGTAACAGTGAATTCTAAATCTCTTAACCGAGTTGGTTTAACAACCATATTGTAAATCCTCTAACAAGGTGACAATTCCATTGAATTGTTTTCAAGACCTCTTACCAGGCCACTCCTAGCAGGGTGATTAAATCCTCTAACAAGGTCACACCTAACAGTGTGTTTTGTAACCTTTTACCGGGTTGGCTTCTAACCGGGCATCACTTCAGAAAAGTGAAAATCAGTATCTAGATACATTGGTGGTTTTTCCCATATTGGGTTTCCACGTTAAATCTTGTGTCTCTTGTGTTCACAATTGCTATCTTAATCATATACATGTGATGATGAATATCTAAAGATAATTTTGCTAATACTTTCTGCATCTTCAAAGTTACTGCAATCTATTTACCGAGTGCTAAAACAGATAATATTCTTTAAGATATCCTAAGGGATCTGGAAAGAAATAATTAGGAAGTGTTTTATGGTTGACTGATTCACCCCCCCTCTTAGTCACTTCATCCATATTCCATCAATGAATTCCTAAGGGCTCTATGAGAGGTAATTTGTTGAGGGAGAAGCATTGTGGTAGTCTTGTTGGTCATTTTGGGTAGGAAAGATCTTATTTGTAGCTGAGTACTCATTATTATTGGTCGAAGATGCAAGATCTCATAAGATATATGGAAAGGTGCAAAATTTGTCAATACACCAAGGGACGAAATCATAATGTTAACTTATATCATCCACTTCTAGTTCCAAACTAGCTTTGGGACTCTATGAGTGTAGATTTTGTATTGGGTTTTCCTTGTACTCAAAGGGGAAATGGCTCCATTTACTAACATTGCAAACTTGTTCTTTAAATAAGTAGTGAGATTGTATGGAATTCAAAGAGTATAGCATCTAGTAGGGATTCTAAATTTGTACATCATTTTTGGTTGACCTTATGGAAGAAATTGGGCACAAATATGAGTTTTTGTTTTGCTGCAAAAGTTAGATTCTTAAACTCAGGTTGTTAACCAAAGTCTTGGCAACATGTTGAGATGAATTACGGGGAAAAAATAAAGGAATTGGGATCTATCTTTAGCTCAAGCTAGGAGTTTTGTTTTAATGATTCTCCTAGTTAGAGGATTAGATTTAATCCATTATATGTTATATATGGGATTCATCCAAGGGGGTATTTAATTTAAGAGATTTGGGTAACATGGAGAATCATGGCTCTATAGGAGAAGACTTTTCTAAAGTCATCCATGATATTTATGAAGAGATGAAGATGAATATTGAAGACCATAATCTTCAATATTAACTTAGCATATTGATAAGAAGCATAGGGAACTTTAGTTTTAGGCTAGAGACCTTGTCGTGGCTCATCTTTGAAAGAAGAGGTTTCCTATTGGTGTTTAAAATAAACTTCAAATGAAGAAAGTAGGCCCTTGTAAAGTTCTCATCAAATTCTCTGCTAATGCATGAAACATATTTTCCTTTAGCTTTGGGCATCTTGCCTATTTTTAATGTGGGAGATCTTTACACTAGTACATTTGAGACCTTTTCTGATGACCAAACATCTAAATTTAGATAGTATACTGTCGATTGAGCGACACTACCCAGTGTCACAGTTTTGCAGTAAAAAAAACTAACGGTTTCATTAGGCATCGTAATTATGACACCCTTAGGCATCACCAAAAGTGGGTGCCAATAAAGTGAACTTGTCGTCGCACCTATTTGTGGCCATCTACATTGCGACACCTAACCGTCATAACAAATAAAAATGAAAGTGACCTGTCAGAATATTTCGATGGGTAGCCATCATTAGTAACCCATTCATCGACAAAAATGCTATTAATACAATGAATGTCCATTGCAAGTTTATGATGGATGTGCATAATTTATGGTTTGTAACGATGACTATGTTGTACATACGATGAACATGCATTGGACATTTACGGTGGATATTCATAGTTTATGATTTTTTCTAACAGCGATGCTATTAATGCGATGACTGTATGTTGGATGTTTGCAATGGATACCCATCCTTGTTGTGAGGCCATCGTAGTTACAATGACAATCAATTTTTAAAAATATATATATATATTTGTTGATTCAGAATGGTGTTCTTGCAGATCTGGTTCCTACTTGTGATTTGGTTATGGATCATTCGGAGATAACTTTGCAGTAGATTCAGTAGTGGGTCATGGATTATTGAGTTGAGTCTAGAGACTTGGATTTCAAATGGATCCTACCAAATCAAGACTTGTGACAGTGATGACTCCAGCACAAGAAGCTAGTGTGGTGATCAGAGATGCATTCTTCCTGATGTGTTCATGGGATATATGTAGACTTGATTACATTTGGATCTGATTTGAGTGACTTCTTGACTTCTTTGGTTTGAATTTGATGCACTTTGTTCCTATGGAGTGTAGCAGTGATTTGACTTGCAGTTTGAGTAGACTATGCATTGATCGGCTTGAAGACAGAATCAAGCTACTCTTTGCATTATTGTTGAGATCGGGTTGTGATGGATCGCTAGGATTGTCTATCATTTTTTCCACAATTTCAAATGATTTAGGTGTGATGTCGAGAGAGCAACGTCCAAAACTTGCACATTCAAGATTCATAGATCACTATGGTGTCCGTGATGACTTGACAGAAGTCTTCTTCTCGGTGAACCGAGCTGAGAGACTTAGATTACAGAAAGTGGATTGTTTGATGTGACTTATGAGACATTTAAATGTGGTAGATGTAAATGTGGTTTGATCAACCCACTGAAAGTATTGACATCTAGTATTTCCCTGACAATACCAAATGTACATCAGTTCTTCATAAAATGATTTGTTGTCATTATTTTAAAACATAAAATATAATTATGTATCTAGACCTTTTTCCTATTTGGGCAAACCCAAAATTGACACCAAGGATTACTTGGTGTGCGTGACATCTTCAACATGCATGGGCCAACACCACATTGACACATATGCACATTGACCGAAGTCATCAACGCTATTTCGACAAATATTGCACTATCACAAATATTACATTGTCATTATTTTGTTCATTCATACTAATTATAATTACAATAAAAAGAAACATACTAATGTAGACTTGCACATTTTTTGGCTAATTCGAAGTCTTTCATTTAAATCACTAGACACTCAAAACAAAATGACAAACCAAAGACAACCATGCAATTGTAAATAAAGGTAATTTTCTTAATCACATCACTAATTTGTGCATGTCTAAATACTAGTGTCTTTCAAGTGATTTGATTCTTCTCATGCCCACTAAAAATGAGAACAGTCTTAACTAGTGAGGTTGTTTAAGCATATAGAGATTAAATACACTCTTTTAGAATGAAATTTCTCTTAACAAAAGATCAAAGATATATAAGTAGGACATATAAAATAAGGTGAATAAGAGTAGTACATATAAAAAAATCATTAGAACATGCCAAACATCTAGCATAATTGTACATTTCATTCATGTCAGTGATATTCTTCTTCATCCATCTCATCATCAAGATCATCATCATCGATGAAATCATCACGACCACTATTGTTGTCATCATCGTCATCACCATCAACATCATCATCATCATCTTCCTCATCAGTATTAGCATCATCCTCATCAGTAGCAGCATCAGTAATAGCATCATCATCATCAGTAGTGAAAGGTAATGATCAATGAGGTTGCTTCTATTAGATCATACATTAATACACTTACTATTTTGAATTTGAGCTCGGACATCATGCAATGTTATTGCTGTCATTGCATGCTTGTTGTTGTTGTGTGCCATATATTGTTTTATACACATAGAACAATAGATTTGGGGACTTAGACTTATGTTCAATCCTTAGTAATGGTTTGGGGAACTAATTACTAGATGAGTGACTACAGTACCCTAGTTTGCATTATTAGATGATCTTGTTTAATTTGTGTTCATTTCATGCAAAAATACATGTAAAGGTAAATAAATTTTTACATCTAAAGATTACATGTATATATATGAAAAATAACTTGTATATACTATAAAAAAGAAAATAACTTTCAGAAGAAAATGCAAGAGTACAGGCATACATAAGAGGATGAACATAAATAATAAGGGTGCCAGACATTGCCTGAATTGATGAATTTTTGACCTAGGTATGAATCTAGTGTGCCCCTGTGTGATCCAGAACCTGCAAAGAAAAGAGAGATGGGGGTTAGATAAAAAATATTTAAGAAATGAATGGCATCCTATTATTGAGAGAGATCAAACACTTCACACAATATATAGGGACATCAGTAATAAAATAATACACTTATTGTTTTGAATTTGAACTCATAAAGATTAACTTTTAGAAGAATATGAATGAAAGAAAACATACATAAGTGGATGAACATAAATAACGAAGGTACCAAACATTGCCTGAAGTAATGAAGTGTTGATCCAGGCTTCAATCCAGTATGCTCTTGTATGATCCAAAACTTGCAAGGAAGGAAAAGATGGGGTTAGATCCAAAGGATCTAAGAAATGTCTGGCACCCTATTACTAATCCTCATCTACAATTATGCATGTGCATAGTCAAGCCATACACTTCTAAAACAAAATATGCTACAGAACATGGGTGTGTGTTAATGTGATTCAAAAGCTATTATGCAAGATTGTTTTATTATTGAGATAAGGATATCATAATTCTACAAGAATAAATATTTTGAGAAATATTTGAATTTAATTTTGGCAATAACATGAGGAGTGATATATTTCAAGCTTCAACAAGATTTCATACCATGCAGTGTTTGTAGATTATGTTCAATGCGTTATTTACGCTTGTATTGGTGGGAAAACTCTTGAAAACGCGCAAAAGAGATTGAATTAAACATGTAAGTGTTTAAAATGCCATACTTGTTGCTATTGGTATAGTTTTGTTTTTTTCAATAGTTGCAGAATCCAGCTTCTCCTATACTTACACATATGTATACATTTTGGGCTTGGCTTTAATGTCATGTAAATTTGAGTGAAATGACAATAATAATTAAGAGCAACAAGTATGGCATTTTAAACAAGTATGCATATACATTATATAATAGGAGGAGTGATATATTTTAATGTTAACACTTAATGAGAAGGATGCATATATAATAGCACGAGTGATATATTTTAATGACAGTGGACATAGAAATTGTAGTGAAAATCTGTAATTTATTATTGTAAGTGGACATAGAAATTGTAGTAGGATGATTGTTCATGAGCTCACTGTTCAATATCTAGCTAGGCCATGTAAATGGTATTAGGCCAACCCATTCATCCCAAAAAAATGTGTCATGTTTATCTTTGTCAAATACACTCGTTCACCATTTTGTTCTTGTTCTTCACACAAATATTGTGTCAAAATTAATTGTAAAGAATGATTCAAAGAAAAAAGAAACAACTACAATAGATCAAACCCCAAAAGAATACAGTCAACTACAATAGCTCACAATCTCAATGAAATAAATAGTGTATAAAACAATATATGGTGCATAATAGTAGCATGCATGCAATGACAACAATAACATTGCATGATAAAATTCAATACTCTTAGTTTTTATTCAAATCTATTCAAAACTCCTATCAGCCCATTGTCCAATAGTTAAACTAACCTATGACTTCAAAGGAGGAATTATGAAATATAGTTGTAGGTAGTTATCTCTTCTATAATCCTAGAGGAGTCAAAGGTAATGATCAATGAGGTTGCTGCTATTAGATCATACATTAATACACATACTATTTTGATAGCAATAACATTGCATGATGTTAGAGCTCAAATTCAAAATAGTAAGTGTATTATTTTATTACTGATGTCCCTATTTTATCTAAAAGCATCAATATAACAAACAGAGCACTAGCCAATCAAATAAGGGGTCCTGGGACACAACAAATGAGAAACATAAATGTAGGTATCATGGTCACAATTTTTTGGATATCTACATTTATGTTTCTCAGTTGTTGTGATATCTACATTTATGATTGTGCATTCCTCTGTTGATCTCTTCAGTTTTTGTTTTCGTAGATTTCACCATCTGATGTTCTTTTTCGGTAAGAGATGGATGGAAATGTTCATGACTCTCGGAAGAATGGCCTACATACAAATAAAAACTTGTGGTTATTCAAATGGTAAGTTCAGAGTTTCCCATAATTTGGGAGAAACGAGTTTGGAAAGACTTCAATCTTTCATTGAGGGAAAGGATTTTACTTACATTGAGAAGAAACCTTAGGTTCTTTCACTTCATTTTCAGCGTCTTCTATTGATTTTCTTTTCAAATCAATAGATAATTTTTTGTTCATCAAGTGATCAGAACTCGTCAGAATAGCACTTGTGGAAGGATTAGGGCATTTCCTCTATGACTCAAAATCACTCTAGATCTTCTCAGAATGAAAAATAGAAATATCTTTTTCACAACCATCTCTTACCAAAAAGCAACGTCAGATGGTGAAATCTGCAAAAAAAAAATTGAAGAGATGAACAAAGGGATGCGTAGTCATAATGTTTCTAGCAGACATCCTATTAACGCAACAGAAAAGAAAATGACCTTGGAGGCTTCTAAGTCTTTTGAATTAGAAAACCCCTTTGGCTTAGTAATTAGTGAGGTTGCTGCTATTAAATCATACATTAATACACTTACTATTTTGAATTTGAGCTTAGGCATCATGCAATGTTATTGTTGTCATTGCATGATAGCTGTTGTTGTGCACCATATATTGTTTTATACACATAGAAAAATAGATTTGGGGACTTAGACTTATGTTCAATCCTTAGTAATGGTTTGGGGAACTAATTACTAGATGAGTGGCTACAGTACCCTAGTTTTCATTATTAGATGGTCTTGTTTAATTTGTGTTCATTTCATGCAAAGATACATGTAAAGGAAAATAAATTTTTGCATCTAAAGATTACATGTATATATATGAAAAATAACTTGTATATACTATACAAGGAAAATAACTTTTAGAAGAAAATGCAAGAGTACAGGCATACATAAGAGGATGAACATAAATAATAAGGGTGCCAAACATTGCCTGAAGTGATGAATTTTTTACCCGCGTATGAATCTAGTGTGCCCCTGTGTGATCCAAAACCTGCAAAGAAAAGAGAGATGGGGGTTAGATAAAAAATATCTAAGTAATGAATGACATCCTATTACTGATCCTCATCTACAATTATGCATCTGCATAGTCAAGCCATACACTTCTGAAAGAAAAACCAAGCTCACAGTCTCAATGAAATAAACAGTGTATAAAACAATATATGGTGCACAACAGCAGCAAGCATGCAATGAAAACAATCCCTATTTTATTAGGGATGTCCCTATTTACATTTTTTCATCAAATGACCCAAAAACATCAATAATGGTCCTATATGGTCGCTAATAGCCAACTTTCAGAAGAATATAAATAAATGAAAATATACATAAGTGGATGAACATAAATAATGAAGGTCCTATATGGAAGGTTCTAATGCTTTGCCATTACAATAATTGAGCATTCAACATTTGGTATATGAGCAGGTGAAAAACATGCAGACATGCAGACATGTGTACTATGAGCTTTCCTGCAACAAATGGACTTGTGATGAAAATAAATAGTACATGTGTTGGAAAGAAAGCTCATAGTACTGCTTAGGAAAATATGAATGTTCATCACTTGTGCATATCAAAGTTGATCAGAGAAGATATATGCACAACAAAACAAATTTTATTACTGATGTCCCTATTTACATCTTTTCATCAAATGACCCAAAAACATCAAGAATGGGGACTATATGGTAACTAATAGCCAACTTTCAAAACAATATGAATGATTGCAAACATACATAAGTGGATGAACATAAATAATGAAGGTACCAAACATTGCCTGATGTAATGAAGTGTTGACCCAGGGTTCAATCTAGTATGCTCTTGTATGATCCAAAACCTACAAGGAAGGAAAAGATGGGGTTAGATCCAAAAGATCTAAGCAATGCTCGGAACCCTATTACTGATCCTCATCTACAATTATGCATGTGTATAGTCAAGCCACACACTTCTAAAATGAACAATGCTATAGAACATGGGTGTGTGTTAATGTGATTCAAAAGCTATTATGCAAGATTGTTTTATTTATTGAGATAAGGATATTTTAATTCTACAAGAATAATTTTTTTGAGAAATATTTGAATTTAATTTTGACAATAACATAAGAAGTGATATATTTCAAGCTTCAGCAAGACAAGAAATATTAATCTAATAACAGGAAATACATTACAAATGCCAAGCTCACGGTCTCAATGAAATAAACAATGTATAAAATAATATATGATGCCCGAGCTCAAATTCAAAATAGTTTGTGTATTAATATATGTATGATCTAATAGCAACAACCTCATTGATCATTACCTTTGACTCCATCATTATAGAAGAGATAACCACCTACAACTATATTTCATAATTTCTCCTCTGAAGTCATAGGTTAGTTTAAAATGGAGAAAGTATACAAACTCACCAATTTAATCCCAAAATTTCATAACATTGCATTCTTGTTGCTGTTATGGTGCACAACAACAACAATCATGCAATGACAACAATAACATTGCATGATGTCTGAGCTCAAATTCAAAATAGTAATTGTCTTATTTTATTATTCATGTCCCTATTTGATGTCCCTATTTTATTACTGCTAAATTTTGGGGTAAAACCTTGCAAGTCTTACACAGACTCAACAACATGGTAGCATTGATCCAATGACATAAAATACATTACAAATGCCAAGCTCACGGTTTCAATGAAATAAATAGTGTATAAAATAATATATGGTGCACAACAGCAGCAAGCATGCAATGACAACAATAACATTGCACGATCCCCGAGCTCAAATTAAAAAATAGTAAGTGTATTAATGTATGTTTGCATGACGCCAGATATTAAACAATGACCTTATGAACAATGCCAGTATTAAACTATGAGCTCATGAACAATGTATGATGCCCTAGCTTGCAACCCATGAACCATCAAGATATTTCCTCGTGAAATGATCATAAATGAGGAGTACCACATAGTGAATATCAACAACAAAACAAATAAAGAGAGATCAAACACTTTACACAATGCCTTGAAGGTAATAGAAATGATGCCCTAGCTCTCAAAGCTCGTAGGTCATCGAGCATTCCAAATGCTAAGATGTAAACAATGCCACTGAAATTGATTTAATGAGAAGACAAAGCTCGAATGCCTACATTCCAAATGAAAAGATGTAAACAATGCCAATATTAACGAGTGAGCTCATGAACAATGTATGATGCCCTAGCTTGTAGCCCACGAGCCATCAAGACATTTCCTCATGAAATGATCATAAACGGGGAGTACCACATAGTGAATATCAACAACAATACAAATAGAGAGAGATCAAACACTTCACACAATGTCTTGAAGGTAATAGAAATGATGCCCTAGCTTTCAAAGCTCACGGCTCATCAAGCATTACAAATGAAAAGATGTAAAAAATGATAGTATTAAACAATGAGCTCATAAACAATGTATGATGCCCTAGCTTGCAGCCCGCGAGCCCTCAGGACATTTCCTCATGAAATGATCATAAATAGGGAGTACCACATAGTGAATATCAATAGCAAAACAAATAGAGAGAGATCAAACACTTCACACAATGCCTTGAAGGTAATAGCAACGATGCACTAGCTCTCAAAGCTCATGGGTCATCAAGCATTCCAAATGAAAAGATGTAAATAATGCCAATATTAAATAGTGAGTTCATAAAAAATGTATGATGCCCTAGCTTGCAGCCTGCAAGCCATCAAGACATTTCCTCATGAAATGATCATAAACAGGGAGTACCACATAGTGAATATCAATAGAAAAATAAATAAAGAGAGATTAAACACTTCACACAATGCCTTGAAGGTAATAGAAATGATGCCCTAGCTCTCAAAGCTCACAGGTCATCGAGTATTCCAAATGAAAAGATGTAAACAATGTTAGTATTAAATAGTGAGCTCATGAACAATGTATGATGCCCTAGCTCGTAACTCGCAAGCCATCAAGATATTTCCTCATGAAATGATCATAAACAAGGAGTACCACATAGCGAATATCAACAATAAAAAAAATAAAGAGAGATCAAACACTTCACACAATTTCTTGAAGGTAATAGCAACGATAGCCTAGCTCTCGAAGCTCGTGGGTCATCGAGCATTCTAAATGCAAATATGTAAACAATGCCAGTATTAACATTCATATTTTTCCATTAAATCAACAAATACCATTAGAATGAAATTGAGTTAATGAGAAGACAAAGCTCAAATGCCTACCTCAAGTCATGGCTTCCATATAAAGATCAAATGCTAAGGAACTATGTTATAAAATTTCATGCCAAATTTCAAGGCATGAAATTTTATAACTGTACATATATTTTCATCGACTCCCCCACATTGTAAACTCAATGCTAAGGAGAAAAAAGTATGATGTCAAAAAGTATGAAATTTCATGCCTTGAAATTTTATAACATAATTCCTTAGTAGTTGCCATATGAAGAGTAGTGCAAGGTGGCAACTTTCCCATTTTACCACAGTTAGGGCCCTCTTTTACCATGCTTTATGAGCTTTATGTTTTTTTTTTAGTGAAGAAAAATATTATCTTAATTTTTTATCTTTAAATTTTATTCATTTTATGATTTTAAAAATTGAAATAAAAATATAAACTTTTTAGAAACTTTTACATCTTTTCATCAAATGACCCAAAAACATTAAGAATTGTCATATATGGTCGCTAATAGCCAACTTTCAAAAGAATATGAATGAATGAAAACATACATAAGTGGATGAATATAAATAATGAAGGTACCAAACATTGCCTGATGTAATTAAGTGTTGACCGGGGTTCAATCCATTATGCTCTTGCATGATTCAAAACCTGCAAGGAAGGAAAAGATGGGGTTAGATCCAAAGGATCTAAGCAATGCCTGGCACCCTATTACTGATCCTCATCTACAATTATGCATGTGCATAGTGAAGCCATACACTTCTAAAATGAACTATGCTACAGAACATTGGTGTGTGTTAATGTGATTCAAAAGCTTTTATGCAAGATTGTTTCATTTATTGAGATCCTGATATCTCAATTCTACAAGAATAAATGTTTTGAGAAATATTTGAATTTAATTTTGACAATAACATGAGGAGTGATATATTTCAAGCTTCTGTGAAATTTCATACCATGCAGTGTTCTTAGATTACGTTCAATGCATTATTTATGTTTTTATTGGTGGGAAAACTCTTGAAAATGTGCAAAACAGATTGAATTCAACCATCTTGTTTACATGACACATGTAGTTTACTTCCACCCTAAATCAATGTTGCATACAAATCTGCAGACGCTATGTGGTACAAAGCCTCGCTGAAGCTTGAAAATGATAAGCATTATGATGGTGGGGTATGGTGTGGTAAGCACAAGTATAGTTTCTCGTAAGCTACTATAGGTATAGTTTTTTTTTTCAATAATTGCAGAATCTAGCTTCTCCTATACTTACACGTATGTATACATTTTGGGTTTGGCTTTAATGTCATGTAAATTTGAGTGAAATGGTAATAATATTACTGATGTCCCTATTTGATGTGGCACTCACCATTTATGATGAAATAGACAAAGCTCGAATGCCTACCTGAAGTGCTAGTGCCCTCTTCCCACACGGTGTCGGCCTCTTCACGCACGCCAAAATCAAATGCCCTCTTTGTGCCACACAAAGGTGGAGTGCCATCTTCATGACAGCTCTTCGAATTCACAAATTACAAATGATGCTTTCTTTTCTTTTTTTTATTTGTTTATAACCAAATGGGTGTCCGACATTTAATGCATTATTACTTCATCATGATGATAAAAGTTTCATTGGCTCAAAGCACATAGAATGTGGGTAGATGCATTGAATCACCACTTCCATTCTATTTTGATGAAGAGGAACTATGTTATAAAATTTCAAGGCATGAAATAACTGTACAACAAAAGAGCACCCACATGCCTTGGTTTTTATTGGTCTATGAAAGGTTTTGGTTTGTCTTTCCCAATTGAGATGTCATCCTAAGATTCAAAAGGACTACAGTACTGGTGAGGGAACCTAGGTCAAGCTATTTGGTACCTAGTGCTCCTAAATTTTGGCTTGTAGTGGCCTTAGCCAAGCCACTAGGTTAGGGAGAAGCCTATTTGGTCTCTCTAGGTGTGCTAGCTAGTGTTTGTTCTTCTTTGTTCTTTTGAGTCCTTGGTGTGTCTTTTGGAGCCCAGTTGCAACAGTCTTAGCTAACTTTGCTAGGTTGCCTATCATAGGAAAGTGTTCTAAAGTTGAACAAAGGGCCTCTTTAATATTTTAGAGGTTTGAAAATGGCCTTTATGACCCTTACTCAATCAAAGATTGAGTGCTTTTGAGGTGTGTGTAGGTGGTTTGTCTATCCACCAAAAGTTTCTTGACAACTTTGAAAGTTGTCATGACAATTTTTCTTGTAAAAGCATGTAACCGGCTCAAGAGATAGCTAGCCCAATCCATGGGCCCTAAAACCAAGGAGGGAGCTATTTAATCTTTTAAAACCATAATTCAAGGCGTAGGGAAGAGTGCAGTACGGAGAGAAGACTTTTGGTTGCAGTTAGACTGTGTAAATAGTTTTCCTTTGATGGAGATATACATTATTTTGTTGACAGAGATAAGAAATGGATTGAATATCCAACTATAATGTTTTCATGTGATGATTGTTAATGTTTTTGAATTCCTAGGATAGTTATTTAGCATTTCATTTCAGTTTTGAGTTAGTCTTCATAGTTTTCTTTATTTTATCCTGTCTCGGGTTACTACTGACAAAGCTTTGAATAATGGAGTGCTAGAGCACTCTCCCACCGTACAATATATATGGGTCTATGAGATTTATGTCTAGACTCCCTATAATATATGTTGTGCAAAGGAGGGGCCCTAGAAAGTTCATGATGTATCTATAAATTGATGCCCTAGGCAAGCTATCAGTATTTGGTTAGGGGTCAGTGTGTTGTTGCAAAGCTAATGGAGTGATTGAGGGTGCTCAAAGCATCAATCAAATGATGTGGAGGGGAGGTCAGATGCATGATCAAGCATATCCAATACAGAGAGAGATCGGGGGATTGTGGATACAAGGGAAAATACTAAACCCTCATTTATAGCCCCATTTTCAGCAGGCCCTATATAGATAGTATGGGAAAAGGAGATCGACAGAATCTTAAAGCCCTCCCAAAAGGGTATTCGAATCCATAATTAGTTGGATGCTTTTCTCAGAGAAGTTTGGAGTTATTAGCAGAAAAAGGTCAATTAGGCCTACTAAACCTAGTAGCCTTTTTAGGCCAGACAACAGATAAATTATTTTAGAAGGGATAGAGAGGTTCCTAGAACAGTGAACTTTATCATATTCTTGGTGTCATAGACTGAATGGAGAAAGGAGTTTGAAACTTCTTAGAAGGGGACTAGGATAACACCCTTAAGGCTAGAAGATTAGCCTCTTTGATTCTAGGAGGGCCTAGGACAAAGTTATAGCAAGGTCTATGTAACAAGTACCCTAGTTTGCATTATTAGATGATCTTGTTTAATTTGTGTTCATTTCATGCAAAGATACATGTAAAGGAAAATAAATTTTTGCATCTAAAGATTACATGTATATATATGAAAAATAACTTGTATATGTACTATACAAGGAAAATAACTTTTAGAAGAAAATGCAAGGGTACATGCATACATAAGAGGACACACATAAATATTAAGGGTAACAGACATTGCCTGAAGTGATGAATTTTTGACCCAGGTATGAATCTAGTGTTCCCCTGTGTGATCTAGAACCTACAAGGAAAAGAGAGATGGGGGTTAGATAAAAAATATCTAAGAAATGAATAACATCCTATTACTGATCCTCATCTACAATTATGCATGTGCATAGTCAAGCCATACACTTCTGAAAGAAAAACCAAGCTCACAGTCTCAATGAAATAAATAGTGTATAAAACAATATATGGTGCACAATAGTAGAAACAATGCAATGACAACAATAACATTGTATAATGCTCGAGCTCAAATTCAAAATAGTAAGTGTGTTAATGCATGATCTAATAACAGCAACCTCATTGATCATTACCTTTCACTCCTCCATCATTAGAAGAGATAACTACATACAACTATATTTCATAATTCCTCCTTTGAAGTATATATATATCAAGTATAATTATGAGTTTACATCATATATTTAGTCTTAATAAAATCTTATAAAACAACATAAAACTAACCCAAAATAATTTATCTTAATAAAATCTTAATAAAACAATATATTTAGTCTTAATAAATTAATACACTTACTATTTTGAATTTGAGCTCAAGCACCATGCATTGTTTATGAGCTCAGTGTTTGATTAGTAGCCAATCAAATAGGGACATGAGGTGCTCAAATAGTGAGCTCATAAACAATGCATGATGCCCTAGCTTACAGCCCGCAAGCCATCAAGACATTTCCTCATGAAATGGTCATAAACGAGGAGTACCACATAGTGAATATCAACAAAAAAATAAATAAAGAGAGATCAAACACTTCACACAATGCCTTGAAGGTAATAGAAATGATGTCCTATCTCTCAAAGCTCGTGGGTCATCAAGCATTCAAAATGAAAAGATGTAAACAATGCCAGTATTAAACAATGAGCTCATGAATAATGTATGATGCCCTAGCTTGTAGCCCACGATCCATCAAGATATTTCCTCATGAAATGATCATAAATGGGGTGTACCACATAGCGAATATCAACACCAAAACAAATAAAGAGAGATCAAACACTTCACACAATATATGTTATTTTATAAGATTTTATTAAGACTAAATATATTATTTTATGAGCTCATTGTTTGAGCACCTCATGTCCCTATTTGATTGGTCGGTGCTTTGTTTGTTATATTGATCATTACCTTTGACTCCTCCATCATTATAGAAGAGATAACTACCTACAACTATATTTCATAATTCCTCATTTGAAGTCATAGGTTAGTTTAACTATTGGACAATGAGCTAATAGGAATTTCGAATAGATTTGAATAAAAACTAAGAGTATTGAATTTTATAATGCAATGTTATTGCTGTCATTGCATGCTTGCTGCTGTTGTGCACCATATCTTATTTTATACACTATTTATTTCATTGAGACTGTGAGCTATTGTAGTTGACTGTATACTTTTGGTGTCTGATCTATTGCGGTTGTTTCTTTTTTCTTTAAATCATTATTTACAATTACTTTTGATGCAATATTTGTGTGAAGAATAAGAACAAAATGGTGAATGAGTGTATTTGACAAAGATAAACATGACACATTTTGTTGGGCTGATTGGGTTGGCCTGGTACCATTTACGTGGCCTGGCCAGATATTAAATAGTGAGCTCATGAACAATGTCAGTATTAAATAGTGAGCTCATGAACAATGTATGATTCCCTAGCTTGTAGCCTACGAGCCATCAAGACATTTCCTCATGAAATGATCATAAATGGGGAGTACCACATAGTGAATATCAACACCAAAACAAATAAAGAGAGATCAAACACTTCACACAATGCCTTGAAGGTAATAGAAATGATGCCCTATCTCTCAAAGCTTGCAGGTCATCAAGTATTCCAAATGAAAAGATGTAAACAATGCCAATATTAAATAGTGAGCTCATGAACAATGTATGATTCCCTAGCTTGAAACCCGTGAGCCATCAAGACATTTCCTCATGAAATGATCATAAATGGGGAGTACGCACATAGTGAATATCAATAGAAAAACAAATAAAGAGAGATCAAACACTTCACACAATGCCTTGAAGGTAATAGAAATGATGCCCTAGCTCTCAAATCTCACATGTCATCAAGCATTCCAAATGAAAAGATGTAAATAATGCCAGTATTAAATAGTGAGCTCCTAAACAATGTATCATGCCCTAGCTTGCAGCCTGCGAGCCATCAAGACATTTCCTCATGAAATGATCATAAACAGGGAGTATGCACATAGTGAATATCAATAGAAAAAAATATAAAGAGAGATCAAACACTTCACACAATGCCTTGAAGGTAATAGCAACAATTCCCTAGCTCTCAAAGCTCACAGGTCATCGAGCATTCCAAATGCTAAGATGTAAACAATGCCACTATTAACAATGCTAAGATGTAAACAATGACACTATTAACAATGCTAAGATGTAAACAATGCCACTGAAATTGATTTAATGAGAAGACAAAGCTCGAATGCCTCCCTCAAGTGCCAATGCCCTCTTCCCACACAATGTTGGCCTCTTTGTGCATGCCAAACTTGAATGCCGTCTTCACGCCATGCAAAAGTGTAGTGTCATCTTCGTGGTAGCGATTCGAATTCACAAATTACAAATGACACTTTATTTTCATTTTTTTTCTTTATAACTAAATGGGTGTCGCAATTACGATGATAGCGTCACTATTATGACACTGTCAGGGGAACTTTCAAAAAACAAACACAAATTGTAGTGGCATCACAAATTGGCATCAAAATTTGACCCCAAATGTTGTATTGTTATACATACAAAGGAGATGGATAGGAAGATATGGCAGAAGTAGAGATACCTTACAGTTTGGAACATCAAGGAATTTCTTTCCCATTATCAGAAATAGAATGCATTCTAGATCAACAATTGTTAAATAAGACTGAAGGCCAAGAGTATTTCAAATATATGGTTAAGTAGAAATATCAAACAATAGATCATTATTCTTGGCTCACTAAACTAGAGATCACTAAGATAGTTTACACTATAACCAAATATCATATATTTGAGAGGGAAAGAGATGGTTAGTTGATAGTTGTTGGGATAATAAAGAAGTGTGGAACTAGTTTGGTGTGCATTGAAGAAGACAATGAATTGTTGAAGCATGGCTAAAGTGGTATAGTATATTAGTGTTGCCAATAAAGTATCAATTTTTTTCTATGTTGGTGTTGAATTGATCCTTGATGGATCATAAACCATTGTTATTATCTTGAGAAATATTTAACTAAAAACCTCCAAAGGTTTTCCAGTTCTAAGGTCCCTTGGTACTATTGTAGAAGAAAAATGTCTAGGCAATTGAATTCTTTGTGATCAATTTTGAGTTTCTTATTTGGTTCATGTTCAGGTGCATTGTGGATTGATAAAATAACTTGAATTTAGACCAAGAAATTTATTGTTCAATCAAATTTATGCTCTATAAAATTGTTTGATCTCTTCTTGCAAGAAGGTAGTCATCAGATGCTCACACATTGGAGCAAGTGATGAATATGGAAGAAAGAGACACTTAGTTTGAATAGGGAGGATGAAAGATAGAAAGATGTGGTTGGAAAGAATTGAGAAGAAAGTGTTGTTCATAGGAGTTTGCGGGAAGGGAATTGTGAAGAAGAAGAAAAGGAGAGAATTGAAAGGAGAATCTAGAGGAGGGGTAATATCATCACTTACATTCCTCTTCATCAAGTGAACGAATCTCATCAAGGTAAGCTCTTATATCCCTCCCTTGTAAATTTACATTATTTCATAATATTGGTTATGTGAGAGCAAGAATAATGATTGTTAATATCTTAATTGTGTGTATATGTTACATTTGTAATTTTTTTAATGTACTTCTATGCATTATATTATCATGTAAAGTGCATTTGGACTAGGAAAATATAGAATTCTAACATTAAGGGAATCTCATTTTTGTGAGGGGTATTAGTGTGTATGAGGAAATGAGGAGAGGTGTCATCTTGTAAGTGGGTATGAGTACCACCATGAAATGGATATGGTTAAAGGGTATTGTTGATGTGTGTTTTATGAGTCACCAAATAGTAGAACGAAATAAAAAATCATATTATCCTCTCTTGACCAAAGTGGTTTGTGTGCTAAGATTTATGAAGATCACACAGTAAACTCCAAGGTTCCTTTTATGTTAGGTCTTGACCATAGATAAGCTCAATGATTGATAAGATTAGATGATTATCACAATGGGCCTTATGTTTGAAAACTTGAAATTGATTTGAGATCATAATAAATGGGGGAGATATCAAAATATATTGCACAAAAAAACCTTTTAAAGGGATTTTAAACAATATGCGGAAAGAAAGGGGAAAGGGTTCAAAAATTATAATCTAATCCTAAGAGAAAAGATAATAATGAATACTATTCTAGTGGACAAATTCCAGAATAACAAGTTTTGGCTTCACCAAGTTAAACTACAACTATGCGAGAACTGGTGCAATCTTCAAAGGGTTATGCAAATGATTTTCATGTCACAATGGGTACCATGAAATGAACAATACACATTGAATGACAAAAGTTAAGCATACATGAAGAGGGGTTTAGGCTAACTTTGCACAATGACTTACAAGAAAATCATCAAAAGTATGAACCAAAGAGTTCATGAAAGTGTCCATCACATTATCCATTAAAATCACAACACTTTATCTAACAATCTAATCTAAATAAGAGAATAATGAAACCATGAAAATACCAAGACACATCAAATAATCACCTAACTTCAATGAAAATTCTATTGTCTCAATACCCTTAGCAATAATATCAAAATTCACTCCTTACAAATGAGAAATGAAGCCTTTACATAGGTCCTCAAATACAATAGGCAGCCCAGATCAAAATAATACTGAATGGTCTAGATTTTCCAACTTCAACCTTAGTTAGGGTTAGGGAAAGAAGAAGAGAATCTACATTAATGCATGTGTCAAATTTTACCAACCAAAAAGAATTCACTACCTTAGTGGGTAATAAATTCCCACCATACATGCTCATTAAGAAAGAGATTGGGGTGAAATAAATGACCACTACGTATATACCCACTATCCATTAAATTCTCTATCTTCCTTGAATAGATTACTCTTGATTCTCTTCCTTGAATGTAGTGAAGTTTGACTTCGATATTCTATTTTTGACTAACTAGTAGAGATGATTGGGTAACCTATCAAAAAGCTAGATGTCAGGTAATATTTTCTAATTACATCATTTTGTAACCTAGTTCCAACTTTGATTGCTTCTTCTAAAATTATGTCTCCTCAAACATTTTTCTCCACCCATGTGCCTTCTTGGGAATTCATCTTCTTGAAATGAATCAGAATCCTTTTTCTGTGAATTTATCATTTTGAAATTTCTTCTCATAGAGCTTCCTTATCCATAGTCTTGGGTTTTCGGATTGAACTTTGAAGTCCTGAACCCTGAATATCCTAAACAAGATTACATGAAACTTGAACACCTTCAATGCTAGAATTGGACCTCTTCCTCCTTGCTCTTTCCTAATTGGGATCTTTTGATTTTTTTGGATGGACTTTAAGGTGTTGCACTCTTCCTTCTTTTGTTATACTTGAACTTTGTTTTTTGAACCTTGAATGACATGAACTAGACCACATGAACCTGAATGTCTTCCTTGAGTATTTGGAACTGGAACTCTTAGTTGAATGTCCTTCTCGAACATTGTGAACTGAAATTCATCCTCCTACAAAATAAAATAATCAACATAAGAATAGTGCAAGGAATTGAAGTAGAAGCTATTTCTACATCTTATTCCAGTCTTGGGATAGAGTCAAAGCTCTTGGAATTTAGAAAACTTCTTCTCTCCAACATTCTCTCTCTTTAAAATTTATGTGTATTTCTCCTCTCATGCTTCAATATCGCTTTTTCTTCAAAAACTTTGCATCTCTTCTTGAATTCCAAAATATTTCATCATTAAGTTCCTTCTGTGGGTGCATTCTTGAATAGGGTGGAACAACTTATCTTCCATTGTGCCATTTCCCAATTTTTCTTTTTAGCTCTTTATCGATTTTTTCAAAATTTATTAATTAAATATCCATAAAACCGATACTTAATTGATTCTTTAGATTTAAATCCAAAAAGACATTTTTTCTGTCAAGTTTTCAATTTTCAAATTTTTAAGAATTTAAATAATCAAATATAAAAATTTATTAATATGCAATTTAAGTCCAAAATTGATTTATTTTTAATTTTCCAGTTTTGCTAACTCCAAAATTTATTATATCTCTAATTTTTTCAATTTCAATTATGATATTTTCATATGACGAATTGTCAATGATTTGAATTTTTTCCCTTTATAGAAATTCTTCCAACAAATTCCATTTGACATTTCATGCCATCTTGAATTTTGAATTTTATTATTGCTTATGTCTCGTGCGAAAAGTTTAATTATACTCGACCTTGTAATTTCTTCCAACTTTACAAATTCATTTTGCTCAAATACAATCCCTGTCAAACTTCAACAATTTATTAATTAAATATTAAATAAAATTCAATATTTAATTCAATTCCAAAAAGATAATTTTCTATTCCGACTTGGACCTCTAAATTTAGATTCCATCATCACTTATCAATTCCATCATGAGTCAAGGTTATTCATTGTCGACCTCTTCAAAATTTTCAAGATTTCACATTATGAAATCATCATTCACGTTTTGGACGATTAATCCTTATGAAGAGTCTTAATTTACTTCCCTAAAACTTTTCCTTGAACACAAATTCATTACCACTTTTGATTTTTTTTTTAAAAACTAACTTCATTTACATGCGTGTTTGGGTCTCCATGGGGGATTCCTTTTATATTCACAATTATTTACTCTATTCATGACTTGGCTCCATATGTGTTGGAGTTATTTTCCACCAAGGTAGAGGATTACTTCATTTTTGGAAAATTTCTTCATCGTGAGCAATATGTGCTCAGGCGCAAGTGGAGGAGGGGTGTTGAGGATTTTTCTAATTTCAAACTTTTTCGTGACTTTGTAGGAAATATGCTTGAGTCCAATTTAGGAGGATCCCACCCATAGATTTTCTTCATTCACAATATTCCATCACTAGTGGCATTTTGGGCTTGGGCACATTTTGCAGCTCGTAGTGGATTTTCGTTTTCCTTGACAAGCGTTGAATTGTGCTCGGGTGAATTTTGGGTACCTAGGCAAACATTTTCATTTGTATAAGTTCCTTGACTAGATGGGAAGTGCACTTGGGCGCATTTACGGATCCATGAGGGGCTCTTTACTTTGCATGTTCCTTCATCACCTCAGTTGAGCGCTCATATCAGATTTCTACCTCCCCTTCTGACTTCTTGTTTTGAAAGTTTCCTTTTCTGATGTGAGAATGAACTCATTGCGCGATTTAGGCTCATAGACATAAAATTTCATGTAAGTGGGATTCCACCTTCATAGAGGATTTGCGCTCTCTTTCGCACTTCCCACATTAATATTTCTCATGGTTTTGTATAAAATTTCATGTAAGTGGGATTCCACCTTCATAGAGGATTTGCGCTCTCTTTCGCACTTCCCACATTAATATTTCTCATGGTTTTGTAGGGTATTACTTCGAATAAAATCATAGAGGATGACTCAAGCTGCTGGATGCGAATTTGGTTCCTTCACTCATGAGGAATTACGCCTAGGAATTTTGGGCCTCCATAATGCATTGTTCATTTGTAGCGAGTTATTTATTTTGAAAATATTCCATAACTTTGCTATATCTATGTCCACGTGGGCTGGAGAGGGAATTTGCAGATTTTCGCAGATAGATTGTTGACTGGAGACTATATTTGGAGTCACATGAGGGATATTTTGTGATTCTAGGCCTCAACACAAAATACTCAGGATGCATATGAATGTCTTCTACTGGGTTCATATTTAATCTTCAAGGATTCATTTTGCTGGTCAATATGTGTTGGACGGGCCTATGTGCATGACACAGTGGACCTTATTTGTGGCTTTTCTGGATCTCCATTTCCTAACACATGCCATGGCTGCAAACCATTCTATGCATTTTGGAACTAAGCCCAAATTATATTATTTCTTTCTTCATCACTGGAGATTGTTTTACAACTCCGCAATTCATTATCGAGGATATATGATCTGAGCATGTGAGAGGAAATTTAGTGGACTTCCTCCTTCAGTTTACGAGGAACATTTTATTCAAACCTTTAGTTTCTTCATTTGCTGTGACGCGCGCTCGGATTTTTGAGTTTTATAGTGGACGCTTGCTTCTGAAATCCTTTAATTTTGCAGGGATTTATGTTGGGTATTTGCTAAGCACGTAGAAGCTCGTGGGTGACCCTTTTACCTTCCTCGTGCACACAAATTATTAATTCAATTTATTTTTTGAATAACTTCAACTTATGCGAAAACTTACAAAGAAGATTTTGGAGGGTTCAATGTATCCTTGGCTATGATTGCAAAATGAAGATTGTCTAGGAATTCATCTCTAGACTAGTACTTGAATGCTCAAAGACAAGCGCGAACCATTCATTTCACATTATCCCCATTATCTGTGTTTGATGCTAGGCATTGGCATCCATGGTGGACTGCGTTAATTCATTTTGTCCTTGATGTCTATTTCTACATTTGAGGGACTTTCAATGCCACCAAATGTCTGAATCATTGAATCGTTTCTTCCATTTCATTTTCTCTCATTGATATTCGAGTGTTGCTAGGGAATTAGGAGAAGTCCCAGCAATGGGTGCTAAATTGTGTTGGGAAGTGTGGGGTGCCTCGTGGTGGATTCCTTGTCTAGGCACGCTCAATGAAAGGTTCAGGCTTTATTCCATATTAAATGGGCCTTCATCTGTCTGTGTCTACATGGTTTATATCTTTGGCATGGTTATGGCTTGAGCCTTATGCGATAGATTGTTTATTCTTTCCTTCATTATTGCAGATGCTTGCTCAGGGCGTGTGGGTTTGGGCGGACCTTTCATTTTTAAATTCTAGGAGGTGTTGTGTACATGGCTATTCATGAAAACTTTTTCATTGTGTTGTGGACCATATTTACTTTCTAACATTCCAACTCTTTCTGTATTGGGTGCCATAAGAGCTTGCGGAGTTTATTTCATTGCGTAGTTTCTACGACTTAGCTTTGAATGTGCCAAGGTCTGTTTTGTCTTCATCCATGAAAAATATGCCCCTTCATTCATTGTTGCCATGCATTTTGTTCTCCATGATAGAATTTTTTAATTTTAATGTAACCCTTATCTGGTAAAAATGCACTCCAGTGGGTATGGAGGCTTAAATTATTGTGACAATCAATGCTTGTTGTTGATATCCTCATCTGTAGGATTAGTGAAAATGATTCCTTACACATTCATGTACATAGGTCTTTGACAGACTTCCTCTTCTTTGCAACATGCAACGTATTTGGGGTTATTGATGAGTTTTCCCCTCTCATACATCCCTGTTATCTTTAGAAATTACGTTGGGTACAATCACTGGGTCCTCGTAGATTCTTCTGTTTTGCAACACCCCCTCACTAAATGTTTTCTCCTTTTATTAAAAAATCTCCAACTTTGATTACCTGTGCTTTTTTAAGGATTTCCTTCTTTGATAAACGTTTGGGCAATGAGCACATATTTGGTTTTCTGACGCAATCCGTAACTTTATTAAAACTCCTTGAATAGGGAAAAATTACACCTGGGCGTGATTTTGGTGCAGTAGCAGATTTTCCTTCATTGGCATTTTTTCCTATTATGTGCTTGGGCATTATTTAGGGGAGGTTGTGGATTCTTTCCTTTATTTTTCATTCTTGAAACATGCTGGGGTGTGCTCTTGCATCTTTGCAGTGGATTATTTTCAAAATCTTGAAAGACTTCTCTCATATTGATGGGATTGCATTAAGATTCAATTTTCTTGTATGATTTGAACATTGACAAGGATGCTTGAAGAAAATTTCTTCCTTTGGTAATGCCATTTTGTACACAAATTCCACATGTAGAGTGATTTCAAGAAGTATGACCATTGCTTTTCTCTAATCCCGAGCATGTATCAATGAGTGAAAGGGAGTTCTCAACTTTATCCCACTCCGAGGCTCATTAGACTTTGTGAGATGAATTGATTTTGACTTAACCATTATTTGGCATCCTCATTTGATTAACCTTTAACCTCTTTGAATTGTTCAATGCCCCCAACTTGGGTGTAATTGGGGCCTTACAATAGATTTTGGATATTTCTTTCTATTGCACTCAAAGTTGCCACATTCAAATTCTATTACTTGAATTGAGGGAAACTCCAAGACTAGGACTTGAAATGTAGGAGAACCAACCTTTACTTACGACTTGATCAAAATCTATCACTTCTCAAGTAGAGCTTAGGGAAATTTAAGAGACGGAGAAAAGAGCTACTTAACCAACATAACCAAAAGGGGGTCCCATCATCGGTGGGAGATGTGTGAGAACTTCACAACATCTAGCGACTCAATAGGTGAAATATTAAAAATATTTCAAGGATAAAAGTTTAATTAGAATTTAGAATCACTGGTTGGTACAAATATTATGTCATCATGAAGAGAGAAAACAAACTCAAAAGGGGAAGATAATCATACACTAGGTCAAGACACATTCAGTCTTCAATTACCTAAGTGTGTGAAAATGTGTTCATTCCCTCTTAAAAAGACCACACAGAATCCTTGAGACTAGTCATGACAAGTTATGCATTTCTCTTGACTCCAAAATCATGTTCAACATTTCCCCACTGATAGTTAGGTGTCCATAGCCCTGACAGAGTTCTCACTGTAATACCCATAGAGATTTTTCTACTTCTAGAAAATTATTCTTTTGAACACTTGTACAGATTTCTGTGTAGGACCAAAAGCCATTTATTTAATCTTTTACTTCATATTATTTTTCTTTTCTTTTTTCTTCCTTTTGATATTGCATTTCATTCCTTTGGCTTGGCCAAGATTTGAAATTTTCCACAAGCCATAACCTCTCCGAAAAAAACTAAAATAATTCAAAGAAATTGATTAGGTGTGAAAGGTATAACAATGTTAGAGTTCAAGTGTCGAGACACATTATATAACTAACCTTCCGAGTCAAGTTCATGTTCTAATCAAATGACAAACATAAGAAAGAAAACCTCAACTTCTAAAGAACTTCATAAATAGTTATCTAGGAAATAAGACCAACATAACAAGTAGTGGGATCTCCAAATGAGGTTGGTAAACACATAATTCCTTCTAGTAAATGAAAACACCTAAACCTTTAAGATACCTCAAGAAAATAAAAAATTAAACCAAAACAAAAGAGAAAGAAAACCAAAAACAACATGAGAAAATAGACTCAGGAGAAAATGAACCCTAAACTAACAAATAAAGAACAACCTAAACTACTAGAAAAGCTAAAATCCCAGAGGGAAGGGGAAAAACCAACATGAAAGAGAAAACATGGGAAAGAAACCAAAATACCCCCTAAAGTACAAGACAAACCAAAGGAAAGCACATAATAATAAGAAAATCAAAAGACAATAACCTACATTAACTATGTACAGAGTAGGATCCTAATAGGAAACCTAAGGGTGGAAATAATGCTTGATGAACTATCCATTTATGGAAAATGTGACATCCTCTACTTTAATAGTCTTAAGTGACTACTATTTGTTACTAGCTGCCAAATCTAAGTAAATAGAATCAATATTATTTGGCGGTAGCTGGAAGTTCTAGAACCCTATTAATATTGACAATTACTTAAAGAAAATAAAATATGAATCCACTATGTTATGCATTTTTCTATTGGCTATATCTTCATTTTCAAGTGTGTCCTTCACTCTAAATACTATAACTGACAAGGTTAGAGTATTATCTTGCACTTTTGTGCAACTTGAAAGTTTGGAGACTTGACCTTTCTTTATTGCTCAAAATTCATCTCTACTATGAGATTGATTGGAAACTTACAATTACTTTAATATTGTGTAAAATTAAATTAAAAAGTGCAAAAGACCAAGTAATTATGTGACTTGGTTATCTGAGATTCGTTCTATTATTAAAAAAACTACTTGTTCATACTTTTGTTAGAATTTGTAATTGGTACCTCTAAATCTTTAAAATCTTTGATTGTTTAGATCATAAGTATAGTGTATGTTACATTCACAAAATATATTAAAAAACTAAAGCCCAGTATGCATGTACAAAATTTGGTTTGGGCTGCAAAGAAATTATCTAGCAGCATATGGACATAGGTCAAGGCAATTAGAATGTTCTCTTTACGTGAGTGGTTGTCACTACAGGTTTACAACTGAATTTGGATGTTATGTAGCATTTTATTATTATAAAAATAATATCAAAATTTGGTTCAATGTGTGTGCAATTCTAAATATTGGTATTGTCTACTTCACTAGATCAACCATGTGCAACCTGTATACTTTGTAGGCTATTGCTCACTAACATTGTGTCACCCTCCTAGATTTTAGACCTAGAGTGGCTAGCTAGCCGAATCATTGCTAGATTCTATCTAGAAATTTGTTATAGCTCTTCAGGAAAGCCCAACTAGATGAAATATTTTTCCACTAGAGTTAATGTAGTATTGACTTATATTGATTTCCCTCTAGTGTTATTCTATTTCTGAGTTGCTGCACTAAAATTGACTTCTAAATTTATTTCACATGCATTATTTTTGGAATGAAAATTCTTTGGGTCAAAGTAATTACAGAATAGGATTACTGTTGAATATGTTCTACCGGTTCTGATATTTTCAATTGTAATTGTAATCATTCTTTCTTCTTCAACAATATTGATTTACTCTATATTTCTAGTTGTAATTGTAATGCTCATGCCTTTGAGTGGAAATAAGGAGGTACTTTGTATTGTCTCATGCTATAACTATTCCCCCATTACTATTGCAATCATTTTTCTTGTAATTCCTTACACTTGTTAGGATCAGCCACTCTACTAACTTTTTTCAAATTTATAACTTTCCATGTTTTTGGAAGCATAAAAATGCCAAATTTTACAACTTAGAGTTCACAGAAAAAGATCAAAAGGCAAAAACTATTCCAAAAGAAAACAATTTATTTTGTTTTAATATTATGAAAAATATATTATTCAAGTTTTGTTTATTATTTTCTACTACAAAGCTCAACCATCTTATGAATTTATAGTTAAAAACATGTAATTGATCTCAACTCCTGTCATAACCTTTGAATCAGTGGTCTTCTGTACTTGCATTTTCCAATTGCTGGTTAAATTTCTTCAAAAATCTATATTTGAGGGGTGAAACTTTATATTATATTAAGTCTTTGATTCTAAATAGTGCCTTTATTGATAATTCCCAATTATTTTATCTTAAGCTTTGTTCTTGTTGTATTATTGCTTTATTTTTTCCAATAATATTTTATATTGTGATATAATTCATGATATTTATAAGACACATGCTTAGAAAAGGAAAAACATATCTTAGCTTCCTTCATACAATTCATATAAAAATGTCATTCCTATATTCTATCCTACAAATCTATTAGAGTATTTGTTTTCCAATTGTTGTAGCTACTCAACAACATCTACCAACTGATTTCTTTACCCATTTCACAAATTTTCTTCCATGTCTCTTTACTGATCTCATGAAAGGATCTCATATTTTTAAATCTATTCCCTAAATTCTCCATTCTATCAGTCATTCCAATAATTTATTTTCTTCTATTTTTTACAATATATAGGGACTCTCACTCGAACAGAGCTCTTGTTTCATAGATAAATTGAAAGAGCATCAACACCTAATAAGTCAATGGTGAAGTATAAATTCATACTTATATTTTTTTTATATCATTAAAAAAAAATTTGATTAGGAAATAACACCTTTATTCCCCTCCATTATCTCTATAAGTTTAGTACTCATTATAATCACTTAAATAGGATCGACTTGAGAGTCATTAAAATTAATGAACATGGTGTCATAAAAGGAACTTGCAAGTTGTGTGAATTAAAGTTTATATATCATAGATCTAACGTAAGGCTTGTGTTGAAAGAAACACCTTGTAAAAAGGTGTTAGACAACATGATATAGAATTATGATATCATGTTAGACTGTGTGATATATGAATAAATATAAAACCTTATGTAATGAAAATAGAAGAAATTGAAATATATACATTATTTACACTTAGATGTCTACAATTAAACATACATTTCAACTCATTTTTAAAGGCTATACATTTTAAGAATATCAATAAATTGACAAGAACACAACTAAAAAAATAGTAAGATTGTAACAAAATCAATTACACATCGATCATAGATGGATGAGTTACTAAGTTGGTTAGTATCATAATTGTAGACTATCTCAATAATAACTTGGAGGTCTCAGTTTCAGATCTTAACTTCTATTGAGAAATTCAACATTATATCATAACTTAGCTAGGATAGGATCCTTGGGCATCTACAAAGTATCTTAAGAGAGGTATTCACAAATGAGCCACACCTAAACCACAAATGCTCTAAACATAAAATAGATTAGTAACATAATGATAGAACACCCCAACACAAAATAAAAGGCCCTCAATTCATATCTTAATTATAACGTAAAAACATTTTAAATAATAAATGTAATATAATAATTGCAATTAATCTTAAATATAAATTGATTTTTATAAATAAATAAATACTTATATATTTGAAAAATTATTCCTTCACATACCCATGTAATCAAAGGGCAGTTGATAATGACCCTTTCCATGATAAAATTTTCTTGAAGGACTTCCACACATAATCTAATCATAAGAGTTTAATAAAATGTATCTCACATAATTTTAGAATGAATAAACATTTTTATATTCTCTAAATTAAAACTCTTTTTATGATAGTAATGACAAATTTTCTTTTCTTTTATTCTTTTATATAAATGTCTCATGTAATAAGTGTTTTGGGAGCTTTTATATACTTTATTTTAATCACAGAGGTGGATAACTTGTGATCTTAATATCTTGAAAGAGATATACACTTAATTTGTAGAAAATTTAATTACCTCCTAGAAGAAATATGGAATAGACACATCATATTATAAGTCATTTGAAGTCCCATAGTATAGACTACAAAAGAGTCTTTCTTCCCTTCTTTCTAAAATGACATTCAAATAAATTAAATATATCATTTTAAAGATTATGAAATTATTTTTGAACGTTGATTGAAAACCAATGGGAGAATATTAAAATGAATAATCATATAAAATAATTATAGGAAAAAAATAACCTAACCCAAAAATGATAGATGTAGAAAGAATGGGGCAAGAGGAGGGAGGAAAATTTAATAGGATTGGGATGCGAGGTAGTGAGAAGGAAACTAGAGCTACATGGATACAATGACTTAGGGAGATTTCTCCAATCTTATTCTATTGGTTGGTGAGAGAAGTTGTCGATGATCCTAATGAACATCTTAGTTATTTCAATGGTTCCTCTCCCTAGTAATAGTGAGCATCTATCTTCATTAGGAGGCATTAACTATTTAAGCTTTACTATCCTTAGTAAACTATTTAAGATTAATACACAACTATTATATAAATAAAGTGTTGTGTATAATGATATAGAAATAAAGAGAGTGACGATGAGAAGTAGTAGATGAATGTCAAGATTTCATTCCAAGGATTCCCTCTGAATTTCCTATTACATTTGTGCTACATAATCCAAATGACAACTCCTATGAAGAAGAAAATTGCAATGGTAGTTATCCACATGGTCTGGGTAAATGGGTGTCACGACTCAACCTAGTATCTACTTCTATATTTTGGGACTTTTATGCACACTTGGACTTTTGTTGACTTAGTCAGATGAACCTTGACTTATGTCAATATGATTTTTCATTATATTAGAGTTAGTCGATATGTATTTAGATATTTTTAACCATTTGATGACCTTATATTGATAACATATTATGATAATACTTTATTTTGAATTGATATGATGTGGAACAATGATGGTCTACTAAATTTATTTTATGCAAATGTGATGAATATGATGCAATTTAATTTGATTATAATTTTATAGAACTAACATAGTGATGGATAATCTAGTGGTTTGAGATGGTTCACATGAAAAGGTGGGAGTGTGGTTGAGGTAGAAGAGGCTATCTCCTCGGTAGTGGCGAAATCAGAAAGTATGGTTGCACACACCACTTAGTTAAATTGTTTTAATTCCTATGTTAATATTCTATAGAATTGTTTGGAATCCAAAAATAATATCTTTGTTTGCTAATGATGTGTGTGTGGAAGTATATTTTTGACGGTTTTAAAAAAGAGAGGAATATTTTCTTTTAAATCTTAATTTAAATAGAATAAATGTTACATGGTTGAAACCAATATTGCATTGATAAACCAAAAGTTGTTTCAGGAGTTTAAAGATAATTATGGGGTTCGAATGAATGGTAGAACTGTAGTTTATATGCGAAGAAGGCTTAACAGATAACTAAACTTTAATTAAACTTCAGTTTGCATCCTAATTATGTGGCGTAGAAGACGCCGACATAAGGGTGGTAACACAAGCATAAGGGGGAATTTTGGAAGAGGGGAAATCACATGACTCAAACACTCTTTAGATATTACATCAAAACTTCTAGGTTTTTAACTTAAGTCACCCTATTTAGTTTCTTCAAGGACAACACAATATCTTTAAGTTGCAGGTATAAACACATGCCATAATTGTAAACAAATTCTTTATTTTATGTAGTTGAATGTAGCTTTAGTTGTTAGGAATTTGAAACTGATGTCTCCATTTTTATAGAATTTTGTTCCATTTGGATTATTTTCCTTTAAACTTGAAGATTTTAGGAAGACTGAATTCCTTATATAAGAACAAAAATATTAATGACATAAGAAATGGAAAGTGTACTTTATCTGTATAAGGATGGATGGTTCGAACATAGAAGAGCTTTCCTCTATTTTTAAGTGAGTATTCAGAAATGAATATGTATTTTTTGATGACATTTAATTGAGTAGGAGATTCTTTGTCTTTATGGTTTGTTTTCGGTACTCCAAAACAAGATTATTTTTTCTACAAATAACTACCTAAACTCTATGCAAGGCATATGAGCTACCATCTTTCCATTTATCAAGTTTTTGTATTGAGATTCATTCCTTGTATTATAACATTTTTTTCCCAAAAAAAATATTGTTTTGATAGTGAGGAAATAGATATGATAGGTAGAATGAATTCCAAACCTTATAACATTTTTACAGTTTTATAATCATTTGGGAATGATGTATATATGTGTTTCTCTTTTGAATTAGAATGTTAGTACTTTATGTGCAATTGAATTCGTAATTGCTTCTTCAAAAGTTTGCCTGCGATACCCATTTTAGTAGTAACTTCTAGTTTGTTTTCTATGTTTAGAATGGAATTCTTTTCTTGGTGGTTGATTACCAAGTAATATCATGCAACTTTCAAAGCCATCTAAATATGTAGTTGTATGGAACATTCAGATCTTCTATCCTTTTGTTGCTGAATTCGTATATAGAATGCAGACATAAATTAAAAACAAGCTCTATATATATGTTTTTTTATAGAAATATGGTATACGATTCTTATTAGTCAACTGATACGAACGCCTAGCATATTTTTGTATTTAATAATAGGAATCAAACCAGTGATGTGTATAACTAGTAAAGCCAAAAACATTAAGTTGCGTCTTGAAAATAGGGAATTTATAAAAAGACTTTATGTCCTGAAATTTCCTATCGTGTACTCAATCCTGATTCCGAATCTTCGTATTTCTAGGAGAACAAGACGTCTCATCCCGTGACATTTTAGTAGGCATTTTCAAACCAGAATCTCTGGTATTGAATTAATACTTTATACCTTACTCCTCTAAGGTATTCGGTCTATGCACAAGAAATAATGATGTTGGCTATCATGTATTTGTGTGGGTTATAACTCTAATCTTTATAATCTGTTTTAACTTAGAAATGACATAGGATGATGAATTTGATAAATATAAAATGACATTTCATTTCCCTCTTAACAATTTTGAAAACTATGTTCCAAATATTTGATTTAGCACTAGTTTTTTTTTTGTTTAAATGACTTTAGTTTGTGAATAGTAGTTTTTTTAATTTTATTTTTAAATGGAAATAGATGACTAATTTTGTGTTTGTTTTAAACAATTTGAAATAATAGAAAACATAGTATACATGATTCAAATTAGTAAGGCACGCATGAGTGCATAATTTGTTAAGATTCTTTTGGAAGTTATTTTTTGTTTCTTGTATGGAAGTAATATTTATTTATATAGTTAGTATTTAGTTATCATTGACATATAGGAAAATTAATGGAATGAAACTTGATATATTGATTATTTTAGCTGAATTCTAGTCTCTTTCTTGAAAAACCTGACTATTCCACTCTTGCTTGAACTTTTTCTTAAAAATTTAGGTGTATTTGGAATTCTATAGGAAGGGTGTTGAATATGGGTAATCAGAGAAGGATAGAGATTGATGCTTATTTTCTTTCTATTTACCAATAGAAGTTTATTACTTTTTTTCTTTGGCCAATGCTATATTGCACATGTTTTATTAAATGTTCTGGTTTGTGTTTCATCTCTCTACCACATCTATGTTTAGTTCTACTTAGACATATGTGAACAATAGATATTTACACAACTACACCAGATCCATCCGATGCACTAGTTCTAGGTTGCTAGGCTCTTCGCGCAAGGTCGATGCACTCTTCATTTTAGGATGAGCCCAAGGAGAGATAACCACTCCATGGTTGGGCGGAAAAGCACCTAAGCCACACTCCCATTTTGATATTTCTAGATGGACAAATGTTTGATGGCCAAGGACACAGGGATTTGTAGATGGACAATTGTTCGATGGTATTTTTGTACTATGTTTCATGTTGACTTTCATGGTCTTGTATTTGATGTATATGCATTTATGTATGTTATACTTTCATGATGTATCTATGCATCACAAGTTGGTCGACATTCTTTATTGTATTTGGTTACATATCATTGTTTTATGGATAGACTTGGCCTATTCAATAGTATGATCGATACCCTTTTTATTATATATTTGGATATGTTCATTTCTTATTCAACAAGTTGCTCGAAGTATTGTATTTATCCTCATAAATGAATTAGAATTTTAAGTTGACTTATCTTTGAGATGGAAATTGACTTTGACTTTCTTTTCAACTTTTTTGATTTTTTCAATCTTTGGTGATATGGCCCTATTATAGGAATTAAGGTCTTTACAATGGGAAAAGGAATGCCCAGTGGTCACTTGATCCTTTGTCTGAATTCTCCACTACCATTATCAGTCCTGTCTATAATTACAACTGTGTGAAATCCATATATTTTCTCTGATTGGATATCACAACTACATTTCCTACTACTGCATCAAATTTTTGCTTCAATTTTCACATTTAATTTTAGCAAGTTGGTCATATAGATTTATATTTCAAAAAATAAAAATAGAAGTGAACTAACCTAGAGATATACTTGGTAGACGAGGTCATCATAGTAGCCCGTAGTGATAATCCTTGTTTCGTAATGTAACAATTCATTTGGCAGGTCATAATCCAATCTTTTGAGAACCAATTTGAATACATCAATACAAAAGCCTATAATCTCATATGTATTTTTGGAATGATCTAATTTCATGTTGACTAATTGTGTAAACTCTCACTCCCAAGGTACAACTATTTTTAGTTTCTTTCCTAGTGGGGCATTTTTTGATCCCTTGCCCCAATGAACTACTTCTTTCGAAGCCATGTTTAGGCACTTTTTTGTCCATGAACCAATTGTTAGAGGTTTGGTTGTGAAGGTCAAAGATTGTTGACATTTGGTGGCATTAATATTTTTTCATTGATGTCAACACACTATTTGTTGTTGTAGATAGTGTGTTAAGCAGTGTTTAGTATTGGTAAAATCTATGGTTCAGTTTCTACAATTAAGATATATTTTTATGATTCTTGTTGGAGGTTTTGAGATGTTTGTAGTTGATTCATGTCAACTTAAAGAGGTTCACATGATTTTTTGAGTGAGTTATGGTTGAGTTACTATTTGGTGGTGTTACGATGCTTCTATGTGCAAAAGTTGAGTATTTAGTTCGGTGCGAGTTGGATTTGATGATTTAGATGTTACAAAGGTAACATAATATCATTGTGCCTTAGCACTATGTTTGCAGTTATTGTTGTTCATGATTTAGAGTACATCAAGCTATCTTTTTTAATGATAGAGTTTTTTGAGAAAATGTTCTTGATGATTAGTGCTGAAAATGAGTTTGGAATTCAAGTTGGATTTGATGTGAAGGTTCTAGATAGTATTAATGTTTCATGTTTGTATACTTGGATTGTATGATGATCATGTTATTAGTTGTATTCATTGGGGAGCTCTGAATTTCTAATTAGATAGTGTGTGGGTCTTTTTTCATTTGAGTCCTAGATGACTTGATGGAGTAACATGTTGCGATTCTTGGTGTTGTGTTGGTGATGGTGTAGCATGTCTGAGTTTGAATATTTGGGTCCTATATAACTATTAACCGATTGATTTGGATTGCATTGGTGATTGCTCATATTTTTTTATATATTTTATTGTAAATAGGTCTTAGCTGACCTAGTGGAGGATTATTCTTTATAATCGGTATATATGAGAGATAATTTTGTAATTGAGAGTGTGGATAGGAGATGAGTAAGAGGATGTATGCATATATGTGAGGATAAGTAAGAAATGTACTTCATTAGAATTGTATAAGAATAGGAGATGTTTATGAGTTGGGTTTTAATGGACCGCTTGTCTATCTTGATATAATTTTAAATAATATCGTTGAATCCAACTAAGGACCAGATTTGAGATTTTAATGTGAGCAGTGTGCTCTTGACAGTTTGCGTGCAAATTTTTCTGTATGCCGTTGGGTGTATGTACACCTTTTTTTCCTCTATCTTCATGCTCTTAACAAGGAATTAATTTTAAAAGAGTAAATAATCTAGTGGGTTAAACTACCACCAATGTTTTCCCTAATAGGTTTCCTAGAGAAAAAATATGGTGTTCTTGTGTTATGTGTTATGGATCTTACATTTACTATTTATTATTTAGATCTATTTATGCTTAAGAAGTTTTGAGAATGAATTGGTACAAGTGATTCACTCCCCCTCTCTGTTGTGCTTTCCTTCTTTGGGCCTAACAATTGGTATTAGAGCTAAGTCCTTTTGTATAATCTTAACCGCTTAAAGGACATATACTATGGAAATATTCAAGAAAGAAAGTCTAAAGTTTGATGGTGCTAACTATCTTATATGGAAGGATCCTATTGGTACCTACCTAATGTGCATGAGAGATGAAAATTGGCATATTAATATAGATAAGAGCTCTATGATTCTTAATCATCTAACAAAAGCTACCACAACTAAGAAGAAGAAATTCAAAGAGAAAATGTTGAAAAAAGAAGCAATTATCAGTGCCTTATCAGATTCAAAGTATTCACACATCTATGGTTTGAGGATTTTTGCTAAGGTTTGTACTAGATTAGAAACTACTTATGAAGGTGATGAATATGTTAAGAAAGCTAGGTTGTAGGGATTGAAAGGAAAGTATAAAGACTTAAGAATGAGGGAAAGTGAGACTTTTACATCCTTTATGTAGAGAGTAAATGATCTAGTTTATGGAATAAGATGTGCTGGTGGTACCTTGACATATGATAAGGTATAGATAATATTTTGAGATCTTTGCCAAAGTGTTACAGTGAGAAAGTTGTTTTTATTGAAGAATTGAGAACAATCAGAAAGATTTACAGAGAAGCTTTGACCAGAAGACTTTGTGCATATGAGATGACCACCCTTGACAAGGAACTTTTGAAGATTGAGATCGTGTTTAAAGAAACATTCAACAAGGATAGAACAATGATTGAATATTGGAGAGCTTCTATAGAGAACAATGATAGAAGATTAGTTGAGTATGAAAACTCTACTAGTTCACTAAGCTCTGCTAGATTTGGAAGATATGCTAGAGATTGGGAAAAAAATGAAGAGGAAGAAAGGAAGATAGATGAGTTGGAGGCCTTCATTGCAAGAATAATACCGAAAGGATCTAGTTAGTATGAATAAAAACTACATTTGAAATTCTTGAATTGTAGGGATATTGGACATATTGCATCTAGGTGTCCTAATAAAGTCACTAAAGACCATAATTACAAGATGAAATATAAGGGATTCAGACATAAGGGACATAGAAGTTATTATATTGTTGATGAAGGTGTGACTAATGAAGAATCTATTACTAATGAGGAAGAGATTGCATTCATTTCTATTAAAGAATAAAATGATAATGAAGAAAGAGATTTGGTTTCTCATGTTGAGAAGAATAAAGAATGGGTCATTAACAGTGGATGTTCACATCATATGACTGGTGATAAGGATAAATTTTTGAAATTAGAAGATTATGATTGTGGAGTTGTTAGGTTTGGTAATGATCCACCTTGCTTGATAAAAGGAAAAGGATATATTTCTGCTGATGGTAAGAATAATATTGAAGATGTCTTATATGTTGAAGGTTTGAAACATAACTTTTTGAGTGTTGGACATGTATTGGCTAAGGGTTATAGGTTGGAATTTGTGAATGGGATATGAAAAATTATTGGAAGCAATGGAGAACTGATTATATCTGGTAAATAGACTGAAGGTAACCTATTTAATTTAAAAATAGTTGAGAGTACATGTCTAGTTTCTAGAAAGGATGATAAATTGTAATGACATAGAAGATTTTGTCATATGAATTTGTATAGCATGATGAAGATTAACTTGCTAGTGATGTTTTGAGATATTTGCCTAAATTTTTTAAGCCTAATAGTTTGTGCAAAGAATGTCAATTGGGAAATATGAATAGATCTACTTTTAAAAAAATTATGCATACTTCAAATGGATAGCTAGATCGGATGCACATAGATTTGTGTGGTTAGACAACAAAAAGAAGCTTTTATGCAGATAGGTACTTTATACTATTTATTGATGACTATTCCAAAATGATGTGGTGATAATTTTGAGAGAAAAAATATAACCTTTTGAAAAACTTCAGATCTTTAAGATGATGGTTGAGACAAAATCAAGAAGAAGATTGAAATTCCTAAGATCAGATAGAGGAGGTGAATTCACATCTGATGAGTTCTATGTTTTTTGTGAAGAACATGGGATTAACAAATAGACTTCTACTCCATGAACCCCATAACATAATGGTGTTGTTGAGTGAAGGAACATATCAATTCTAGACACAAATAGAACAATGATGATTGATTGAAAAGTATTGCTAATCTACTAGAGAGAACCATTGAGTAAAATAGTATATACATAAAAAAAATTAAAGATTAAGAAGGGAACTGGTAAGACACCATATGAATTATGGATTGATTATTTCTCCTACTATGAAATACTCTAGAATTTTCTTATGTTTCTTACAAAATTTTTAAGGTTTTATGAAATACATGTTAGGTCATCATTTATTAATGTCAAGTTAGAGGAATAAGTTTGCATTCAATAGCTTGATGGATTTACTCTAACCGATGAAGAAGATAGGGTATATAAGTTATAAAAATATTTTAATGGAATGAAGAAATCTCCTAGAGCCTCTTATGATAGACTAGAGAGGTAGTTATTAAGAATTAGTTTTTCTAAGGGAAATGAAAATAGTAATTTCTACTTAAAAGTTATTGGTGATAGTATTTTGATTTTTGAAGTATTTGTTGATAACATTATATTTGGAGGTGATGATCATTTGAGTAAGAGTTTTGCTGATGATATGAAAAAAGAACTTGAGGTATCTATGATAGGTGAGATGAAATTATTTCTTGGATTGAAAACCTCACATTTGGATAGAGGAATTTTTATTACATAGTTTAAATATGTCAGAGAGTTGTTGAAGAAGTTTGGAATGGAAGAATCCAAACTGGTTTGTACTCCTATAATGACAAGTTGCAAATTAAAAAAATATGTTGAATCTCCTTGTACTAATCAAACTAGATACAGATCTATGATCGGTGGATTTCTTTACTTGACATAGACTAGACTAGATATAATAAATGTTATATACATTGTTGCTAGATTTCAAGTTGAATTGAAAGAGTCATATGTTGCTGCCGTGAAGATAATTTTCAAATATTTAAAAAGGAACAATTGATTATGGTTTATGTTTTATATAGACAAATATTTTACACATTGTGCATATATTGATGCTAATTGGGCCAAAAATGTGGATGACATAAAGAGTACTAGTGGTGGTGCATTCTTCCTTGGTAAGAGATTAGTTGCTTGGATTAGTAAGAAGAATATGAATATGTTGTTGCTGCTAATAATTGTTGTTGCTGCTAATTATTGTACATCAGTCTATATATTGTGACAATTCAAGTTCTATTAATATTTCAAAGAATATGGTACAACATTCAAAGATAAATCATATTTCAATTAAGTATAATTTCTTGAGGGAGAAAGTAAATGAAAAGGAAGCTAGATTGGATTATGTGCCTACTAAAGAGAAGATTGTAGATATTTTCATGAAGACTTAACCAAAGGATACACTTGAGTATCTTTGAGGTAAACTTGGGGTCGTATTCCCACCTAGTTAGAATTAAGATGTTGTGAATGAAATCAATACAATTTATTATCAGAATATTATTTCCCTCAATTGGTGTGTTTGGGTCTTCTCCTTACGGGGAATAGGTCCTATGTCATTTGGTGTTGTAGTGTATTAGTGATCATTTTGAAGTTAGTTCATTAGTACTTTGATGTCCTCGGCCCCTTCGCCATTGATGTCAAAGGAGGAGAGATATGTGTGGAAGACATGTTGAGGAAGAAACATGATGAGAGAGAGAGAGATTTATAAGGGGGGAAGATATTTATGAGATGGATATTCAGAGTGATCAAGTGGATATATCATGAATTTGTCAATTGATAAGTTTTTCACTTCATATGTTGCCATCAATGCCAAAGGGGGAGATTATTAGAGATTTGGTTGAGCAGGTCATAGATTTTGAGGTGTACTAGCATTAATGTTTTATCATTGACGTCAACATACTATTTGTTGTTGCAGACGGTGTGTTTAGTGTTCAATACTGGTGAAATGTATGGTTCGGTTGATAGATTTAAGATCTATTGTTGTGATTTTTTTTTAAAGTTCTAAGATGTCTATAGTTGATTCTTATCATCTTATAGAGGTTTGTAGGATTATTTGAGTGAGTTATGGTTGAGTTACTAGTTTCCAATGTTACAGTGGTTTGATATGAGCTGGATTTGATGAGTCTGAGGTTGTGAAGATAGTACTATCATTGTTCCTCATCATTGTGTATGAAGTTACTATTGTTCATGATTCAGAGTACAACAAGCTATCTTTTGGTATGGCAGAGTTTGGTGAGACAATGTTCATAATGATCAGTGCTGAAGATGAGTTTCGACTTCAAGTTGAATTTGATGTGAAGATTATAAATGGTATTCATGCTGCTTGTTCATCTTCTTGGATCCTATGATGATTGTTATGTTAGTCCACATTGATTGAGGATATTTGAATTGCTAATTTGGTAGCGTGTGGGTGTTTCTTCATTTGAGTCCTAGTTGACTTGATGGAGTAACATGTTGTGATTCTTGGTGCTACATTGGCGATGGTGGAGCATGTTCAAGCTTGAGGATTTGGGTCCTATCTAAGTCTAAGCCAATGTGATTTTGATCACATTGGTGATTGAGCATATTGTTTATATATTTTATTGTAAATAGGTCTTAGCTAATGTAATGGAGAATTATTCTTTGTAATCAGTATATATGAGAGATCATTTTGTAATAGAAAGTGTTGATGGGAGATGAGTGAGAGGATGTATGCATGTATGTGAGGCTGTATGTGAAATGTACTTCATTAGAACTATATAGGCATAGGAGATACTATTTGTCAGTTTGGTTGTAATGGAATGCTTGTCCATCTCAATGTAATTGTAAAGAAAATTAGTGAACCCGACTGCAGGACAAATATGAGATTATATTGTGAGTAGTGTTCTCTTGGAAGTGCGCCTATAGATTTGGTTGTAACCCTTTGGGTGTATGCGCACCTTTTGTTATTTGTCTTCATGCTGTTAACTAGGCAATACTTTTAATAGAATACATCATCTAGTGGGTTAGACTCCCACTGGAGTTTTCCCTAAAGGGGTTCCTCAAGAAAAAATCTAGTGTTCTTGTGTTATGTGTTGTGGATCTTGCATTTACTTATTATCATTCAAATGTGTTTATGTTTAAGAGGCTTTGTGCATCAATTGGTACAACTGATTCACCTCCCCTCTTAGTTTTTCTTGCCTTCTTTGGGCCTAATAATTACCTTATAACAATTACCAAAAACATTAATAATATCATGTGAGCTCTCCAAATTTTGTGCTACTATAGGCCACTGAAAAATTACCATTAAATACTTCCATCCACAAGAGGTGATTGATTGCAATAGAAATTGTGCACACCATATCATATGCGAAAAGCACATGGGTATTTTATTCCAGGCCTGGTATTGCAAGATTCTAGGATTTAAATTACTGCTTCCATCTTTTAGCAAATTTATTGATCTTTGGTTGGTCCATTTGTTGGATTTTTATTTTCACCCTCAAAACATTGGTGATATAGAGGAGAGAAGTAGCGTTGAAGGAATCTAACAAGCTAGTAAATCCACCGGTAATAAAACATATAGTCTCACTACTCATCATTCCTAATTTGTATGCCTCGGTGTCACGACTCTACTACTTAGCGATATATTGACTTGTTGACTAGGTTGGATAGACCAAAAATTTTGTTGATTTTCTTTAATCTTTATGTTAGATATGATTAGTTGGTATTTTCTATATGTTTTTGACTTATTTATGGTTTAATGTTGATATCATGCTATGATGATGATAAGTTTATGATGGTTTACTTTAACCTTTAATATGCAAATGTGTGGAATATGATGTTATTTTGCAAGTATAATTGAAAGAATTTAATTTGATTATGATTTTATGGGACTAACCTACTAATGAAAAATCTAGTTGTTAAGTTTGTTACACTGGAAAAATGCGGGAGTTTGGTTGAGGTAGATGAGGCTAGCTCCTCGGCAACGGTGAGATCGGAAAATTTGTGCACACCACATAGTCAACAATTAAACAATTTATTTGTTTACTTTTGATATGTGTGAAATTGTATTGATTATTTACTCTTCATGATATAAATAAGATTGCAGATTGAGTAGAAAATTAAAGCTATGAATCCAATAACATTATTTTGTTAAAAGAATTTTAGATAAAATTTAATAGTAATTTTGAATTGATTATATTAAGTTCTTTATTTCAAAAGTAAATTGTTAAAAAAAAAGAATAAAAAGATGTTTGGGAGATCTTTTACATTAATTTAATTTAAATCTTAAATCAAAATCACAAATATCCTCTAACAAAGAGTCCCATCCCATTGAGAACAAGGAGTGGGCATTGATTGGAGAGGACAAAACTCTTAATCAAATCTCCCTTTCATGCTATAATCATGACATGAATGAATCATTCATAGGGAGATTGGGTTTGAAAACAAAATAAATTACAAGTGTGGGGGGTCTATTGAACACACACACTGAGAGAGGATCTAGGAAAGGATGTGCACAAGGATGGAAAAGCTTAAGGAGTCTAGAATTCTTTAGATTTACATCGCTACTTTAGGTTCTTTATTTTGTTTTTCTGCAAATATATGTTGCTTGAATGCTTAGAAAATGTCAGTTCTAATTGAAGAAAAGAATTAGATATTGCTTGTTTAAATCTCATATTTTTCCAGAATTTTAAGAAAGTGTATTTTGGTATCTTCATGTGCTTAATTGAATTGTAAATTCATCTACGCATACATATGAATAGGCTATTTTAAAAGAAAAAAACAAACACTCTTCTTGGAACATTATTTGTTTTGTTCAAAACAAATTTATCCACCTTTCCTTAAGCCATGTCCCATTCATAGCCAGGATGAACAAAAATATTTTGTCTTCTTTTAAGACACCCCTGTTCAATCCCTAATTTTTTTGAGACCATTTTTCATTTTTTCAAGTAATTGAGGAACAAGGACTTGTGATGTGTCTCTTAGTTTGAGATGGAATATATGATTTCTTTGGTTTGGATTATATTGTGCTTTCCTGTTGATGGGGCCTCTTTATCCTGCCTGCGATTTGCATAGGGTAAGGTGACAACTTTATTCAGTAATTTAGGTGAATTACCTTGGATACGAGATTGACAACTTTATTCAGTAATTTAGGTGAATTACCAAAGATGTGTCATTTTTGCCTCTTTCATGGCTATCTGATTATGTCCTTGGAAAATCACAATATTCTATTATTGCTTGCTAGCACATTGGAAGATAGCATAGATTTAGGAAAACCTATGATTCTATTTCCTTTTATCATTGAAGTATTAGAGAATTTTGGAAACATGTTAAGTTTAGTGTAAGGTTTGAGGTCTTATTTGCGTTTATATTGAATCACCACTACTCTTCATAGCATAAGTAAATGTAGTCCATATACAAAATGATTATTTTGGGCTTTATCATTGTCTTCAATCTACTTATCGTCAATGGATTTATACTTCTATTAAAATTAAAGAGACTTCATTTTCCTCTCCCAACTTGTAGCCACCTTTGGTAGTGCATGATCGTGCTATTCATAGAGTTGAATATTGTGCATTTAGTAAGGAAAATAATATCATAAACCCATGGCAATTTCCAAGTTTAAATATTAGATGATGTTAGATATAAGTTCCAATCATGTGAGGAAAGATGACATGAACAATGTTTTCATAGCTTTGAGTGTATTGCAAATCATTTTGTTTTGTGATAGGATAGTGGTAAAATTTATCACAACAACTTTGTTTACAACATGTCTTTACCAAAGCAAGTTCTCCATTTTATTTAGGTGAGATTAAAGTAAATATTCATTACATTTTTAATTGGACTTTTGTTTCCTTGTTTTCATTTGTAATCAAAAGCATCTGGGGTCTCAGTTTTAGATTATTTTTATTTTTGTTTAATCCAAGAAAATTATAGGAAAAGGCTACCAATTATGCTAGGTCTTATAATCTTTCATTTCAGCTGTATATTATTTCTAAATCAAGTCATCTTCTTTCTTTGTGACTTTTCATTAATGCAATTTTGGAACTAGCTCTTACGTTTTCTCTTTTGTATCACATTGGTCACAAAGTTCATTGGGTATTTTTGTTCATTATAAAATATTGATCTTACATATGGCATTTTTTATATGATTAAATAAACAAGGACTTTAAGCTCAATAATAAGTATAGTATGAAATGAGGACCTATGATCATGTTTCAATCCTTTTATGGATCATATTGAGTTTCCTCTACATGAATAATTCTATCCGACCATTCCCTTCAATTTTGGTGTAACATTTCCTATGAAGCCATTAGCAACAAGAAATCTCACTTCATCAAAATTGACCCTAATATAATACTTTCCTCCGATATCATTTGGATCTCTCTAAACTACTTCATGTTGAGAATTTAGCCTTTGTGGTGCATACATTATTTTCCTTGGGAATTTAGACTTTTCCTACCCATATGGTTGATATCTATCATCATCTCCTACATGGTTGAAAGATGCCAAATAATGTCTTCTCATAGTATTCCATATGAATTTAGACTTTGGGTCAAATTATCCTCTATATTTTATGTCTCCATCCTTGACTATTAGTCCTAGATTAGTGGTTGTATTTTCTTGTCTCTTATGGCCTCTATTCTAATGGTTTTTTTAGTTCATTCATTTGGTTCACTCTTTGATAAGGTATATTGTTAATGGAATTAACAATCCTTTTGGCACTCTTTCAAATATTTTCCTTGTCTAGTCCATGGTCCTTGATTCTCTATCCCTACTTACCACTTGATTCCCTTTTGGGTTTGGTGGACCGCTTGACACACTCATCTATTACTCTAATGGCTCTCCTAGTGCTACTCCCTTTGGTTTACTAGATAAATATTTTAATTCTTGCATTTTCATACACTATATGAAAGGGGTCAATGCCTCTTGACCCATAAATCACAACTTGTTTTCATGGGACCACCCCTTGGTCCCATATGTAATCTTCAATAACTTCTTTTGTGATGCTTAAGTTTGGTCAAAATTTTCTACATTATATATTTTGGTTACTTTAGGGTATCCTTGTTTTTCAGTCCCCAAATAAATTATTGTTCTAATAGTATTTTTTATTTGTAATGGGTTGGGTCTCTTTTCGACTTATTTAGTAAAAAACCTATCAAATATACAAATCAATTGCATTTTAATAACTTCCAATGAATATTTAATAGATGTAACAACCAAAAATAAAATTCATATATGCATTTTAATAAGAGAAAACTCTCGTCAACTAGTCGTATACAAGTAGAAATATAATTATCTACACTTTTCTATTACATTGTTGAATGCTAAGATATATTGATCAATGAATAATTTTATTCGACACACTATTTGAACTTACCTTTCATGATATGCAATGGTTCACAATTTCAATAATTAAAAGTAGGATTTTTTTATACGTGCCACTTCATATCATTGCAATGATTTGAGAAATTAATTTATGAAGAAATTATGAATAAAATCCCTTTCAATCAAGAATATTTTATGAACCGTTTCTTTCCATAAAATAGAGAAAGATAATAGCTTAATATTTCAAATCTAGTCCCCAAAAATTCCTAAATTAATGTGCCTAATTCATCCTTCCAATGGCCTTCAAATTGTGCCTTGACTTTGTAAATTTAAATAGCACATAAGACACCTTATTCCATGCCATTAAAACCCACATAAATAGATTTAATAATCACTCTATTACCAATAAAATAAAAATATAAACCATTACTCTTAAGAAATAATACAAAATGAAATATTAAACTTTGATTCCATTGAGATTCAATAAAATAGATTAAAATATTTATTTCAAATGACAAATAAGTATCCCAAATTCCTTTTCTAAAATAACTCACAAAACTAACTTTGTTTATTCTAACTACTAATATTTATTTATTAGCAATCATTATTTAACTTACACTAAACATTCTAATTTATTAATTATTGCTATGCTATAAACTAAATTATGATACAAAAATTTCAAAAATTTACTAAGGTACCATAGAATGACTTTAACGATCCTATAATTTGGTTTATAAAAGACTAAGAATCTATATTCAAAATGGATATAAGAAGTTATCCACTTCCTATTCAAATTCCTATTGCACCTATAAACTCAAATAATAATGTGTTTTTTAAAATTATTATAATATTGTGTTGATTTCAACTTATTTACTTCCATGCATAGAGATGTGGGAAATATGAATAGGGGTGTCCAAAGCCAAATCTCCAAAATATTTAGATGGGTTTTAATCTACCTTATGCAGGTTCTAATTCGAATAAATTCACTTAGTGATACAAAAATAGGAATTTATGATGTACTATCTAAGATTTGTTCAACTTTTTATGTCCATTTATTATAGCTATATCTAATTTAAAATGTCTTTTAGTTTTTATCTATCTTATGAAGGTGCTAGTTAGAATAAAGGTGCTTAGTGATAGAGAAATAGGTATTTACAATGTATTGACTATAATTTGTTTGAGGATTCATCTTCATTTATTACAATTAAATGTAATTAAGCACATCAAAGAAGCCTCCCTTGTCTACCAGTAGCATTATTTAAAGGAGTAATCTATTACAAGATTAGTCTAGGGTTATCCCCACTTGATCAGTAAAAAATAAATGTCCTAGTTTTAGGAATTTTAGATAGTATGAATTTGACCACCAACATGATAACACTATTGCCCAATTTTTTTTAATCTGGTTCATTATTTGAAGGCCTTTGTAATATAGTTTATTTACACAAAGTAAGTTGATTTCCTATTAACTTATGCAAACAACTTGGTGCTCTTATTATGGATATAGGTCTTGGTTGATATTTTGAAGAAATTTATAAGTATACTAAAATTCTATAATTTTAAATTGAGTATGATAGCTCTAATCAATGTTAACTTAAAAAATTATTTATATCTTAAAGACTTTTGAAAAATGAAATAAGATTTCATAACAAGAAAGAAGATTATGTACTACCTAAAAAACTAAAAAAATGAACTATCTCTACCATATTCTTTCCTCAAGAAAGTTATGTTAGTATATGACCAACAAGTGCTAAATTAAAAGATTATTACCCATATACCTTAGATACAAGTGATGAAATAATTAAAAATAGCAGAATAAATATTAGATATTCATATGAAATTATTGATAATGAAATAAATATTAATCTATAAATATAGATATAGACAACGTGTTGTATATTTGTATTATTTTTTATAGATTAAGCAGGGAAGACCATGATCTCAAGAGTTAGAATAGCATAACAACCATTAAAAGTACCACTGGTGCAAATGGACGTCACACCAAATAAAAAAGAAATCCGGCCTTGAGCAGTAGAAAACTTGAAACATTAACAAACTGCAGCTAATAAAAACCAATGTGCCTCACAGACCATAACTAAAGTAACACAACTGATATGCAAGCAATGATTAATAGTATTAGAAACAACAAAATAACGTAGTAGCATGTATGAAACGAAAATCATTTTATGTGGTTCCACTTTTCAGTAAGGGATTCAAGTGGTTCCTCCCAAGCATCCCTATTTATCTTCTTCTAGACTTTGAAATCTTATATTTTGTCCTGTTTAAGCATTGATTTAAGAGGAATTTGTGGCGGCGGTTCCATTTGATGAAATGGCAGTGTCAGGTCTCTTTCTTTTTGGTGCTGGGACGTCCTTCCTGTCTGCATAATCAGCAAACGTTCGCAAGCGGGTGGAGACAGATTTAACACGAGATGAATTCTCATTTCTGTGCACAAATCGATAAAGTAGGCGACACAAATAGAAGGCAACGGTGAGAAATGACACACATCCTGTCAGCAAAAATACACCCCAAAAGTTGTGAAGGCTCAATCTGTTTGATTGTAATCCACCAGACTCTCCATTGCAATTGCTACCACTTGAATTGAACCACCTCTTCCGAATTTCTTGCATCTCTTTGCTTTCTGAAAGATTTAATATAGCCTTGGACATGTCTGAAACCATCGGAGACCCCTTTGGAAACACCTGTAAACACAATTGGGATCAATCATACAATTCGTAAATTTTACCAATCTGAGATTTAGAGGCACTTTTAGAGACTTACGAATGCGAAGCCTCCAGTTCTATATGTAGGACCAACTTTCACATAGGCATTGCATCCTGTTGACAGAAATGTGTTTTGAGAAATAGTTTGATCATCAAATATGGCGGCTACTCCTCCCTTATTGGGTCCCTTCTTCAGTGCAATTTTGTAGTCTTGTACAGATGAGTATGGGCGAAGCACGCTTTTATTCACGCCAAGCTGATGTTCCAAATACTTGTCTATGAAAGATCCCTGGTGATACCCGATTGGCAAATTTTGGGCGATGAGACGTTCGAGGCTACGAACCTTTGGACCAATCTCATTCTCGGTAAGCATTGAGGACAAGCTGGCGGTGTAACTAGACACTAACACCAAAACTACAAAAAGCCAAATTATCATTACAGCTTTGCCCAGACTGGTTACAATCCTCTCACCTGCGTAATCAACGATATTAATTTAGAATTTGAAATCACTGTAAATTGCACTATAGTTTGACTATGTGTAATGAAAATAAAGGGATAGAATATCGTTACTTTGAGTCACGAAGAGTGTAGAAAAGGAGAACCTGCATATTAAACATGAAGGAATTGAATCAGAGGAAACAGAGAGCTTCGTGTACTGTAAGGACAGGCTTAAAACATTTCAACGTTGGAATCATATAAATTTGTAATATTTTTCATAAGAGATGCAAGGTGGCGGATTCAACAACTCTCTCTCTCAGTCTGCTCTGCCTCCAATTTCGGCCTATAGCCCTCGAGAGTAAGCCATAGTTTATCTAAATCCTCCTGCGAATTATTGTATACATATACACCCTTTAAAATTAAATTTTAATTTTAATGTATTAGCAGGTGTGGGTCTATACGGATAGTAAAAATCGTTACATCAATTGCACTGGCGAGTGTTATGAAACACTTTTCTTTCTGCACAGAATTAAAATGTATTATTACGCACAATAATCCCAGTCACTTCTTTCGTTATGTAGAAGTATAATTAGTGGAGCTTGATAGTTTTGCATAGGGTTACACTTGGTTTGGACTAGTATTGTATAGATATATATGTTAGTTGGGTAGCTTGGACAACTATTTGTTCATACTCAAGAATTTGATAATAATTGTTTTGTTGTTGGGAATGGAGATAATTATTATTTAATTATTTGATTTTTTTAGGGACACCTTGCAACGGATTTGTTATTGGTTGATAAGCTGTTATTTATTTCAGTCATTGATTGAGAATAAATTTCGATCGTTGGTTTCGAACGAGGGTAGTATAAAATGGGGTCATTGGGCATTTGGAGAACACAAGTTTGAGAAACATTTGCAGTGTTAGCAAATAGTCTTGCAATGATAGCAAGGGCACAATGATAGCGTTCGGGATAACAATTGTAGGATCTAAGCAGGAGAAATTGGGAGATTGTCAGAGCTCTGCCAGAAAGAGGCAACCAATTTTTGTATCTTATAATTTGCTGAAGTTTAGTATAAGTTCATCATCTATAGTATTGGTTTTTCCTTCGGGGTTTTTCAAGGGACAATTTGTCCAAAAATATCATGTTCATTGTGTTGCATATTTTGCATCTGTGCTTTTATTTGTGAAGTTGTAGTTGTGTTATTATTTAATATTTATCATGAATTAAGTTTTGATAGTTAAATAATCTTTATAAGATAAGAGATTAATAATCAGTAACTGCAATAGAATTCTCACATGGTATCAGAGCTAAGTTGAGGGTAGAAAATTTTTACCCTAGGTAAAGAAAATTGAGGGTTTATAAAACCTAGTTTGGCCTCTTTCAAATTATTATTTCTCTTATTTTTTGAGATGGCCTCATTTGGTTTGAGAGATCAAGACAGATTGGACAGAGCCTCAATTTTTTTTGTCTGGAAGTCTAAAATTTCTTTATTGCTGGAAGAGAATGGTATCAAGGAATATGTTACTAGTGTTGTAGTTGTACCTATAGATCCAACACATCTCTTAGCATATAAGAAGGATGATACCAAGATGAGGAGGGTAATCCTTGATGGTATTAAAGACCATATAGTTCCACATATCCCTAAGTTAGATATAGTGAAGAAGATGTAGGATGTCATTTTGAATCTCTATCAGAATGCTACCACTAATTGGAAGATGATTCTCAAGAAAAAGTCTAGGACTATCTAGATTATCAAGGGAGAAGATGTCACAAGTTACCTAACGAAGCTTACACTTGTCAAGGATGAGTTACCATATGTTCGAGATAATCCAAATGATGATGAGTTAGTAAGAATAGCTCTAAATGGGTTTAGTAAGTAGTGGGATGTCTTTGTCCAAGTCATTAATGGATAAGACACCTTATCGAGTTGGGATTGACTATGAAGTGATTTCACTCAAGAGAAGCTTAGAATAATTCTTTTTAGTGGATCCAACAAGAAGAGTTAGAAAAGTGAGGTGTAACAAGAGAACGTTTCCCTAGAGGGAAAGGGAAAGTGAAGAAGGGGTCTAGTAAAGGATCAAATTCGTAAAGTGAGAAGAAGAAGAAGGATTTGTCTAAGATCAAGTGCTTTGGCCACTATTTCAATGATTGCCCACAAAGAAAGAGTGAAAAGAAAGGAAAGAAGCGGGTAGAAATTTTAACAAGTGTATATGAGCTCTCTAGTAGAATGGAGGATGATTTTGCACTCAAAGATTGTATGGTTAGCTCAACCTCACAAAGTGTTTGGTATATATAGTGGGGCGTCATTTCATATGACAATAGTTAGAGAGTAATTCTCTAGTTATAAGGAGGAGGACACCAGAATCTAGATTTATATGGGGAACATTTCCAAACTCAAACCAGTTGGGAAAGTGACTATTTAGTTTCATAGAGAGAATGGAAAAGTGATTCCCCTTCATGATGATTTGTGTGTGTTAGGCTTAGCTATGAATCTAATTTCCATATCTGTCCTTCGGGATAAAGGGTATAATGTACTCTTTAGAGGGGCACATGTGTTGATTAAGCATAAGGATTAGAAATAATTCATATCTATTAGAGTTAGGAGTGGTTGGCTTTATAGGATGAAATTTTATACTCCCATGGGTCTCATGAGGAACAGTAATCCTAGAGATCAAGCAGAGCTATGGCACATGGGGATGGGCCATATACATCATGGAGCACTTAAATCTCTTCGTGATACAATGATAAGTGTTCTAGAGGTGAGCACAAAGCATGATGATTTATGTAAGGGATGTGTGTTGGGGAAGTTTTTCAAAAATTTTTTTCCAAGGAGTGACTCTAGATCCAAGAGCATTCTTGATCTAGTACATTTAGATATATGTGGACCAATGTTGATAAAGTCTCTCAAAGGATATGATTACTTTGTTAACTTTATTGATGATTTCTCTAGAAAGTCCTGAATATACTTCTTGAAGATAAAGGATGAGGTTTTCATTCACTTCCAAGAGTTCAAGGCTCTTGTGGATAATTCAATAGGAAGGAAGGTAAAGGTTCTTCAGTCAGACAATAGAGGCAAGTACAAAGGGAAATAGTTCCTAGAGTTCTGTACCAGTGAAAGAATTGAGAGAGTATGGATTATTCCTTAAAAACCACAAAAAAATAAGGTTTTTGAGTGGAAGAATCCTTTCATATCAAAGGCACTAAGGGCTATGCTACATGTGTTATTTGACAAAATCGTTAGCAAGTTACTACAAGTTATTAATGAAGATTTTGTATATAGTTATCATTTCTAGAAAATCAGATAAGCAAGGTAAATCATAAAGAGGTAATACTTGAGTCAAGCATATAGGTAAACAACTAAGTCATATCAGATAATTGAAGCTACTATCGGTAAAGAAAAAGAAGGATAATGTTATTAGATAACTACAATTTTATCAGTGTAAAAGATATAAATAGAGATAATTGGAACAAAAAACCACTATCAGTGAACTAAAGAATGGTAAATCGGTAAATGAAGGAACATATTGGTACAACAAAGACACAATCATTATACAGGGAGAATCATTAAATCTAGAGGAAAGAAAAAGTAAAGGATATGAGTCTAGGAATCATGGAAAATAGTTTATAGAAAAAGGTGAAGAGATTTGAGTGTTGAATTTGGGGAAGGATTAGCAAATGAAAATAAAGTTTATGAAAGATTTGAGAGGAAGTTTTATAGAACCCTAATTAGATTTAGGGAAGTGTTAAGGATAAGGAATGATATAAATATATAAAGCACAAGCGAGAGAGAGAGAGAGAGAGAGAGAGAGAGAGAGAGAGAGAGAGAGAGAGAGAGAGAGAGCTTCTATTATGCATTACTAAAAATTAGAAAGTGAAGAGAATAGTTATAGAATAAAAGAAATTGAGAAGTAGAGAAGGAGCTCAATGAATCTAAAAATATTTAGGTGAAAGAAATGATAGGAAAAATTCTTGTCAATTTATTCTTAATAGTCTAACAACAAGATTATAAAATCCTTTAACCATGTAGTCTTTAATCAAACTTAGGAGTTCTATTTGGAACTTATTGTAAATCACTTAATAGGGTGAACACAACATAAGTAGGATAAAATATCTTAACATAGTAGTTTTAATTGGATTCTAGATACTTCTAACAATGTATCAATCACTCCTAAAAAGGTAAAGTCATTCAGAAGATACCATTATTGTAAGCTCTTAATCAAACACCTTATTACTCCAGTGATGAGTTGTGGGTACCATGCCAATCACAATCTTTACCTCTAGTCAAGGGTTTTCTATGAGACCAAAATAGTATGTTAAGTGTTATATGTGTGAATGTTTATGTTACATGTTGATTACTTTGAAAAGATTTACATTTCAATAATAGGTAACAAGTCATTTCATATCGGTACATTAACTATTGAAACAATAGATATCGGTGAAAGAAAATTATAGTTTATCAGTTTATGATTGAAAGGATAAAACTTGAAAAGTGTACAGTATTGATTCACCCTCCAGTACCTGACCTAAATCTTTCCAACAATTGGTATCAAAGCATTGGTTCTCTGGAGGAAAGTTTAACAACTTGAGAGTAGATCTAGGATTATGAAAAGTTACAGGTATCATTTAAGAAACTAGAAGAAGCCCTAGAACATGCTAATGACCAGATACAAGATCTACAGAATAGAGTTAAAGTTGAAAAGGATATCAATGAGAGACTTACAAAATTTGAACAAAGCATGCAAAAATTAATGAGCAACTGAAAATTTAGATGAAACCTAGTGGTACTACTAGATTAGGACATAGCAACAACAAAAAACTAAAAATTGGTGAATCATCAAAATTTGGAAGTGAACAACAAACTCAAACCCCTAAAGAACCCAATAAAGATTAGAAGCACTATAAGTCTACCTATTATAATTGTAGAAAATTTGGTTACAATGCAAATATTTGTAGCAGAAGACAAGTGAACACTTTAAAACATACATATTTTAATGGTTATTGTTAAAATTATAATAAAAAAGTTCATAAAGCCTATGAGTTTAGATCTAGAACAATCATTACAATACTAGAGAAAATAATTACTAGATATTGTTATAAATGCAATCATTATGGATACAAAGTTGAAGAATACAAAACTAAGATGCAATTGACAATGAAGCTTAGAAAATCAGTGAACTATATGAGAAAAGAAGGTAACAATCCTATTATGTGTTCAAACACAAAAAAGTAGGAAATTTGACATTAGAATGCAGATTCGGAGATACTAGAAGAAATTATGAACCCTGGAGAGCAATGGGATTTTTGTGTTACATTTCTCAAAAATTTGGTCATGTTGCATATAATTGAAGATATCGGTTCACTAATGACAAGGATAACAAAGGAAAGGGAATTGTATTTTAAGAACAAGTCAGATAAGAAATGAAGAAAAAATGTGAAAATAAGAAAGAAGATACTACTTCAATGAAAGAATATTTGTCATCTAGCATAGGGAATTCATCCACCAACTCAGCAAGTACTTAGGGACTTAGAATTTCATTGAATTATCAATAGTCCCTTAAATCATGTGAGCTATAAAATATATCAACATAAATAGATGCATTGGTAATAGGAATAGGAAGAAAGACAATATGACTGTACTATAGAATCGTAAGATTGGAAGTACACTCTTATTGGATAAAGAGATAAACTATCAGATTGAAAGAATACTATCGATAAACTGAGTTATTATTGGTAAGAGAGAATCTTTTTGGCTAACGAAATTTAATGATGGGTACACATATTCATTGAAAACCTTTGGTTACTATATATAGGAATGTCCATTTCACTATTGTTGCATTATTTCAAAGAGATATTATGCGAACAAAGATCAAGTGTGAAAATACAGTCTAGTAAGTGATTCATCATACAAGAAAGAATTTGAAGGTATTAGATTTATCTAGACGTAAAATCTAGTCCTATAGAACTTTTTAGGAAAATGAAGAAGAGGGGAAAGATTGATGGTTGCGAAAACAAACACACCAATACTGATTCAAAAATCATAGGAGTGTGAAACTGAATACCAGTTGCATCAACTAAAAGCTACATAAGCAAACAAAACTAGAGCCTTATCTTTGGTACAACCAAGAGTCATGTTGACATAAGATGTTAGAACCTTTAATCACTGCAAATTAATTGAACTTGGGGAGATAAACCATGCCTATAAGGAACTGTGTAATGAATTTGGAAAACTGAAGGAATAACTTCGTCATCTGGAAATGAAAGTATTAACTCATATGGTATATTTTCCCAAGACACTTGATGAAGAATCGATCAGATATGTGCTGAGTTGTATCCATGGAGGATACATCTGGATGGAAGGAAACAAGCTAATTGAAATAACTAAATATATCATTCACGAGATAACAGGTTTATCAAATACTAGAAGAGAATGTGTTGTGGAACTAATTTCCAAAATAGGAATTGAAAGAATAAAAAGCTAGAAGAAAGATCATAGAACAATTACTATAAGTAGTATTCTAGATCAGGATGTAATATTTTCTTCAAATAAATTAGTTAGAACTATTGAACAGTTATTAACCCTTCCAAAAGATTTAGAAGCAAATAGATTTGGAACCTATGAGGATGTTTTGGAGAAAAATATTTTTTTAGAACAAAAGAAGTCACAAGGTGAGAAAGGTGAAGGCGGTAGAAAATAAAGAAGATAGAAATCCACAACTACATTGGAAACATATGAAAGGATAAAGAATGAAATTGCTAAAAGGAAGGATACCGATAAAGAAACAACAGATACACCTAAAAAAAGAATAAGGTCAAGGACTACAATATAGCTACCATGCCATAGTATAGAAGAACAAAATGGAGCCAAACCAAAACAAAAATGAGTATAGGAAGTAGAAGAAGGAAAACAAAGAGTGATGATGTAGAGAGAAGTAGAGAAACATTAAGAACACTAATAATAGTTGCACACATTATTGAATCAGTCATAGAATATGGAATTGTTGGGATAATAAATGAACTTAGATATAGACTATGGTCTGATGAGGATAAAAATGTTGTAGTTCAGATGAAATCATATTTCACTTTCACAAATTTAGAAGATTCACAATTGAACTTAAGCATGTTGTCCCCAAGGTATTATTTGACAAAATCATGGTTAGATGAGAAGAAGTTGTAGTAGAAGAGAAGAAAAATAGAGAGAGCACATTTATTCTTACAAAACCTGAGATAAGTGTTGAAGAGATTGACGCAACAGTGGAGAAATATTGAAAAAAAATTACTATAGGAAGAAGAACTACAAAAATATTGGCATGATTAAATCAAGAAGTAGAGGATGAAGCATTACAACTTTGGAAGACAATAATTGATGGAAGTTATCCCCAAGAACTTGAATCTAAAGAATCATTTTATATTGGACAAATATATGAAATGAGTAACATAATTTGAAAAAACATTAGAGATAAAGTACATATTAAATTATCATAAGAGAAAGATGATGAAAAGGAAGAAAGTGATTATACACTGGTAATCGAAGATATTATTCATACTAAATATGAACATCAAGAAGATCAACCAATTGAAATTTAGGATGACAAATGAGAACACAAGTGATGAGAAAGATGAATAAATTGAGGAGCAATCCATTGATAAGGTATAGGTCCCAGGAGAAACCAAGAAGAAAATGAAAGATATAGAGACAACCAAAAAGAAACTAATAAAAAATTAGAAAGACAAATAAAAAATAGTTGAAGTAGAAGTAGATTTTTCAAGAGCCTTACAAAGTATGATTGAGACAATAGATAAACAAGAGAAGAGGAAAAGAGAAGAAGAATCAGATGAAGATTAGGATAACGACCTTGAATATGCTATACTAAAGAAGAATCCAAATAAACTAAACTATGAGGAGACATATATCTTTTGTTTAAAATTTAAAGAAAAGGAAAGAGTAAGCAGGAAGAGACAAAAGAAAAGAATTTTGAAAAAGATTGTTGAAATAATTTCAGAATTACTAGCCGGAAGTTACTATCGATATAAATGAATCAATTATTGATCAGTTGAAAGTATTTGTAGATACAATTCATAAGGATCAAAATATGAAACATAAAATCAGCAAGAAGATTAAGGAGAAATTATGAAATGATGAAGAAGAAAATAAAGTCCAAAGAATTATACAATACATGAAAACATTATCGGAGCAGATATAGGAAACAAAGGAATTTTTTCCAAATCTACTAAGCTATATAGAAAAGAATGCACTACTAGAGATGTTAATGATAAGATTTAAATATACTACATAATTAAACCTGTTATAGACATGATTAAAAAATAGTTAGAAAAATCTACAAAACTAATAGCTACAACAAGATAGAGTACTAGCAAGAAGGCAATAGAACACGTAATAAAAATCAGGAGCAATATTTATACTTTAATCAATATAAATGAATATGGAGAAAATTTGTCATGAATATAAAGGATAAGTACCCCATAATATTCAATGCTTGATATAATCTTTGGCATTGCTGCCAAAAACGGGGAGAAATAGTAATCAAAATTTTATGTACAAAAAGGGGAGGATATGATAAAAAAGGGGGACTAGTTTGAAACACAAATACTTGACAGTATGAAACTTTTGATGCATATTAAGTTTTTCAATTAATGTAAAATTAGGAGATTGTTATTTGACAAAATCCTTAGCAAGTTACTACAAGTTATTAATGAAGATTTTTTATATAATAATCATTGCTAGGAAATAAAAAAAAGCAAGGTAAATCATAAAGAGGTAATACAAATCAAGAATATAGTTAAATGGACAAGTCATATTGGAGAACTAAAGTTACTATCGGTAAAGACAAAGAAGGAGAATGTTGTCAAATAACTACATTGTTATTAGTGCACATGATATGAACAAAGCCAATCAAAACAAAGAACCACTATCGGTGAACTAAAGAATGGTAAATTGGTAAATGAAGGAATAGATTGGTACAATAGAGAAATGATCATTATAGAGAGAGATTCATTGAATCTAGATGAAAGACAAAGTAAAGGACACAAGTCAAGGAATCATGAAAAATGATTTATAGAAAAAGGTGAAGAGATTTGAGTGCAAAATTTGAGGAAGGATTAGAAAATGAAAATAGTGTTTATGCAAGATTTGAGAGGACCAAAGAACCACTATCAGTGAACTAAAGAATGGTAAATGAAGGAACAAATTGGTACAATAGAGACACGATCATTATATAGGGAGATCCATTGAATCTAGATGAAAGACAAAGTAAAGGACACTTGTCAAGGAATCATGGAAAATGATTTATAGAAAAAGGTGAAGAGATTTGAGTGCTGAATTTGAGGAAGGATTAGAAAATGAAAATAGAGTTTATGTCAGATTTGAGAGGAAGTTTTATGGAACCCTAATTAGGTTTAGGGAAGTTTTAAGGATAAGAAATGATATATATATATATATATATATATATATATATATATATATATATATAGAGAGAGAGAGAGAGAGAGAGAGAGAGAGAGAGAGAGAGAGAGAGCTACTTTTGTGGGTTACCAACAATTAGGAAATGAAGAAAAGAGTTATAGAATCAAAGAAGTAGAGAAATTGAGAAGTAGACAAGGAGTTGAATGGATCTAAAGAGACTTAGGTGCTAGCAATCACAAGTCAAAATCTTGTTGATTTATTCATATCAATCTAGGCAACAAGATTGTAAAATTCTTTAACCACGTTGTCTTTAATTGGACTTAGGAGTTCTATTTGGAACTTATTATAAATCCCTTAATAGGGTGAACACTACATAAGTGGGATAAAACATCTTAACAGAGTAGTCTCGAACATGATTCTAGATACTTATAACAAGGTAGCAGTCATTGGACTAACAAGGTGAAGTCATTCAAAATATTCCATTATTGTAAGCTCTTAATCGAGCACCTTTTACTATAGTGATGAGTTGTGGGTACCATCCCCACCACAATTTATGCCTCTAGCCAATGGTTTTATGGGAGACCAAAATAGTGTGTTAAGTTTTATATGTGTAAATATTTATGTTACATATTGATTACTTTCAAAATCTTTACATTTTAGTAATAGGTAACCCGTCATTTCATATCAGTACATTAACTATTGAAATAGTAGATATCGGTGAAAGTAAATTATAGTTTATCAGTTTATGATTGAAAGGATAAATATTGAAAAGTGTATGGTATTGATTCACCCCTCCACTTAGTACCTCGCCTAAATATTTCCAACAACATGACTAGGACATGCCCCATTACTTATGGGAAGAGGCATGTAGTATAACGGTATCCATAAAAAATAGGGTTCCATATAAGGTATTGGGAAAGATGATACCAAAGGATGCATTCATAGGAAAGAAGCTAGATGTGAGTCACTTGAAGATATTTGGAAGCTTGGCATATTTTTGCATTCCAAGGGATATGTGTACCAAGTTAGATGAGATTGTAGAGAGGGGTTACTTTATGAGGTACAATGAGACCTCAAAGGCATATCAAATATTTATTTCAGGGACCAAGAGGATTATAGTCAGGTGTGATGTCAAATTCATGGAGGAAAAGGCATTTTGGAGGTCCATAAATTTTCTAGAAGATGACCAGAGTGAGTGGCCAATAGAAGCTCTAAGGATCACTAAAATAAATCAAGGGAAACAAAGATCAAGTACAATTACTAGTACAAGTATAGGCTTAGGTTGTGAGAGTTTATAGAGTATGGAGAAACAAGTGCAGAAAGAAATGGATCAAGAAGACATGGAGGTTTATATTTAATCCTCTATAGTTAGAAGGAGGAACTATGAGGTTTACTAGACACATAGGGATACTCAAGAGTTTGTGGGAGTTTCTAGAATGAGTATAATATAGTCAAGACAACCAACCAAGTTTAATAACTATGTGGCATTAGTTAGTCAGTTGGTAGATAGTGAGCCTTCTAGACACTAGGAGGCTGCACAACATTAAGTATGGCAAGATGTGATGGTTAAAGAATATACCTTAATAATGCAGAATGATGCATGGGAAGTTGTTCCTAGACAAATAGATAGGGTTGTAGTTGGATCATGTTGGATTTATAACATAAAGCATGGTGCAGATGGTAGAATTAAGAAATACAACGCAAGGTTCATGGAAAATGGGTTCTCTTAGAAAGAGGGAATAGAATATGAGGATATATTTTCTCCAATAACTAGGTATACTTCTATATGAGTTGTGATCTAATTTTCAACACAAATGGGATGCAAAATTCATCAAATGGATGTCAAGACAACATTCATTAATGGTGAGTTGAAAGAGGATGTATACATAGAATAACTAGAAGGCCTTGTAGAAAACCATCAAGAGACCTACATGTGCAGATTGAAGAGATATTTTTATAGGCTCAAAAAAGCTCCTACAAAAGGGCATTAGCACATTGATTCATACTTATAAGGAATGGGCTATGTGAAGATTGATGTAGATGCTAACCTCTAATACTTTATATTTGGGGGTGATCATATTCTCATTCTTGTTCTATATGTGGATGACTTGTTTCTAAAAGGTTCATTAGGGATCATAGAGGAGTGCAAGAGGGAACTTGCAAAAAAGTTAAAGATGAAGGATATGAGACTTATGTAATACTTTCTAGGCATGGAGGTTTGGCAGACAGTTGGAGATATTTTCTTTAGACAAGGAAAATTTTGTATTGAAATCTTCAAGAGTTTCAGGATGGAGGATTTCAAAGCCATGTCTACACCCATGATCATGAATTAGAAGAAGGTAGACACATACACAAAGAAGGATGCAGATCCCACTTTATATAGGTAGTTGACTAGTTATCTTATGTATTTGGTCAACCCTAGACCAACCATAGATTTTACAGTAAATGAGCTCTTAGTAAGTTCATGGTTGAGACAAATAGTGCATTAGATAGTGGCAAAGCATGTGCTGTGTTATTTGTGTGTTAAAATTGAGTATGGGATCAGATATAATTAAGGTGATGGAATCATGTTTATAGGCTATACTAATGTAGATTGGGATGGCAGTACATGAGACAAGAGAAACACTTTAGGGTTTTGCTTCAATTTGGGATCAAGTGTTGTCTCTTGGTTCAGAAGAAAGAAAAAATCCTTGGCTCTGAGTTCTGGAGAATCAAAATGCATAGAACTTACCATGGTGACATGTGAAGCTATATGGATTTGGAAGTTTCTAGTATCCTTTTTCTCTAGAGGGTTTAGATTTTCGTAACACAATGTGACAATCATAGTTGCATTATATGATCTAAGAATCCTATATTTCATAATAGTTCTAAGAATATAATCATCATGTATCTCTTCATCAAGGATTGTGTACAGTTGGGGATTCTTCAACCATAGTATTGATGCAGGAGCATCTCGGGTCCTTGGCAATCCTGTGTCACCAAAAAGATGTTTGAAGTTTTCTATGTTTCTCAGTTCCTTCTTTAACTGAGTTGGTTCGGTGTTTCTTGGTTTCCTTTGTTCACCAGTGTTGGTCAGTTATCTCTTTGGTGCTCGGTGAATTTCCCTGGCGCTCGGTGATGCTTGTCTAGCACTTTGTTATCCTTTCTTATCGAGTTGTTTATTTCAGATTTCTGTTGAGGCCAACTCTTGCATTTATAGTTAGTCATAGATTTAACGTTGGTATCTATCATTGAGAAGCATGTGGAACTAGATCTAGTTGTTCCTTCCGTTGATGGTGGATCTGAAGGATGACTTGGCTCGGTAGCCTCTTGTATAAATGTAGTTGCTTGGTTAGAGTTTGGGAGGTATTTTTTGTATAGAACATAGAAGCTAGAAGATTAGAGATTGTTGGCAGATCCTCACATGTTGGAGGACTTCTATACTTTATTGTAATATCTAGCCTAAACTAAGAAGGCATTATAGCCTGGCATGTATGAATCAATTGAAGTTAATATATGAAAGTGTATGTGCATTCTCTCTCTCACTTGTGTGTTCATTGCTTCCGCATGTTGTACTACAAGGTGGATCTAGTTTGGTGTGCATTTTTCCCCTCTCCTCATCCTCCCTTGTGTCATGTGGTATCAGAGCAATGTTAGATCTAGATCTAGGTTTGCAAATCTAGGTTTGAGGGTTCCTTCTTGTCAAACCTTATTTTATTTGTTGTGGGGTAGCAGATTGTGATTTGGCCTACAATTGTAGAGGGTTTCAAGATGGTTCATGGGAGGCGAGATGCGGATCTAGGATTGGTAGACATGTTGAGATAACTTACTGCTAGATTAGAAGTTATTGAAATAATCCAAAGAAGAGGAAGACATCTTGAAGATATTAGTGATGACGAAATTGAGGAAGAACAAGTTGATGTAGAACTTGCACCGGCAATGGATCAAGGTGAGGAAATATTGTTGAAAGCTTTGAAAAATATGAAGTCTACACCACACTTTAATCCTCCTGAGTATAGTGGAAAATTGGATTCTGATGAATTGGTGGATTGGATCACCGAGATAGAAAAGTACTTTGAATATGAAAATGTACCTAAGGAAAAGAAGGTGAAAATTGCAAGCACAAAGTTGAAGAGACATGCATCCTTGTGGTGGGAACATCTACAGTTGGACAAAAAGAGGAAAGGCAAAGAAAAAATCAAGGTATGGAATAAAATGGTGAATAAATTGAATGAAAAGTTCTTCCCTTGTGATTATCAGATTAACCTAGTTAGGCGAATACAAAGTTTGAGGTAGAAAGATAGCTCGGTAAAAGAATATACTGAGGAATTCTATAGATTAGATATCAAATCTGGACATGATGAAGATGATGTGGAAATAATTGCTAGATACCTGAATGGTTTGAGAGTTTCAATCCAAGAAGAAATCAATTTGGTCAAATTGGACAACATTGAAGAGGCTTATCAATTTGCATTGAAAGATAAAGAGAAATTGAACAAGGAACATGAGAAAAGACAAAGAGGTAGAGGTGGTAGATTCCCTAGAGGAAGAGGTAGATCTTATGGTGAAAATAGTAGATCTGAAACTGAAAAGACAAGTTTGGATAAAGGCCAGACCGAGTGGAAAGGTGAAAGTTCATCTAGAGGCTGATGCAGTAACTACCAAGGTGGTTATAACAAAGGTGGTTTCTAAGGAACTTGTTACAATTTTGGAGAAGAAGGACATAGATCATTTGAGTGTACACATGCAAGTAGGAAGGTTAGTAACAGTAGAAATGATTTGGTACAAGAAGAATCACTGAATGAACTTGAGAAGGAAAATAAATTGATGGTAAGGAGAGCACTTTGGAGTGAAAGTAATAAGGAAGATCTGGTAAGGAAAAGTTTGTTCAAAACTAGATGTAGAGTTTCTGATGAAGTTTGGAAGGTAATCATTGATAGTGGTAGCTTGGAGAATCTGGCATCTGAGGAAATGGTTACAAAGTTGCAGTTAAAAAGGTTGGAACATCCAAAGCCCTATCAGATTTCATGGATCAAAGATGAGCATACACTCTTGGTAAGTGAACAATTTTATGTGAATTTGAAAATTGGAAAGTACTATGATAAGGTGTTATGTGATATCATGCCTATGGATTATTGTCATATTTTGTTGGGTAGACCTTGGCAATATGGTAGACATGCTATATATGATGGGAGATTACATAAATATACTATTTGGGCTTATGGGAGAAGACAAATCTTGTTACCTTTGATTGAAGAACCTTTTAGTAATGTTTTCACATCTGTGAAAGTTTTCTTAATGGAAGGAAGAAAGTTTGTTAAGGATTTGAAGAAGAATGATGTATGTTTTTTTGTGATTCCTAAAAAATTGAGTAAGAAAATAGAGGATAGTGTCCTTGAGGAGATTGATAAGTTACTCACCAAGTATAGTGAAATCATTTCTGATAATGTAGCTGATGGTTTTCCACCAAAGAGAAGCATTTATCATTGCATGGATCTAATCCTTGGAGCTAGTTTACTGAATAAGGCACCACATCAGTTGACACCTACTGAGAATCAAGAATTGAACTGACAGATTCAAGAATTGTTGCAGAAAGGTTTGATCAGAGAAAGTTTGAGTTCTTGTGCAGTACCTATTGTATTGGCACCTAAGAAGAATGGAGAATGGTGAATGTGTACTGATTCTAGAGAAATCAAAAAGATAACGGTGAAATATAGGTTTCCTATACCAAGAATGGATGACATAATGGACAGTTTGACAGGAGCAAAGTATTTTACCAAAATTGATTTGACAAGTGGGTATCATCAGATCAGAATCAGAGAAGGTGATGAATGGAAGACTTATTTTAAGACAAAAGAAGGTTTGTATGAGTGGTTGGTTATGCCTTTTGGTTTAACTAATGAACTGAGTACTTTTATGAGATTGATGAATGAAGTTTTAAAGAAATTGTTTGGTAAGTTTGTGATTGTATATCTTGATGATATTCTGATATTCAGTAAAACTAGCGAAGAACATTTGTTACATGTTAAACAAGTATTGTAGAGGTTGGAAGAAGAAAAGTTTCTGATAAATCTTAAAAAGTGTTCCTTGATGAAAGAGGAAATTGTGTATTTGGGATTTTTTATTTTAACTGATGGTTTGAAGATGATTCCTGAAAAGGTTGAAGCTATTTTGAATTGGCCTACACCTGATAATTCTAGTGAGGTGAGATCATTTCATGGTTTGGCAAGTTTTTACCAAAAGTTCATTAGTAATTTCAGTTCAATTTGTAATGCTATGATTGAGACTATGAGGGGAGATAAAAGAGAATTGAAGTGGACACATGGAGATGATAAAAGTTTTGAGACTTTGAAGCAGAAGGTTTCTGAATTACCTATTTTGGCATTACCTGATTTCAATAAGGCATTTCAAGTGGAATGTGATGCAAGTGGAAGTGCAATTGGAGCTGTGTTGAGTCAAGGAGGTAAACATGTTGCTTTCTTTAGTGAAAAGTTGAATGATGTAAAAAGAAAATATTTTGTGTATGATCAAGAATTCTATGTTATTTTTCAAGCACTAAAGAAATGGAGACATTATTTGATACTAAGTGAATTTGTGTTGTATACCAATCATAAGGCTTTACAGTATTTGGGTAGTCAGAATAAGTTGAATTAGAGACATATGAAATGGGTTGAGTATTTGCAGAGTTATACATTTGTGATAAAGCATAAGAGTGGAGTCACTAACTGAGTTGCTAATGCATTAAGTAGAAGGAGATATTTGATGACCAAAATGAAAATTGAAGTTCTTGGTTTTGATGACATGAGAGATTCTTATGAATTTTATCGTGATTTTTTTGAGCCGTGGAGAAAGTGTAGAGCACCTATTCAAGATCAACCGAGTACTAAATGGGATGAATATTTTATTCAAGGAGGTATGTTGTTTAAAGGTATTTAGTTGTGTATAGCGAGAGGAGCAATGAGAACTAATTTGATAAAGGAGAAACATAGTAGTGGTTTGGCTGGACATTTTGGTGTTGATAAGACATTGAATTTTCTTAAGGAGAAATACTTTTGGCCAAAGTTGTATAAAGATGTTCAGAAATTTGTGAAAAGTTGTGGAATTTTTCAAGTTGCAAAAGGAGTAAGTCAAAATACTGGATTGTATACACTGATTTCTATTCTTGAGAAATCTTGGATTGACATCAATATGGATTTTGTTCTTGGCTTACTGAAGACAATAAGAGGTAATGATTCTATATTTGTTGTTGTGGATAGATTTTCTAAAATAGAACATTTTATACCTTGTAGAAAGACATCAGATGTAGTACATATAGCAGATCTTTTCTTTAAGGAAATTTTTAGATTGCATGGATTATTGAGGAGTATTATCTCTGATCGAGATAGTAAATTTGTTGGATACTTTTGGAAGTCCCTTTGGAGAAAGTTTGGCACCGAGTTGAAATATAGTTCTACATTTCACCCACAAACCGATCGATGTATAGAAGTTGTGAATAGAAGTTTGGGAAATCTTTTGAGATGTTTAGTTGGAGACACACCAGGTAATTGAGCTTCTGTGTTGGCATAAGAAGAGTTTTAATACAATAATTCAGTGAATAGTAGTACTGGAAAAAAACCTTTTGAGATTGTAAATGGCATACAACTGAGAGGTATATAAGATTTGAGGGATATTGTTGATGAAAGAAAGAAAAGTGCTGAGTGAAGTTTGCTGAGTACATGAAGAAATTGCATGAAGATGTGAAACATAAGTTAGAAGTAAGAAATAAAAAATAAAAAGATAGAGCTGATAGATCAAGAAGACATAAGACTTTTGCAGTCTGTGATGAAGTAATGGTTCATTTGAAGAAAGGCCGATTTCCTGTTGGAACATATGGGAAGTTGAAAATGAAGAATTTTGGCCCTTGCAAGATACTGAGGAAATTTGACAGTGGAAATGCATATGAGATTGAGTTACTTGATGAAATGGACATATCACCTATATTAAACATTTTTGATTTATTTAAGTATCATGAACCTAATGAAGAAATTATAGTACCGATGGATTATCCTAAGAAACAGATAGAAGAAGTTGAGCATATTTTGGAGAAAAGAATTGGTAGAAGTACAAGAGGAAAATAGTATATGGAATATCTAGTAAAGTGGAAGAATAGACCGATTGAAGATAGTGCATGGATTTCACAATTTGAGTTGGATGCAACTCAGATCATACCTATTTCATGATTTGGAGAATTATTTCAAATAACCCTAGGTGTCTGATGTAGGAGCATCTCGGGTCCTTGACAATCCTATGTGACCAAAAAGATGTTTGAAGTTTCTTGTGTTGAGCTTGGTTCCTTCTTTGACCGAGTTGGTTCGGTGTTGCTTGGTTTCCTTTTTTCACTGGTGTTGGTCGGTTATCTCTTTGGCACTTGGTGAATTTCCTTGGTACTCGGTGATGCTTGTCTGGCACCCGATTATCCTTTCTTATCGAGTTGTTTATTGGATTTATGTTGAGGCTGACTCTTGCATTTATATTTGGTCGTGGATTTAATGTTGGTATCTATCATTGGGAAGCATGTGGACCTAGATTTGGTCATTCCTTTTGTTGATGGTGGATCTGAAGGCCGACTTGGTTCGGTAGCCTCTTGTATAAATGTAGTTGTTTGGTTAGATTTTTGGGAGGTAGTTTTTGGATAGAACATAGAAGCTAGAAGATTAGAGATTATTGGCAGATCCTCGCATGTTGGAGGACTTCTGTACTTGATTGTAATATCTAGCCTAAACTAGGACGGCCTTACAACCTAGCATGTATGAATCAATTAAAGTTAATATTTAAAATTGTATCTGCATTCTCTCTCTCACTTGTGTGTTGTTTTCTTCCACGTGTTGTTCTGCAAGGTGGATCTAGTTTGGTGTTCCTTTGGCCCATCTCCACATCCTCCCTTGTGTCAATTATATACCTACACAGTAGAAGGTAGTAGACATTTTGACTAAGGGATTAGGGAAGGTGAAATTCAACTTCTTTAGAGATAAGTTAGGCATCATGTAGAACAAGTTTCTCACCAAGAGGGAGTATTTGTTGGTATAGCTTGGATAGTTGTTCATCCATACCCAAGAATTAGATAATAATCATTTTGTTGTTGGAAATGGAAACAATTATTATTTAATTATTTGACTGTTTTAGGGACACCTTGCAATTGATTTATTATTGGTAATATTAAGTTATTTTTTTTATCTTAGATATTGATTGTGAATAAATCTCAATCATTAGTTTTCCAATGAGGGTAGTATAAAAGGGGGTAATTGGGCATTTGGAGTACACAACTTTGAGAAGCATTTGTAGTGTTAGTAAATGATTTTGTACTATTAGAAAATATCATTACAGTGATAGTAAGAGTGTAGTGATAGCATTGGGGATAGCATTTGAAGGATCTTAGCAGGACAAATTGGGAGATTCTCAAAGCCTTGCTAGAAAGAGGCAAGAATTTTTGTATCTCTTTATTTTCTATAGTTTAATATAAGTTCCTCATCTGTAGTACTATTTTTCCCTTTAGGGTTTTTCCAAGGATAATTTGTCCAAAAATATCATGTTCATTGTGTTGCATATTTTGAATTTATATTTTTATTTGTCAAGTAGCAGTTGTGTTATTGTTCAATATTTTAAATGAATTAAGTTTTGGCAATTAAATAATCTTTATAAGATAGGAGATTAATAATGAGTAACTAAAATAAAATTGTCTTAATATACAAGGAATATGGAAGGCATGCACATACATGAAGATATAAATATTATGTTCAAATCAGTTCTTAAAAGATTGAATTATAAATTAGTGACAAATCGATACATTACATAAATATAAATGTTTGTATAATTTTTTTTCCTTATACAAATTGTAACAAATAGCTTACTATTACATAGTTTGAATTTCTTGTTAGAAATAGGAAATACCAAGAGGGGGGGTTGAATCAGTATTTTACAAACTTTTACTTTTGCCCAATTATGGATATGTGAAATTAACTTGAAGCTTGCATAGAAAACTAAACTAAGTAAACTGAATAACAAGAATAATAATAAATTGAATTAACTCATAACACCATATTTGTTCTCGATGAAACCCTAGGAAAGGAAAAATCCCAGTGGGGATGGTGCCCACAACTAATCCACTAATCAAAAGTATCTAGTTAAGGATGTTGACCCTGTTAGGAGTCTATTACATATTGTATCGTCGGAAAATGGAAGCACTTCCATCTAGGACAAGTTTATCTCTCTGAGTAAGTGGTATGGGGTCATGTCAAACACCAAGCTTGTATGGGTCTTTGACTGGGATCTGGCTTTTTCCCCTTATTCTGCTTCTCTTACCACCTATTTCCAGCCTGTTTCTGGCACTTGATCTTGAGAAATTGAGATTCTTGACCTCAAGGTCAAGTTTGACCTTCTGGGTCAAGGGCAAGCTCAACCTTGACCTAGGTCAGAGTCGACCTCGACCTTGACTCTAGGTCAAGATTTCAAGTTCTAGAAGTTTCCATATGTCCGGCTTGGAAAATATTTATTTCCCACTTCCGAGTCAAATGTTTTGGATTTCAGAATGGTAAACTCTTATATTATATTTAATCTAGGTCCATTTCTAGGGGTTAAGGTTTAAATGGGAATTTAATTCTCCTATGTTGGCCTCTCTAGAAGTTTGTGCCCTAGACTAGTATAAAAAGAAGCCTTCCTCTCTCATTTCATATATCTCTTTTTCATATCTTTCAATCCATCGATCAAGTGTGAAATCAAGAAATCAAGAAAGAAAGAAAGAAGGAGAAGGAAAGCATTCAAGCATTCATTCATCTTCAAGCACTCAAGATCCAATTCATCAAGGAGATCTATTGGTAGCCATTGAAGGATTCAATCTCTATGGAACACCTTTGTTGAAGATTTCTCCATCCATTTCGATTCAAGCTTCCTCCTATTCCAAGATCCATTCAAGATTGGTGTTGAAGATCTAATGCAATTGATTTGAGACATCCTACATACAATTATACATTCATTTGGAGTGTCCATACTTATGGATTCAAGGATTCGAATCCTCCACAAGGGTTTCAACATAAGCAAGGTGAATTGTTCCATTTACTTTGTTTATTGCTGCAATTTCAATTAAATTTCAAGGTTAATTCCAAAACTAGGGTTTAACCAAGGAAAACCCCTCATCCAACAAAAAAATCCATTTTTCTTCCAGGTACAAGTGTGGGACAATGAATCGTAGATCAGATATGAGTACCCTTTTCGGTGAACTTCCAGGATCCATAAACAAATTTTCCGTCAGAACAATGCAGGTTAAGGTCAACATAAAGGGGTAAGATTGTGCCCCAGGGTAAGATCTTACCCCTATTTTGGGTCAAGTTGACCTTTCTCAGAATATCATAAGGTTTCTGGGTTTTCTTTATTTCTGTGTTTCCAGGCTATATCTGGTTACAAAATTTCCCAAAACTGAGTATAGATACTAGAAAATAGTATTTTCTAGATCTGTCATATTTTGTGGTTAGCATTTCTCTTCAATTATATTAATATTTCTATATTTCCCTTCCATAACGAAATATAAGGTTTTCTCCTTTCTTCATATACTCCATCGATTGATTCATTTATGTATTGACCATCTTCTTGTGGTTAATCAATTTATATCTTTCCTTTGGGAATTTGGGGTTAAGAAGAAGATATTACTTTTCCCAATCCTATACATTATGCACAACATCATTAACTATATTTTATATCTTACATATTGGTGAACCCGTGATAGACAACTCTTTCTTTTATGGTGTTATATCTTGCATGTATTAGTCTTTTTTTATGTGTTTGCATTTACATTTCATATAAAGTAAAAATACAAAAATATTTATTTGTTCATGCTTTGTGTTTTCCTAGTTTAGTTCATTTTGCATTTTCATTGGTATATGAGAGTTACTACCTCTAGTCCTACTTATAATATTCTGGTTAGACAAAGTTGTAGACTTCTGGGTGCCTTTGATCCTGAGTCTTCCTTTCCTTTTCTTAGGATTTAGGATGACAATTTGATTATTCATGATTCCAATCCTACTATGGAGCATACCTCTTCTCACTCATCTCATGATGAGGATGATGCTTTAAGATTTCCTCTTGAACAAGTCCAAAAACTTTCAACTGAACTTGATAAAATGGGAAATTGGCTTACTCAAGAGAACCATAATCAAGATTTTATTCAAGCTATAGATTCTCTTAAGAAAGTCCTTCATGATATTGATCAAGGTGTTAATATGTTGTGTGGTATTACTCATCTTATGGATTTAAATGTTAAACCTTTAGCTCAAGAAGCTCAAGATTTAGGATTCACTCCTCCCATCACTAGTGTGGAACCTTCTTCCATTCCTTTACCTAGCATTCCTACTTATACTCCTCCTTTGGTGACTATGTTAGTTCCCTCTCTTCATATGAGTGTTCCTCCTATGTCTCTACCTACTTCAAAACCTTATTATCATAATGTTCCTTTTACTTATTCTAATCCTCTTTGAACTGTAGTTCCAAGTGCTCCCCTAGTCATGTCTTTCGTTGTTGCCACTTCATACACTTTACCTAGTGTTTCTAGTATGCCTATACCTCCTATTTCATCTAATGATTCAACAATCATCAGTTTGGCTCAAACTATTTCCTCTTTACAACAAAAACTTACGTCTTTAACTCAATCGAAGTTTACCATTCCTACATGTGACATGGGAAGTCCTTTATCCCTAGACATTATTCATGCTCCAATTCTTTAGCAAGCTTATATGCATCGTCTTGAGAATTACAATGGTAAGGGAGACCCTCTTACTCATGTTAAAACATTTCAAATCCTTTGTAGTGACTATGGTCATGACCATAGGATTTTATCCAAGTTATTTGCTAGAAATTTTTGTGATAAGGCCTTGCAATGGTATTGTTCCTTGCCTCCTTATTCTATTGATTCTTTTCCAAAACTTTCCAATGCCTTTATTCAAAAATTTCAAAATAACATTAGTTCGCAAGTGTCATTAACTGATTTGATGCATTGTAAACATAATACTAAAGAAAAATTGACTGACTTTATTGGTAGATTTAAGCATTTGCATGCTCAAATTTCCTATCCTTTTCCTTATATTGATATTCAATATATGTTTATTTCATATTTATAAATGGATATTAGAGATAAGATTCTACTTATTGAATTTACCTCTTTTCAACATCTCTGTACAATGCTTCATCATTATCAATTACAAAAGAGTCAATTTGAGAGAAACACTCCAATGGATCCTATCCCATTTGATAAGAGCGATTTTTCTTCTAATCCAAAAAAGTTTCAAAAACCTAACAACTATGTCAAGATAAATAAACAAGTGAATGCAGTTGTTGATCAAGTTGTTGTTACATCCAATAAAGCCACTTTTGAATCCACTTCTTTTCATCTGAATTGTATGTTTACTCCTCTTTCTAAATCTTTTCATTTTATTATGAGTAAATTATTGACTACTAATATGATTACTTTAGCTCCTATTTGACCTCTTTTACCTACTACGATGGCATCCAAATCCTTTGATTCCAAAGATTTTTGTCGATACCATTGCCATAATGGCCATGATAATGAGAAATGTTATTCTTTAGAACATAAGGTTCCAGACTTAATTGATTCTCATGATCTTTCTATTGATAATTTTGATGGTAGTGGGAACAAGTCTTTCTCTCCTCCTAATCAAAATCTCTAAATCTATATGAATCCTTTGCCTATAGATGATACTAATACCACTGTTTAGCCATCTTCTATGGATATTGTTTATGATTCAAAGATGGATGATCTCAATCACATTGTTAATCATGTGGAGCATGTTGTTTTGTCTCAATATGTATCTCCACCCCAACCTTTATCTCAAACTCAACTTCCAGTTCCAACTCAATGTAAAGCTAAGCCAAAACTTCAACCTTGAAAACAACCTAAGAATAAAAAACCTAGGCAACTCTTGATTACCTTTGATGATTCTAAGACTATTAAAGCTCTTGATGGTCCCCTCTACATTTATGCTAGGATTTCTCAGATACCTACGCATGGTTGTCTTGTTGATCCTACATCCTTAGTCAATGTTATTACTAAAGAAAATATTTTTATGAAAAACTTACAAAGTGATTCTTATGATACATCAGATGTGTGGATTCAAACTTTTAATGGTTTTCTTTATCCAAAATTTGGTTCTATTAACTTACCTGTTGAACTTTGTGGTAAAGTTGTGGATACTACCATTGTTTTTGTTCCTACTTCTAATCAGTTTCAAGTTAACCTTGGTTTTCCTTGGTTGAATTTCATGCATGATGTTGCTTCTCCTATCCATAAGTGTCTTGAATTAATTCATGATGAAGAAGTGAAGACAATTAATCATAGTTTATATCAACCTTCTAGGCCCAAAGATTGTGCTACACTTGACTTCTTTTGGCCTTCATTACCTAATTCATGTCCTTCTCGACCTGATAATCTTTTTCGATCATATCAAGCCTATAAGAATCACAAGATGCTTGAGTTAAGCATGCCTAAGATGGATCTTAACTATGGTATTTTTCCTATGCCTTCCATACATCCTTTATCCATGGCTTCTAGTTCTATTAATCAAGATCCTAGTGTTGCTTTTCAGTCTACTCAGCACTCTACTGATCCTCCTATAGAACCTACGAAGGAACTGGTGGTTGTCCCTCCTAGTTCTCAACATATTTCGAACAAGACAAAACATAAACTATCTTCTAATGAACATCATAAGAAGCATCAAGCTCAAGCTATGGCCTATACCTTTGTTATTCAAAGTTATTTACCTTATTTTGACCAGCCTATGCATGATATGTTAGAAGAAGGTAATACTAATAATGATGTTAAGATGCATGATTATGATGATTCTATTCGTATCTTAGATCCTATTTTGATTAATATGGATGAAGAAGATATTCTTGATGTTAATGATGAATATGAAACTATTGACATTGCTATTGATTTACCTAATATGCTTTCATCACAATTGATAATTACACCTAGTATCAAACATTATGATTCTCAAGAGGATCCTTGTTTGGAACTGGCTATTATTCCTAATGTATTGTATATAGTCCCTCTTTCAAGTTTCCCACCTTCCTGAAATGATATAGAATGAGATGGGGAGAGTAGGTGACGTGTAATGCCCCTCCAACCCTAACAAATATTGGTTATGCTCACTAGGGAGTTAGATCATGCTATAAGTGATTTCATGGTTATTTTGTAAGAGAGTGATCCTTCTTGAGATGGTTTCTTCCTAATCACGATAAATTCCTATTTTAATTTGGGAAATAATAATATTGCATAGGAATGTTCCTATACATCTTCTTGTGTGTCAAAGATAGTTTAGGGCCTTAATGCTAAAAGGATCACCTAATACGCTTATATGCTTCTATGTGAGATGCCCATTATTAATATTTAAGATTATCTTAGGTTAATTAATTATAATCACTTAAAGGGGTTAGATGTGTTAATAATGTTACTTGAGATTAGACATGATTAATGCATTTGGGGTTATATGATTTATTTATCTTGATTTGATAATGGGACATCTTGAGTACATGTCTGATGGTTAAATGGGGTTGTGAAAGTTAATTTATGATTTACATTCACATGATTATGTTATGATGCATTCTTGTTATATGGAAAAGAGATTATTCTGGTACTAACCACACTAATCCATTTATGCTTTATTGATGTCAGTGTCTGATGTGAGTGTAGGATGAGGGGAGGTAGTCGTAGTTACTCCTACAGGAGGTCCACATGATGTCACACTCTCCCTCCTTGTTTTCCACTATTTATATATATATATATATATGTGTGTGTGTGTGTGTGTGTGTGTGTGTGTGTGTGTTAGTTGGTGTTGCAAGATGTAGGTACCATGCATTGACTCCACCTAGCTACACAGGTTTTAGCATGCCTTCAAAATCCTTGAACTGTTGTTGTGTGGAGATATTACCAAGAGTAGTCTCAAGGTTACCCGTGGACTTAGATTTCTATTTAGGAGGTTACCCTAGTTGGGGGATCTAAATGCAGTATGTGATGTGGTCTTGTGATTTATGATTCGATGTTTTTTTTGAGATTTATGTTATGAGTTAGAATTTTCCTTATATATATATATATATATATATATATATATATATATATATATATATATATATATATATATATATATATATATATATATATATATATATATATATATATATATATATATATATATATATATATATATATATATATATTATTGATTTTATATCTATGTTATAATTGATTGCGTGTTATATAGGTATGTGTATATGTGGGTGCACACACATATACCCATGCTTATATAAATAATATTATTTACATGTTTGAAATTTCTTGTGAAGATGGTATTTTAATAATTAAATAAAATGTATTGAATGAAGTGTATTAAATAAAAAGTGAATATAATAAGTAATTAATAAAAGAAATACTCTTTGTAGTAAAACTAGCTATCTAGGAGGGAGTTGAACTTGAGACCTCCTAGAAGTTAGGCTAGTTCATTTCCAATTATGTTATGTGTTTTCCTTGAAAGCTATTTGTTTGTTCTTCTTGATATAGATTTCTTTGGAAGCTATTTTAATTAAATTTATTAAAACTTTATTAAGTGCTTACAGGAATGTTTAATTTAATTTTTCCAACCAACTATGGAAGTTGGAGAAGTTTCTTTCCATGAAGCAACTCCTCCAACCATATAGTTGGGATTAAATTATTCATAGAGGAGGGTTTTGGGGGAGACTGGAAGGAAATATTGAAGGATTTGGGAGTTTTCCTGGAAGGATAGTTTTTTGGATTTCTTCTGTAAATTTTTAGTCACCATTATAGTTTTGGAAAGTTGATTTGGAAATTTTTTGAGTGGAGAGGAAGAATTATAGAGGAGCATTATCTAGGAATGAAGTCATCATTCAAGTTTGAATGGTTGTTGTGGAATTCTAAGGTTTTGGGAAGGATTTTCTTCACAGGACTCCAGGTAAGGTCTTGAACCCGAAAGAATAACCCGCTTATATGTATGAGTGTGATATGTGTGTGTTTATGAGATATGTTATTTATTCTTATAGACCTTAAATTTACTATGGTTGTATGGATAATGTGGATTGTTTGTGGGTTGTTAAGGAATAATGCATCCGGGAAGGGATAATGCATGTTTTTGTCATCATATTTGTTATAATTTTTCGTGGAAGTCTTCTAGATGTTCTATTGAATTTTTTTTAATGTATTTATCTATGTACACTTGGTTTAGGGAAGTTTAGGGAGGTTTAGGGAAGGTTAGGAATGATTAGGAAGGTCTTTAGTGAGTTTTCTCTTTTTGTGGCATATGCAGATTTATGTATTGAATTTTCAATTTTCATTACTTGTTTTTATTTTAGAGTATAATGGTGTATTGAGGAGGTGTGTTGGATGTGGTACTTAGGTACTTGAATCAGGTATGCCTTAGGGTACCTTCCCCAAGCACTCTCCACACCATAAACTCTCGTTTAGAGAAATTATGGTCAAGTTTTTTATAGTCCTTATATGAGTAAAGAATCTTGATCATGTTTACTAGTTCAAGTCAGGAAGTATACTCATATGGGACTGTGTGGATGCTCATATGGTCCTATGAGAATACTTTTTTGGCCTATATGGGGTCCTAGGGTTTTCATTTTTCTATTTTTGGGGCTTGGTATTGGTCTTGTGGCTTCTACAATTGTTCCTTATGATTAGGCTGAAATTTTTATGTCTTTTGTATGTCCATTACTTATTTTTTTAGTCTTTCATGGTGGCACTTTTGATGTTTTAGTAATTGGCATGTACTTGTGATATTTTTATGAGGGTAGGATCCGTTCTGGCAGCAGGATTTATACAAATATAACATTTAAGTATAAACATATAATTTCTTATACTTTAAGTTATATTTTTATAAATACCTTCCAAGATGTTTGATATAGGTTTCAGCTTCATAGGAGTTAAGATGCAGATTCTAGATTTTAGAGTTTTTTGAAAAATTTCAAACTTAGCCAAATTTCAGGCACAAGAGGTTTCCATAGATGGAATGTTGTGTTAATGCATGTTGAATTTTTTATCACCTATGTATGTTCATTACTTGTTTTTTTAATTTTATATGGTGTTACTTACACTTAGCATATACTTGTGCTTAGTTTATGAGGCTAGTACTTCTCTCAGTGGACTGTGTGCATGGGAGGCTACCCTAGGCCTATAAATAAGTTGTGGAAAGTTGTATTTATGCATGTGGAAAGTGATATTCCATGATTTAAGGTGTCTTATGATAGACACTCTTCCAATGGTTCCTATTATGTATATGGCTAAGGTTAGGGCTCGCTCTCAGGGCCTGAGTGCACATGGGAGTTTCCTAAACCTATGAATCAGGACATGGAAGTGATATCTTGTATCCTTGGCTTGTGATGGGGTAAGGGAATAGGAACCATAAGTGAGTGGCTCACCATAGGTACTGGAACCCTAAAGTGGTTTCCAGATGATCCTATGGGTGCGTTTGTAAAAAGTGATAACCTTAAAAATTAACCTAGGAAAGGGGGATTCAAAAAGATAATGAAAGAAAATATAATAAATGCTACACAAACTTGATTGGAGTACCAGGATGAGGGATAACTTCCAGGATAGATCCCTATCCATAAAGGGGGGACCGAGCTTACATGGTTGCCAAGAAGGATCCTAATATATAGGTTGTTTGATGACACTCACTTAGCTAGTATCCTAGAACCTTAACCTCGGTGTTATAGTATGATGTTATTTTATGTGCTTTATTCTCTTTCTTTTGAGTCTTGGATTTATTGCTATTTGAGACTTAGATTGCCTTAAGGTCTTGAGATTACCTTGGTTCTATCTCCTAGCACAAGGGGTGGAACTTTACTAGTTTCACATGGTTCGGTGGAAAATCTATTACGAGGTATTGTTCATGGTTCGTGTCGTGGCTTGGATTCTAAGTTGTTTAGTGGTGAAGTTTCTATTCTTCTATCATGAATCATTTGTAATCGAGATGTAAAGATGTATTGTAAGCCTTGGGAAACTTGTAATTATCTCTCTATATGCCTTCAAACCATGTGCATTAACTGTAACTATAATTATGTTTGTAAATAGAAATTGTATGAAAGAAGTTATGTATGTGGGAAGGGTAGTATTAGGAATCTCAAAAGGGGATTGAATATTGGTTAATTAGTTATGGATTATAATTAAGTAACTTTCCTACCTTATCTCTCTTATGAGTTTTAAAATGAAATTGAAACTAATGGTTCTATTCAAACCTTTTTAATGCAAGTACTTATGGATGTAAACTTCTTTAAAAGGAAACTTGTTATGATATGTGGATTAGTGAAAAGATATACGCTAAGGGTTGAAGGGTATCTCCAGGTGAAATAATAAGGGAAAGGAAACATGTGTGTTATTTCAAGTAGTAATGAGATGTAATTTCTTCTAATGCTCTTTGATGTGTAGTCCTATGCAAATGATGAAAGGTTAATTAAACTAGGTTTTAATCTCAATTCTTAACTAGTTATATACAAGGTTATAGATGATAATTTATGATAGTTAAACTTGTGATAAAGATGATTTAGTGAATGGTTTATGATTGGTTAGCAATAGATGGTTAATTACTTTACACTCTTTCTAGTATCATCTTAAGAGAAAATGGAAAGTGATGACTTTTAATGGAAAGTTGATTTATGTATTGTTAATGCAATTGAGTTGTGCATAGGTAAGGTTAAGGATTAAAAAAATAGGAAAGGATAAATAAAATTAGTTGATAAGATAAGTAATGTGCACTTGTCATACTTCTAAAAGTAAATGATGTGTTAGTTTGGTAAATAAAATGAATTCAATTAATTCATTAAGGCAATTGGTTTTGATGTAGAATGAAAATAATGTCTTGATGTAAAGTAAAGTTGAAAAGGAAATAGAATTCATTTGTTCAAGTAATGAAATGCAATGCTTCAAAATGGTAAATGAATTCATTAAGGGAACCTTAAGGAATGTACCTATAAATGTAACAAATGATGTAATTTTAGAATTTTTAAAAAATTGTTAGTTGTAATTTTGGGTCAAAGACCTAATTCCTATGGGTTCCCTAGTGAGGATATTACACGATGCGCTTGATTGGCTTGTCCTTCATGGTATATTTTTTTGTGTTTGCCTATTGTATTGTGCTTCTCCCATAATTTATTTTCTAAATGTTTGTTAGGTTATTTTATATGACACTTGTTACTTTGTTGGCGCAAGGTGATAAACGAATCCAACCTATTGTACAATTCATCTATATGTATCCCTATTCTTCTATATGTTGTTTTCATGTTATGTTGTACCTATTCTATTGTTTGTAAATGTTTCCTTGTGTAGTCCTCTTGGATTTGCGATTTGGTAGCACTGAATCTTTTTGGTCTCCATGTTGTGGTCTGAAAAGACTCTTCTTCGTAACTCTTATGGGTTCTTTTCTCCATTGTGATTGTAGTTCTATTTTATTTGGGGAATGATGTCAATTCATTTACAATAATATCATATATATATTATCTTATGACCATACTATTAGAATAACTGAGAGGGGGGTGAATCAATTATCCAGTGTCCCAAAACAAAATGTATAATTCAAAACATCTTCTTTTATTTCTGCTCATCGGTAAGCAATAATATCTCTCGCTGTTAGTGCATTGACCAATTACTAGTCTAATACTGATAACAGTTTACCAATCAAATCTAACATGTAACATGTAAAGAATGATAAAAAACAAATATCACAATCAACACATAACACAAGAGATTTAACGTGGAAACCCTGTAAGGGAAAAACCATGTAGGACCGGCAACCCAAAATTGTTCACTCTTCTGAAGTGAGGTTGGTTAAGACCCAACCCTGTTAAAGGTTACAAACACACTGTTAGGTGTGACCTTGTTAGAGGATTTTAGACTAGAAGTTATCATCCAACCATCATTCACTATGGGGTTGACAAGATAACAATGTTCATTCTATGAATGATACATCATAAGACTTTCAGAGTCCACTCGGTTAAGAGATTTAGACTGTATACAATGGTTAAATATGTAATAGTAAAATGACCTGCCTTAGTACAAATTCAATTGCAGATTACAGATCAATATTCAATCCATACAAATCCTTCTGATCAATATTTCACTTTAGATTCAATACTATATCAACTTACTATCCATCAGTAATAGCTCTTTATAGCTCAGTAACTATTTTGTAGCTCGGTTCTCACTAACCAGTATGATCAGAATGCATGAAAGCTTGTTCACACAAAATTCTTGCAGCTTCTTCTTCTTCTAGCTCTTTTCATAAATAAATTATGTTCTCTTATATAGACAAGCAAATCATTTTCTTCTCCACCATCAAATTTTTCTTCTTAATCACATTCATAGATTTTTCCACTTAAAACTTTCTCAGTACTTGTGTCAATAATACATTTTAATCTACTCCATTAGATCTTCCTTGAATTTTGTCAGCCATCGATCTTTGTAACAAACATTATCTGTTACCTCAATGTTATACTCTTGCCAGCTCATCAATCTTATCGGCTAAACAAATCATTTAATTCATTTTGTTCCGCTCAGTTAACAAAGAATGCATCGGTGAACACTGCTCGGTTAATACTACGGTCAGTATACACTACACTCTGTCGGTGTATACTAGAAATGCTTCATTTACCGACAACACTGCTTTGTGTCTTTCAGCTCTATACTTCATTATAGATGATTGCAACATAATAAAGTCAATATCATCAAGTCATAGACTCATCAAAATGTTACTCAATGTGTTCCTTATCCTCATCAGTCTTGTACATCTTTCCTCATGTAGATTTTTCTATTCTTCATCTCTTTTCCACTTTTCTTCAGATGTCTCGGTGTAGAAACTTACAAGATAAGTGATGTCAAACTAGTTGAAATCAATGACAACATAATAGTGATTTAATCATATTCCATATCTAATCAGCAACTTCTCAATGATCTTGCAATCACAGATCCTTCAATCAGATTCCAAATCAATTGTAGTCCAACAATCTCTCCCTTTGGCATTGATGGCAACTCAAGTAATATGAAATGTACCATACACATACCAAATATACATTCTACAACTTTGTGAACAAATGACGTAAGTCAAATAGACTTAATATTTTTAATCACTACATTACTGAACCAGCATTAAGCAATACAACTTTACCTTTCTACAGTTGTAATCTTTTTAGTTCTTTTGTTCCAGTCAGATTGTCTCTCCCTTAGATAGCTCTCTCTCCCTTTCATTGTTGTAAATTCCTTTCATATTGTTCATCTCTCCCTTTGACAACAAGGCCAAAAAAATAAATAAACAATCAGCTCTGTAGTAGCCAAGTAACTCTCTGTGGTGTCTAGTGCTTCCTCTATATCTCTGTATACTAATATCTCATCAGTTCAACTGTTCAAACTTAATCACAACCTTGAACATGATTCAAAGTGTGAATTATGTTGCATCAACATGAATGATCTTCTGATAAAAATAGGCTAATGCAACATCCAGATCACCTTAATGACTGATAGATAGGGGACGGACCCCAACTCTAGTCCTCAAGTATTCAAATGTGTCCTTTGGTAGGGGCTCTGTGAAAATATCAGCAAGTTGTTCTTTAGATGTAACAAATTCTAGCTTTACTTGCTTCTCTTGTACTTGTTCTCTTAAGTAATGATACTTAATAGATATATGCTTTGTCTTAGAGTGCATCATAGGATTCTTTGAAATTTTAATAGCACTTGTGTTGTCACAATATATAATCATCGGATCTATGATTACCTCATTCATTCCTTCCAACACTTGTTTGATATATGCAATGTTTGAACAGTTAGTAGCAGCAACAACATATTCTACTTTAGCTATAGACTAAGAAATACAAGCCTTCTTTTTACTTGTCCAGGTTACAAGTCTTTCACCAAAGAAAAATGCTCCTCCGGTGGTGCTTTTTCTGTCATCCACATTTCCAGCCCAATCAACATCGGTGTAAACTTTCAGTTCAAACTTCCCTTCCTTAGGATACCATAATCCATAATTCTCTATTTTCTTCAAGTATCTTAAGATCCTTTTTGTAGCTATCATGTGTGATTCTCTAGGATTAGTAGAAAATCTTGCAACTATACCCATATCATGTGCTATATTTGGCCTACTGTGAACTACGTACATTAATTTACCAATCATGGATCGGTAAAGTATCTGATTTACCTTGGTAGTTTCATCCTCCTTTGTCAATTTACATCTAGTAGCCATCGGTGTTCCTATAGGTTTTGCATCTTCCATGCCAAATGTCTTCAGTGTCATGCCCCTGGCAGTTCCAGGCTTTACTTTTCTATGTTATGTTATGTTATGTTATGTTATGTTAGATTTCTTTGAGTTCGAACTCTGACTGCGTTCTTTTGAACTTTGTTATTTAGATTATATATGTTATCTCTGTTATTCTGCCAGACACTCAGAGAATTATGTCTATTTCTGTCGCTTTATGAAGTCCTTTTCTGATGACAGAATTGGCTTAGACTGAAATTTTGAACATTGGTTTGATTATGAAATAAGGACAAACTAAATGGTTAGTCAATTGTCTGATTATTGATTCATTGTTTTTGGAATCCTTAGTAATATGTTAGACATGATTAGAAATGGTTATATTATTATGGTTAATTGTATCTTAATGTGTATAGACAGTATATAGAGATTTATTGTTATTTAACGTTAATCAAATTCTGAATTCAAAATAAATGAATTTGAATATATGTATTTTTATACATATAACTATGAGTGAATGTTTTAGTAAGAATGTGGTATTTCATTTACTAAAATTACAGGAATTATCTAAGTTAGTATATCCTATGTTGTATGTTAGTAGGAGGTTAGTGTGATGAAGTGTTAGTTATTTGACTTTGGCATGCGTTGTTATCTTAGATGTTTAAGTTAGTTAATTGACTAATGTTATTAGCAAAGATAAGTATTAACCTATCCCTAAGTCTTCTTAAACTGGCTCGAAAACATGACTTAACGGCAGGGTTTTTAATGCACTTTCATTGCATTGAGGTGTTAGTGGGGTTTAAGCTATTTTTCGGGTTGTGGAAATGTACTATGTTGGACATTTGGCAGGAAGTGGGTTGTGTTCACTGCAAGAGATAAGTTTGCATTGAATGAACTTATCGATGGCAATTCATTGTTGAGTTTGAAGTCCGCCATTAGCTCTGTTAAGGAGTTGCAGTTTTTATATGACTCCATTTTTTTTACCATGTTATGCTGCGGCATTTTGGGTAAACAATTGGTTATGGACCCGTGTTACTATTGTATCCTTCATGATAAGTGGCATGGAATGAAAGGGGTTTTCACGACAAAGATAATCCCTTTTGTTCATGGTCATTTAGGAAGTGGGGAGTTTCATACTATTATCTCTGCTGTTTGGGTTCTCTTGCATGACATTTTGGTAATATGTGATAAGGGATCTTCATGGTTGAGTTTGGGATTCATTTGTGAAGCTCACCAGGTAGGGGCTAGCTCTAGCATTCTGGTTCTGGATATCTTCCTCACACGAATACCAGGCAGGGGCATCTCTTACCTTAACCTCTGTTTCCATTTTATGATTTTGCAAATGTATTAATGGAATGTTGGTTATCACTGTTTGTTAGTCAATGAAATGTGAAGTTTTGTGTTTGTTTATTTTATGAGTTCGGTCATGAATCGGTCTTTTTCTTTCTTGGATGGGTTAAGAAGTAAATCTAGTTATAAATGTTGTGATTAGTGGAGAAACTTGGTAACAAACGACTATTTAGTAAGTGTTTGGTTTTAGTGTGGTATTTAACACTTGTTTTTGATATGCTGTTTCGAGCATAATGTATTAAGGGGTTTTCTCTATTCTAAGTATGAATTTGGCAATGTTTTAGTTAAGTTTGTGCCAAACTATGGAATATAGATATGTAGATGTTATATGGTTATATCCTTGTGTGTTAGGGTGTCGATGTTTACTTGCTTTGGACAGTGTTAAGGGAGTTAGTCGGGTTTGAAAATTGACATATTAATACAGTATGGAACCAACATGAGTTTTTTTGTTAAAACTTCTATAATGGTCTTCTCACACTGTTCCTGTTGTTAGGAACTCTGCAGCAACGTAATGTATTCAATGTGAAAAGTCTGGGTTATAAGATGTTATCGGGTTTCTCTATCATTGTTATAAACTGAATTTTGGTATCGATGTTTTTCTTTTAAGCTTAATTGTGGAAAAGGGAATTAGTGGTATTTCATAGTGTTTTAGATACCTGTCGTATTTTGTGTTTACACTTGCAACATAAGTGTGGATTAAAGTATTTCTTTTGGGCGAACTCCTTTAGTTATCTAGTGTCGATGTTTTGTTAATGGGTGATTGTCACTGTATGTATCAGTCAATAGAGGAATGTGAATATCTTTGGTTATGTCAAAAATTGATTACAAGCTTTATGTTTCTTCTGTAATTATCACCAGTGTGTATTACAGTTGTTACGACATTAGGAAATGATAAGGGATTTATAGGAAAGTCAATTACTATCTTGTTCAGACAGAAAGGAAAAGCACTTTGGTAATTTGTTTAAGAGGTAGAAGTCAGTTATTATTATTATTCTGTCATTATTTTATGTATTCGGAAGATTTAGTAGTATATTAAGGTTGATGTATTCTGTGACAGAACTAAGACAATTCAAATGGTTTTTCTATTGCATATTTATGGACTTGAACTATTAATTACAAGTTTATGCAATTCGATATATAAATATATATATATATATATATATATATATATCTGCTAGGATATGTATATGTATACACAAGCCGTGGTGTATACATGTACATATGCCAACATGTATATAATAGATGCTATGACTGTCAATCTGAACTATTAATTACAAGCTTATATAATTATATATATATATATATATACCTACTGGGATATGTATATGTATACACAAGCCGTGGTGTAGACATGTACATATGCCAACATGTATATAAATGATATAAACTTGTAATTAATAGAGCAGGATGTATGGCCAATTAGTTTAATAAATTGGTAATGGTAAGTTTGTATGTTTGTAAAAAGTGATGGGTGTTGTGTTGATTCAGTTGATGTATGATTATGTTAGTTCTTTTCTATTCAATGGAAACATGAATTTGATATGGATATTTTATTGTACAGTTACAGTTTTAATGTTAAGTTAATATGGAGATTATTTTGATTGGATTTGTGATGGAGAAAGAGTTGTGATCTTTTCATCTTTCGTGAAACATCATGTTTATGAATGTATGTTAAGGAATATGGTAATATGGTTTTATAATGGTTTTCTGTTTGTTGTCTCAATTTTGTAAATTGATGCATTTGAAATGGATTGTTAGTGAAATTGTGTAATGTAGTTCATTTCACTGCTTTCATTGACTACTAGATCAAGTGTTTTTTTGAGATAATGCAAGTATGATCCTTAGATTGGGGGTTGACACTAGTCTAGTACCTTGTGATGATAGAATTTTTGTCAGTTGTAACTGACACTAGTCTATATCCTTATGGGAAAGAATTTCTGTCAGTTTTTTAATTAAGTGATAATTATAAATTCAAGGGTTATGGGTTTCAATTAACAAAGATAATACATTATGGTTTCATCAGACATAATGGATTACTATGAGGTTCCTTACGGATACATAGCGTAGGTCCTTATGTGGACACCCATGAACTATTGGATCATTACTTGTCATTTTCTTTGTGAGTTTATTTCTGTTAGAAAGAAATTTAGTGCTTGATGATTTTTTTGGTGTAAAAGAATGGAAATTATGTTATTTAGTTTTCAATTACATCTGTTTCTAAATCTGCATAAATGTTATATTCTACTGACTTTTATGATTGCAGATATTTGGAGATGATTCATTTTCTTTATCATTGTGACTGAGCCCTGTTTGCTATTTGTGTTTGTGTTCATTTTGATTTTCAGGTTTTAGATAGATAAATCAATGAGTATGGGACAGTGGATAGCAGTTGTTAAGTTTTATGGGAAACATATCATTTCATGGTTATTAGTTATCAGATCTATTCATAGAATGTAATGGATTTGGAAAGAAGGAAATTTTGTTTTGAGACTTAATCTTTGATTAAAGAGTATTATTATTACTCTGATGTAAATCGATTGTAAACTATAAAGCTCTTAGAAGCGGTTGCTATGATTGTATGTAACAGTTTGCAATTTTAAGGAAAAAAAAATATTACTATGGTTTTATGTGAATTTAATTATGGTTGTTTCTTCTTTAGTATCATCTTTTATCTTTAGGTATAGATGGGGTGTTACATTCAGTACTTCCTTTATGTATTTAGATTGTGTGATGAATATGCTATCACTCTGTTAAATCACTTGTAGTCCAAGAAAGAACTTAATCTCTCCGAACATAGACATTTCAAATTCCTTTTGCATTTCATCAACAAATGCCTTGCAAACAAGATCTAAGCCACCAAAGATGATATCATTAAAAAATATTTCAACAATGATAATAGTATCATCAGTTTCACCTTTCACATATAGATTGTTGTTTTCACTTGTTCTAACAAATCCAATACTTAACAAATAAGTATGCAGTCTTTCATACCATGCTCTTGATGCTTGCTTTAGTCCATATAAAGATTTATGTAATCTACATACCATGTCTTTATTGTTGGGATCAACAAATCCTTCAGGTTGTTCAATGTAGACCTCCTCTTCAAGTATACCTTTAAAAAATGCTGACTTCACATCCATTTGATAGACTTTGAATTTCTTATGTGCAGCATATGCAAGTAGCATTCTAACTCCTTCTAATCTAGCAATAGGTGAAAATGTTTCACCATAGTCAATGCCTTCTTCCTGTGCATATCCCTTGCATACTAATCTAGCTTTATTTCTTGTGACTTCACCATTTTCATTCAATTTATTCCTATATATCCACTTAGTACCGATAACATTCTTATCTTTTGGTCGGTGTACTAAGGACCAGGTTTTGTTCTTTTCTATTTGTTCTATTTCCTCTTTCATTGCATTAACCCATTCTTCATTCTCTAATGCAACTTTCACAGTTTTAGGTTCAAATTCACAAATTAGACATGTACCTTGTCTTGTTTTGCTTCTAGTTTGTAGTCCAGCATGTCTGTCTCCCATGATTTGTGTTTCAGGATGGTGTCTTCTGACAAAACTAGCCAAGAATTGATTTCTCCTTTCTTGTTCATCCTGCTTAGGGTCATTTCCTTGCTTGGTAGCTTCTTCATGTTCATCGATTTGTGGTGCCTATTGTACTGCATTGTTTCCCTGCTGACCGGTTGACACTGCTTGCGGTGTCAGTAGATACTCTATATTTTCAATGTAAGTGAATCTACCATAGTCTTCCAATTCCTTTCTACTTTCCTCTATGTACTTATCATCAAACTCATCAACACGAATGTTAGTACTTTCAACAATCTTATTTGTAACCTTAGTCAAACATTTGTATGCTTTACTTGTAGTGGAATATCCCAGAAATATCCCTTCATCTCGTTTAGAATCAAACTTCCCATTTCTTTCATCTTTCAAGATAAAGCATTTACTTCCAAAAATTCTAAAATAACTTACAGTAGGTTTGTGTCCAAACCATAGTTCATAAGGTGTTCAGTTGGAGTCCTTCTTCAGTTGTACTTGGTTAAGAACATATATAGTTGTACTGATAGCTTCCCTCCAATATGTCTAAGAAACATTCTTCTATATCATCAATGTTCTAGTACAGTCAATTATAGACCTATTCCTTCTTTCAGCAATGCCATTTTGCTAAGGTGTTCTCGGTGCCAATACCTGCCTTTTGATTCCATGCTCATTGCAAAAGTTAGTAAATTCATCAGAGATAAATTCACCTCCTTTATCAGATCTTAAAAAATTTATTTCCTTTCCAATTTCTTTCTCTACGTTAGCTTTATACCACTTAAACATTTTGAAGGCTTTAGATTTCTCTTTCAAGAACATAATAGTCATTAGTCTAGTGTAATCATCAACAAAAAGAATAAAATATCTATCACCATAATAACTCTGAGTTCTCATAGGACCACATAGGTCGGAATGAACCAACTCAAGTATCTTCTTTGTTGAATAGTATTTTCTTTTAAAACTAGACTTAGTCATCTTACCTCTTTGACATTCATGGAACATAGCATGATCAAGTTTTGCTAGGTTAGGCAGTCCTTTGACTCTTTTCTTTCTACTAATTTTGATCATGTTGTCAAAGTTCACATGGCATAACCTTCAGTGCCACAACCAAGCATCTTCATCCTTTATGAGTAAACAAGAAGATTGATCCATATCAAGATAGAATAGATTACCTTTGGATTGTGTACTAGTTCTGACAAGTCTTCCTCCATCATCATAAATCTTCACCTTTTTGCTCTCAAAAGCTAGTCGGTGGCCTGAGTTGTTCAACTATTCCACACTTATCAGATTATAGTTTAGTCCATCTACCCAGTATGCATTTTCACATTGTAGTCTATCATTGATCATTAGTGAGCCTTTGCCTCTTACCATACAAGGTGCATCATTTCCCATTCTCACAGATCCTCCATTATATTCAATAAGATGATCAAACTTCTCTACATCACTGGTCATATGATGTGTGCAGCCACTGTCTATGATCCATGTATCATGTCTTCTTACTTTAGAGATCAGTGATGTATCTTCATGTTTCTCTTCCTCTTTTGAGTCATCTTTCATAGCAACAAATACAACTTCTATATCATCATCAGAATCAGATTTAGTTTCAATATCTTCAGCTATAACATACCTTTTTTCCTTTTTCATCTTAGTTGTCTCTGTTGTTGTTTTGGTAACCTCTGTTGAATCTTCTTCCATAGTTTCCTTTAGATCAATCTTTGGATCTATCATCATCTTTCTTCTGAGGACATCTAGCAGCGATGAGACTGACTTCTTTACAATTAAAGCATGCTAAAGGTAGCTTGCCTCTATACCTTCCTTTTCCTTTGGGCAATCTTCGGGCCATAAGTTCTTCAAGATCATCAAGTTCATCATCGGTATTGTCATCACTATCACAATTCTTACCATTCCTGCTAGACTTTCCAATCTTCAGAGAAGACATGAAAGCATATTCAATAGAAGGAACAAAACTATTATCAAAATTGTTTAATTCAAAAGTTGTAAGTTTACCAATCAGAGTGTCAAGAGTAAGGTTGGATGTAGCTCTTGTTTCATGAATTGCAGAGATCCTGATTGCATAAACTGGTAGCAAAGTTCTGAGAATCTTGCTTATCATTGTTTCATCATCAATTACTCCATCAGATGCTCTAATAGCATGTACCACTTCTTTGAGTACATTTGAATAGTGGACAATATTCTCACCTTCTTTCATTCTCATATCATCAAATCTGCCTCTCAGACTTTCAGCTCAGGCTCTTTTGACATTCAAATCTCCACTATAGATTTGTGCTAATTTAGCCCACATTCCTTTGGCAGATGTGCATGTCTTGATATCTTCAAATTCAGTGTTGGTACAAGTAGCAGCAAGTTCCATCATAGTAACATTGTGTTCATGCTTATCCTTCAATTGATCAATAGTTAGAGGACCAGTGGGCAGTTGTATGTAGCCATTTACCATCAGATCTAGTGTTGAGTTTCCAATTCTAGATATGTGTAGCTTCATTCTGCTTTGCTATACTACGAAGTTCTCTTTGTTTAGTTTTGGTACTTCCCTCTTATACATCTTGAGACCTTTATGCTTAAGTCCTTAAAACTCTGTTCCAAGCAACCGAAGCTCTGATACCAATTGTTAGAATAAATGAGAGGGGGGCGAATCAGTTATCTAGTGTCCCAAAACAAAATGTATAATTCAAAACATCTTCTTTTATTTCTGCTCATCGGTAAGAAATAATATCTCTCGCTATTAGTGCATTTATTGATTACCAATCTAATACTGATAACAATTTACTGATCAAATCTAACATGTAACATGTAAAGAATGATAAAAAAAAATATCACAATCAACACATAACACAAGAGATTTAATGTGGAAACCCTATAAAGGGAAAAACCACCTGGGACCGGCAACCCAAAATTGTTCACTCTTCTGAAGTGAGGTCGGTTAAGACCCAACCCTATTAAAGGTTACAAACACACTGTCAGGTGTGACCTTGTTAGAGGATTTTAAACTAGAAGTTATCATCCAACCAGCATTCACTATGGGGTTGATAGGATAACAATGTTCATTCTATGAATGATACATCATAAGACTTTCAGAGTCCACTCAGTTAAGAGATTTAGATTGTATACAATGGTTAAATATGTAACAGTAAAATGACCTGCCTTAGTACAACTTCAATTAAAAATTACAGATCAATATTCAGTCCATACAAATCCTTCTGATCAATATTTCACTTTAGATTCAATACTATATCAACTTACTATCCATCCGTAATAGCTCTTTGTAGATCTGTAACTGTTCTGCAGCTCGGTTCTCACTAACTAGTATGATCAGAATGCATGAAAGCTTGTTCACATGAAATTCCTACAGCTTCTTCTTCTTCCAGCTCTTTTCATAAATAAATTATGTTCTCTTATATAGACAAGTAAATCATTTTCTTCTCCACCATCAAATTTTTCCGCTTAATCACATTCATAGATTTTGCCGCTTAAAACTTTCTTGGTACTTGTGTCAATAATATGTTTCAATCTACTCCATTAGATCTTCCTTGAATTTTGTCAGCTATCGATCTTTGTAACAAACATTATCTGTTACCTCAATGTTATACTCTTGCCAGCTCATCAATCTTATCAGCTAAACAAATCATTTAATTCATTCTGTTCCGCTTGGTTAACAAAGAATGCGTCGGTGAACACTACTCGATTAATACTATGGTCAGTATACACTACACTCCGTCGGTGTATACTAGAAATGCTTCATTTACCGACAACACTACTTTGTGTCTTTCAGCTCTATAATTCATTATAGATGAATGCAACATAATAAAGTCAATATCATCAAGTCATAGACTCATCAAAAAGTTACTCAATGTGTTCCTTATCCTCATCTATCGTATACATCTTTCCTCATGTATATTTTTTTGTTCTTCATCTCTTTTCCACTTTTATTTAGATGTCTCGGTGTAGTAACTTACAAGATAAGTGTTGTCAAACTAGTTGACATCAATGACAACATAATACTGATTTAATCATATTCCATATCTAATCAGCAACTTCTCAATGATCTTGCAATCATAGATCCTTCAATCAGATTCCAAATCAGTTGTAGTCCAACACCTACTAGCCCGATGATAGGTAGATCCCTTCTTTGTTTTTTGTATGTTTATGTGGTATTTCCCTTGATTTTTCTTCACTTGGGGGCATCTTGTAGTGGAAACATAATCAATGGAGTTGTTTATGTTTCCGTTCAAGCCATTGCTCCTTTTAAACTATTAGCAATGACTTTAACATGGGGGCATACACTCTGCTCACTTTTTCACAACACACACTTTCAATAAATATATTTTTCAAGGAACTTTTCTCCCTTTATGGATTAGTGACTAATCCTTAAAGAATAGATTTTTATCTTATAGGATCTCTTGATCCCTTCAGTTTCAAATTTTTAAAGTTTTAATCCCTTAAGGTCAGAGGTGTCGTTAAGGCTGGATCTCTTTTTGTTTTGGCTTTTCTCTTTTGGAATAGAATATTCTTAAGGGTGAATCATTGATGGGTTGACTAGTGAGTAGCCACATTCACTAGGCGGTTCAATTCCATCTTTCTAGTTACATTGTTTCCTTGTGTGATTCACAATGGGACATAAGTTCTCATTGGGTGAGGTAATCACACCCTCTTCTCTCATTTTTCTATAGATGTCTCTCTTATTGTAATCTTGGAGTTCACAAAGACTTAAGTCCCTAGGGGTTTGAGGATTCCTTTGTCCCTTTGATTTGAATAAGATTATCTTTTTTGTTGTGATCTAGTTTACCAAGAGTTTGCATCGAGTCCATACTCTTGCTAAAATGGGGGCTAAATGTATCATCAGAAAATATAAGCACTTCCATTTAGGACTGACTTATCCCTCCAAGTAAGTGGTCTGGGTCATGTCAAATTCCTTTAATGGGTCTTTGAATTGGATCTATCTTTTTCGCCTTATTCTACTTCTCTTTCCACCTATTTCCAGCCTGTTTCTAGCACCTAGTCCTGAGAAATTGATATTCTTGACCTCAGGGTCAAGTTTGACCTTCTGGATCAAGGCTGACCTTGACGCTGACCTGGATAAGAGTTGACCTTGACCCTGACCCTGGGTCTAGATTTCAAGTTTTGTAAGTTTTTGGATTTCGAGCTTCAAAAAGTTTTATTTCCCGCTTTTGGGTCAGCTGTTTCAGATTTCAGAATGGTAGACTCTTAAATTATATTTAATCTAGGTCTGTTAAGGTTTAAATGGGAATTTAATTCTCCTATGTCAGCCTCTCTAGAAATTTGTGCCCTAGACTAGTATAAAAGGAAGCCTTCCTCTCTCATTTCATATATCTCTTTTTCATATCTTCCAATCCATCAATCAAGGGTGAAATCAAGCAATCAAGAAATCAAGAAAGAAGGAGAAGGAAAGAATTCAAGCATTCATTCATCTTCAAGAATTCAATAATTCAAGATCCAATTCATCAAGGAGATCTATTGGTAGCCATTGAAGGATTCAATCTCTATGGAGCCCCTTTGTTGAAGATTTCTTCATCCATTTCCATTCAAGCTTCTTCCTATTCCAAGATCCATTCAATATTGGTGTTGAAGATCTAATGCAATTGATTTGAGACATCCTACATATAATTCTACATTCATTTGGAGCATCCATACTTGCAGATTCAAGGATTCAAATTGGCCACAAGGGTTTCAACATAAGCAAGGTGAATTGTTCCATTTACTTTGTTTATTTCTTCAATTTCAATTACATTTCAAGGTTAATTTCAAAACTGGGGTTTGACCAAGGAAAACCACTAATCCAACAAAAAAAACCATTTTTCTTGTAGGTACAAGTGCGGGACAATGAATTGAAAATCAGATATGAGTACCCTTTTTGATGAACTTCCAAGATTCGCGAATAGATTTTCTGTCGGAATAGTGTAGGTCAAGGTCAACATAAAGGGGTAAGATTGTGCCCTAGGGTAAGATCTTACCCCTATTTTGGGTCAAGGTTGACCTTTCTTAGAACAACAAAAGGTTTCTAGGTTTTCTCTATTTTTGTGTTTCCAGGCCAGATCTGGTTGTAGAATTTCTCGAAACTGAGTACAGACACCAAAAAATAGTATTTTCCAGATCCATCATATTTTGAGGTTATTATTTGTCTTCATTTATATTAATATTTTTTCATTTCATTTCCATACCAGAATATAAGGTTTTCTCCTTTCTTCATATAATCCATCAATTGATTCATTTATGTATTGACCATTTTCTTTGTGGTTAATCAATTTGGATCTTTCCTTTGGTAATTTGGGGTTAAGAAGAAGATCTTACTTTTCTTAATCATATACATTACACACAACATCATTAACTATATTTTATATCTTACATATACATATACTGTCTATGTCTCGGTTAAAGGACTTTAGGCCTTGTTAGAAGCCTCAACCCTATTAGGAGTTGCTATTAAAAAACAAAGATGTTTTCAAGATGAGCTCACTACCCAAACATGCAATATAAAATGATAGCTTTAGATACAAAGGCAAGATACAAAAACCTTTTACCAGGCTGCCAAATAACTTTATTATTCTAATCTAGCTTTATAGGCTCTTCACTTTGATATGCATTACTTTTTTTTATTTTCTTCTTACAACATACAATTTTGCATCATATATCAACTTCTTACAATTATATCTTACTGCATACATGCTTACCACTTTGCATTACATTATTCTTACTTATATACAAGCTATTACAAAATAACTTCATGTCAGCTTACAATACCTTATACTCTTCTCAAATTATAAATTCATTACATGCTGCCTTAGGTTTAATATCTAGGATGTCATACCTAACTAGTTAAGTCATTATTTTGATAAAAAAAATAATCCCTTAACTCAATATAATCATATTCTATCTTCTGCTCTGTTCTGGTTGGCTCAACACTATCTCTGTAAAGCATTAATATCTTCTTCCGTACATGCTATACAGACTTTCACTTTCAGATATAGCTTTGATATACATAGAATGATCTATTTTCAAGTGTGCATGCACTGAACCTTCTTCTGTGAACATCACCAATCAAAACATTCTCTGCAAAGACTGATAATCATTGTTATACTTAGACAATTGTCAAGTCCGCTCATATAGAACTTCTTCCTCTGATCATTTTGTCTTAATGCTGAGTATATGTTTCCATAATGACAACATTCTAATATCCTACTTAGCCAAATTTCCAATAATCTACCCCTTTGTCATTGGTGGTAACATATGGGAAAATTGGCTAAGTCCCAAAAGAATTTACATACAAAATTCAAAAAAGTTTAACATATGGGCATTATAAATTTTTTGTATCATACATGTCTACTTATTTCTCCAAAATGATACTCCCCCTAAGAGTATACTTCATATTATTCCACACACACACACACACACACACACACACACACACACACACACACACACACACACATATATATATATCTTCTACATATATACAATTTTCATACTATATTACTCCCCCTTTGACAACAATGACAAAGGTGTCAATTCTATGAGTATGTCAAAATTTGTTTTACCTCCTTGATCTCAATGCTGCAAAGATGGAAGACTTGCTACAAAATCTATAAAATTCACCTTTATATTTTCTATTTCCTTGTCCCATGTCCTCTTTACTAAGTCAAAAACACTAAGTGATACACATAGTTCGTAAGACTCTATCTCAACTGCCTCAAGTTTGCATTTGCGAACTTTCCATATGATGTCTTTGATGAAAGACATTCTTCCAGTTGATTTTACACATTATTGATCTTCAGTGATAGTTTCTCTCTTAGTAGAGTGAATCTCTTCAATTTCCTCTCTTTTTCATCTAGAGGAAGTCTTCTTTCATCATAGATTTTACTTTATTTCTTCTCAATGTCTGTGATTTTCACATTAGGACTCTACAAATCATTTACTATCACCTACAACTCTACTTCCTTATTCTTCATCTTCTCTGATATTTTTGATGTGTGGCTATGGGATAATGTACACTGGATGTACAATGATTTTCCTCTCTCTAAAAATCTTCTAAAATATTTTATGCATATATCCAAGTTATCCAAATCATTTCTGATGTTCTAACAAAAAAATTGAATTAATTGTGCATCATGGGCTTCTTGAGCTTTGACTGATGCAATATCTAACAAATTAGTGAATTTAGTGTCAAAAGCTTTTATTACCTCTTTAGCTTTATCTTGGCGATCAACCTCACTGACTTGAGCTGATATCACTCCTTGAATTTTGTTGGTTACCTCAAGTAATACTCCTTCCAATCTTTTTACCTTCTTATTCTTTCCAATTATCTTATTTAGTGATGAGATCAACTCTATTTGATCATCGTCCTCAACTTCTTATCCTAAGCTTGCAAAAACTGATTCAATAGGTGGTCTAGATGGAATTTATGTTGTGCTCTTAGTCTGTGAAATAACTTCAGTCTTCTCTTCTTGTACCACATGCTCCTCTTCTGCTATTTTAATCTAAATTTCTTCTTTCTCCTCTTCTATTCTTGTCTCTACCACTTATTATTCCTTATTTCCCACTTCATCATTCTGGTCATTAAATATTTTCAAATTACTAGCATCACCCACTTGGTCATCAAATGGGTTCTCCTCTCTGTCTATTGTGATATTCATGCCTTCAATGTTCATAGAATCATCAATAATGTTGATAGAGGGTGGTGAAACTAGTGATGATTTAGTTTGTTCTTCTTCTTCTACTACATGTTCAGATTCACTAAGTATTTCTCCTGGTCCAGAGCTCATTACCTTTACAATGAATTCCTCAATTTCTTTGTTTTCCTCTTTATAATTACATCCCATTATCAGTACTGTCCTTCTTTTCCTTCTCAGATGTGTACTTAGGTTCATCATTATTTCTCCAAAGTGATCTTCATCCTTAATCTCACAAAGTTTCCTTACATACCTTTCTCTTATGCCTTTATCTTCTTGTATAGCTCTCTTCTTCCTATTTACCAACTTCTCATATACATTATCAGGAATCTTTCCTTTTATATCTTCAAACTTTCAAGATAATGTCATCGCATTAAATTTCTTAAGTGCATTCATGCCAAAAGTTGTTCCTGGTTACCTGCAAAACTTCATTCTTTTCATGTACTTGCATACATGTTCATAAATTCATGCGTTCTTAACCATAGCTTCCTTATATCATATACTAGCTCATATTAACTTCGCAAGGCTTAATTCAACTTATTCTAAATTCTACACTATTCTGATGCTTTACTATAATACATAGTTCATGAAATAAATGCTTAATTGTTGTGAGATGAATTAGGAAATGATTCACACTTACTCTAAAATACTTCACCTATCTAATTTCCTAGTATACTGAGTGTGCTTGCTTGATCTGTAGCTTTAACAAACTCAATTTCCTCTAGGTTACTGCATCTTTCCTTATGATAGTTGTTGGTGTTCACATTTCTCCTAGTATAATTTGCATTTCTTCTAGGATTAGGGTTTCTCATGTTGTTCATTTTAAAATACCTCACTATGTGACCAATGTTATTGCATATCTGATAAACTATTCCATTGTTTCCATATCTCGGTCTTGACTAACTTATTTGTGATCTGCAATCTCTATCAATGTGTCCAAATTTGTTGCATCTATAACACATAACTCCATTTCTTTTGTTCATGTCTCCAATAGGTCTCTTATCTATAGGGTTAGTGTCTCTAAACATTCTACTATTACCATTATCATTAGATCTAGGTTTCTTGCAATTAATAGCTCTATGTCCAAAACCATGACAATTATAACAATAACCAGAGATAGGTTTCAGTTTCTTACCTGTGCAATCTCTTTTCATGTGTCCACAAAAATTTCATGAAAAACATCTACCTTTGAATTATCTTTGCATCTCTTTAGGTGGTTTATCTTGCTTAGGTATTTCTTTAGATTTGTTAGATTCGTTAGGCTTCTTTTCATCTTTATTCTCAGGGTGTTCGGGATCTGGTTCTTTGCACTCCTCAATTTTCTTTGGGAATTTATCTTCAAGGTATCCAAGACCAATTTTATCATAAGATGGTTTTGTTAGAATAACTGAGAGGGGGGTGAATCAGTTAATCACTATCCCAATACAAAATGTATAATCCAAAAAACAAATAATTCAATTTCTGTTGCTCGGTAACTTAAACTACTTTTACTATCTGTGCATTTATTGATTATCAGTCTAAAACTTATAGCAGTTACTGATCAAATCAAATATGACATCAAAACAAACATCACAATCAACACATAACACAAGAGATTTAACTTGGAAACCTTATGAAGGGAAAAACCACCTAGGACCAGAATCCCAAAAATATTCACTCTTTTGAAGCGAGGTCGGTGAAGACCCAACCTTGTTAAAGGTTACAAACACACTGTTAGGTGTTAGAGGATTTAAGACCAACCGTTATCGTACAACCAACAGTCACTCTGGGGTTGACATGATAACAATGTTCATTCTATGAATGATACATAATAAGAATTTCTTAGTCCACTTGGTTAAGAGATTTGACTATTTACAATGGTTAAATATGTAATAGTAGGTGATCTGTCTTAGTACAACTTCAACTGCAAATATACAGATCAATGTTCAGCTCATACAAATCTTTCTGATCAATGTAACATTTTTGCTTCAACAATATATCAACTTACTGTCCGTTGGTAATCACTCTCTATCACTCAGTAATGCTCTGTAGTAGGGTTCTCCTTAACTAGTATGATCAAAATGCATGAAAACTTGTTCATGTGATGATTCTACAATTTCCTTCTCTTTCGGCATCACACTCATTGTGAAATCTTCAGTCTCTTATATAGACATGTAAACCATTTTCTTTTGCTCCATCAGATTTTGCCACTTAATCATCTTCATTGATTTTTCCTCTTAAACATACCTTGACACTTGTGTCAATAAAATGTTTGATTCTCATCCTTTAGATCTTTACCAAATTTTTTCAGTCATCAATCTTCATAACAAACATTATCTGTTACCTCTAAATCATACACATTCTAGCTCATCAATCTTATTAGCTAAACTAATCATTTAGTTCATTCTATTCTTCTCAGTTGAAAAAGAAATATGTCAATAAACACAAGCTTAGTTTACATTGTTCTCGGTATACACTACACTCTGTCGGTGTATAGTGAAATGTTTCATCAACCGACAACATTGCTTTGTGTCTTTCAGCACTTTTCCTCATCATAGATAAATGAAATATAATTAAGTCAATAACATAAATTCATAGACTCATCAATAATTACTCAATGTATTCTATATCCTCATCTATCATATCCATCTTCCTCATGTAGATATTTATGTTCTTCATCTCTTTCACTCCTTTTCTACAGATGTATTGGTATAGTAACTTACAAGATAAGTGTTGTCAAACTAGTTGACATCAATGACAACATAATACTGATTTAATCATATTTCATATCTAATCAATCAGCTTGGTGATCTTAAATCATAGATTCTTCAATCAGGTTTTAAATCAGTTTTAGTTCATCAATCTCTCCCTTTGGCATTGATGGCAACTCAAGTAATATGAAATATACCATACATACCAAACATGTATTCTACAACTCTATGAACAAATGTTGTACAAGATCTCCCTAGCTTAATATGTTTAATCACTACATTATTCACTAGCATTACAAATGCAGCTTTTCCATTCTGCAAATATGATCTTTTTCAGCTCTCGGATTCCTTCTTATGTTCTTAGTAATTGATCTTTAGTGCTCTCCCTTTCTTCAATTTGTCTCTCACTCAGATAGTTCTCATCGGTGCATATTGTTTCATATTGTTTATCTCTCCCTTTGACAATAATGCCAAAGAAACAAATAAAAAAATAGCTCTTCAATAGCCAAGTAACTCTCTATTGTCCAATGCGTACTCTGTATCTCTGTATACTGATATGCCAATTTGTTCCACTTTTCCAACTTTTCACAACCTTAGACATGATCTAAAGTGTGAACTATGCTGCATCAACATGAATGATCTTTTGATAAGATTAGGCTGATGCAACATCTGGATCACCTTAGTAATTGGTAGACAAGGGTCAAACCCCAACTCTAGTCCTCAAGTACTCAAATGTGTCTTTTAGTAGAGCTTTTGTAAATATATCTGCAAGTTGTTCTTTTGATGTAACAAACTCTAGCTTAACTTGCTTCTCCTGTACTTTTTCTCTCAAGTAGTGATACTTAATTGATATGTGCTTTGTTTTAGAATGCATCACTGGATTCTTTGAAATTTTTATTGCACTGGTGTTATCATAGTATATAATCACCAACTCAGTGATTATCTCATTCATACCTTCCAGAATTTGTTTAATATATGAAATGTTTGAACAGTTTGTAGTGGTAGCAACATACTCTGCTTTGGCTGTAGACTGAGAAATGCAAGCATGCTTCTTACTTGTCCAGGTAACAATTCTTTCACCAAAGAAGAATGCTCCTCTGGTGGTGCTTTTTCTGTCATCCACATTTCCAGCCCAATCAGCGTCGGTATAGACTCTGAGTTCAAACTTGCCTTCCTTAGGATACCATAATCCATAGTCTTCTATTTTCTTTAGGTATCTTAAGATTATTTTAGTAGCAATCATGTGTGATTCTATAGGATTAGCAAAAAATATAGCAACTATTCCCACAACATGTGCTATATCTGGTCTACTATGAACTACATACATTAGCTTACCAATCATTGATCGGTACAGTGTCTAGTTTACTTCTGTGGTTTCATCTTCCTTAGTCAGTTTACATCTAGTAGCCATTGGTGTTCCCACAGGTTTAGCATCTTCCATGCCAAATGTTTTCAATACTTCTTTTATGTATTTAGACTGTGTGATGAATATCCCATCACTCTATTGAATCACTTGTAGTCCAAGAAAGAACTTAATCTCTTTGAACATAGACATCTCAAATTAATTCCTCATATCATCAGCAAAGGCTTTACATATTTGATCTTGACCTCCAAATATGATATCATCCACAAATATCTTAGTAATAAGAATTGTATCATCAGTATCTCCTTTCATATACAAATTGTTGTTCACACTTGTTCTTACAAATCCTATACTTAACAAATAAGTATGTAGCCTCTCATACCAGGCTCTCGGTACTTGCTTCAAACCATATAAAGCATTATGTAATCTACATACCATTTATTTCTTTTCTAGATCAATGAACCCTTCAGGTTGTTCTATGTAGACTTATTCTTCAAGTATTCCATTCAGAAACACTGACTTGGCATCCATTTGATATGCTTTGAATTTTTTTGTGTGCAGCATATGCAAGTAGCATTCTAACTCCTTCCAATCTAGAAATAGGTGCAAATGTTTCACCATAATCAATTCCTTCCTCCTGTGCATATCCTTTACATACCAATCTAGCTTTATTTCTGGTTACTTCTCCATTCTCATTCTGCTTCTTCCTGAATATCCACTTAGTACCAATAACATTCTTATCTTTAGGTCAGGGTACTAAGGTCTAGGTTTTGTTCTTCTCTATTTGTTCTATTTCTTCCTTCATTGCATTAACCCATTCATCATTCTCTAATGCAACTTTTACATTTTTCGGTTCATAATCACAAACTAGACATGTACCTTGTCTTGGTTTGCTCCTTGTTTGCATGCCAGCTTGTTTGTCTCCAATGATTTGTGATTCAAGATGGTGTCTTCTGAAAAAACTCACCAGTATCCTATCTCTCCTTTCTTATTCATCCTGTGCAGGTTCATTTGCTTGCTCGGTAGGGTCATCCTGCTCATCGATTTCTCTTTCCTGTTGTTCGGTATTGTTTTCCTGTTCACCGGTTATCATAGGCTCCAACTTTGGTAAATACTCTAGTTGTTAAATGTAAGTGAATCTACTGTAGTCTTCCATTTCCTTTGTATTTTCCTCTATGTTCTTTTCATCAAACTCATCAACTCTAACATTAGTGTTAATCTCTATTGAGCATTTAAGGTTGTCATTAATATCAAAGGATAGTAAACAGGTCGGTCGGTTACTTATATTGAGTTGGTCGGTAACCAGAAGCAAGACAGAGTAGTCGGTAAAGTCTTTACACCGAGCATCACATAGTTTACCAAGCACAAGAGACACTAACACCGATGGTCAGTAAACACCGACCATCGCAGTATACACCAAGAAGTTTATACAGTGTTTATTGATGATCACAGAAAATGGCATAGTAATCTGAAATGGCACATTCTTCTATGCAGACGGTTACAACAAATCATAAAATGGTTTACCAAGATTGAGGAGAATTTATTGTAAAAGATACTCATTAAATGTAATGTTTATCTTATTGTAATAGTTGATCTAGGTTAATTTTGCACCGTAGATCTTAGGGTTATGATTATTTTTGTAACCTAATTTTTGCTAAAGTGGCAAAAAGAGAACACTATATATTTTGTATGTTCACACCATTTTATGAGGTTGGTGAACTAATATATATGAATCATGGAGCACTTGAAGACATTGCCTAACTTCAAGACAATCAGTTTACCGAGAAGAATAGAGTACAGAGGATATAAGATTAAGCAGAATCAGAGAAGGCTACCGAGCAGAACAAAGCAGAGAATCATCACAGTCAAGGTGATATTTTATGAGCATCTATTAATCTATTTTCAGACAATTGAGTTGTCAACTAAGAAGATAATTGCCTATTACTTTTTGACAATTGTAGTAGAGTTTTTGATAAAATCTCTTAACAGAGTAGACTTAACAGTCTTATGTAAATCTCTTAACCAAGTACACACTTCATTAGTGTTGTTAAAATCCTATAACTAGGTAGATCTAGATGATCTAATATGTTACTCCTAACAGGGTAAGATCACCAGAAGTGATCAAAAACTTGTAGCCTTAACAAGCAAACCTTTTCTATCTGTAGTAGTGAAGAATTTGTGGGTGTCATCCCCACCGCAGTTTTTACCTTCTTACAAGGGTTTCTGCATTACCAAAATACTTGTGTTATGTGATTTTCATATTGATTTCATGTTGTTTACTTTCTTAAGTTAACTAGATGATTGATTTATGCAATTATATTCAAGTTATTTTGATCAGTTATCACAGTATATAGTTATAGATCTGAAAGGTTTTTACAAGTAAAGTTTTTGAAGGCACTGATTCACCCCTCCCCTCTCAGTACCCATCTCTCCTAATTCCAACAATTGGTATTAGAGCTCAGTTCTCTTGTTGAACAGACTAATCACTGAAGTGTAAAGATCTAAGTTATGGAGAGATACAAGCTTGACAAGACTATTGAGAATCAGAAGATAAAAATACAGATGTTTGTGGAACAGTATAAACAAGCGAAGGAAGAACTAAAGAAATTACTGGTTGAAAGGAAGAACCTTGCAATTTAGTTGAATGAAATTGGTTATCATGAAGAACCTATTAATGAGATATTTGGTCATATTGGATCAAGCTCTGGAAGCATCTCTGATGGATCTAAAAGCATAATCTTTGATTTGTCTAAAAAGAATCAACATCTATCCGAGCAAGTGAAAGCACTTCAAATCGTTCATGAATCTCAGATGGTGAGAATGGTGGAAATCATGAACAATGCTAGACAAGCTGAACAAGATCAGAATCTAGCTATTGAAGACCAAAGACTGATGACTAAACAACTCCAAGCAAAAGAAAGTGAAATATAGAGACTCACTGATCGACACTTCCAAGTATCAAATCAGATGATGACAATTAATCAAGAAATGAATTGAGTAAATGGAGAATTATCAAGAAGACTTGAAGATGTTGCAATACTTAGAGAAGATAATGAAAAATTGAGAAATGAAATAAAGATATAAAAGAAACATAATGAAATGATGAAGATAGCTGAGGATAGTGCTAAAAAGAATGATGATTTCCTTACTAATCAAAGAAGATTTGGAAGTAGAGCCGGTATAGGCTACACTGGTGAAGGAGAATCATCACAACAAGCTGAAAAAGTCAACAACAATCAAATTCAGAAGCCTAAAGTGTTGACATGTTATCACTATGGAAAACCAGGACATACATCTAATGTGTGTAGAAGCAAAGCACAAGGTAAACCTCCTATCATTCCTAAATTCAATGGATATTGTTATTACTATGGTAAGTTTGGACATCCAGCTTATGAATGCAAAGCTAAATAGAATGACATTGCTAATAATACTACTGAGGAGAAAATATGCTATACTTGTAATAAGCATGGTCACACTGCAAGGGACTGTAAGGAAAAAATAAAACAAGTCTGGACACCTAAAGAGAAAACACAGTGAAAGCCATATCAACCGAAGAGACAAGGAAATTCATATGTTTGGGATTATAATACATGGACTAGTTGTGCTGTATGTGGTCGGTATGGACATATTGCAGCAAACTATTACAGAAAGAGTCCTATTGGACAATCAAAAAACTGGACAAATGCTAGAATGGCATGTATGCACTATCACAAGGTCGGTCATTTAAGAAAGAACTATAGAGACTGAGCACCAGATGAAAACCATATATTTGAGAGTGGATATAACATTGTAGAAATTATGAAGTTAAGGAACACAATGTGGAAGAAGGCATCTAATGAGAATGCTGAGTCAATTAACACTGTTGGTGAAACCTCATCCACTGGATTAGGTGACATCGGTACCTCCACTTAAGATGACAAAGGTATGTGTGGAACTGACATTTTAAATGATCACATTTTACATACAATTCCTTATATAAGATGTACAAATACCAAATCTGCATGAATAAAGATGCACTATGGTTTATGTGTTATAAGTTTACAAATGTCACACAGTCGGTAAAAGAAGAAATGTGAGTTGGTTGCCCGTTGGTAATCACTATACAAGGTTAACCGACAATAGTACAAATCGATGAAGAAATTATATGTCAACTGAGTAAAGGAAATTGTAGACATTACCGAGCTGACGACTATTTCATACTGAAAGTTAGGTCACACATTTAATGCACTAAAGTTTGAGTGGGAATATCAAAAAGCCTATATATATACACATGAAACAGAGCTCATTGTTACATTGCGATTTCAAAGAAAAGAGACTTTATAGAGAAGAGTTCGAGCTAAAGATTTTTAGAAAAGATTCAAAAGTTATTGTAGATCAAATCGACAACAATTCTTTGATGATATCGAGTAAGTTCATCTACCTACCGAACACTGGTTATCTATTGCTTGCCGAAACCCTAGAAACAATTTATGGCATCAACATCGAATGCAAGCAAATCAAAAAACATTGAAGAGGAAGTATAATTAATTGTAAGGGCACATTTCATCGAGGACAAATTCAAACCACATCCCAAGGTCGTAGCACAAACAGATGATATGGGCACATTTTGGAGTATTCCAGATAGGGTTTTATTAACAGAAGATGTTAGGGCCTATATTCACTACAAAATCGGTGAAGTATGTGATTTTGAGACCATTGTTGCTTATCAACAAGTTTGTGGACTAGATGGAAAGATAAAATCTGAATATAAGAAGATTGGGGAGTCAGGGTTATTGTGTTTTACATACTTCTCGCAATCTTTAAAAAATGACTGGATAAGAATCGTGCTGAGTAGATTTCATGATGGAAAATTTTGGTTGGACAAACCTATTGAGGTCACAAAGAAGATTATCAGTAGGGTAACTAGGTACCCTACAACTGACAAAGCCAAAGCCTTTCGAAGTTCATCTCATCCCAACGTTGAAAAGAACATTGGAGCTCAATGGGACGATAGGGCACTGAAAATATCAACCATCAAAGACCCAATGGTAAAATTCACAGCACATGTCATCAGGTATAAGATATTTCAATCTAGTAGACCAAATAGTGTACCCTGCAGCACCATGGACATCGCATATAAAATTGTGAAGAAAGATCACCAGGTAGATCTTGCCGAACTGCTACTACACCAACTACAAGATAATATGAAGACAATAAAAGAAAATAATTCCAATACATGTAAGTACAGATCACTACTTGTCTGTACATTTCTCTATTTGCAAAAAATATGTACCTGGTATCGGTAAAGTAAACTGGCAATCAGACAAATTGATAACTGCACAAATTGGTGAAATGATGCAAAGTCTAGGAGATAATTGAATAAGGAATTTAATGCATATTTCAAGGAATTTTAGGCAAAAATGCAACAAAGGAGTAGAATTCCAAGGGAATTAGTGAGAAAATTTGAAGATGACATATGTTTTGTAGTCAGCACAGACCACTTTATGATAAAGGCAGTAGAACCAAGAACAAAATGGTTAGCACCGATGGGATACAAAATGAACCATGATTTCACTTTGAAATCTATTAATGCATTGCTAGCATTACCGATAGACATCACTGCTAGTAGGTTTGGCGTATATGAGGAAGCTAAGTCACGAATCACTACAGACATAGAGATTGGAAAAATGTCTAGAAGGGCGATGAAAATGAGAAAAGATCTCACAAAAAAATATGGAAATGCATCTGACTCATCTAAGGAGTGATTAGTTAAAGAAACAACCAAAGGTTAGTTACAGTTGGCTGACAAGCCCTATGATAGTGAGGAGACCGAGTTAGACAAAGAAAAGGATCACACACCAGTTCCTCCCACCAATATTGAATAGGAAATGCAGTTACCAGAACCTGAAGGAGTAAGGACATGTTTGTCAACTACAACACATCCTATTGAGAGAGAAGAAGTAGTAAAAGTAGCAAAAAGAAGAGCAGCTACACCAATGAAGAAATACATAAAGAGAAAGAACATGAAAGTTGTTGAGACACTGAAGAAAAAGAGGAAATACATAAGAAGTAAAGAAGATATAGAGGAGACTGACACTAAAAATGATCCTAATCAATTCAAGTTAGTTTGTAATAGGGAAAGTACAATAGAAGAAATAATTGAAGATATTATTGAGAATGGAAATCTTACAGATCCAGGCATATGAAAATTTGACAAAATGTCAATTAAGGACAAGACAAAGCTAGAACATGCTATCATCCAGATGATGATTAAATTCAAGAGAGTACCAATGGAATTTTCATGTCAATTGTCGAAGGAACTTGATGAAAAAAATAAATGAAAGATGGGCTATTGCACTAGATACAGAAAAAAGGCAAAGGGAATGATCATTAAGTCATGCAACCTCACACTTTAGCTATTTTGTTGTAAGTGAATACATGACAAAGTATCAGGCTAGATTTCTAGTCAAGAATAGAGCTATGTAGATAATGGATGAGAATGTGGATGTCACATGTGATTCTTTGTGGACATCAATTTTGAAAGCATAAGAGAAAGCTGAATAGGAAGCATTCTTGAAACTATCTAAGAAGAGACACAGTTCAAAAGGTAAATGTATTTTCATCGAGGATAACAAAGGAAAGAAAATAGAGGACACTGGTATATCAGTTATTGAGGTAATTGATATCACCAAACAAAAGGAAGAAATAAGAATTTCATAGGATGCACTGGATCAAGTAAAGATCCACTTGCAAAAGAAAATTGAAGATGATGCACTCATTGAGGACATCACTAACGGTGATCCTGATGACGAGGATGATGAAGATGTGACAATTGCACCAAACAAAGATGAAGCACTAGACACTGATAGTGTGTTCACATCTCTACTGGGTGAACTACCTATACTTGTAGAGGTAGTTGAAATACTTTCACAAGTACAACCCGATGCCTCTCATCCCAAGAAAAATAAAGATACAACAGGGATACAAGCACCTGAGCAACCTGTAGAGACAAATGAGCCTACCAAAATAGAGGCACAGTCTACAAAAACAAAGGAACTAGTAGAAACAAAGTCGACCGAGGTGAACCCACCTGACACTACAAGTGAGACTCCCACACCATCTACCGAGGAGTAGAAGAAGGATGATATGGTGTCAATTGGGAAGGATACTCTGAAAAGTGGAGAAAAAGCTATTGTTATTAGTGAGAAGAAGTCACCTCTTGCACAAAAGAAGAAGAAGAAGAAAGCCAAAGGACTGGTCACCATTGATGAAGTCATAATTATACCAGAATGTGACCCAAGAACCCTAAGCCCTAAGGAACTTAGTAGATATGGGGAGCTATGTTCAAGGAAAGAGGCACAAGAGAAGTTAAGGCAAGAACAAAAATGTAAAGAAGTGTTAAATGATGTGAGGGATATTCTGCAACAGATAGTATCGGAGACAAATATTGATGATAATAGTCCCATCATAGATCAACTTGCTACACTCGCTGACAAAATCAATGCCCCTGATACAGATGCAAATAAAAGAATAGAAGAAAGGGTAGAATCAAAGATTTAGGACAAATTGGCAGAAAGGATTAGCACAGAAGTGGCACTAAATAAAGTTAAAATTATCTGAGATCATTATTGAGGTAAAATCTATCACCTAGATAATTTGTCAATTTCTAATCAAGCTTTGTACTTTAGACACCTTTACTGTAGAAGTCAGTGAAAAGATAAAAGGTTTAGAAGCAGAGATACAGTTGAGTACACAAGCAGCTATCGCCAAGCCAACTACTTTCTTAAAGCATATTCACCAAGTTCAAGAACTCTGGTGGCTGATAGCAGATTTAAGAAAACAAGAAGCCACATCACCGATCAGGTTACAGAGTTACAAATAGAACTCATTCCTTACCTAAAATTTTTTGAAGCACATATTGTCAAAGCTGAACAACTTGTAGCAACACTAGAGATTTCGGTGTTGGATAATATCTTTGACATGCATGCACAAGTCAGTCTTGAGCATATTGCTCTTACCAACTTGAAAGAGGAGTGGGACAACCTCTTGGAGTCTATAAAGAAAACCCATCAAAACATTTTTGATAAGATGTAAGCATATATTCTATTTTTCTTTGCATTTGGCATTATTATCAAAAAGGGGGAAAAACATGTATATGCCAAATAAGTATAGTTTTGCTATGTATATTACATACTACCAGGAGCATGCACCGAGGGGGAGTACTTTGTACTTAGAAATTTTTGTTGTGGATATGAATATGCATATGGAAGAGACATAAGGAATATATAGAAACATTTTGTCTATATACATTCGAAGTTTTGATACTAATGCCAAAGGGGGAGATTGTTAATCTCTATTGAGCATTTAAGGTTGTCATTAATATCAAAGGATAGTAAACAAGTCGGTCAGTTACTTATATTGAGTTGGTTGATAACCAGAAGCAAGACAGAGCAGTCGGTAAAGTCTTTACATTGAGCATCACACAGTTTACCAAGCACCAGCGACACCGACACCGACGGTTAGTAAACACCGAGCACCGCAGTATACACCGAGCAGTTTATACAGTGTTTATCGATGATCACAAAAAATGGCATAGTAATCTGAAATGGCACATTCTTCTATGCAGATGGTTACAATAGATCATAAAATGATTTACCAAGATTGAGGAGCATTTATTGTAATAGATACTCATTAAATGTAATGTCTATCTTATTGTAATAGTTGATCTAGGTTAATTTTGCACCGTAGATCTTAGGGTTATGATTATTTTTGTAACCTAATTTTTGCTAAGCAGAAAAAATAGAACACTATATATTTTGTATGTTCACACCATTTAATGAGGTTGGTGAACTAATATATATGAATCACAGAGCACTTGAAGACATTGCCTAACTTCAAGAAAATCATTTTACCGAGTAGAACAAAGTACAGAGGATATCAGATTAAGAAAAATTAGAGAAGGCTACCAAGCAGAACAGAGCAGAGAATCATCACAGTTAAGGTGATATTTTATGAGGATCTATTAATCTATTTTTAGACAATTGAGTTGTCAACTAAGTAGATAATTGCCTATTACTTTTTGACAATTGTAGTAGAGTTTTTGATACAATCTCTTAATAGAGTAGACTTAATAGTCTTATGTAAATCTCTTAATCGAGTACACACTTCATTAGTGTTGTTAAAATCCAATAACTAGGTAGATCTAGCTGATCTAATATGTTACTCCTAACAGGGTAAGATCACTAGAAGTGATAAAAAATGTGTAGCCTTAATAGGCAAACCTTTTCTATCTACAGTAGTGAAGAATTTGTGGGTGTCATCCCCATCATAGTTTTTACCTTCTTACAAGGGTTTCTGTGTTACCAAAATACTTGTGTTATGTGATTTTCATATTGATTTCATGTTGTTTACTTTCTTATGTTAACTAGATGATTGATTTATGCAATTATATTCAAGTTGTTTTGTTCGGTTATCACAGTATATAGTTATAGATCTGAAAGGTTTTTACAAGTAAAGTTTTTGAAGGCACTGATTCACCCCTCCCCTCTCAGTACCCATCTCTCGTAATTCCAACAATTAGTGCTTTCAATCATTTTATTAGTAGTTTTATTTAGACACTTATATGCTTTTCTTTTATTAGAGTATCCTAGAAATATCCCTTCATCGCCTTTTGAGTCAAATTTACCATTTCTCTCATCTTTTAGAATAAAACATTTTCTTCCAAAAATTTTGAAATAACTTACAGTAGGTTTGTGTCCAAACCACAACTCGTAGGGTGTCCTGTTGGTGTCCTTCTTCAGTTGAACTCGGTTAAGTACATAAACAGTTGTACTGACAGCTTCCCTCTAGTATGTCTGAGAAACATTCTTTTGTACCATGAATGTCCTAGCACAATCAACTATTGACCTTTTCCTTCTTTTAGCAATCCCATTTTGCTAAGGTGTCCTTGGTGCAAAGACCTATCTTTTAATACCGTGCTCATTACAGAAATTAGTAAATTCATCAAAGATAAATTCACCTCCTCTATCATATCTTAGGCATTTCAATTCCTTACCAGTCTCTTTTTCTACCTTAGATTTATACCACTTAAACATCTTAAATGCTTCAGACTTTTCTTTTAAGAACATAAAAATCATCAATCTAGTATAATCATCAACAAAAAAAATAAAGTACCTATCACCATAATAACTTTGAGTTCTCATAGGACCACATAGATCGGTATGAACCAACTCAAGTATCTTCTTTGTTGAGTAATCCTTACTTTTGAAACTAGATTTAGTCATTTTCCCTTTCTGACATTCATGACACATAACATGATCAGGTTTTGACAAGTTAGGGAGCCCTCTAACTCTTTTCCTTTTACTGATCTTAATCATGTTATCAAAGTTCACATGACATAACCTTTTTATGCTAGAACCAAGAATCTTCATTTTTCATCATCAAGCAAGAAGACTAATCAGTATCAAGATAAAATAGATTACCTCTTGATTGTGCTCCAGTTCCAACTAGTCTTCCTCCATCATCAAATATTTTCACTTTCTTTCTCTCAAAAGAAACTCGGTGACTTGAATTATTCAGTTGTGCCACACTTAACAAGTTATAGTTCAGTCCATCTACCTAATAATAATTATCACATTTTATCATATCATTTATCATTAAGGTTCCTTTACCTCTTACCATACAAGGTGTGTCATTACCCATCTTAACTAATCCTCCATTTTATTCTTCAAGTTGATCAAACTTCTCCTCATCATCAGTCATGTGATGTGTACAGCCACTATCTATGATCCATGTATTATTTTTGTTAACTTTAGAGATCAGTGTTGTTTCTTCAAGTTTTTCTTCTTCTTCCTCTAAGTCATCTTTCATAGCAAAAAAGAAAACTTCTACATCATCATTAGAATCAAATTTAGATTCATTATCCTCAACTATGAAACATACATTTTTTCCTTTGTCATTGTTGTCTAGGTTATCTTTGTTGTGTCAGTAGCCTCTGTTGAATCTTCTCCCATAGCTTCCTTCAGATTGGTCTTTGGTTCTTTCATCATCTTTCTTATGTGGACATCTAGTAGCGATGTGGCCAACCTATTTATAGTTAAAGCATGCCAAAGGTAGCTTACCTCTATACCTTCCTTTACCTTTGGATAATCTTCTATCCATAAGAGCTTCAAGTTCATGAAGCTCATCATCGGTATTACTGTCACTATCACCATTTTTATTATTCCTACTAGACTTACTAATCTTCAGAGAAGACATAAAAGTGGATTCCATAGATGGTACAACACTGTTATCAAAGTTATTTAACTCAAAGTTTGTAACTTTACCAATCGGATTGTCAAGTGTAAGTACATTAGTAGATGTAGACCTTGTTTCTTGAATAGAAGATATTCTGATTGCGTAAGCCGACAGTAAGGTTCTGAGTACTTTGCTTACAACTGTTTCTTCACTAATGACTCCATCAGATGCTCTAATAGCATGTACTACCTCTTTCAGTCTATTTGTGTATTGTACAATATTCTCACCTTCTTTCATCTTCATATCATCGAATCTACCCCTTAGGCTTTCTGCTCTAGGTCTTTTGACATGCACATCTCCATTGTAAACTTGAGAAAGTTTATCCCACATAGCTTTAGCAGTAGTGTAGCTTTTGATATCTTTAAATTCGGCATCGGTACAGGTAGCAACAATTTCCATCATAGTAACATTGTGTTCATGCATATCTTTTAGTTGATCAAGTGTCAGGGGACCTGGTGTTGGTTCTATATATCCATTCTCCATCAATTCTAGTGCAGCATTCCCAATTCTAGATATGTGAAATTCTCTTTGTTCAGCTTTGGCACTTCCCTCTTATACATTTTGAGATCTTTTTGCTGAAGTCCTTAAAACTCTATTCAAAGCAACCAACGCTCTAATACCAATTGTTAGAATAACTGAGAGGGGGATGAATTAGTTAATCACTGTCCCAATACAAAATATATAATCCAAAAAACAAATACTTCAATTTCTACTGCTCGGTAACTTAAACTACTTTTACTATCTGTGCATGTATCGATCAAATCAAATATGCAATATGTAAATATGACATCAAAACAAACATCACAATCAGCACATAACACAAGAGATTTAACGTGGAAACCCTATGAAGGGAAAAACCACTTGGGACCGGAAACCCAAAAATATTCACTCTTCTGAAGCAAGGTCAGTGAAGACCCAACCCTATTAAAGGTTACAAACACACTGTTAGGTGTGACCTTGTTAGAGGATTTAAGACCAACTGTTATCATCCAACCAACAGTCACTCTACAGTTGATAGGATAACAATGTTCATTCTATGAATGATACATAATAAGACTTTCTTAGTCCACTTGATTAAGAGATTTGACTATTTACAATGGTTAAATATGTAACAATAGGTGATTTGTCTTAGTACAACTTCAATTGCAAATATACAGATCAATGTTCAGCCCATACAAATCTTTCTGATCAATGTAACATTTCTGATTCAACAATATATCAACTTATTGTTCATTGGTAATCACTCTTTGTCGCTTGGTAATGCTCTGCAGTAGGGTTCTCCTTAACCATTATGATCAAAATGCATGAAAAATTGTTCACATGATGATTCTATAGTTTCCTACTCTTTTGGCATCACACTCATTGTGAAATCTTCAATCTCTTATATAGACATGTAAACCGTTTTCTTTTGCTCCAAATTTTTTGACTTAATCATCTTCATTGATTTTGCCTCTTAAACATACCTCAACACTTGTGTCAATAACATGTTTGATTCTCATCCTTTAGATCTTTCCTAAATTTTGTCAGTCGTCGATCTTCATAACAAACATTATCTATTACCTCGAAATCATACACTTTCCATCTCATCAATCTTATTGGCTAAACTAATCATTTAGTTCATTCTATTCTTCTCAGTTAACAAAGAAATGTGTCAGTAAACACAAGCTCAATTTACACTGTGCTTGGTATACACTACACTCCGTCAGTGTATACTGAAATGCTTCATCAACCGACAACACTTCTTTGTGTCTTTTAGCTCTTTTCCTCATCATAGATAAATGAAATATAATTAAGTCAATAACATAAAGTCATAGACTCGTCAAAAAATTACTCAATGTATTCTATATCCTCATCTGTCATATCCATCTTACTCATGTAGATATTTATTTTCTTCATCTCTTTCACTCCTTTTCTACAGATGTATCAGTATAGTAACTTACAAGATAAGTGTTGTCAAACTAGTTGACATCAATGAAAACATAATATTTATTTAATCATATTACATATCTAATCAATCACCTTAGTGATTTTAAATCATAGATTCTTCAATCAGGTTCTAAATCAGTTGTAGTTCATCAGGTTTTTAGTAAGATATTTGTTCTTCAATATTTTCACTACTGGAATATAGTTTCTCAAGATTTTGTTTAGACTGAGTTAGTTCTCCTTTTACAATTGTATTGTACTTCACAAGTTCAACATACTACAATTTTGTTGTCTCAAGTTTAGATGTCACTTTGGTAAGTTTAGATCTCAGATATACATTTTCAGATTTCAGATTTGACTCATTTTTGTTGTTATCATCTTTCAAGCTTAACTTCAGATCTACAAACTTTAGTTCATGTTTAAGGATCTCATTTTCTTTCTTTAGTTTCAAAACTTCATCACACTCATTGACTTGACTTGTAGGTTCTTTCTTTGATTTCAGATCTTCTATCTTTTCTTTTAGTTTCTCAATGTAGTCTTTTGCATTGTCATATTTGTCCTTTAGAGTATCTCTTTCTTCAGTTTTAATATCAATCTTTTCAAGAGCTTCATCAAGATTTTTCTGCAACTAATCCATATCCATAGAGATCCTACTCAAGTTGTTAGGCTTTCTCTGAATAACTTTGTTTTGAGTAACTAAGCTTTGATACCAATTGTTAGAAATAGGAAATACTGAGGGGGGGGTGAATCAGTATTTCAATTTTTTTTACTTTTGCCCAATTATAGATATATGAAATTAACTTGGAGCTTTCATAAGAAACTAAACTAATTAAATTGAATAACAAGCATAACAATAAAATGAATGAACTCATAACACCATATTTGTTCTCGAGGAAACCGTAGCCAAGTGAAAATCCCAGTGGGGATGGTACCCACAACTGATCCACTAATCAAAAGTATCTGGCTAAGGATGTTGACCCTGTTAGGAATCTATTACATGGGTGAACCCACAATAGTGGGCTACACTTTTTTGCTTGAACGAACACTGAACTCTACATTTTGAAAAAAAACTTTCATATTTAGATGCATATAGTCATTAAACCGTTTGAAATTGAAAGATGAAGTAAAATAGTCTTTTAGGATTTTCTATCTAGATTCTAAATATAATTTTTAATTTTATTTTTTAATTGATTTGAATGATTTTTTCATTCTCCTGTGAAAATTGGTATGTTGCTGAAAATGTCATTTTCAAAGAGTTACATTATTTTCATAGAGCACAACTTTTTTTCTAAAATAGATATCAATGTGATTCTTTCAAATTTAGTTTTGTAACATCTGTACAGAGGGCATGCAATTAGTTTGATGACATTATTATGATTATTGCATATTTTATTAATGTTTGAAGTTGACTAAACTGTAATTTTGACATACTTTGACTACATAGCTTATAAATTGTCGTGTATTTGTCCAATTTCAATTTTTTTAATATAAAGAGACCTTCAATACCTAGGGCATAAATATTTTTTACAATTTTTTTTCTCTCATTTACTATTTTTCTATAAGCGTCAAACATAGAGGTAAACATATGGTGAAATATCTATGTTTAGTAAAACTAAAAATAAAAATTCATAATAAACTTAATATATATCAACATTATAATTAGTGAAAAAAAATTATGAGTAGTACCTTACTACATAGATAGGTTTGTCAAATAGATTCATTTGATCTACGAAAAGATAAAGTCGAAGTGATTTTTTGTCAGCATTTTAATAGGTGCGAAGGAGACTCCATTGTACATATGAATGAGTATAGATGTTATATCAATGTTTTTTTTAGCTAAGAGGCTTTGAGCTAACCATTTGTAATTAATTCCTTTAAATGGAACCTCTCAAGGCTTAAATAATTATATTTTATGAAAAATGTGTTATTTCAGCAAAAATCAACATGTCTAAAAAAGTGTAACCCACTAAAAAAGTGTAACCCACATACATATAGTGTCTATGTCCTCGCTAAAGGACTTTAGGCCTTGTAAGAAGCCTAAAAAATGTTAGGAGTTTCTGTTACAAAGAAAAGATGTTTGCAAGATGAGCTCACTTCCCAAACATGCAATATACAATGATAGCTTCATATACAAAGGTAAGATACAAAAAACTTTTACTATTGTCGAATAACTTTATTATTCTGATCTAGCTTTGTAGGCTCTTCACTCTAATATATAGTAATTGCTTATTTTCTTCTTACAACATACAATTTTGCATGATATATTGACTTCTTACAATTATATCATACTACATACATGCTTACCACTTCATTACATTTTTCTTACTTATATACAAGCTATTACAAGATTATAACTTCCTGTCAGATTACAATACCTTATACTCTTCTCAAAATATGAATTCATTACATGTTGCCTTAGGTTTAACATCTAATAGGGCATCCCTAATTAGTTAAGTCATTATTTTGATAAACAAAATAATCCCTTACCTCAATATAATCATATTCTGTCTTCTACTCTGTTATGGTTGGCTCAACACTATCTCTGTAAAACATTAATATCATCTTTCGTACATGTCGTATAGACTTCCACTTTTAGATGTAGCTTTGATATACATATAATGATCAATTTTTGAGTGTGCATTCACTTAACCTTCTTCTGTGAACATCGCTAACCAAAACTGTCTTTGTGAAGATGGGGTAGGAGTACCTAAGGGTCTTGTTTAGGTCCTAGTTTATTTTGGCTTGTATGTGGTCCTAGCCAACCACCAAGGAATAAGGACTATTGATAAATTCCCAAGTTTGGTGTGATGTGTGTTTAGAGATAAGTGTTCTTAGAGTCTTGAAAGTGGTATGGTTTCAATAGGTCTAGAGCTAAGTCCTAGAAAAGTCAACTTGGGTCAAATTTTGGCTATGACTCCAAAATGGAGTAGCATTAATATTTTTATGATTTTAAGAGTTTTAAGGACCACTGGAATGAGTTAGAGTTGAGCTATGCTAGGTAGGTGAGTGGAAAGACAAGTTTTCAAAAAGTTGTCCAAAAGATGTAAAGTTGCTCATGACAACTTTGCAACTTTACAAAGTTGTCATGACAACGTTTCCTAAAAACTAGAAAAAAGGATCTAATGATCTTCTAAGTCCATCCTAAGGTTCCTAACATGTGGGTACTTGATATATAAGACTAGATAAACCCTAATCTAATAGTTGGAGAAGAGATTGTATGGACCGTGTTCTCGAAACCACACGATTTGACTGTGTTTTGTGTAACAGATCCTTCATCCAGTCACTGATGGATTGAAAGGATTAAAATAATTCATTGAAGATTTTATTTTTGTTATATAATTTCTTTGTGTGGCATTAGTTTAGGTATTTAGCATGACTAGTTAGCATTTTGTAATTTCTTTGTATTTCACTGGTTCACTGCCTAGTTTAGTGCCAGTCTTCTAAATATGCTCCCCACTTGACTTCCCATGGTTGAAATTCCATGGCCTCTTGGAATCAAGTAGGGGACATTTTATATATTGTAAATATGGTCTTTGGAGTCTCTTTTTGAAGGAGAGTGAATTTTTCCATCAAGCCCTAGGTGAGTGTAAAGACATTCTAGCTAGGATTTTGAACAGAACAGTAGCAAGAGAGCTTTCTTAATGGATTCGTGTGAACCAATCAAAGGTGAAGAAGTGTATGGGCATGTGTTCTAGTAATGTGAGTGAAAGGATAAGTGCATAGGAGACCAATAGAGAACTTGGAGAGGTCCAAGAAACCAAATTGGGTCACATGCCCTAGAAACCCTTAAAAATAGGGGTTTGGTGACAAATCTATGTACGGACACATTGGGGGTCTAAAACCTAGGAAATATTTAAGCCTAGGAAGTATTTAGAGAGAATACCTAAAGAGATTGGGGTACTGTGGGGAGAAGTTGGGAGTTATAGAAAGAACTCTAAATTTAGGAGGCCTAATTGGGCTAAAAAGGCTACAAGGCCTAAAACATGAAAAACAAGGAAATGATGGAGAACCCAATGAAGAATCCATTCAAGGGGATAAGAATGGAGTGAGAAAACACAAGGAATATTCATAACACTTATTCCAAGTCCCAAGAGTATTTTGGGAGCATTGTGGCTAAATTGAGCCATTGGGTGCATAGTTGGATTGAGAATCTTAGTGGAGAGTTTGAAGTTGGTGGAGAGTTATACAAGAAGATAGGGATCCTAGGAGTGATCCCTAGGTAGGGTAGAAAGATATACCCTAGTAAGACTAGATAATAGGTCTTAGGTAGAGCAAGTGTGCTCTTGAGAGGTAGTGGTCCCCATCAAATTGGTATCAGAGCCAATAAAAGGCTTAGGCATTAAGAAGTGTATGACAGAGGGAAGTGAATCCATAGGAGAAAGAACCATGGTGACCAATGTAGAATTGGCTAGAGATTTGATAGAGAAATAAGAAATGAATAGACTTCTTGAAGAAGTTATAGAAGAAATGAAGCACAAGCTAGAAGAGGTTGTAGATACTGGAGGAAAGATGAAAGAGAAGTTAGATGTGGAAAAAGATAAAGGAAAGGATCAAGTTGAGGAAGACATAGAACCAAAACCTGACCCTCCATTAGCAGAGGAACCTTTCCTTAAAGTCTTAAAGGCACTAAGTGGCAAGGCACTAGAAGGAATTATGGTTTTTAATGGTAGAATGGATGCAGAATTGGTTATGGAGTGGATAGAAGGAATGGAAAATCACTTTGAATGTGATGGAGTTACAAAGGCCCAAAAGGTTAAGATAGCCAAATCAAGGCTAAGACGACAATCACTAACTTGGTGGAAGTTATTGCAAGAAGAAAGAGAGAAGGAAGAAAAGAAGGCAATAGCCAATTGGAAGACTATGGTGGCTAAGGTAAAGGAAAACTATCTTCTGGAAGATTATGACATCCAATTGCATAAGAAAAGGAAAAATCTCAGACAGAGAGATCGAGATGTGGCTGCCTATATAGAAGAATTCCAAAACCTAAGCCGTAGGTCTAGAGTGTAATAAATGGAAAGCATTAAGGTTTCTAGGTATCTAAATGACCTTAGATGGAACATACAAGAAGAGCTGAGCCTCTTTACATTAACTACTATCCATAGTTGTTATTGGATGGCTATCAAAGTGGAGGAAAATTTGAAAAAGAAAGAAGATACAAGTACTAGAGGTAGAGGAAGGGGCAAAGACTGTAGAAGTGGACATAGAGGAGGTTATAGTGGAAGGAGAAATGAGACTAGAGGCCAAGGGGATTCTAATTTTGTTGAACAATCTCATGAGACAAATAGCAAAGGAGGATATAGAGGTATGGTTTCTTATAGTGGTGGAAGAGGTAGATCAGGAGGCTTTGGGAGGATCTCCCATTTTTCTTCCATGAAGTGTTATAACTATGGGCAATTGGGTCACCCTACATATAGGTGCCCTGATAAGCCATCATATTCCCAAGGTGAGAAAAGGATTGTATATGCACAAGAGGAGGACTGTACTTAACAATAAGAGATGAGTTTAGATTCAGAGAAAGGAGAGAATCTCATGTTGAGAAGGATCTTGATCAAAGCACCTACAAAGGATGAACATAAATAGAGGAGGACTCTTTTTAGAGTCAAGTGCAAGATACTAGACAAAGTATGTAGGGTCATAATTGATTCAGGGTTTACTAAAAATGTCATTTCAGAGGAGGCAGTACAAAAGTTGAAACTCACCAAGATTCCTCATGGGTGTCCCTGTTGGAAATATTTAGGAATTAACCAAGTTACTGAGAGGGGAGGGGTGAATCAGTAACTCCAAATTTTCTTTCAATTATAGGTGTATATAGTTTACTTTATCCTTTTGCATATAGAAAGCATGAAACTTAAAAGCATTCACAACAATGACACATAGATTTGGTTACCCAGAAACCTTCCAAAAAGAAAGTAAAACTGGGGTGGGGATGAAACCCACAAAGCTTTAGTACTGCAGTATAAAGTTGGCTGGTTAAGGCTTACAATTGATCACTTCTGATGATCTGCCCTACTAGGAGCAATAAGGATTGCTAAATCCACCCTGTTAAAGGATTTACAAACATACAATGAAGTATGCACTCGGTAAAGAGATTTTACAAAGACTGTTAAGTCTACCCGGTTAAAGGATTTTAGTATTGATTCACCTGTTAGGATGAAATAGTAGATCTCTTGCTTTGCAACTGGATTGCTGATTGAGATTCGCTGATGTACTGATCACCTTCTGTGATGAATTTGTCTTTGTTGTTCCTTATACTGCTGTAGTCCTTTGTAATTCGCTTATCTCGGCCTTTTTATCTCTTTTTCATATTCATTGATTTCATTACATCTTGGCATTGTTACAACATTGTTTATATACAAGTCTAAACAATTAATTACAATTACAAAGTCGGCTTGACAAATAAACATAAGTGCTACTAAGTCGGCCCAAGTATGGTTACACGGTTCCTACAAACTAACTCAGTGACTTTCTGATACTCGACGTCCACTACATTACTCAGCATCATCATGCACTCGGTAGAAGTGAAGGCACAGTTCATACTAACCACTCGGTAGGTTTTGAACTTGGTAAATATTGGTGACTCAGTAGACATAATGTTACTCGGTTTACACTGTCCTGCTCGGTTTGCACTATTCTGCTCGGTTTGCACTGTTCTGCTCAGTTTGCATTGTTCTGCTCAGTTTCCACTGTTCTGCTTGGTTTGCACTGTTCTGCTCGGTTTACACTGTTCTGCTCAGTTTGTACTCAGAATGCAAATAAGTGTTGTCACTAGTGGCAATACTGCTTAATGCCAATAGTCCCTACAAAGTCATTTGGTTGAATAAGGGACAAAATATATTGGTCAATGAACAAGTATGGGTTGAGTTCACCATATGAAAGTATCAAGACATAATACTTTTTGATGTGTTACCAATGGATGCATGCCATCTATTTCTTGGAAGACCATGGTAGTATGACATGGAGACACAACACCATGGAAAGGAGAACAAGTACTCATTCAAGAAGAATGGAGTAACTTACTAGACTCAGTCTTTAATTGAAGAAGATGTAGTGGAGAAGGAATACTCAAATGCACTCCTAATGAGTTGGAAAGAGTTCCTACAAGACATGAAGGAAGGAGAAGAATTTGGCTATCCTATCATGTTGAAACTAAAGGAGGAGGAGTCACCTAAGTATTCATCTATGCCAACTGAAATAAAGAAATTGTTAGACTAGTTCAAGGAGATTATTAGTGAGGGTACACCATCTACATTACCACCAAAGAGAGAAAGTATTCATCTAATTGACTTTGTACTAGGGGCATCATTTCCCAATAAGGTTTCCTACAAGATGACACCAAAAACAAACAAGGAGATAGCAAGGAAAGTTCAAGAAATCTTGGATCAAGGTTTGATAAGGAAGAGTATAAGCCCTTGTTTTGTACCATTTTTTCTAGCACCCAAGAAGGGAGGCACATGGAGGATGTGCACTGACTCAAGATAAATCAACCAGATAACCATTAGATATAGGTTCCCTATCCCTAGGATAGAAGAACTAATGAATTGTCTAGGGGGTGCTAAGTTCTACTCCAAGATAGACCTAAAGAGTGGGTACTATCAAATCAGGATGAAAGAAGGTGATGAGTGTAAATCTTCCTTCAAAACCATAGAAGGTCTCTATGAGTGGCTACTAATGCCATTTGGCCTCACAAATGCACCTAGAACCTTCATGAGTGTCATGAATGAGGTCTTAAAGGACTATATAGGAGTGTTTGTAGTGTTGTATCTAGATGACATATTAGTCTTTAGTAAGACAAAGGAAGACCACATGACACACCTAGAACTTGTATTGAGGAAACTTCAGGAGGAGAAGCTCATTATAAACCTTGAAAAGAGTAAGTTTATAAAACAAGAACTAGTCTACCTAGGATTCGTAGTGTCCCAAGGTGACTTGAAAATGGATAAGATCAAGGTTGAAGCCATTCTTAGTTGGCCTACTCCTAAGACAAGGACTGAAGTTAGAATTTTCCATGGGTTAGCCCAATTCTATAGGAATATTATTAGAAGGTTTAGTGAAATCGATTCACTAGTCCTTTACACCAACAAAGGAGGACTAAAGACAAAGTTTGTATGGCCCAAAAAAGCCAATGAGGGGTTTGAGAGGTTGAAAAAAGAAGTAGCTACCCAACCACTACTGGTTTTACCAAGTTTTGACAAACCATTCACATTGGAATGTGATGTCGGCAACATAGCAGTGGGGGTAGTCCTAAGCCAAGAAGGTAGGCTAGTGCCATTTTTAGTGAGAGGATAAATGAGGCAAAGACTAGGTATTCATCATATGACTTAGAGCTATATGCTTTAGTACAAGCCCTTAAGAAGTGGAGGCACTACCTATTGCCTAAGGATTTTGCATTTTTCACTGATAACTAGGCACTAAGTTACATCAATACTCAAGAGAAGCTTAGTTTGAGGCATATCAAATGGATGGAGTTTTTATAGTCATATACCTTTACAATAAAGCATAAAAAGGGGGCTAATAATAAGGTTGCAGATGCCATTAGTAGGAGGTTATTCACTTTCCAAGAGATACAATTGTAGAGTATTGGAATTGAGGAGTTCAAAGACCTCTACAAAGGAAATGTTTATTTCTCAGAGATCCACAAGGTATGGACTAAATTTGATAATCATTTTCATAGTGAATATGCTTACTATACTTTGCAAAATGGTTTATTGTTTAAGGGTAAGAAGTTATGCATTCTAACAAGTTCCATGAGGGAGAACCTTATCCAAGAGAATCACAATGGTAGTTTGAGTGGATACTTTGGCTTAAACAAGACCTTAGAATTAGTGGAAAGATTCTATTGGTGGCCTAAAATGCAAAAGGATATAAAAAGGTATGTTGAGAAATGTGGAGTGTGTCAAAAGGAAAAGGGGACATCATCAAATGTAGGTCTTTACCAACCATTGCCCATCCCAAATAGACCTTGGGAGTGCATAAGTATGGATTTCATAGTAGGGTTTCCTAGGACACCAACTGGTATGGATAATGTATTTGTGGTAGTAGATAGGTTCAATAAGATGAGTTACTTTATTCCTTGTAAAACTACCCATGATTCCATTCATATTGCCCATCTTTTCTTCAAGGAGATTGTAAGGATACATGGTTTTCCAATAAGAATAGTTGCAGATAGAGATGTGAAGTCCATGGAACACTTTTGGAAGACCCTTTGGAGGAGGTTAGGAACCAACTTGTCTCATAGCTCTTCCTATCATCCTCAAATGGATGGACATAAAAAGGTCATTAATAGGGTACTTGGTAGCTTGTTGAGATGATTGACCAAGGAGTATAGACAAGGATGGGAACAAGTCATTTCCCAAGTAGAATTTACTTATAATGATAGTACAAATAGGACTGCAAAAAGGAGTCCATTTAAAGTTGTGTATGGATTACATCCAAGAGGAGTTCTTGAGCTTAGAGACTTAAAGGGATATGAAGGAATCAGTGGTCATACTGATGACTTTTCTTAGTCCATGAGAGAGGTACACAAGAAGGTAAATAAGAAATTAATGGAGGCCAATCAGAATTTTAAAGCTAAGATAAATGAAGGAAGAAGAGACCTAAAATTTAAGGTAGGTGATTTAGTGATGGTATTCTTAAATAAGGCTAGAATACATAAGGACATACCAAGTAAGCTGCAGATGAAAAGGATTGGGCCATACTAAAATGGTCCCAATGCCTACAAGGTAGAACTAACCAAGGAGATGTCTATTTCTCCTATTTTTGATGTGAAAGAATTGATAAAATATGAAGGGCCAGAGATGAATGATGAACAATAAATTACTAAGGTGATTAAGGATGTGGAAGAACTTAAGGTGTCTGATCAGATCCAACCACAGGTTGACAAGATTCTAGATTCAAGGGTGAAGAAGAAGACTAGACTCAATAACTATATGGAGCACCTAGTGAAATGCAGACACCAACCAGAGTTAGAGGCTACTTGGATTGTAGAAAGTGACTTCAAGAAACATGGCATCAATCAAAAGTTCTTGACACCTCAAGTTCCTTAACTTCCTTGTGACGGGGGTAGAATGGTGCAAGAGCAACTTAAGGTCTTGTTTAGCTCCTAGTTTATTTTGGCTTGTAAGTGGTTCTATCCAACCACCAAGGAATAAGTACTATTGATAAAGTCCCAAGTGTGGTGTGATGTGTGTTTAGAGATAGGTGTTCTAAGAGTCTTGAAAGTGGTCTGATTTCAATAGGACTAGAGCTAAGTCCTAGAAAAGTCAACTTGGGTCAAAGTTTGGCTATGAATCCAAAATTTAGTAGCATTGATATTTTGATGATTTTAAGTTTTTTAAGGACCATTTTAATGAGTTAGAGTTGATCTATGCTAAGTAGATGAGTGGAAAGACAAGTTTTCAAAAAGTTGTCAAAAAGATGTAAAGTTGCTCATGAGAACTTTGCAACTTTGCAAAGTTATCATGACAACATTTCCTAAAAACTAGGAAAATTATCTAATGATGTTCTAAGCCAAACTTAAGGGTCCTAACATGTGGGAAGTGGATATATAAGACTAGATAAACCCTAATCTGATAGTTGGAGAAGAGATTGTACGAACTGTGTTATGGAAACCACACGGTTTGACTTTGTTTTTGTGTAACAGAGCCTTCAGCCAGTCACTGATGGATTGGAAAGATTAAAATAATACATTGAATATTTAATTTTTGTTATATAATTTATTTTTTTAGCATTAGTTTAGGTATTTAGCACGACTAGTTAGCATTTTGTAATTTCTTTGTATTTCATTGGTTCACTGCCTGGTTTAGTGCCAGTCTTGTAAATATGCTCCCCACTTGACTTCTCATGGTTGAACTTCCATGGCCTCTTGGAATAAAGTAGAGGACATTGTATATATTTTAAATATGTTTTGTGGAGTCTTTTTTTGTAGGAGAGGGAATTTTTCCATCAAGCTCTAGATGAGTGTAGAGGCATTCTCACTAGGAGTTTGAACTGAACAGTAGAAAGAGAGCTTTCTTAATAGATTGGTGTGAACCAATCAAAAGTGAATAAGTGTAGGGGAATTTTTTATAGTAATTTTAATGCAAGGAGAAGTTAAGAGGAGACCAATAAATCACCTGGTCAAATCCAAGAAACCAAACAGGGTCACATGCCCTAGAAACCCATAAAAAAGGGGTTTGGTGATAGATCTATGTACGGACACATTGGGGGTCTAAAACCTAGGAAATATTTAATCCTAGGAAGTATTTAGAGAGAATCCCTAAAGATATTATGGGACTATGTGGATAAGTTTGGAGTTATAGAAAGAAATCTGAATTTAGGAGGCCTAATTGCGCTAAAAAGGCTACAAGGCCTAAAACATGAATAGAAAGGAAACAGTGGAGAACCCAAGGAAGAATCCATTCAAGGGGATCAAAATAGAGTGATAACACACAAGGAATAGTAAGAACACTCATTTCAAGTCCCAAGAGTAGTTTTGGAATATAGTGGCTAAATTGAGCTCATGGGTGCATAGTTGGATTGAGAAGCTTAGTGGAGAGTTCTACAAGGAGATACAAATCCTAGGAGTAATCCATGGTTAGGGTAGAAAGATATACCATATTAAGACTAGAGAATAGGTCTTAGGTAGAGAAATAATTCTCTAGAGAGGTAGTGGTCCCCATCAGAAGACTAATAATTAGTGTTATACTTAGACAATTTTCAAGTGTGCTCATACAAAAATTCTTCCTCTGAACATGTTGTCTTAATGCTGAGTATATGTTTCCATAATGACAACATTCTGATACCCTACTTAGCCAAATTTCCAACATTTCTTCCACCAATGATAAGCAGTAGTCAAAAAATGTTTTGATGAATTGAAGTCTCTGAACTACAATATTAATTAGGGAAGCTTGCCACTGTAATCTAGATGTTTTTGCAACCAAATTACAAACATATACTTCACATGTTTTCTGACAACACATTGTAAGTTTTGCATGACTCTATATTTCTAGAGAATTCCTAATCCCTCTCTAAAGAGGTATATGTATTTGGCTATGTTGATTGGAAAAATTATGTATTGAGAGTGGGGGGTAAATCAGTACTAACATATTTGCATCAATTCAATCTTTAATCTTAACCATATAGTTTCATTCCCAATTTATCAATAGTCCTTTCTATATTACTGATATACTATAATTAAAAAAACTTAAAGTAAATAAAAATAACTCATGAAATGATTCACACACCCATAATACATAGATTTTTTATCTCACCGAAATCCATGGTTAGAGGAAAAAACTATGGTGTGGATGGTACCCACAATTGATCATTGTAGCTAAAAGAGTTTTTTGGTTAAGGCTACAAAGTGTCACTTTTTGAGTGACTCACCCTATTAGGAGTGATTGATACATGGTTAAATGTATCTATATTCTTGTTAGGACTACTCCGCTAAGAGGTTTTATCCTACCTATACGATAGTCACCCTGTTAAAGGATTTAAAAATGTTCATACAATGAACTTCAACAATCCTATTATAGACTACCTATTCTCTCTCTCTCTCCCTCTCTCTCTCTCTCATCCTTCAACCCTTTCAACCTTGTTTCACTTATTTCCATTGATTTATATGAGCTTGACCTTAGATTATATGTCAGCTTCGATAACTAACTTCCTTATACTGATAAATATCTTAAGTATCTGATAAATCCTTTATTTTTATGATAGTATTAGTCTCACAATAGTGATGTTTGACATAAATGAAAATAATTATTCTCATATTTCCAACAATTTCCCCCTTTGGCATTGAAGGTAAAAACCCTGATTCTTCTCTGATTCTCAAAATTTTCAAAATCGTGAACTATCAATATATCCCCCTATGATAATTTTCTCTTTTTGTGTTACTTCTCCTTTTGTTACTTCTCCCTTTTTTTCTACTTCATTACTTACTTATCCTTCGTGTTTACTTACTATTACCCAATTTTCCCTGTTCCATACAAATTTGGCTAAATCTATCCCAGGGTCTGCATTTTAATCTTGCCGAGCATCCCTAAAATTTTCATGATTTTATGTCTTGTTTAATGGCCTCTGCAATTCTTTCTATCCCCTGGTCTGTAGTTAAAAAAATTCATAAAAGTGACCATTGTGCCAAAAAAGCCCTAGCAAACCCTAGGCCAGTTTCTATTTTCATGTTACTTTTTCGGCTAGTTAAGTTCCATCAATTTCCACGTGCACTTTATTCCCTTTAGTCGCCATTTCTCTAAGTTCTCCGGTGGTTATCCTTCTGTTCAATGAACTGGCGACTATAGTGGTTCTCTTAGTCTCTTAATGTTTGGTGGTTAAGTCTCAACAATCAGTGACTCAGCGAATGGTTAAATTTTCTTTAGTCGCATGATCGCTTAATGTCTTGGTGGTCTCTTTATGCAGGGGTCCCAATTAGGCAAGATCTACGATTGTCGCTTGATCTCATAGAATCTATCAGAGGCTTGAGATCTTGTGATAGACATCGATCTTCTCTTCAGGCAATGCTTCAACTATTAGCGAGATCCAACAATTGTTGTGAGTTTGCGTAGAGTCTGTCAGAGGCTTGCAATCTTGTGATATCCATTGATCCTTCCTTATGATTTAGTGCTTTAGATGCTAAGTGGGTCCATTGCCACATTGTCTGACATGGAGGTTTGTGATTGGTCGAGGGTGGTGATCTGTAAGTTTTGTTAGAGTGGGCCCGGTGAGCTATATAATTTTAATCCAATGGCTGGTGCATCTCCTCAAGGTGTTTCTTTGACATCTAAGATTATGCGCCGATCGTCGATCTTGCTTTATCGCAGAGGCTCTGTCAGGTGGGTCCTTTCTTGCTGATGTGCTCATGTTTTATTGGCCAATAGGATGATGACTGGGATGTGTCAGTGGGACCATGTAAGAGGATCTATGGAGATGTCAGTAGGATGATGATCTACGACTGTCGCTAGACCACAAGGGATCTTCAAAGCCCTTGCGATCTTGCGACAACCGTTCGATGAGAATCTTAGTCTACCGTGGGTCCGAGTATCTTAAGTGAGATGTTAGTAGGATGATGATCTATGGTTGTCGCTAGACCGCAAGGGATCTTCTAGGCCCTTGCGATCTTACAAAAATTGTCCGATGAGTATCTTAGTAGGTCCTGGGTCTGATGTGGTGCCAGTCATTCTGAGTTGTTCACTTTTCATTAGTTTTTGCTGGTGAGGTGACGTTTGAATTTTCAAAGGATTTATGATTGTTTTAAAGTCGATCTAAGTCATTCATCTACTGGGAAAGATAATATCAATAGCCACATTTTAAAATGACCGGCTAGCCATTATTATTTAAATTCAAATATACCTCTGCAAGGTTTTTTGCTAGGGTTTTGATCCAGTGGTCGTGTGCGACAAAATGGGTAGCTCGAATTGAATTCTTCAGGATAGTTTTAGTTGGGGATTTGATGGGAAGATCTGATGTCCATTGTGTCTGATTTCTCAAGGGTACCAAGTTGATGTTCTTGCGCCAAAGAAACATTAAAAGGTGGCACCACCTATGGCTTTTTGTACTTCAAAAATATGAATCAGACCAGGATCAGATTTGGGCATTCATGGCAAGGTCAAGTTGTAGGGTGGTAGATGGATCAAGGCTGTTGTGTCTACAGATGGACTCAGTGAAGAGATATATAGGCAAAGATAATATCTGATCAGTCAGATATTTTAGAAATACATGATGATAGAAGGACATTTAGGGTTGGATTATTATTTGAAAATCTTTGTAACCCTAGTTAGGTTTTGACTCCTTCCTGCGTGCAAAATAGGAGATGTATATAATGTTTTTGGAGCTCTTTAGAGCTCAAAGTTGGACAATTGTAAAAAGAAGTTTACCCTTCTTGAGAGTCATCTGTGGTATTCTTTCTTCCCTCTGACTTTTACGTATGTAAATTCCCATTGATTATTTAGATATTGTAAGGTATTTTGTGACATTCTTCATGTCCCTATGCTTCTTGTCTGAATTATCTCTTAATGAATTTAGTATTTATGTGTTTTTCAATGATATCTCAAGGTTCTTGACCCCTCTCTCTTTCTACAATTTATGTGTATTCTTGTGGATGATTTTATGTGAATGCTTTTGTGGGCATACTACAACCCCTTAACAATCTTGTCTCATTCCTACACCTAGTTGTAGAGGCAAATGTTTGTTTGTAGGTCATAGATTGTTGTCTGATCCTAAGAGTGTTATTGTTTGTGAAAAAATATCCCTCTTTCCCTGAATACCCCTCTTTTATTTGTAGACCCTTCTATGAAATACTTATGCAAGCCTATTCAGTGAGTTGTGATCTCGTAGACCTAAGTTTATTCATTAAATCCATATTTTATGCTACAATTCATACCTTCATTTCTGTGTATCACCTAGTAGGTAGTTTTCTTTCTAGTCATTTCCATTTCAAGCATTCCTTCTATCCCTTTCCCTCCAAAAGATTCTACTTTTCATGTCAAGAAGAAAATTAAGGTGATTATCCAAGAAGAACCAGCCTAGAATCTAGAGGTCTCATCTTAGCTATCATATGTCCCATAACCTGGAGATGATTCCCATGTTATACTAGGTTATCAAGACTACAAGAGCTTGAAACAAGGGTGAAAACTTAGTGTATAACATTTCTAGCACGCCCGGTGGGACATCAAAAGAAGTTCATCTTTGAAAGATTATGCGATCTTTGATATACTGATTGCATAATACAAAATTTTAGAAGTTGTTTTATCAAGTATATCTGGCAACTCCACTAATTTCATAGATTTATGCTAAACTTGTTCAAGGTTTATGAGAAAGATTGAGACTAGAAGCTCAAAGCCTACTGAATTTTTAGAATTACCTTCAAAAAGAAGCTACAAGGGTAGGTCAACTCAAAGAACATCCCCTGCAAGGAGAGTTTAGTCTACACCTCCTAATACTTCAAAAAGGAGACCCTTACCCTTTCATCTCAGAAGAAGAGGAAGATCTTAGACCAGAGATCTAGAAGAAGATTCCAATCCAACATCAAATACAGCTCACATAGTTGTTAATCTTCAAATCACAACTCCTACAATGGCTAGACAATTTTCTTTTGCACCTTTCAACCAAGGGAGTCCATTAGCCTTTTCTCAACATCATGATGTGCCCTTGGTGGCACTAAAGACTATACCTGATTTCACAGGTGAAGAGAAAACAACTACTTTTGAGCACATAAGAGATGTGACCACCATCTGCAACATACACAATATAACTCAAGAAGATGTGGCCACCAAACTACTAGCAGCCTCTCTCAAAGGTAAGTCTCTTGAATGGTTTAAAACTTTAACTATTGGCTCCATTACTTCATGGGATGAGTTGGGAGATGCATTAAGTAAGAATTTTGAGGACAAATCAGACAACTTGCCTTTGGTTGAACAATTGACAACCATTAAAAGAGACCCTCAAGAACAAATGATAGATTACAATAGTAGATTCCTTAAGACATGGAATAGAATTCCAGTCTCTATGAGGCCATTAGATGACTATGCTTTCCTATACTACTTGCAAAGTTTGAATGGTAAAATTTCTGTCATGATCCAGTCTATGGGTGGTACTTCTTTACCCCAAGCTTTTGACATAGCTGTCAGGGCTGAAAATTGTTTAATTCAGATAGGAATGATAGCTAGAAGGCCACCCATGCCCATCTTTCCTAGCCTTCAGCCTATTGCACCTCCACAAGTACCCCCATTTACCCCTATTCCCACCATATTAGCACCTCAGGCTAGTACTAGTGGTCAAGAGTTAGGAACAAGCTTCTCTCAAGAGTTACAAGAGATGAAAAATAATCAACAAACTAGTCAACAAGAAATGGCAAATTTGTTGCAGACCTTGACTAAAGAGGTTACAAATCTAAAGAGGCAGGGTCAAGGAATCAGACCACCCTTTTAGTCATAAGGCTAAGGTCCTAATCAACAATATCAGAATCAGGGATAGCCTTATCAAAAAAATAGGCCACCATTCCAAGGAGGGTATCAAGGACAAAGGAAAAATTTTAATCAAAGAAAATTCCAACCATATAACCCTACACCTCTCAGTTCTACAAATCCAGTTAGGGATATGGTTCCTAGTCAAGATAATATGGCTATTGACAATGAATGGTGTTTCCCTTGTAATCAGCCTCATAATCAGGCTACATGTTCAAATGGATGGATGAACCAAGCTCTAATGGTTCAAAATGCCTCACAAGCTCAATCAGAGGCTTCATCCAGTGGGTCAGTTCCTCAACAAGAATCACAAAAGAATGAGACTTCTCTTTTCAATTGGGAGCAGCTAGACTTCAATGGAGTCAATGATGAATTTGTTGTTGCTACTAATACAAGAGCAAAGAGAAGAGCTCAAGAGATGGAGTGGGCAGATTTTGGTACTAAGGCTCCTGCATTTGCAGAGCCAATGTAGTAAGCTACTCCTACCACACTCAAGAAGGCTCCTGCCATTACAAGAAAAGAGGGCCAGTTTATCAAAGAAGTGGATCCCATCATGGTGAAGGTACAACCAAGAGTACACACTGTGACACCTTTCAATATTGTAGACAACATGAGGAAGGTGAACATTACTATGTCTATGTGGGACTCTTTGGCTATTCCAGGGAAACCTAAGATTTTGAAGAAAGCCATGACTGAAATGACTACTCCTCAGCCTACAAAAGAAGCTGCAAAGCCAGTGTTGGTAAACACTAATCAGAAAAAGGAGGCTCCAAGTTTCAACTTCAAATCCAATATCATGCAACGTAGGAACTCAAAGCCACCTCCCTTTTATGTATCTCTAATTATTGGAAAATCTTTAGTTCATAATTGTATGGTAGATAGTGGGGCTACTAGCACTATAATGCCCAAGAAAGTGGCTGACCAGTTAGGACTTAAGAATGAGCCCTTCCAAAAAAGTGTTACACAACTTGATGGATACTCAGTTAACACTATAGGCATGGCCAAGGATACCAGTTTGATCCTGCATGCTAGTCCTAATTTTTCCATCCTCAATATTTACATCATAGATATCCCTGCCTTATTTGCCATATGTTTGTCAAGGGAGTTCACAGCCAAGATAGGATGCTACCTATCTTCTGATTGGTCTCACATGTTATTTCACATAAGTTATGGTACCAAGTTTACCATTAAATCAGAATCATTTGCAACACACCATATAGAGCCATATGTATCCAATACCATCAATGCAAATTGTCCTATATTTGATGACAGTGATTTCCCAACTATCAAAGAAGAAAACACTAAGATAGAAAGTATCCCTGATATTTTCCTAGATGAGATAGAATCAGAAAAGGTTTTTGAAGCCTAGGAAGATGTCATTTGGAATGCTGTTTTGGGAAGTTATTTGATACAAGAAAGTGGATCCATAGAACCAAACCTTTTCAAAAAGGACATTGATTCAGAGGATCAAAATAATTTGGTTTGGGAATTGTTTTTTGATGGAGCTAGAAGTAGACATGGTTCTGGAGGTGGTTCTATGCTAGTGTCCCCAAAAGGAGAACAATATTATATAGCTTTCAGATTTAGTTTCTCCTACACTAGCAACACTATAGAATACGAAAGCCTGGTGAATGGACTAGAATGGGCTAGAAAAAGAGGGCTTAAAGCCTTGAAAGTTTATGGTGACAGTGAGTTGGTGGTCAGCCAAGTAAGAGGGATGAGTGCAACTAAAAATGACACCTTGAGATTATACAAACATAGAGTTTGGGATGCAATTGAAGACTTTTGTGCTTTCAATATTGTTGCTATCCCTAGAAAGCTAAATCAAAATGCAGATAGATTAGCTGCTGTTGGATCCCAATATGACATCCCCAATAGCATTTCAAAAGAAGTAGACCAATAGCATATCAAAGTGATTGTCAAACCCTCTATCCCTGACAATGATACTAATTGGAAAGTGTTTGACAATGATGAGCAAATTTTGCAGTTCTTGTTTGAAGAGGATGTCTTTTCAAGACATAATCAAGAGAGGTTATCATAGAACTATGGTGATCAAGTGATGCAACTTAAGTCTAATAAGATGCCTATAGGTCTTGTCACCTTAGAGACTATCTTCAACAAGGATGACCAAGTTAAGAAGAATAAAGCTGGCCTGGTAGTTCAACATGAACATTGTGTTGAATTAGAGTTGGAACCAGGTAAGAGTTTACATTTTGGAAAGGTAAACACTGAATTGGAAAAGCAAGCTTACACTCAGTTATTCAAGGAATTCAGTCATGTTTTTGCATGGCAATATGAAGACCTCAAAGGTTTTGATCTAGCCCTTGCTCAAAACACTATTGAATTAGAGCCTAATGCCAAGCTAGTAAGGAAAAAGCAAAGGCCTGTTAACCCCAAGCTTGAGCCACTTATGCATAAAGAAGTGCTCAAATTGATAGAAAGTGGTATCATCTACCCCATTAAGCATACTAGTTGGGTTTCCAACCTTATTCCTATCAGGAAGAAGAATGGGGAGTTGAGGTTATGTGTTGACTTTAGGGATATTAACAGGGCCTCCTTAAAAGACCACCATCCATTACCCTCTATGGAAAAAATCTTACAATGTGTCTTTGGATTTGAGAGATTTTCATTATTGGATGGCTATTCAGGATACAATCAGATCCTAGTCAATGAAGAGGATCAATATAAGACTGCATTTACAACCAAGTGGGGAACCGTGGCTTATCAAATGATGCCCTTTGGTTTGTCAAATGCAGGTGCTACATTTCAAAAGGCAATAGATATGGCCTTTAAGAGCCTCATGTAAAAGTTTGTACTAGTCTACTTAGATGACATAACTGTCTATTCTAAACATGCAATAGATCATATCAAACATCTGAGGAAGATATTTGAAAGGTGTAGAGAATTTGGGATATCTCTTAATCCCAAGAAATGTGTGTTTGTAGTTCATGAAGGAAAATTGTTGGGATATGTAGTATCCAAATAAGGAATTATAGTAGACCCTAAGAGAATTGCAGCTATCCTAGAGCTACAATTACCACACCATAAGAAAGGTCTCCAATCTTTCATAGGAAAGATTAATTTTGTTAAGCACTTCTTGCCTAATATTGTAGATTTATTGAAGCCTTTGACAGCCATGTTAAAGAAGAGTTCAACTTTCAGCTAGACTAAAGAAGGAAAAGTCAATTTCCAAGCTATCAAAGAAGCCCTAACAAAAGCTCCTACCCTATTAAACCCAAATTTTAGTAATGATTTTATCCTTTATGTTTATGGAGGTCATGATGCTATCTCTGCCATGTTGACTCAAGAGAATTCAGAAGGGTTGGAGTAGCCTATTGCTTTCTTTAGCAAAGGTTTAGAAGAGTATGAACATAGATACTCTTTTGTGGAAAAACATGTACTTGCTATGGTGAAGAGCCTTAAAAAGTTTAGATATTTATTGACCCATAACAAGGTACACTTGAAAGTTACTCATCCAAGTGTCAAAGAATTTTTGCTTTCCAAGGACCTAAATGAGAAAAGACCTGGTTGGATTACCGAAGTAATGGAATATGACATTGATATCCAGACCACCAAGCTAGTTAGAAGAAGATGTCTTTGTGAGCATTTGGCAAGGGATGAAGGTTCAAAGAAATTAGAACAAACAAATGCATCTTTGGTTGTGCATTCTACAAAAGAACATGCCAAGGCAATAGGTTGGTTGCCTAATATGATTCATTACTTAAAAATAGGACAGTGTCCTGCAGCCCTAGATTCAACAAAAATAAGGTATTATAGGTTACAATCTATTCCTTTTGTGCTGATAGATGAAGTTCTTTTTAGAAAGGATCACAATGGTGTCCTTTTAAGATGTATTGATTCAGAGAAGGTAGTAGATGTCCTATTTGAATTTCATGATGGACCTTTTGGAGGTCACTTTTCTCCTAGGACTACTGCTTTTAAAATCATGAGGTCTGGATACTATTGGCCATCTATCTTTAAGGATAGTCATGATTATGTGAGAAAATGCATCAAATGTGCTATGTTTGTAGGAAAAGAAAGGCTTGCATCCCTACCCCTTCAGCCAGTCAGAATAGAGCAACCTTTTATGAAATGGGGTATAGACTTTATTGGTATGATTAACCCTCCATCTAGTGTAGGAAACAAGTGGATAATCACTACAACAGACTATTTCACTAGATGGATAGAGGCAGTTGCCTTAAAGGAAGCAAATGAGAGTGTTGTCTTAAGCTTTTATGATGATATAATTCATAGATTTGGCACTCCAAATTCCATAATTTCAGATAATGCTTTAGCATTCACAGGCCTTAAAGTCTTAGAATGGGCAATTAGAAATGGAATCTATCTAAATACTAGTTCAAATTACTACCCTCAGGGCAATGGTCTAGCAAAATCAACTAATAAGAACCTGATTAGAATAATCAAGAAAACCCTGCAGGATAATCAAAGGGACTGGCATACTAAAGTGAAGTATGCCTTATGGTTGGATAGAATCACTCCAAAGAAGATCATTTGGAATTATCCTTACATGTTAGTATATGGTAGAGAGGCTAAGTTTTCCATTTCAACTGAATTGTCAGCTTTGGACTTGGCTACTTAGTATGCCCTGTTTGAAGAAGGAGATCCTTTGCAAGTCAGGTATGCTTAGCTAATGGAGTTGGAAGAACTCAGAGACAAATCCATGAAGGATATGGAGTTCCATCAGATTCAAACAAAGAGAAATTTTTATAAAAGAGCCAAAGCTAGAAGCTTCAGAGTTGGAGATGTCATTCTCAAATGGGATGAATTCAGAGCCAGGCCTGGCAGACATACAAAATTTGATTCATTTTGGGGTGGATCATTTGTTATAATAGAATGCAGGGGGCCTAATGCTTTTTAGCTATCAACTCTGGGAGGAGATGCCTTGCCTATATCAGTCAATGGTTTCCATTTGAAGCCCTACTTTGAGGTTAACCCCTCTCTGTAAATTCTTGTAAATATGTTCCTTGCTTTCTTTCCCCTATTTTCTAGGTTAGTTTCCTTCTTTCCAAGAAGTGCTCGTGCATAGGTTTGTCTTTTTGGTTTCAGTCTTGTCTCCTTGTTGAATTTTTGTGTTCCTGAGATGACCCCATGCCTAATATATTATGTCAAGGCCACTGGTTTCAATGTCTAGCAGGATGACATCCAACAGAAATCGCCAAAATGTTACCCAATTTTCCTTGTTCCATACAAATTTGGCTAAATCTATCCCAGGGTTTGTATTTTAATCTTGTCGAGCATCCCTAAAATTTTCATGATTTTATGTCTTGTTTCCTGGCCTCTGCAATTCTTTCTATCCCCTAGTCTGTAGTTAAAAAAATTCATAAAAGTGACTGTTGTGCTAAGAAAGCCCTAGCAAACCCTAGGCTAGTTTCTATTTTCATGTTACTTTTCCAGCCACTTAAGTTCCATCAATTTCCACGTGCACTTTATTCCCTTTAGTCACTATTTTTCTAAGTTCTCTGGCGGCTATCCTTCTGTTTAGCGAACTAGCGACTACAGTGGTTCTCTTAGTCGCTTAATGTTTCACGGTTAAGTCTCAATAGTCAGTGACTCAGTGAACAGTTAACTTTTCTTCAGTCGTGTGATCGCTTAATGTCTTGGTGGTCTCTTTATGAGGGGTTCCCAGTTAGGCAAGATCTACGATTTTTTCTTGATCTCATAGAATCTTTCAAAGGCTCAAGATATTTCAACAACCATCGATCTTCCCTTCAGGCAACCCTTCAACTATCAGCAAGATCCAACGATTATCATGAGTTTGCGTAGAGTCTGTTAGAGGCTTGCGATCTTGCGACAACCATTGATCCTTCCTTATGATTCAGTGCTTCAGATGCTAAGTGGGTCCATTGCCACGTTGTCTGACATGGAGTTTTGTGATTGGGGTGGTGATATGTAAGGTTTGTCAGAGTGGACCCGGTGAGTTGTATAATTTTAATCCAATGGCTAGCGCATCTCCTCAGGGTGTTTCTCTGACACCTAAGATTATATGCCAATTGTCGATCTTGCTTTATCATAGAGGCTTTGTCAAGTGGGTCCTTTCTTGTTGATGTGCTCACATTTTATTGGCCGACAGGGATGATGACTGGGATGTGTCAGTGGGATAGTGTCAGAGGATCTATGAAGATGTTAGCAGGATGATGATCTATGGCTGTCACTAGACTGCAAGGGATCTTCCAAGCCCTTGTGATCTTGTGACAACCATTCGATGAGAATCTTAGTCTACCGTGGGTTCGAGTATCTTAAGTGAGATGTTAGTAGGATGATGATCTACGGTTGTCACTAGACCGCAAGGGATCTTTTAGGCCCTTGCGATCTTGTGACAATCATCTGATGAGTATCTCAGTGAGTCATGGGTCTAATGTGCTCCCAGTCATGCTCAGTTGTTTTCTTTTCATTGGTTTTCATTGGCGAGGTGGCATTTGACTTTTCAAAGGATTTACGACTATTTTAAAGTCAATCTAAGCCGTTCATCTATCGGGAAAGATAATATCAATGGCCACATTTTAAAATGACCAGCTAGTCATTATTATTTATATTCAAATATACCTCTACAAGGTTTTTTGCTAGGTTTTTGATCCAGCGGTCGTATGCAACAAAATGGGTAGCTCTAATTGAATTCTTTAGGACAGTTGCAGTTGGAGAGTTGATGGGAAGATTTGATGACCATCATGTCTGATTTCTCAAGGGTACCAAGTCAGTGTTCTTGGGCTAAAGAAACATTAAAAGGTGGCGCCACCTATGGCTTTTTGTAATTCAAAAACATGAATCAGACTAGGATCAGATTTGGGCATTCATGCAAAGGCCGAGTTATAGGGTGGTAGATGGATCAAGGCAGCTGTGTCTGTAGGTGGACTCGGTGAAGAGATATACATGCAAAGATAATATCTGATTAGCCAGCTATTTCAGAGATACATGATGATCAAAAGGACATTTAGGGTTGGATTATTATTTGAAAATCTTTGTAACCCTAGTTAGGTTTTGACTCCTGCCTACGTGCAAAATAGGAGATGTATATAATGTTTTTGGAGCTCTTTAGAGCTCAAAGTTGGACAATTGTAAAAAGAAGTTTACCCTTCTTGAGAGTCATCTGTGGTATTCTTTCTGCCCTCTGACTTCTACAATTGTAAATTCCCATTGATTATTCAGATATTGTAAGGTATTTTGTGACATTCTTCATGTCCCTATGCTTCTTGTTTGAATTGTCTCTTAATGAATTCAGTATTTATGTGTTTTTCAATGATATCTCAAGGTTCTTGACCCCTCTCTCTTTCTGCAATTTATGTGTATTCTTGTGGATGATTTGATGTGAATGCTTTTGTGGGTATACTACAACCCCTTAACAATCTTGTCTCATTCCTATACCTAGTTGCAGAGGTGAATGTTTGTTTGCAGGTCATAGATTGTTGTTTGATCCTAAGAGTGTTATTGTTTGTGAAAAAGTCTCCCTCTTTCCCTGAATACCCCTCTTTTATTTGTAGACCCTTCTACAAAATACTTATGCAAGCCTATTCAGTGAGTTGTGATCTCGTAGACCTAATTTTATTCATTGAATCCATCTTTTATGTTGCAATTCATACCTTTATTTCGGTGTATCACCTAGTAGGTAGTTTTCTTTCCAGTCATTTCCCTTTCAAGCATTCCTTCTATCCCTTTCCCTCCAAAACATTCTACTTTTCATGTCAAGAAGAAAATTAAGGTGATTATCCAAGAGGAACCAACCTATAATCTGGAGGTCTCATCTTAGTTAGCATAGGTCCCACAACCTTGAGATGATTCCCATGTTATACTAGGTTATCAAGACTACGAGAGCTTGAAATAAGGGTGCAAAATTAGTGTATAACACTTACTTCTCCCCCTTTTTGGGAAATCAAAGCCAAATGATATATAGGCTTTTTAGGGTGTACAATTTCTATAGTTTGTACATGATAAACTTGTACATGTCTCATGTATTATGGAAAATAGTATTATAGTAATGTTTAATGTGTTCAAACCAATAATGTATCCATTGAGATCAAATGCTAGCTCTTTTAAGATGTCCACAAAACTAAGTTCTGGTGTCTGTATAATTTTCTCTACTGCTTCAACATTGGCTTTAATCATAGCTATATGAAGTGTAATAATCCTTGTATTTCCAAAATTATCATATGTAATCTCTCTTTTTCTACTATTAATTCCTATTCTTTTGAGATTAATTCTCTCATCTTTGTTAAATGTTCTACAAAATTTGTCGTTGTTGGTTGTAGGTTGCTAATATACTGCACTAGATCATAATGAGCATCACTAATATTCATTTATAATTCATTTTTTAATTCTTAAAAATTATATAATTTACTATATATTTCTATAGATTTTGTCAAAATTTCTTTCAAAACTTCAATAATCTTTGACAATTCATCTTTCAAAATTACTAACTTTGTGAATAATTTTAGTATAAGTCAATTTTCCAATTTCCTTGTTGCTTCTTAGGTGAGCTACTGCTCCAAATCATTTCTAGATCCATTGATCTGATGAATATATACTTTAAATTTTTCCTCCAGCGATTCTTCTTCATCAACAATTACATCTGGCATTAAGTCCTCAAATATATTGAGTGTCTTGTTGAGAACTCATCTCCTTAACTTCTTCACTCTTTCCTTGTCCAATTATTCTTGGGTATGTGCAAGATCATGAGGGGCCAAACTATGCCCTTAAGTGGCAATGAAAAATTAGCAAATCGGGGTTAGTCAACTTGACGTGAAAATTTGAACTAGCTATCAACCTAATACCAAAAAGTTTTAAGAATAGAATCTATAGGAAATTGAATTTAGTTTCTAAATTACTAGGCCTTTTATAAAAAAAAATTAATATAATTGGTGAAAAGTATAGATTTCAATGCAGCAGTAAAAAAATTTCAAGAAAAAAATAACAAGTAGGTGTATGTTTGACCACCTTAATCATGATCAAATGATAATATTTTTTTATAATATATTCTATCTAAATATCTCTTCTCTTCTCTTCTCTTCTCTTCTCTTCTCTTCTCTGATATCATAAATCTAAATATCTCTGATATAATAAATCTTATCTTCTCTGATATCATAAATCTCAATATCTCTGATATAATAAATCTTCTCTTCTCTTCTCTTCTCTTCTCTTCTCTTCTCTGATATCATAAATCTAAATAAGTAGTAAACTCATGCCTGGATGTGACGCATATTTTTTTATAAATTTATTCCAAAAAATTAATTAATTATGAATTTTCTGCTACAACATTTTTAGAATAAAAAAACTTTCGTGTCTGGCCACCTTAACTCATTCAAAACTTTACAAAATTGAAATTTTTATTTTTTTTCCTTATAGTAGGTGAAGCATAGAATGTGACGCATTTTTCAGATTTCAAAAATGTTATACCGTCTGAAAGTTAGTCATTTTTCAATCAGTATATAAATCAACACTTTAGAGGTAACTCAATTAGAAAATAACTAATAATTACTTACCGAATTCAAAATTTGATAGCAATTATATCGATAGAAAGCTGATAATCTCCTTAAAATACCCTTTTCATTTCATCAAATTTGGGTGAAAAAAAATTTGTCAGCTACATGATCGAAGTCTGGAACTTAAAGAAATAGGGGAAAAACACATTTTTGTGACATTTGAAGAGTTGACCAGGTAGGTTTGGTGCACAAAGCAATACCGAGCCTAATCAAGTACCAAATTTTTTCGGGGTACCTGAAAATCTCAGTAGAATTTTGAATTTTAAATTTTCCCTCCCCTTTCTCCCTCCAATTTCTCCATACTTCAATATATTATATATTAGATTATATATTATATATATTAAAGATTACACAATATCTATTATATATTAAATATTATATAATATAAATTTTACATTATATTTTATATAATATATATTAATATTAAATGTTACATTATACATCATATATTATATATTATTTTATATGTATTATATATTAATATGTATTTTACAATATATCACATGATATCTTCGTATTTAAATTGTATGTAATGTATATATATATATATATATATATATATATATATATATATATATATATATATATATATATATATATATATATATATATATATATATATATATATATATATATATATATATATATATATGATCTATATTATATATTATTTATGAAATATTGTTGTATATATAATAAAATCAAGTATAGTATATATATAATATATATATTATATAGGACATATTAATACATAGGTTAATTACAACAATATAAGGCATCCAAAAGGTTTCCAAAGGGGTCATAGAGGGTTCGTAAGGGTCCTAAGGCTTGAGAAACTATACTAGGACCCCTTAGGTCCTGGTGTAACCCCCGACAACACATTAGAGCACTCAATTGTGTCCCAAGGGGTCATACGACCCCTTGGGACACACTTTAGTGTTGAAATGTGTCAAAAGGGGTCATGGAGACTTCATAGGGCTCCTAGTACACCTTATCACATGTTAGGACCCCTTGGAAGTCCCCATGACCCCTTTTGACACATTTCAACACTTAAGTTTCTCCCAAGGGGCTGTATGACCCCTTAGGACACACTTGAGTGTTCTCATGTGTCAAAAGGGGTCAGAGGGACTTCCTACAAGTCCTAGTATGCCTTATCACATGTTAGGACCCCTAGGAAGTCTAGATGACCCCTTTTGACACATTTTAAAACTCAAGTGTGTCCCAACGGGTCGATGAATCCTTAGGACAAAGTTGAGAGTTCTATTGTGTCAAAAAGGGTCATGGGGACTTCCTAGGGGTCATAACACATGATAAGGCACACTAGGACCCCTCAAAGGTTCCCATGACCCCTTTTGACACATTTCAACACTCAAGTCTGTCCCAAGGGGTCGTATGACCAATTAGGACACACTTGAGTGTTCTTGTGTGTCAAAAGGGGTCACGGGGACTTCCTAGGGGTCCTAGTATGCCTTACCATGCGTTAGGACCCCTAAGAAGTACCCATGACTCCTTTCGACACATTTCAACACTCAAGTGAGTCCCAAAGGGTCATATGATTTCTTAGGACATAGTTGAGTGTTTTCATGTGTCAAAAGGGGTCATGTGGACTTCTCGGGGGTCCTAGTATGTCTTATCATGCCTTAGGACCGCTAGAAAATACTGATGATCCTTTTTAACACATTTCAACACTCAAGTGTGTCCCAATGAGTTGTATGACCCCTTAGGACACACTTGAGAGTTCTAATCTATCGAAAGGGGTCATGTGGACTTCCTAGAGGTCTTAGTACACCTTATAACATGTTAGGACCCCTAGGAAGTCCTCATGACCTTTTTTGACACATTTCAACACTCAAGTGTGTCCCAAGGGGTCGTTTGACCCCTTATGACACACTTGAGAGTTATAATATGTCAAAAGGGGTTATGGGGACTTCCTAGGGGTCCTAACATGTGAGAAGGTGTTCTAGGACCCCTAGGAAGTCCCCATAAACCCTATTGACATATTTCAAAACTCAAGTGTGTTCCATGGGGTCGTATAACCCCTTAGGACACACTTGAGTGTTCTAATGTGTCAAAAGGGGTCATGGGCACTTCCTAGGGCTCCTAGTATGCCTTGTCACACGTTAGGACCCCTAGGAAGTCCCAATGAGCCCTTTTGACATATTTCAACACTCAAGTGTGTCCCAAGGTGTTGTATGACCCCTTAGAATACACTTGAGAGTTCTAATATGTCAAAAGGGATCATGAGGACTTCCTATGGGTCCTAACATGTGATAAGGCATACTAGGACCCCTAGTAAGTCCCCATGACCTCTTTTGACACATTTCAACACTTGAGTGTGTCCCAAGGGGTTGTTTAATCTCTTAAGACACACTTGAGTGTTCTCATGTATCAAAAGGGGTCATGGGGACTTCCTAGGCATCCTAGTACACCTTATCACATGGTAGGAATTGTAAGAAGTACCGATGACCCCTTTTGACACATTTCAACACTCAAGTGTGTCCCAAGGGGTTGTATAACACCTTAGGACACACTTGAGAGTGCTAATGTGTCGAAAGGGGTCAAGGGGACATCTTAGGGGTCCTAACATGTGATAAGGCATACTAGGACCTCTAGGAAGTCCCCATGACCCCTTTTGACACATTTCAACACTCAAGTGTGTCTTATGGTGTCATACGACCCCTTGGGACATAGTTGAGTGTTGAAATGTGTCAAAAGGGGTCATCGGTACTTCCTAGGGGTCCTAACATGTGATAAGGTGTACTAGGACCCATAAGAAGTCCCCGTGACCCCTTTTGACACATGAGAACACTCAAGTGTGTCCTAAAATATTATACGGCCCCTTGGGGCACACTTGAGTGTCAAAATGTGTCAAAAGAGGTCATGGGGACTTTCTAGGGGTCCTAGTACACCTTATCACATGTTAGGACCCCTAGGAAGTCCCCATGACCCCTATCAACACATTAGAACTCTCAAGTATGTCCTAATGGGTCATATGACCCCTTGTTACACACTTGAGTGTTGAAATGTGTCAAAAGGGGTCATCGGGACTTCGTAGGGGTCCTAACGTGTGATAAGGCATACTAGGACTCCTAGGAAGTTCCCATGACATCTTTCAACACATTAGAACACTCAATCATGTCCTAAGGGGTCATATGACCCCTTGGGACATACTTGAGTGTTGAAATATGTCAAAAGGTGTCATCGAGACTTCCTAGGGCTCCTAGTATGCCTTATCACGTGTTAGGACCCCTAGGATGTCCCCATGACCCCTTTTGACATATTAGAACTCTCAAGTGTGTCATAAGGGGTCATACGACCCCTTGGGACACACTTGAGTGTTGAAATGTGTCAAAAGGGGTCATGAAGACTTCCAAGGGGTCCTAACATGTGATAAGGTGTACTAGGACCCCTAGGAAGTCCGCATGACCCCTTTCAACATATTAGAACTTTCAAGTGTGTGCTATGGGGTGATATGACTCCTTGGGACACACTTAAGTGTTGAAATGTGTCAAAATGGATCATCGGTACTTCCTAGGTGTCCTAACATGTGATAAGGTATACTAGGACCCCTAGGAAGTCCACATGACCCCTTTTGACACATGAAAATACTCAAGTACATCCTAAGGGGTCATATCATCCCTTGGAACACACTTGAGTGTTGAAATGTGTTGAAAGAGGTCATAGGGACTTTGTATGGGTCCTAACGCATGATAAGGCATACTAGGACCCCTAGGAAGTCCCCATGACCCCTTTTAACATATTTCAACACTCAAGTGTGTTCCAAGGGGTCGTATGACCCCTTATGACATGCTTGAGTATTCTAGTTTGTTGAAAGGTGTCATGGGCACTTCCTAGGGGTCCTAGTATGCCTTATCACACGTTACAACCCCTAGGAAGTCCCGATGACCCTTTGTGACACATTTCAACACTCAAGTGTCTCCCAAGGGGTTGTATGACCCCTTAGGAGACACTTGAGAGTTCTAATGTGTTAAAAGGGGTCATGGAGAATTCTTAGGGGTCCTAACGAATGATAAGGTATACTAGGACCCCTAGGAAGTCCCCATGACCTCTTTTGACACATTTCAACACTCAAGTGTGTCCTGAGGGGTCATATAATCCTATAAGACACACTTGATTATTCTCATCTATCAAAAGGGGTCATGGGGACTTCCTAGGCATCCTACAATTCCTTATCACATGTTAGGACTCCTAAGAAGTACGGATGACCCCTTTTGACACATTTCAACACTCAAGTGTGTCCCAAGGGGTCGTATGACATCTTAGGACACAATTCAAAGTTTGAATGTGTCAAAAGGGGTCATGGGGACTTCCTAGGGGTCCTAACATGTGATAAGGCATACTAGGACCCCTAGGAAGTCCCCATGAAAATTTTTGACACATTTCAACACTCAAGTAAATGTCCTAAGGTGTCATATGACCCCTTGGAACACACTTGAGTGTTGAAATGTGTCAAAAGAGGTCATCGGTACTTCCTAGGGGTCTTAACAAGTGATAAGACATACTAGGACCCCAAGGAAGTCCCCATGACCCCTTTTGACACATGAGAACACTCAAGTGTGCCCTAAGAGATTATATAGCCCCTTGGGACAAACTTTAGTGTTGAAATGTTTCAAAAGAGATCATGGGGACTTCCTAGGTTTCCTAGTAAGCCTTATCACATGTTAGGACCCCTAGGAAGTCCCCATGACCCCTTTTGACACATTGGAACTCTCAAGTGTGTCCTAATGGGTCATATGACCCCTTGGGACACACTTGAGTGTTGAGATGTGTCAAAAGGGGTCATTGGGACTTTATAGGGGTCCTAACATGTGATAAGGCATACTAGGACCTCTACGAAATTCCCATGACCCCTTTCAACATATTAGAACACTCAAGTGTGTCCTAAGGGGTCATACGACCCCTTCGGACACACTTGAGTGTTGAAATATGTCAAAAGAGGTCATGGAGACTTCCTAAAGGTCCTAGTATGCCTTATCACTTGTTAGGACCCATAGGAAGTCCCCATGACCCCTTTTGACATATTAGAACTCTCAACTACGTCATAAGGGGTCATACGACCCCTTGGGACACACTTGAGAGTTGAAATGTATCAAAAGAGGTCATGAAGACTTCCTAGGTGTCCTAACATGTGATAAGGTGTACTAGAACCCCTGAGAAGTCCCCATGACACCTTTCGACACATTAGAACTCTCAAGTGTGTCCTAAGGGGTCATAGGACTCATTGGGACACACTTGATTGTTGAAATGTGTGAAAAGGGATCATCAATACTTCTTAAGGGTCCTAACACATGATACGGCATGCTAGGACCCTTAGGAAGTCCACATGACCCCTTTTGACACATGAAAACACTCAAGTGTGTCCTAAGTGGTCATATGACCCCTTGGGACACACTTGATTGTTGAAATGTGTCAAAAGGGATCATGGAGACATCTAATGGGTCGTAACGAGTGATAAGATGTATTAGGACCCCTAGTAAGTCCCCATGACCCCTTTTTACACATTTCAACACTCAAGTGTGTCCCAAGGGGTCGTATGACACCTTAGGACACACTTGAGTGTTCTAATGTGTGGAAAGGGGTCATGGGCACTTCCTAGGGGTCCTAGTATGCCTTATCACATGTTAGGACCCCTAAGAAGTCCCGATGACCCCTTTTGACACATTTCAACACTCAAGTGTGTCCCAAGGGGTCGTATGACCCTTAGGACACACTTGAGAGTTCTAATGTGGTGAAAGGGGTCATGAGGACTTCCTAGGGGTCCTAATGAGTGATAAGGTTTACTAGGACCACTAGGAAGTCCCCATGACCTCTTTTGAATCATTTAAACACTAAAGTGTGTTCCAAGGGGTCGTATAATCCTTAAGGAAACACTTGAGTATTCTCATGTGTCGAAAGGGGTCATGGGGACTTCCTAGGGGTCCTAGTATGTCTTATCATGTGTTAGGACTCCTAGGAAGTACCGATGAGCCCTTTTGACACATTTCAACACTCAAGTGTGTACCAAGGTGTCATATGACACCTTAGGACACACTTGAGAGGTCTAATGTGTTGAAAAGGGTCATGGGGACTTCCTAGGGGTCCTAACATGTGATAAGGCATAGTAGGACCCCTAGGAAGTCTCCATAACCCCTTTCGACACATTTCAATACTCAAGTGTGTCCTAAAGTGTCATATGACCCCTTAGGACCCTTAGGAAGTCCCCACAACCCCTTTTGACACATGAGAACACTCAAGTGTGTTCTAAGATATTATATGACCCCTTGGGACACACTTGAGTGTTGAAATGTGTCAAAAGAGTTCATGGGGACTTCCTATGGGTCCTAGTACATCTTATCATATGTTAGGACCCCTAGGAATTCTCCATGACCCCTTTCAGCACATTAGAACTGTCAAATGTGTTCGAAGGGGTCATACGATCCCTTGGGACACAATTGAGTGTTAAAATATGTCAAAATAGGTCATTGGGACTTCCTAGGGGTCCTAACATGTGATAAGGCATACTATGACCCCTAGGAAGTCCCCATGACCCCTTTCGACACATTAGAACACTCAAGTGTGTGCTAACAGGTCATACGACCCCTTGGGACACACTTGAGTGTTTTCATGTGTCAAAAGGGGTCAGGGGGACTTTCTAGGGGTCCTAGTATGCCTTATCACATGTTAGGACCCCTAGGAAGTCCCCATGACCCCTTTTGACATATTATAACTCTCAAGTGTGTCATAAGAGGTCATACGACCCCTTGGGAAAAACATGAGTGTTGAAATGTGTCAAAAGGGGTCATGAAGACTTCCTAGGGGGCCAAACACTTGATAAGGAATACTAGGACCCCTAGGAAGTCCCCATGACCCCTTTCAACACATTAGAACTCTCAAGTGTGTCTTAATGGTCATACAACCCCTTACGACATAGTTGAGAGTTCTAGTGTGTCGAAAGGGGTCATGAGGTCTTCCTAGGGGTCCTAGTATACCTTATCACATGTTAGGACCCCTAGGAAGTCTTCATGACCCCTTTTGACACATTTCAGCACTTAAGTCTATCCCAATGGTCATATGACTCCTTATGACACACTTGAGAGTTCTAATATGTCAAAAGTGGTCATGGGGACTTCCTAGGGGTATTAGTATGCCTTATCACATGTTAGGACTACTAGGAAGTCCCCATGACCCCTATCGACACATGAGAATTCTCAAGTGTGTCCTAAGGGGTCCTACGACCCCTTTGGACATAGTTGTGCATTCAAATATTTCAAAAGGGGTCATAAGGACTTCCTAGGGGCCCTAGTATGCCTTATCATGTGCGAAGACTCCTAGGAAGTCCCCATGACCCCTTTTGACACATTAGAACCCTCAAGTGTGTCCTAAGGGGTCTTATGACCCCCTCAGACACACTTGAGTGTTCAAATGTGTCAAAGGGGTCATGGGGACTTCCTAGAGGTCCTAGTATGCCTTATCACATGTTAGGACCTCGAGGAAGTCCCGATGACCCCCTTTGACACATTAGTACCCTCAAGTGTGTCCTAAGGGGTCGTAGGTCCCCTTCAGACACACTTGAGGGTTCAGATGTGTCAAAAGGGGTCATGAGGACTTCATAGGGGTCCTAGTACACCTTATCACATGTTACAACCCCTAGGAAATCCCATGACCCCTTTTAACACATTGGAATGCTCAATTGCTACCACCCCTTGGACACACTTGAGCATTTCAACATGTCAAAAGGGGTCATGGGGACTTCCTAGGGGTCCTAACGTGTGATAAGGCATACTAGGACCCCTTGGAAGTCCCCATGAACCATTTTGATATATTTGAACCCTCAAGTGTGTCCAAAGGGGTCCTACAACCTCTTAGGACACACTTGAGGGTTCTAATGTGACCAAAGGAGTCATGGGGACTTCCTAGGGGTCCTAACATATGATAAGGCATACTAGAACCCCTACAAAGTCCCCATGACCCATTATGACACATTTGAACCCTCAAGTGTGTCCTAAGGGGTCCTCCAACCCCTTCGGACAAACTTAAAGGTTCAAATGTGTCAAAAGTGGTCATGGGGACTTTCTATTGGTCCTAGTATGCCTTATAACATGTTAGGACCCTTAGGAAGTCCCCATCACCCCTTTTGACACATTGGAATGCTTGAGTGTGTCTGAAGGGGTCATAGGACCTCTTCGGACACACTCGAGCATTCCAATGTTTCAAAAGGGGTCATGGGGACTTCCTAGGGGTCCTAACACATGATAAGGCATACTAGGACCCCTAGGAAGTCTCGGTAACCCCTTTCAACATACAATTTAAATATTATGATCTATAAAGTTTATATATATATATATATATATATATATATATATATATATAATTTGTACATATAAATAGAATATAAGTTCGTTAAATATATTTATATACAATACAAATTAATATATATATGACATACAATTTAAATATTCTAAGATATTATAATATAAAATATTTTAATATAAAATATATATTAATATATTAAAATATTTACATAATACCCCTTAATACTTTTTAAATGTTATATATATATATATATATATATATATATATATATATATATATATATATATATATATATATATATATATATATATATATATATATATATATATATATTGTTGGAAACAATTGTCTGAAGGAAATTGCTACTCAAATTATGTATTGTCATTGATGTCACACAATGTCATAGTCCGCAGCAATCAGTTCCTACCGAGCTCAGTCAGTCTGCCAGACAAAGAAGATTAGTGCTTACCGAGTCCACTCGGTTATCAAAGAAAATTAGTGTCTACCGAGTTCACTCGGTTACCAAAGGAAATTCAGCATTTACCGAGTTCAGTCGGTCGTCAAAGGAAATTCAACATTTACCAAGTTCAGTCGGTCGTCAAAGGAAATTTAGCATTTACCAAGTTCAGTCGGTTGTCGAAGAAAAGTTAGTGTTTACCGAGTTCAATCAGTTATCAAAGGTAAAGGATTGTCAGTGTTTACCGAGTTCCCTCGGTCTCCGCAAGATTGTAAAAGTTATGGTCACCGAGCACTGTCGACCCTTGAAGGATTTTTGCAAATAAAGTTTGCTTAATTCAGCCGACTGTTATGCTAAGTAATGTCGATTTGACAAATCTGAAATCATATAAATAAAAGGTCAAATGTGAAAAATAAATAAGAAAAAGATAGCAGAAGATTTAAAAGAAGAAAAGCAGAAAAGGTGTGTGCGAATTTGTGAAGGATGATCAGATATCCTTGAGGTGTAGCAGAGATTTATTCGATCAGGAAGGATCACACTTATACAGAACAGAGATCTGTAATCAGCAAGGCAGTTGCATTATTATATAGGTCATTTTCATTGTTACCTTTTTACCATTGTAACAGTGAATTCTAAATCTCTTAACCGAGTTGGTTTACCAACCATATTGTAAATCCTCTAACAAGGTGTCAATTCCATTGAATTGTTTTCAAGACCTCTTACCAGGCCACTCCTAGCAGGGTGATTAAATCCTCTAACAAGGTCACACCTAACAGTGTGTTTTGTAACCTTTTACCGGGTTGGCTTCTAACCGGGCATCACTTCAGAAAAGTGAAAATTAGTATCTAGATACATTGGTGGTTTTTCCCATATTGGGTTTCCACGTTAAATCTTATGTCTCTTGTGTTCTTAATTGCTATCTTAATCATATACATGTGCTGATGAATATCTAAAGATAATTGCTAATACTTTCTGCATCTTCAAAGTTACTGCAATCTATTTACCGAGTGCTAAAACAGATAATATTCTTTAAGATATCCTAAGGGATCTAGGAAGAAATAATTGTGAAGTGTTTTATGGTTGACTGATTCACCCCCCCGCTCTCAATCACTTCATCCATATTCCATCAATTGGTATCAGAGCATTTGGTGCTTGCAGGAAGGGTTTCAAGGACCTAAGCTAAAGATTAGGATGTCTTACAAGAGGGAAATTCCAAAGCTCAACAGAGATAACTTTTCAGCATGGCAAGGTCTCATGCGACTTCATCTGGCTTCCATTGGTGATTCAGGATGCAAATACATTGATGAAGAATATACAGTTCCTACTGGTGCATTAACTGTTGAAGACATTGCAGAGAAAAAGACTCATAACACCATGATGATAGACATTGCATCTGCTCTCAGCTATGAAGAATTTGATGATATTAAATAATGCACTACTGCATATGAAATGTGGATGAAACTGAAGAAAATATATGGTGGTGATGCAAATGTGAAAAGAGCCAAAGCAGAAAGCCTAAGAGGACAGTTTGACAAGATGAACATGAAGGAAGATGAAAACATTGCAAAATATGTTGAAAGAATCAAAGCAAGTGTAAGTGCAATTAGAGCTTCTGGAGGAACAATCTCTGATGAAACTGTTATAAGTAAGGTACTCAGAACATTACTCCCTATCTATGCAATAAGAGTATCAGCTATTCAGGAAAGAAGATGTGAAACAAACCACAATATAACTTTGGATGCTTTAGTTGGAAGATTGACAACTTTTGAATTAGACAACTATGATAACTATGTTCCAAATTCCAAAAATATTGAATCAGCATTTGAGGCCAAGGTTTCACAAAAAAAGAACAAGAAAATTAAAGAAGTTCAGTCAGAAAGTGAAGAAGTATCAGAAGAAAGTTCTGATAGTGATCTTGAAATTGTAGAAGCATTACTTGCAAAGTACTCTAAAGGGAAAGGTAAATATAAAGGTAAAACTCCTTTAATCTATTTTTCATGTGAAGAAATTGGACATATTGCAGCTAGGTGCCCAAACAAGCAAGTCAAGGAAGAGAAGAGAAGTCACAAGTACTATGGCAAAAATAATTTCAAATCATTCAAGGATAAAGGTAAGAAAACATGTTTTATGGCTAAAGATTCTGATGATAGTGAAGAAGAAATTGTCTTTATTGCTATAAAAGATGAATCTGATGATGATGAAGATAAGATGGCACTTATTTCTCATATAAGCAAAGATGATATTTGGATAATAGACAGTGGATGTTCACACCACATGACTGGTGACAAGATAAAATTTGAATATCTAGAAGACTGTGATAGTGGCAATGTAAGATTTGGAAACAATGAACCTTGTTGTATAAAAGGAAAGGGAATAATCTCATTAACCAAAGAACTCATATGTGATAACGCATATTGGGTTGAAGGACTAAAACATAATCTTCTAAGTGTAGCACAACTAATCAACACTGGTTTCAAGGTTGAATTCATGAATGGCCAAGCAAGACTGCTGGATGAAAAAGGAAAAATCATTGGATCAGGCAAACAAACAAAAGGTAACTTATTTTATCTTGATCTCAGTGAATATTCATGTTTTATTGCTCAAATTGAAGAAAGTTGGCTATGGCACAAAAGGTTATGTCATGTGAATTTTGATAACATGATAAAAATAAGCAAATTCAAGAAGGTTAGAGGCATTCCTACTTTGAAGAAACCTGATACTGGTCTATGTAAGAATTGTCAGATTGGTAAAATGAGTAAAACTAGTTTCAAGAGTAAGAACTATCAGTCTAAAGAAATTTTGGAAATTGTACATACTGATTTATGTGGACCTATTGGAATACAAAGCTATACTGGAGATAAATTCTTTATTCTTTTCGTTGATGATTATGCTAGAATGATGACTGTTATGGATTTAAGAGAAAAATCAGAAGCATTTGAAAAGTTCAAATGGTACTTAGCAAGAGTGGAAAAGGAAACAAGGAAAAGATTGAAATGCTTAAGATCAGACAGAGGTGGTGAATTCATCTCCCATGATTTTAATAATTTTTGCATTGAAAGAGGAATCAAAAGGCAGGTATCAGCTCCTAGAACTCCTGAGCAGAATGGAATAGTAGAAAGAAGAAAAAGATCTATTATGGATTGTGCAAGGACTCTAATGATAGAAAAGAACATCGCTATAAAGTATTGGAAGGAAGCTATCAGCACTGCAGTTCATACCTTGAACCGAGTACAATTGAAGAAAGACACATTCAAAACTCCTTATGAATTATGGTATGGCTATAAACCCAATGTAAGTTACATGAAAATATTTGGTAGCAAGTGTTATATCTTAAAAGAATCCAGAAGAAATAAATTTGATGTGAAAAGTGATGAAGGAATATTCCTAGGATATTCTAGCAAAAGCAAGGCATACAAATGTCTGAACTTATCTACTCACAAAGTCATAGAAAGTATACATGTAAAATTTGATGAGTTTGCAGAAAAGACTGAAGAAGAAAGAAAAAGGGAACCTAAGAACTATAGAAGATTCGTTTACATTGAACCTGAAACATTGGCAGACACAACTATCAATGAGGAAACTATATCTACCAAGTCGAGCACAGTTACCAAGTCACAGGAAGAAGTTCAAACCGAGTCACAGGAAGAAGTTCAAACCGAGTCACAGGAAGAAGTTCAAACTGAGTCACAGGAAGAAATTCAGACCGAGTCTCAGCCTGAAGTTACCGAGCAAATATCTACCAAGCCCAAGCAACTTGAAGAAGAGATCCTAGAAGACAACAGCATGAATCATTCAAAAAGCAAGGAACCTATACTAGCCAAATATGTCAGAAGATATCATACACTAGATGAAATTATTGGAAACAAATCAGATGGTACTATGACAAGAAGCAAGCTAAAAGGTATATGTCTGCTTACTGATTTTGAACCTAGAAATATCAAAGATGCATTGGAAAATGGAAGTTGGATTGAAGCAATGAATGAAGAATTAGAACAAATACAAAAGAACAAAACATGGACTCTTGTACCTAGACCTAAAGATAAGAATGTAATTGGAACAAAATGGGTATTCAGAAATAAGCTGAATGAAGATGGTCAAGTATCTAGAAACAAAGCTAGATTGGTATGTAAAGGTTATTCTCAAGAAGAAGGTATAGATTATGGAGAAAATTTTGCTCCTGTTGCAAGATTAGAAGGTGTAAGAACTCTACTTGCTTATGCAGCACACAAAGGATTTAAGGTATATCAGATGGATATAAAATTTGCATTTCTCAATGGAATTCTTGATGAAGAAGTCTACATTGAACAACCTGAAGGTTTTGTTGATCCAGATAAAAAGGACATGGTCTGTAGGTTACACAAAGCATTGTATGGTTTAAAACAAGATCCTAGAGCATGGTATGAAAGACTCCATAACTATTTGATTCAGATTAATTTCAAAAGAGCAAATGATAACAGCAATCTGTATATTAAAGAAGGACCGGATGAAAAAATTGTATTGGCAGAAATATTTGTAGATGATACTATATTTATAGGGAATGAGGATCAGTGCAAAAAATTTTCAGAGCAAATGAACAAAGAATTTGAAATGTCTATGTTTGGTTTAATAAAATTCTTTGTTGGTCTTCAAATTCAGCAAAGCAAGAATGGTATATACATTACTCAATCTAAATACATTAAGGAAATACTTAAGAAGTTTGGTATGGAAGATTCAAAACCAGTTGGTACACCCATGTGCACTGGACTGAAACTTACCAAAAATGATGATTCAAAAGAAGTTGATCAGACCCTATACCGATCTATGATTGGAAAATTGCAATATGTAGTACATACAAGACCTGATATTGCCTTAGCAGTCGGTATAGTAGCTAGATTCTCAACAAAACCTAAGGAAAATCAGATGATGGCAATCAAAAGAATCTTAAGATACTTAAGAGGAACTGAAGAATATGGTTTGTGGTATAAATTTGGAGGCAATCTAGACTTAAAAGTGTTTACTGATGCTGATTGGGCAGGGAACATTGATGACAGAAAAATCACAAGTGGTGGAGCATTTTTTCTTGGAAAAAGACTGGTATCCTGGACTAGTAAAAAGCAGAATTGCACATCTCAATCCACAGCTGAAGCAGAATATGTTGCTGCTGCAGTAAATTGTTCAAATATTGTTTGGTTTAAACAGCTATTAGAAGGTATGAAGGTTGAAATCAAAGAACCAGTTGTTATATTTTGTGACAATACCAGTGCAATAAACATTTCGAAGAATCCAGTGATGCATTCCAAAACCAAGCATATTGCTATTAAATATCATTTTGTCAGAGAATTGGTGCAGGACAAGGAAATCAGATTAGAATATATTCATATAAAAGAACAGATTGCAGACATTTTCACCAAACCATTACCTAAGGATGCATTTGTGTATCTAAGAGGTAAGTTAGGGGTCATTCCCCTATCCGAGGCTCACTAAATATAGTTTTAGTGATGCATCAACCAGAACATGATTGAAAATCAACCTGTTGATGCAGCATATTCAAGGAATCATTGCATATGAATCAGTACTTGAGGTACATTAATTTACATCGGTATTATGTGAATTGTCTTTGGCATGTGTTGTCAAAGAGGGAGTGTTTGCTATGTCTTTGCTATTACTTCAAGAAATTTTCAATAATCAGAAGGAAGAATTTTTAGGAAAAAGGAAGTTTGCTGACAGAGGGAGATTTGAATCTGAACCGAGCTAATTCTTTCAAATTTCTTATGCTATGACATATTGTGTTCCCATCAATGCCAAAGAGGGAGATTGTTGGAAACAATTGTCTGAAGGAAATTGCTACTCAAATTATGTATTGTCGTTGATGTCACACAATGTCATAGTCCGCAGCAATCAGTTCCTACAGAGCTCAGTCGGTCTGCCAGAAAAAGAAGATTAGTGCTTACCGAGTCCACTCGGTTATCAAAGAAAATTAGTGTCTACCGAGTTCACTCAGTTACCAAAGGAAATTCAGCATTTACCGAGTTCAGTCGGTCGTCAAAGGAAATTCAGCATTTACCGAGTTCAGTCAGTCATCAAAGGAAATTCAGCATTTACCGAGTTCAGTCGGTTGTCAAAGAAAAGTTAGTGTTTACCGAGTTCAGTCGGTTATCGAAGGTAAAGGATTGTCAGTGTTTACCGAGTTCCCTCGATCTCCGAAAGATTGTAAAAGTTATGGCCACTCCTAGCAGGGTGATTAAATCCTCTAACAAGGTCACACCTAACAGTGTGTTTTGTAACCTTTTACCGGGTTGGCTTCTAACCGGGCATCACTTCAGAAAAGTGAAAATCAGTATCTAGATACATTGGTGGTTTTTCCCATATTGGGTTTCCACATTAAATCTTGTGTCTCTTGTGTTCTTAATTTCTATCTTAATCATATACATGTGCTGATGAATATCTAAAGATAATTGCTAATACTTTCTGCATCTTCAAAGTTACTGCAATCTATTTACCGAGTGCTAAAACAGATAATATTCTTTAAGATATCCTAAGGGATCTAGGAAGAAATAATTGTGAAGTGTTTTATGGTTGACTGATTCACCCCCCCCCTCTCAGTCACTTCATCCATATTCCATCAATATATATATATATATATATATATATATATATATATATATATATATATATATATATATATATATATATATATATATATATATATATATATATATATATATATATATATATATATATATATATATATATATAAAATTTGTACATATATTTATATAATATAAATGTTAAATATAATTATATACAATACATATTAATATATAAAAAAATATATTAATTTATAAAATATATAAATTAATATATAATTATATATAATACTTATTTAAACATTATATATAAAAGTTCAATTTTTTCATTTACTCCCTCCATTTTTTCAACTCAAAAATATCGGGTACCTGATTTCAAATCAGGTACCCGATTAGGCTTGTGCTTTGGTGTCAGGTTTGCCCAGGTGTACTAACACCCAAGCCTACTAAAAAGTGAACATACATTTTCATGCTCTTTTAGATGAGTGAAAAGTGGATTTTTTTACATCGCCACTTTTTGGCCCCTCATGATCTTGCAGATACCCTCCTTCAGATGAAATACTATTGCATATTCTTATTTATCCTTATTTTTCTTCATTTTCCTTAGATCTTGTTTGAGTATCTCGAATTGAGGATCACATCACTTTCTGCTTCTTCATCTTCATCTTCTTCTTCATCCTCACGCTTCCTTCCATGACCAAGTCGGGCTCCATCTTGCCACTAAACATGGATACTCCTTCCAAAGATTTTCCTCCCATAGGTTTTATACCGCTAAGGAATGGTTCCTCTTGCAATATTGGATCAGGTTCTGGCACCTCATTCTCTATGGCTACTACCTTCTCTTTTCCTTCTGATTCTATCACTTTCTAACTCACTTCCTTTGTCTTAGCTAGTACTTCATCAAGCTTAGTTTCTATCTCTACTAATTGTTCCCTTAGGATCCTATTCTCCTCTTCTTGATCCTCTACCTTCTTTTCAATTTCAACATTTGTCACCATCCTTGATGATCCAACTCACTCTAGTGTTTGCACAATCCACTTCCAGTAGCCCAAATCTTGGTGCTTTGATACCAATTTGATAGGGAGACCTCAAAAAATAATTTATCCATGCAATATAAATCTCTAAATTCACTTACTATACCACTTAGGGTGTCTTTTCTCAACCTCTAACTTCGGGAGAAACTAGCAATTCTCCCACCACCTTGGAGTCCTCCTACCAATTGAGTTACTCTTACTCTTCCTTGAACTCACTAGGGAAAGTTCACCTCCCACACACCATGATTACCACTAACATTATACAGGGTTGAATTCATTATGTTTAAGTGTTTCTCAAATCCTTTGATGAAAATTAACACAAACTAGGTTGATCCTTGTTACCCATCTCAAGGATTCCTATATTTTAGGCTTGTAGCCCTATTAGCCCAAAACTAGGTCTTTGAACACTAGTTTTTCTCAATAACTCTTAAGCTTCACAAAAAAGCCTAAAAATGATTTAAGATCTAGATACCATTTTGGAAAATCTCAAATATTTTTTATGTTTTAGGTTTCTCAGATGGTTGTATAGTACTTTTTACTTGCTAAGTCTCTTTCCTAGAAAATAGGCCTAATTGACTAGGTCACTCAACTAGGTATATAAGTCATCTCCACAAACTCTAAAAATTGGTTCTAGGGATTCATCCCAATATCTAATAGCACTTCCCCATCCTCATGTGTCATTTCTCAATCCAACCCTGTACTGCAAAATTCATTGTCATTATCTTTTCTCTTAACGGGGACACCCTGTCTTGCCTAGGGAAAGCCTTCAAACTAAGCTCCCTTCACCTCATGAACCTGTACAAGTTATAAAATTATATAAAAGGGTTCCACTTTACTTCCTCCATGATCCATAAATTTTTCATGGAGGGAAGTCATCGTGGAACCATTTCTATACCGTAACCTCTCAAACTGGCAAGACACAATCTAGTGAGGGTTAGGTTCACAAAAAAAAATAGAGTAAAAGGAAAACACACTATAACTTATTTACAGAGAAAGAAACTACATTAATAAAAATGAAGAACAAAACACAAGTCTTTCCCAATCAAATTTCAATGATGAGCTTCCAACTCAAATAGACTAAAATGAAAACTCAGAGAATGTAATCATCAAATCTATCTCTAGAGTTGTGTACAAGTTATCTAACCTCATAATTTTTTAATTCAAACCTTAAATATCATTCCTAACCTTCAGAAAAACCTAGGTTTGATCCCTAACTAATATTTATCACTTTTGGATGCTTCTTTCCCAAAATTTGTAAAAGTTGTCCAAAATTTTGTCCTAAGTTGCTCGAGCAACTTTGACAACTTTTGCATTTTTCATAGAAACCTTTTGTTAAAGGTCCTCAAAGTGACCCAACTGAACTCAAACCTATTCTAAATCTTAAGACATCTTAAAAATTAATTCACCAACCTATTTCTAAGAATTTCCACACTCTAGGCCCTATTGGCCAACTTGGCAAACTAAGTCCAACTAGTGGCAACTTAGTGGAAATTCCAAAACTTAAACTAACTGCCTAAATACTAGACTCTCTTGGAGTCTTATTATTTTCTTGACTTGGGTAAGGAAAGTAAAAGCCAAAAACACTAAGGAGAAAGCCTTCTTTTCCTAGGTACTCCTGCACCATGATGTTGTTCCTATCTCTTTGGAGCTTGATGTTGTGAGATGAAAATGGCTTTCTAGGGGCTTCCCAAGATAGTGTTGAAGGTTAAAGAAATCTTTTTATCGATCTATATTAATGATAAAAGGATATATTTTTGGCTAAAGACCCTTCTTAGCCTAACCCCATTCCCCCTAGGAAGATTAATGATGTGGGCATTCATATACAAACTCTACTTGATTTGTGCAATGATAATCTGAAGGAAATGGGCTCCTCCATGCTTGATAATCCTTCCATTAATTACAGTTTTTAAAACTTAATAGAGAGTAAGAGTACCCTATTTTTATGAGTTATCATTAAGATCAACGCCTTGAAAGAGAAAGTTTCTCTTTTGACCTAAAACTTGGATAACATTTTTGTTTATATGGAATCTTTGGAAAAAGGTATCAAGGATCTTAAATATGACCATGAGTAGAGAATTTTGATTCTTGAGGATGTTGTACATAAGATCTAGGAAAAAATGAGAGATGTTATAGTTAACAAGACCACCATGGATAATATTAGTGAAGGGATTAAAAGGATCAATGAGCAAGCTGACGCCCTCAATGCTATGTTGAAAGGTAATTATTCTTTCCCTATTATAAGTAAGAAATCAGCCAAAAATATCAAAATCATGGAAACTAGTACAAGGAAGAGAGACATAGTGCCAACTAAGGACATTGAAGCTGATATGGAGGCCATAGTGAAGACCACATTATGAGGCGTTGCTACTAGAATACATAGTAAAGACAAGGGTATGACCCCTATTGATAGTATTATTAGGAAATTTAAAGATATTAATGATGATATCATTCAAAGAATGATATTGATGAAGAATTTATAGGTTTTTCTAGGGTTCAATTCCCATGTGTTTTGTGGCTCTTTGGCTTATGTTTTGCATTTTTTTCTCATTTGGTCTTAGTATGAGACTATTTCTTCTATTTTTTGTTAAACTTGGGTTTTTTTTATCCATGAAATTAGTTTTCCTATGATCAAAACACAAGAGAAAGATGCGGGGTACCAATTCTATGTTCTAAATTTTATAAAAGGGGCCTAATGAGGAAAACTTCAATATAGAAATCCTCATTGAAATGGAAAAAGTAACCCCTGGGCACCTTGTGAAAAGATCATCTAATAAATTAATAGGGGATATGTTATCTATTCTAAAGAAAGTATCTGATAGGAAATCTAAAGTTTTAAATTAGCTGGTATGTAAGGTTAAATCTTAGAGAGAGGTTGTTAATGGTCTCAATTATAGAATTAATAATCAACTAGAAAATGCTAGTTACTAGGGTTTTGATATATATAACTCTAGAAAGATGATTCATAGATACAAAAAGTTATTGATATTGCTAAAACTATGAAAACTGACACTAAACAAAATATCAAAATGTTGGAAGAAACTATGAACAAGGTCCATGAGAAACTTAGAGCCATAGTAGTTTTTAGTATAATAACAATTAAAAATAACTCAAATATCCTTAGGAAGATGAATGAGAGATCCCAATCCCTCAATGTTTGTCAATGATATAAGGTCCAAGATTACTGAGGCAGTGGGGGGGGGGGGGGGGGGGGGTGAATCAGTAATCTACCAAATCCAAACTTTTCATCAACTATTCAATAAAATTCATCAGTATATAGATTTTATATTAATAAATAATGAAGCACACAAACCATCTAATCATGAAACACAAGAACAACAAGATTTTTATCCTGGAAACCCTTGATCAAAGGGAAAAACCACAATGGTAATTAACACCCACTAATAATTTTAAGTGTTCTTAAATGTAACCTGTTAAAGGTCTAGCCCTATTAGGAGCTTACAATGATGATTGATTAGGATAAGAACCTATTGGGAGTCAGCCCTAGTTAAGGACTTTTCCTCTAGGCCTACTAGAAGCTTTACCCTGTTAGGAATAACCTTGTTAAAGGATTTCAAACCCTAATTAAAGAGACACCTAGCTAAAGGATTTACAATTTTAAACCTATTAGGATCTACCCATTTAAGCAATTTTCGTGAGAACATATTAGGATTCAAAAAGTGTAATTATTTGGGTGTAACACTTCTCTTCTTGTTCATATCCAATTAAGAGAAACAGTAATACTTCTTGAAAAAAATATCCTCTCTTCAGTCAACTGCCCTTCACATCCACTATTTAGACTTTCATAATTTACTGATTTACATGTAAATACATTACATTTTTATTAGGGCCTTAGACACCATAAAAAACATATTACACTTTAATTTAATTCATTACAATTATTCCTACTCAATCCTTGAACCCTTAAATATATTAACAATCTAGAATATTTGATTATAAATTAAAGTCAGTCATAAGACTCATCACACAACAATTTAAAACAAGAATTGTCAAACTTTATTTGACTTCCCCAACATGCTTCAAAAACTTGATAGATCTAATCACCTTTAATAATTAAATAGAAAATGAGCATTACACATCTATTATTCCATATCACCATGCTACCTAGATCATGAAGAGATCTAGCGTAACTGGCTACATCATCACCACTCACCAATCTAACACCAACTTCTCAATCCTATTCAAACATTTTTCTATCTCATATAGAATGATCTTTTATCAACTAAAATGATTCCATGAAGTACTCCAATCCTATAGCCATCATAGTATCAATAACATATCCTAGTCAAATAAATCATATCATGACAACAAGACTTGTATCTATTCTGATTTGATGGAACAACCAAATCATTCACTCTCTTTCATTATCTATTATGTTTTCTACCTTGTTGTACTTCAATAATTCATAACTCTCTACATATATATTTTTATACATGGTGGTCATACATACAAAAATAGACAATATCACCGAGTCTTTTTGTTTAACCGTACAATCCAATGTCTTCACATACTTACCACACATTAGATTCAACAACCCAAACCACTCCTCTCACTGTCAACCAACACAGTACTTAGTTTACATTTAATTGAAAACACCATATCTAATATTACTATCATCAAACCTATACTACAACAATGTCAATCAAGATCTACATTAGTTATGCCAATAATTTCCCCCTTTGGCATTTATGGAAACACCACATTGATCTGACAATAATTGCTCCAGCTTAGGTGATGCACCAAAATTCTTGTCTTGGTCTTCCTGGTCTTCTCCCCCAGTGTCTTCATCTGGTTCTTCTGGTAGTCTTCTCCCCCTTTGACAAAAATGCCAAAGACACCACATAGGCTACCTACTGCTGCAACATCTTCCTTTTCCTTTTACTTCTCCACTAAGGACTAGTCCCCTATAACATCAATCCAATAGTGAAAGGCATTCAATAAGTCCACTAGATTGATTCTTACAACATCTTAGTGTCATTTAGGTAGGAGAATAACCCCTGAGTTACCTCTAATATACTTAAAAGTATCTTTAGGTAATTGTTTAGTGAGTATATCTGCTAGCTACTCCTTAGTTGGCATATATTCCAACTTGACTACCTTTTCTAACATATTTTATCTTAAGAAAATATATTTCATTGCAATATGCTTTGTCTTATAATCCATCATCATGTTCTTGGAAATTTTTATTGTACTGTTATCATCATAGAATATAGTCACTAGTTTAGTTACCTTCTCTTTGATACCTTCTACGATCTGCTTCCTCCATGAAATTTGTGTACAATTGATAGCTTCTTACACATACTCAGCTTATGTAGTACATGGGGAGATGCAAAATTTCTTCTTACTTGTTCATGATACAACTTTTCCTCCTAGAAAGAGTGCTCCTCCACTTGTACTCTTTCTATCATCAAAGTTTCCTTCCTAATCTACATAATTAAAAATAATCGAAGAGAAATCACCTTTGTGAGCATACTAAAGACCATAGTCTTTTGTCCCTTTCAAGTAGCTAAATATCATATTCACTGCTACCAAGTGATATTCCTTAAGATTATTTTGAAATATGGACACTATTCCAACTTCTTGTGCAATGTTTGATCTACTATGTGTTACAAGTAGTGGTTTCCATTCCACCAAAAGATCGACCTGTTAATGCCTGATACAACCACTAGACTTATAGAAGAAACAGGAGGTGGTTAAGCCATGTCACAAATCCTAAGAGGAGCACTGACCATTTTGCCAACAATCTCCCCCTCAATTTTATCTGAGGGGATTTGAACCTGTGACCAAGATCTGATACCACTTGTTACAAGTAGTGGTTTCCATTTCACTAAAAGATCGACCTATTAATGCCTGATACAACCACTAGACTTATAGAAGTCATAGGAGGTGGTTAAGCCATGTCACAAATCCCAAGGGGAGAATTTACTTTTTTTCCAACACTATGAACAACATAATATAACTTATCAATCATGGATGTGTATATAGTTTCATCTACTGCACTTGATTCATCATCCTTAGATTGCTTACATCTTGTCACCATGGGGTTCCAATTGGCTTGGAATCTTCTATTCCAAAGGTCTTCAGTACTTCCTTTATGTACTTGGACTCATTGATATAGATACCATCCTTTAGTTTTTAAATCTACAATCCAATAAAGAACTTAATTACCCTTATCATTGACATCTCAAAATATTTATTCATCTCTTCTTCAAACACCAAGCTCATCTCATAATTTCCTCCAAAAATTATTTCTTCCACAAACACTTTAGCTAATAGTATCTTATCACCTTCAACCATCAACTACACATTTCTATATTCACTTATTCTAATGAAATCAATCTTGATGAGATAAGAGTTTAATATTTCATACCATGCTCTAGGTGCTTGTTTCAATCCAGATAGTTCCTTTTGTAGCTTGCACACTATGTCCTTGTTCTTTTTTAATGAAAACCCATCCAGTTGTTCTATGTATACCACTTCTTCAATAATTCCATTTAGAAAAGCATATTTGACATCCATTTGAAAAACTTTAAACTTCTTATAGGTATCATAAGAAATTAAAATTGATACCCCTTCAAGTATTTCCACAAGAGAAAATGTCTCTCCATAGTTTGGTCCTTCCTCTTGTGCATATCCATTACACACAAGTCTTTCCTTATTAGGAACCACTTCTCCATCTTTATTCAGTTTGTTCCTAAAAATCCACTTTGTACCAATCGAATTCTTGTCTGTTGGTCTAGGAATAATTTTCCATGTGTCATTCTTCTTGATTTGATAATGTTATTCTTCCTTTTCTAGTCTTCACTCTTCAAGGCTTCATTCAGAGTTTTAGGCTCAAACTTTGGGACTAAACATGTACTCTCTCTGATCTTCCTTCTAGTTCTCACTCCTACATCTTTATCACCAATGATCTAATCAACATAGTAATTCAATTTCACATACCATGGAATAATATGTTCAGGTCTAGATTCTTCTTCTTCTTGTTTCACTAGTTGAACCACTTATTCCTCGTTGTTCTATTTAACAATTTCTTTCTCTTGTATTTTCACATACACAAATTCTTGATCATTTATTGGTTATTTATTTCTCATTTCATCATATTTCTTTGGATATTCATCTACCTTCACATTTTGATGCAGGAGCATCCTAGGATTCTTGGCAAACTTGTATCAACAAAAAATATGTGTGTCTTTAAAGGTAGATTGTTAGTTTTGATCTTAGTTTGGTGGAGTTCTTGCTCAGTTTGGGAGATTGGTTGCTCGGTTTATGTGGTTACCCGGGTGCTCGGTCTCTAAAGAACACTCAGTGACTGAAGGTGTCGGTTCACTGGCGCTCGGCAATAACTATGTTCCTTAGTCGTGCCTGGCATGGTTAGTCGACTAGTACTCGATTATTTCTTCTGTTGCTCGGTGTTCTTGTTTACCGACTGGATTATTTTGGATAAATCAGCTTGGCCGACTAGTGCATTTAATTTGGTTCATGCTCGTCATGTATGGATTGACCATTGGACATGTGGGGATCTAGATCTGGCATGTTGCATTCTTCTATACAAATCTGATGACCCTTTGGGGCCATCTTTGAGAGTTTATTTATTTTGTAAGGCTATGTGAGAGCCAAATGATGTTTTGTCATTTAATATTTGTTTGTAAGGGTTAATTGTTTCATCAGCCGACTTGTGGATGGGAATTAGTATTTATAGGATTCTTGGGTAGTTTTCATGGGCATCATTTGGTGGGAAGGAAGGTTAGTAGCCTGGGTGATTAGGAACAGGAAAATTGCTTGGAAGTTTGAGTACAAGTTTAGATCTTTCTTGGGTGCCTACCAGTGTGCTATGTGTTGCAGACCTGGACTAGCTGAATGCTAATGTTGGGGAAAAGATTTGGATCCTACGAGATCTTGTAGATTGTTACTTGCATTGTAATTGGCTATAACTGGGAAGGCCTTATAGCCTGGCACATTGCATGTAATCAGTGTTTTCATGAATAAAGACTTCTATTTAATATCAAATCTGTTGTTTTTATTGCGTATTTCCACTGCATATTGGTTTGACTGCAAGGTCGATCAGTCCTTAATTGGATCCACCCACCTTGACTACATTAAGTAGTATCAGAGCGAAGTTTGTTCCTATTTGAGAAAATTCTATTCCTATTGGAGCTGAGTGGATCTTGTGTGTCTAGATCTTGATTTGAAGATGCCTCTGAGGAGAAACCATGATATCTCTAAAGAAGAAGAAGCTACTAGTGAATTCAGTCTTGATGATTTTAGGGCTTTGCAAAAACAAGTGCAAGACCTAGAAGAGGAATCAAGAAAGAAGAAGCGTACCTTGAAAGAGGATAGTGATGATGAATCTGAGGAAGATCATTTTGAAGAAGTTGTCGAAGAAGCTAGAGATTTGGAGGAGAATCGAATTCTGAAAGCTATGTCTAAGATTGGAAAAAGACCTAAGATTGAAGTTTCTGCATTTGCTGGAAGCCTTAGGCCTGAAGAATTGATTGACTGGATCAATGAGATTGATGAATAATTTGAGTATGAAGAAATAGAAGATCCTGATAGGGTTAGATTTGCAAAGACTAAGTTGAAAGGTCATGAAAATATCTGGTGGAGAGAAGTTCAGTTAGAAAGAGGTAGAAGAGGAAAAGAGAAGATCACTAAGTGGAACCAAATGGTTGACAAGTTGAAGAAGCAATTCATTCCAATGGATTATGAATTGGACATGTTCAAGAAGATGCAATCTTTGAAGTAGACTAAAAAATTGGTACAAGAGTATACCAAGGATTTTTATAGAATCTTGATTAGGACTGGTCATTCGGAAGCTGATAAAGAGAAGGTTTCTAGGTATATCTATGGTTTGAGACCTAGTATTCAAGAAGAGTTACTTACTGTGTAGATGAAAAAAATTGGTGATGCTTATTAGATGGAATTAAAGATTGAAGAGAATCTGAATAGGAAGTATGAAGGAAAAAAAAATAGTAGGAACCAAGGTGGTCAAACTAGTGAGACAGTTTCTGAGAGCAATGTGACAGAGAATCCTAACTCTGATGTGGGATCTAGTAGTGGTCAAGTTACTAAGAATGCTAGACAAAGAGGGAGGTGGAAGAATGAGTTCACCAACACTTTTTATAACTGTGGTGAAGCTGGTCATAGAAGTTGGCAGTGTCCAAAGAAAAGAGTTACATTAGCTATTGAAGAAGACATTGAGAATGTTCCAGAGAAAGGTGAATGTCTTGTCACTAGGAGATTAGCTGCATGTGTTCATGAACTAGTGCAAAGGAGGAATTTGTTTAGAACCAGATGTAAGTACAAGGATAAGGTATGTAATATCATAGTTGATGGTGGCAGTTCTAAGAACTTTGTTTCAAATGAAATAGTTAGTAAATTGAATTTGGAAAGAAGGAAACATCCTATTCCTTATCAGATTAGTTGGATACAAGATGTTTCTAAGGTTAGAGTTGAAGAACAATTCTTGGTTAAGTTTCAGATTGGATCTTACCATGATGAGATATTGTGTGATATATTGCCTATGGATGCTTGTCATCTATTGCTCGGTAGACCTTGGTAGTTTAACAAAAATGTTTTGTTTGATGTTCATGCTAACACCTATGTGGTTAGGCATGAAGGAGCTCAGCATAAGATGATTCCTTTACAGGAGACAGGGGTTGGACGATGTGGAGTTATCAGGTATTGTCCTTATGAAAAACCTCAGGAGTAGAAGGTTGATGAACCTATTCCTGTTAAGCCTAGTTTGAAGAAGGAAAATGATATCTCTGAAGAGTTTGTTGAGATTAAGAAATAAATGGTTTTATTGGCAGAGATGGTACAACAGATGGTGAAATTTATGACACAAAGAGATGCGGATGATACTGAATTGATTGAGGAGTATGGAGAGGATGAACCTTACTGAGGTACTGATGTGATCAGTAGTGGTCATAGTCATTTTCTATCAATTGTCAACTAGAGAGGTAAACAAAGTGGAAGACATGAGGACTTTCTACATGAGACAGTGAATGAAGTGAAGACTACTTGGGATGAAGGACAAGAAGAGATATGGGTGAAGAACAGATTCGGCATACATGTTCTAATTCCCCTAAGGCATTCCTAATTTCCTTATGAGAAAATATTTCTTACCTGGGGTGTTTGATGCAGGAGCATCCTAGGATTCTTGGAAATCCTATATCAACCAAAAATATGTTTGTCTTTGAAGGTAGATTTTTAGTTTTGATCTTATTTTGGTGGAGTTCTTGCTTGGTTTGGGAGACTGGTTGCTCAGTTTATGTGGTTACCAGGGTGCTTAGTCTCTGAAGAATGCTCAGTGACTAAAGGCATTAGTTCACTAGCATTCAACAATAACTATGTTCCTCGGTCATGCCTAGCATGGTCAGTCAACTAGTGCTCAGTTATTTCTTTTGTTGCTCAGTGTTCTTGCTTACTGGCTAGATTGTTTTGGATAAATCAGCTTGGCTGACTGGTGCATTTAATTTGGATCACGCTCCTTGTGTATGGATTGACTGTTGGACATGTGGGGACCTAGATCTGGCATGTTGCATTCTTCTATATAGATCTAATGATCATTTGGGGCCATCTTTGAGAGTTTATTTATTTTGTAAGGCTATGTGAGAGGCGACTGATGTTTTGGCATTTAATATTTGTTTGTAAGGGTTAATTGTTTCATCAACCAACTTGTGGCTAGGAATTAGTATTTATAGGATGCTTGGGTAGTTGTCTTGGGCATCAATTGGTGGAAAGGAAGGTTAGTAGCCTACGAGCTTAGGAACAAGAAGATTTCTTGGAAGTTTGAGTACAAGTTTAGATCTTTCCTGGGTGCCTACCAGTGTGTTGTGTGTTGCAGACCTGGACTAGTTGAATGCTGATGTTGGGGAAAAGATTTGGATCCTACGAGATCTTATAGACTGTTACTTGCATTGCAATTGGCCGTAACCAAGAAGGCCTTACAGCCCAACACATTGCATGTATTCGGTGTTTTCATGTATAAAGACTTCTATTTCATATCAGATCTACTATTTGTATTGTGTATTTTTGATGCATATTGGTTTGGCTACAAGGTCAGTCAGCCCTTAATTGGATCCACCCACCTTGACTACATTACATTTTAACTTTCAACCATCTTGTTATTCCTTTTATTGAAACACTTATAGGCCTTTCTTTTAGTAATATATCCTAAAAAAATACCTTCATCACTCTTAGGATAAAACTTTCTAGTGAAAGCATCTCTCTTGATATAACATCTACTACCAAAAAAATTGAACTATTTAACACTAGATGAATGACCATTAATTATTTTTACAATGTTTCTTACCGATTCCTTTCTTGACTTGTAACTAGTTCAATGTGTCCACTTTAGTTCTAATTGTTACTCCTATTCAGCATTAATGGTTGTCATTAGTATCATTCAGTCATTGAGTTGGTAAATGAGACAAGATAGGATAGTCAGTCAATATACAGAGCCTATACACTGAATAGGACACAAGGTACATCTTTGAGTTAATCTAACATAGCTTTGACTGAGTACTCTTACCGAGCCAGATGATCAGCGAGTACTGAGCACTGTGGTCACCAAGAATTCATATGAATTGAGCACTAGTTAATTACCAAGTGATGAATGTAGTGAACACCAAGTAAAAAATGAAATGACATAGCAGTTTGGAATGGCAAAAACATCAAGGAAAATGTTTTACACCGATCAGAGAATGGTTTACCAAGATCGACACAAAATTTAATATGGATGTAATCATTAAATTGTTGATGATTCCTATGTATTGTAGAGCTAGGTTATTTATCTTCACCATTGATCTTAGGTTTTCTAAGATATTGTAAAAACCTAATTAGATCAAGTTAGTTTGATATAAAATTTGTAATGATGTCATTTTTATATTGTATCATCAAGGAGTAGCTGCATTCAGGACATCAGAAGATCAAATAGATCTTTGACATAAGGATTTGATAGAAGTATTTGGTTTTTTTAGAATATACATAAGGCTACCGAGTAGTACATAAGGACATACACATCACTACAAGGTGATATCTTTATAGTATTTCATAGATATGAATTAGGAAAGTTTGAGTTTCTATTTATAAATATATTATATTGTTACTCTTTAACCATTGTAGTAGATTTATAAATCTCTTAATAGAGTGAACTTAATAGTTCTAATGTAAATCTCTTAACTAAGTGCACACTTGATTGTGTTTCTAAAATCCTCTAACCAAGTAGATCTAGGTGATCTTATTATTACTCCTAACAGGGTAAGATCACTAGAAGTGATCACAATCTTTGGAGCCTTAACCAACATACTTTGTTACTATAGTAGTGAAGCTTTGTGGGTGTCATCCCCACCATAGTGTTTACCTTCTAACAAGGGTTTCTATGATACCAAAACATTTTTTAAAAGTGTATGAAGTTTCATGAATGGTTTATTGATTAGGTTACGATGAACCCAAATATAAGTTGCACCCCAAAATAGCTTCACAGATTGATCAAGCATACATGTTTTCCAATATACCACCTAGGGTTTTTTTGGTGAAAGACATATGCACATACATCCATTGAAAAATTAGTGAAATTGGAGATTTCAAGCTTGAATCCACTTACCAAGAACTTAGTAAGAATGAAAAGCTCAAGGATGAGCACAAACACCTAGAGGTGAAGGGATTGATGAATGCCCTATATTTCTCAAGAGAATTTAAAATAGAGTAGATTAGGGTTTCTCTTATCTGAGTGCATGAAGGTAAATTATGGCTAGATGAACCTGTTAAAATATCTAAGGATATATTACATGTGGTCACTAGTTACCCTACTACCAACAAAGCAAAGGCCATAGGGAATGCATCAAGGACAAAGATCGAGAAGCTTACGGGAGTTGAATGGGATGGAAGAGTAATGAGACTTAATACAATTGTTAATCTAGAGACAAGGTTTGGAGCCTATGTTATTAGATATAAGATGTTTCAATCAAGAAGGCAAAACAATGTACCTTGTGGAGCTATAGATTTTGCTTACAAGATTGTTAAGAAGAGTCTTCAATTGGACCTCGCCGAGCTGTTACTAAAATAACTAGAGGAAAAAATGAGAACCATTCAAGTAGCAAAGAAAAAAAAATGTAAGTTGGGTTCTCTACTAGTGTGTATATTTTCTACCCACAAAACTTATTTCCACTAGTTGGTAATGTTGACTGGGATGTCAACCGACCAGTTATTATGCAAATAAGCAAGTTTATTCAAAATTTAGGTAATAATTTTGTTACTTTTATGGATGATTTTTTTAGACAATTCTAGGATAGAATGCATAAAAGAAGCAGGTTACCATGTCACCTGGTAGAGAAACATAAAGAAGATATATTTTTCCTTGTGGATACTGATACCACTTTGATCAAGGCAGTTAAACAAAGGATTGCTTGGTTACTCCCAATGGGCTATGAGATGGATATTGACCAAGCTTCTAGGTTAATAAAGGTGTTGCTGGTCGGGCCCAAAGATCCCAAAGCTACTAGGTTTGGAACCTATGAGGAGGCTAAATTAAGAATAAAGATGGATCTAGTCAAAGTGAAAGTAAGCATAAAATCCAAAAAGATGATGGACACACTAGTGAAATAATTGGGAGATGATGATGAAGAAGAAGAATAATTAATAGCTAATCTAGTTGAAGAAGCAACTGAGGAAAAAAATTTCATTGGAAATAGTGAACATGAGGAGGATACCGAGTCAGATATAGACATTCAAGCTACACCGGTAAAGGTCACAGGGAAGAGGAAACAAGTGAAAACACCTATAAGAGTAAGGAAAAGATCCTCAACAACTACTTCTCCACCCCTGAAGAAAGGAATTGCAAAAATAACAAGGCCAACTCCTACTAAAACATATTAGAAGAAGAAGAGAGGTGCTCAATTCACCACCGAGCAACCTAAGAAGAGAAGGCTACTATGAGCCAAAGACAATGTAGACTCAAAGGAAGAAGATGAAAAAGGTAAATTCAAGGTTATTGTAAATAAAAGTCAATCAGTATAATATGAGTTAGCTAATAATATAAATGAGATAGGGAGTCTATCTCACCCTAAGTTGAATCAGTATGTATATAATCACCACTGAGGATCAAGAGAACTTAGAGTAAGCTATCATTCAAATGATGATAAAGTTTAAGAGAGTACTTATTGAGTTTGAAAGGTATATTCCAAAGGAATTGTATGAGAAAGTGTCAGCAAGATGGACATACGCCCTACATACAAAGAATAAAATCAAGGAACACTCATTGATTTTGGAAATGCCTACCTTATCTATTATCAAGATAAAAGAAATGATGAAGTAGTATTCCAAATGTTTTTTGATGAAGGGTAGAGCACTAAATATTTTGTTAGGTAACTTTGAGGTAGTTGATGAAAATAGCAAGCTTCTATGGACTATAATTTTGAAAGCTAGCGCAGAAGCTGATCAACTAGTACTAGCTATCATTCTTGAGAAGGACAAAATACAAGGAAAATGATTTCACTTGGATGATGCTAAATTAGCCACCAAGGATCTAATACATATATCCAATTAGCAAATGATACTTATGCCATGGATTTCTACCCAGCTGGATATACTAAAGAATATAAATAGGATGCTGCCAAGCATCTAGTAACCACCAGAACAAAAGATGTCATGATTGAGGACATCACACATGGAGATCCTAATGATGATGTAAATGATGATGATAACATCAATATTGCTACAGATAACACTGAAGAGAACCTACCTAGTGAAATAGTAACAGTTGATTTATTGGGTGATTTACCTATACTAGTTCAAGAAATTAAGATTGCTACACAAGAGGAATCTGAACGCTCTACACCTGAGAAGGTAAAGGATAAAACCGATGGACAAAGTACAGAAGAGAAGAAATATACACATGAGCCTAAGAATAAAGAGGCCAAAAGAAAAGAACCAAAAAAAATACACCTATAGAGTCAGCTATAATAGACACCAAACAAGATGGCCAAGGACAAGACACTGAGACATCAATCACTAGGCAGGAAAAGGAAGAGAGTGTGTCTAGCAAGAAAGAAAAGATAAATCTGGAGACCAAATCTCTAGTACCATACAAAAGATCCCCCACACCAGAGAAAAAGAAAAATAAGAAATATGGTAAGGGTCCTGTCACACTAGATGAGATTATTGAAATTCCTGAATGTTACCCTCAAACTCTAGACCCCGAAGCATTAAGAAGGTATGGTGAATTGTGCACAAGGAAGGCTGCATATGCAAAATTAAGGAAAGAAAGTAACATAAAAAAATTTTGTAGAGAAAGTTAGAGATATTTTGATGCAAGTAGTCCCCAACATCAATGTTGATGAGGCAACTCCCATAATTGATCAACTTTCCACTCTAATTGACCAAATCAATTCCTCTGATGTAGATGCAGAGAAGAGGATAGAAGAACGAGAAGAGGAAAAAAATAAAATAAAGCTAGCAAATAAAGTAAGCAAGCAAATGACAGTCAATAAGGTCAAGCTATCAGAGTTCATTACCGAGATTGACACGATTATTTAGTAGGTAATAAAATTTTTGTATAAGATATGCACGGTAGACCACTTCACTACTGAGCTTAGTGAAAAGATATAGAATCTAGATGAAGAGATACAATTTTGTGCAAATAATTCTTCAATCAAGCCCAATGCATTTCATAAGCATTGTTCCAAAGTTCAAGAACTCCAATGATTAAGAATTGATTTGAGGAAGAAGGGGAATACAATTAGAGAAAAAGTAACCGAGCTTCAAGCTAAATTCCTTCCCCATCTTAGGATAATGGAGAGACATGTGAATAAGGAAAAGGACTTAGTTACCACCCCATAGATATCAGTTTTGGAAAACATCTTTGATATACATGCACAATTCAGTTTAGAGCACATTGCTCTTGACAACCTGAAGGAGGAATGAGAAAACCTCTTCGATTCATTGAAGAAAACCCATCATAATATTTTTGATAAGATGTGATTACACTATTTTTTTGGCATTAATTTCAGAAAAGGGGGAAATTATATGTATATATATATATTTGAATATACTTCACACAAAGAGCATGTACATAGGGGGAGTTTACATTAGTTCACATATGATTCATATTTTTGTTAACTTCAACTTTTTGAAGTTGGTACATATACACAAAGTTTTTGATACTAATGCCAAAGGGGGAGAATGTTACTCATTTTGATCATTAATGGTTGTCATTAGTATCATTGAGTCGGTAAAGGATATAAGATAGGACATACGGTCGATATACATAGACTAGAAGATCTTTAAGTTAATAAAAAATAGCTTTGACTGATTAATCTTACTGAGACAAATTATCACCAAGTACCAAGCATTATGGTCACTGAGCATTCATATGAACCAAGCAATAATTAACTACCAAGTGATGAATGTAGTGAACATTGAGTGAAATAGGAAACCACATAGCAGTTTGGAATGCCACAAACATCAAGGCAAATGGTTTACACCGATCAAAAAATGGTTTACCAAGATCGAGACATAATTTAATATCGATGTAATCATTAAATTATTGATGATTACTATGTATTGTAGATCTAGGTTATTTATCTCCACTGTTCATCTTAGGTTTTATAAGATATTGTAAAACCCTAATTAGGTCAAGTTAGTCTGATATAAAATTTTTAATGATGTCATTTTGATATTGTATCATCAAGGAGTAGCTACACTCAAGACATCAGAAGATTAGACAAGGTTTTGACATAAGGATTTGATAGAAGCATTTAGTTTTTTCAGAATAGACATAAGGCTACTAAGTAGTACAAAATGACATACACATCACTACAAGGTGATATCTTTATAATATTTCACATATGTGAATCAGGAAAGTTTGAGTTTCTATTTATAGATATATTCTACCATTACTCTTTAACCATTGTAGAAGATTTTTAAATCTCTTAACCAAGTGCACACTTGATTGTGTTGCTAAAATCCTCTACCTAGGTAGATCTAGCTGATATTATTGTTACTCCTAACAAGGTAAGATCACCATAAGTGATCACAATCTTTGTAGCCTTAACCAACATACCTTGTTACGATAGTAGTGAAGCTTTGTGGGTGTCATACCCACTGTAGTTTTTACCTTCTAACAAGGGTTTCTACGATACCAAAACATTTGTGTTTAGTGTATGAAGTTTCATGAATGGTTTATTGATTAGGTTATATGCATTCACATTTTCAGTTATATTTGAATGTATGTTACATGCAATAGAATTCAATCAGTTAATGTTATCTATGCATACAAATTTTTATTCTTGAAATGTTTTTAAGATACTAATTCACCCCTCCCCTCTCAGTACATATCTTTCCATAATCCCATCACTAATATCTTCTCTCCACTATAACTTAGGTACATCACTTTGAATCATTACACCAAGGAATTTTATAGGTTAAATATCAGATCTGGACATATTGAAGATGAGGTGGAAATAATTGCAATTTAATTGAATGGGTTAAGGACTTCTATTCAAGAAGAAATTAGTTTGGTCAAAATGGAGAGTATTGAGAAAGCTTATTATTTTTCCCTAAAATCTGAGGGAAAATTAAAAAAATGGTATGAGAAAATAAAAAAAGGAAGAGGTATATCCTATGGTGAAAATAGTAGATCTAATTAGGACAAGACAAATCAAAACAAATGCAAGATCAAGTGGAAAGGTAAAGTTCATCCTGAAGAAGAGGTAATTACTCCCGAGGTGGATATGGTAGAGGAGGATTATGAGGAACTTGTTATAATTACAATGAAGAGGGACACAGATTATTTGAGTGTACACATGCAAGAAAGAAGGTTGGTTGCAACCAAAATGCTTTGTTACATGACAATTCAAAAAATGAACCTGAGAAGGAAGGAAACTTGATGGTCAGAAGAGCATCGTGGAGTGAAAAGACTAAGGAAGATCTAGTAAGAAAGAGTTTGTTCAAGGCCAAATGCTAAGTTGCAGATAAAGTTTGGAAAGTGATCATTGACACTAGAATTTTAGAGAATCTGGCATCAAAAGAAATGGTTACAAAGTTGCAGTTGGAAAGATTGAATCACCCAAAGCCCTATCATATTTCATGGATCAAGGATGAGCATAAACTTATGGTAAGTGAACAATGTTTTTTAAATCTAAAAATTGGAAAGTATTATGATAAGGTGTTGTGTGATATTATGCCTATGGCATGTTGTCATATTTTTTTGGGTAGACATTGGCAATATGATAGACATGATATATATGATGGAAGATTGAAAAAATATATCATTTGGGTCAATGTCAAGAGACAAATCTTATTACCTTTGATTGAAGAATCTAATGGTGAGATACGTACATCTGTGAAATTTTGTTTGATGGAAGGTAGATATTTTTTTAAGGACTTGATGAAAAATGATGGCTATTATGTTGTGATTCCTAACAAACTGAGTGAAAAAATAGAAAATAAAGTTCTTGAAGATGGTGAGAATTTTATCACCAAGTACAAGGAGATCATTTCAGATAATGTACCTAATGAGAAGTAATAGTCATAGTATGGACCTGATTCTTTGAGCTAGTTTTCCAAATAAGGCACCACACTGATTGACATCAACCAAGAATAAGGAACTCAACCGAAAAGTTCAAGAGTTTTTGTAAAAAGGTTTGATCAAAGAAAGTTTGAGTCCATGTGAAGTTCCAGTTGTGTTGGCACCTAAGGAGAATGAAGAATGGAAAATGTGTACTGATTTTAGAGCTATCAACAAGATAACAATTAAGTATCAATTTCCTATACCGAGAATAGATGATATAATGGATAGTTTAAGTGGAGAAAAATATTTTAACAAGATTGATTTGAAGAGTGGATATCATCATATCAGAATCAGAGAAGGTGATGAGTGGAAGGCTACTTTCAAGATAAAAGAAGGTTTGTATTAATGGTTGGTAATGCATTTAGGTTTAACTAATGCACCAAGTACTTTTATGACATTAATGAATGAGGTTCTAAAGAAATTCTTGGGTAAATTTGTGATTGTGTATCTGGATGACATTCTGATATTTAATAGAACTAGAAAAGATCATTTTATTTCACATTAGACATGTATTGCATAAATTGAAAGAGGAAAAGTTGTTGATTAATTTGAAAAAGTTTTCCTTCATGAAAGAGGAGATTGTGTATTTGTAATTTGTAATTTTAGCTAATGATTTGAAGATGAATCCTGAGAAGTTTTAAAATATTCTTGATTGGCCTACACCTCAGAGTGTTGGTGAGGTAAGATCATTCCATGGTTTGGAAATTTTTTACCAAAATTTCATCAGAAATTTTAGTTCAATTTACAATTCTATGATCAAGACAATGAGAGGAGATAAAAGAGAATTTAAGTGGAAAAATGGAGCTGATAAGATTTTTGATAATTTGAAACATAAGGTTGTTGAATTTCTTATATTAGGTTTACCTAATTTCAATAAGGTATTCCAAGTTGAATTTGATGCAAGTGGCAGTGCAATAGGAGTTGTGTTGAGTCAAGAAGATAAACCTAATGCTTTCTTTAGTGAGAATTTGAATGATGCTTAAAGGAAATATTTTATATATGATCAATAATTATATTCTATTGTTCAATCCCTGAAGAAATGGAGACATTATTTAATGCCAAAGGAATTTTTGTTGTATACTGATCATAAGGATTTATATTATTTGGGGAGTTAGAATAAGTTGAATCAGATACATATGTAATGGGCTGATTATTTACAAAATTTTACATTATGATAAAACATAAGAGTTGAGTATCTAAAAGAGTTGTTGATGCATTGAGTAAAAGAAGATCTTTGTTGACTGAAATGAGAATTGAGGTTCTTGGTTTTAATGAGATGAAGAATTTGTATAAAAATGATCCTGATTTTTATGAGCCATAGAGAATGTGCACAACACCTATTTCAAATCAACCAAGTAAGTGGGAAGACTATTTTATTCAAGAAGGTATGTTGTTCAAAGTAATTCATTTATGTATACCAAGAGGATCAATGAGAACTAATTTGATAAAGGAGAAATATAGTAGTGTTTGGTTGGACATTTTGGCATTGATAAGATATTGAGTTTCTTAAGGAAAGGTATTTATGGTCTTAGTTTTATAAGAATGTTTAGAAATTTGTGAAGGGTCATGGAGCTTGTCAAGTTGAAAAAGGGTTAAGTCATAATACCGGATTCTATACACTGATTTCTATTCCTAAGAAACCTTGGTGTGATATCAACTTGGATTTTTTTCTTGCCTTACCAAGGACAACAAGAGGTAATGATTCCATATTTGTTGTTGTGGGAAGATTTTTCAAGATGACACATTTCATACCATGTAGGAAAATATCAAAAGTAACACATATAGAAGATCTTTTCTTCAAGGAGATTGTCATTTTACATGAATTGCCGATGAGTATCATATCTGACCAAGACAATAAGTTTGTTGGTTATTTTTGGAAGACTCTTTGGAAGAAGCTGGACACCGAGTTGAAGTATAATACTACATTTCATCCACAAAGTGATGGAAAAATAGAGGTTGTAAATAGAAGTTATTACTATAACTGATAGTGGTGATGATGAAGACCGGCCACTATTAGAAGAATACAAGATAGTAAAAAGTTTAGATTAGTTATTGTCTTGTCATTGATGTCAAGAAATTGATTTCTTATTTATAATGTGTTGCCATAGCAATCGGTATATGATATAATTCGAATGAGTTAAGAAGATAAAGAAGTGAGATGTTATGAAGTTGAAGAACTTAATTGGGCAACTGATACAAATCAGAAAATGGTAAGGTTATGCTGAAATAATTTTTTTCTACCTAACATATGGTTATATCCAGTCGATAAAGCATGATAATTAATATTTTTCAAGTCAGTAAGAAAAAGTATTTTGGGTAGTGAGCAGGAAAAGTCACTCAGTATAGGAAAAGGAACTAAGGATACTGAGTAGGAAAGATTTAAGCACTGAGCGAAGTTAACCAAAATTTAGAGTTATCCACCGAGCAAGGAACAATAATAAAATACAAGAATTGGAATGACATGTAATGATTAGCTATGATGAGCCAGATGATCATGATGAAAAGGAAAGTCAGTTAGAGAGATCGATGATCTGGAAAATACAAGGTGATGATCTACGACTTAGATCTAAATGGTTAAAAGAGGACGAACAAGTTTTCTGAGAAAAGTTCAAGTTCCTTGGTGAAAAGAAAATGTGTTACCAAGATCCAGACTCAAGGTATAATGAATTGGATGGTTAAGATTGATCAAAGGAAAATTTAATAGAGAAGATAAAGAAGAAAAAATTATCTATATAAAGGATGGATTTGTATGAACAAATGGCTAGAAAATTGAGGAGTTGAAGAGTCACTGAATGAATCAATGAAGAAGGCACAAAGAGATTATGAATCAGAAAGTAGGATCTGATGAAGTGTTGAAGCCAGTGGATAGTGAAGAATTGAAGTGAAGAAAGATGAGCACACAAAGGATCTGGTTATGCAAACATAGTTGCAAATTTATAGATCAAGTTATATACTGTTGCTTATTAGCATTTGTAATAGAGAAACCTTTTAAAAGGGTGGACATAACAGTCTTATTGTAAAATCCTTGAAAAATGTAACATTCTAAAGAGTGTTTGAAGCTCGTTAATTAGGCCACTCCTAACAGGGTGAAGATCCTAACAGATCTAGGTAAATCCCTTGACCGGGTTACAAGTAGCAATGTGTTTTGCAATGTTTAACCAAATTGGCTCTTAACCATGCATACTTCAGAAGAGTATTTTCTTTGAAGTGACAATTCCCACATTGGTTTTTCCCAAAACTGGGTTTCCACATTAAATACTAGTGTTACATGTGATGAATGATTTATGTTTTTTTATTTACTGATTGTTAAATTTTATTTACTACTATCAGTAAATAGTGAATTATGGTTAACCGAGCTTTCATTGAGTTAATCAAATAATATTTTCTTAGGTATTTGGAATCAAAGATTACTGAATCACCCCCCCTCTATAATCTAATAATTGGTATTAGAGCTAAGTACTCCAAAGAGATATGTTTGAAAGACTTGTGTATAAGATCCGAAGATGTATAGGAGAGAAGTACCTAAGTTGAACAAGGAAAGTTTCTCAACATGGGAAAGCAGGATTAGATTGTATCTATCTGGGATTGGAGAAGTTGCACTGAATCTTTTAGATAATCACTACATTCCACCACCTCCCATACCTATGATAGTTGATCAAATAAGAGAAAATAAGGAATAGAACTTAGTTATGATAGAGATTGCTTCTTACCTGACCGACGTTGAATTCAATGATGTTAAGGACCGTGTTAACTCAAGAGAGATTTGGGATAGGCTTACACTTATATATGAAGTAGTTCAACATGTACAAAAGGATAAGGTTGATAGTCTCAGAGGAAAGTATGATGAAATGAGGATGAAGGATAAAGATAACATCACACAATATAGTTGTAGAATCAAGGAAGTTGTTAATGCCATCAGAGGTGCTGGTAGAACTTTGACTAATGAAGAAGTGGTAAGTAAAATTCTGAGAAATCTTTTTTATAAGTATTCTATAATAGAGTATCTACTATTTAGGAATTGAGATCCATACCAAATAATATCATTACTCATGAAGCCCTAATTGGTAAGCTAACTTCATTTGAGCTAAGTAATTATGATAATAGTCTACCAACCATTGAAACTACCTTCAAATCATCTATGAGTATTGGAACTTCAAGAAGAGTAAAAGAGAATCACAATAGTTTATATGGAAATGAATATGGTAATATCCTAACCAAAGAGAAAGAACAAGAAGAGTTAGAGGCACTAATGGATAAGAGACTACCAAGAGGTAAAGGAAAGTATAAAGGTAAATTTCCTCTGACATGTTATAACTACAATAATATTGGTTAGATTGCATCTAGATGTCCTGACAATGATATGTATGATAGGAATGACAAAAGAGACAACCAACACCAAATATTTAGAGATTATAAGGACAAAGGTAAGAATTATTTCTACCTAGTTGAGGAATGTGTAAGTAACGATGAATCTAATGATACTAAAGAAGGATATGAAGTTGTTTATGTTGTTTTAAAGGAAGACTCGGATGAAGAAAAGTATGAAGATAAAAAAGAACTTATTTCTCTTGTAAGTAAAGTTGACCCATGGATAATAGATAGTGGATGTTCACATCATATGACCGGTGACAATGATAAGTTTGATAATCTAGAAGAGTATGATGGAGGATTTGTTAGATTTGGCAATGACGCTCCATGTCCTGTGAAAGGTAAAGGATTGATTGTATTGAATGAAAAGATAAAATGTAATGATGCATATTGGGTTAAAGGACTAAACTAAAATCTATTGAGTGTTTCACAAATGAATAATACTAGCCAACGACTAGAATTTTAGAATATAAAGGTGAAGATTTATGGTAGTGATGGAGATCTAATTGGAACTGGTGATTAGATATGCAAAAAAATGTCAAGGATATGATTGAAGGCCAATCTTCCCTTTTCATGTTGCTAGTTCCCGAAGTGAATGCATTGGAGAAAATGGTTAATTTCCTTAAATATAATGTTTATTAGGGCTAGGGTAATGTTACCCATACAGTGACAAATATAGATAAAATTCTCTTCCAATCCAAAACCTTGGTAAGGACATCAAGAATATGAGGAAGGAGTAAAAAATTTAGAAGACTCTTTTGAAAAGATGTAAGAAAAATTAAAAGATGTGGTAATTAGTCACATAGCTATGCATAAAATCTCATAAGAGATTATGTAAGTGAATGCTTAGGCTAATGAAATCTAGGTTCTCTCTAAGGACACTTTGGGATTTCTTGTAGAGAGCATGAAGAGAAAAGTGAAGAAGGATGTGGTGGCTCCACAAAAGGTGGGCATGGGCCCCTATTCCTAGTCTCAAGATAAAGGTACACATTTACTTGATAATATTATCCATAAGATTTGCAATATTAATGTTGATATTATTCATAAGAATGGAAAGTTAGGGAAAAGTCTATAGTTTTTTTGGTTTTGGGTTCTTTTGATTAGCAGTTGTCTAGTCGTTAGGTAGCATCTATTATTTCCTAATTGGTTTTCTTTTTTGTAAATTATTTTAGGGTTCCTTCAAAATATGTTTTCCCCTAATAAAAAGTTGAATAAACCAACAAATTTTAAGAAAAAAGCTAATTATTTGTACATTCCTCAAAAGTCAACCTTGAAAATGACTCCAAATTTGACACAAATCTAAACGCACATAGCTTTAAAAATAAGATTTCAATAAAATCTCCACCCTTCATCTTTCCTTCATCCTTTCTCTAAATAAGTCCATCAACGATGAGATTCTAGTAATCACTTGCCTATTCTCTCTTATATGATGATCAATTTTGAACCCCATCTACGATATCAAATCATATACATCTATTAATCAAACAAAAGATTGATAAATGAAACATTTCAAAAATTATTTTCAAAAAATAGAAAATACAACAAAATTATACTATCAAATTTTTGAACAAGCTAAATCAAAATGTTACACAAAATATCATATATATTATCATCAAATGTTTCTATTAATAAAAACTCCTTAAATCTAATGCAAAATAGATACCAATATAAAATAAAATTCCTATTATTTTGATTTATTTTACTCTTACAATCTTATGCTAAAATAAACATGATTTGCCATCTACAATTATTCCTATGCTTGGATTGATAAATACGAAAATAGTCTCTTTCAACATACTAATAAACATTTAAACCTATGATTTTGCCTATACTATTTTAAACATTGGACAATGCCCTTTCCAATAATAAAATTTGCATAGAGGCTTTCACACACTTAATCTAATAATAAGATGTTTATGAAATGCATCAAATATAATTTAATTGTTATATGTACCTCGTTATTATCAGACGTTTAACCCTTCGTATGTTGGCAATAGCGATCTATTTCTAAATTTTTCTACAAAGACAGTCCATGAAAGAAATTCTTTTGGGAGCCTTCGTATACTTATTTATAATCATGATATACTAAACAAATAAGTTTAAAAGATTTTAATAAATTATTTCGGTGTGGATCCCAAACCATGGCAAGGTCTTTGGAAATGCTTGGTAACATAACGTTTGAATTTTATGTTCATAATGTCATCAAAAAATATGTTTAATAGATAGATTTATTTGTATCTTTATATTTACATAAGATCGAATACCATTCTAAAATTTCAATCTATACCGGTCAATGATCTCAAACAGGAGCCCATTCTGAATAACAATTAACTATTTTCACTAAAACAGGCAGACTGTTTAGATTTTAAAAAAGAAAATTTTATGTTAAATAATGATGCGTATAATGCCACAGAAACAAGGAGAGAGAGAGAGAATGAGAAGTACCAGATGAAAGTCAGGATTTGATTCCGAAGATTCCCTCTGAATTGCTTATTTCGCTTGTGCTCCAGAAACCAAACAACAGCTCCTGTGAATAAAAAAAATGCAAGAGTAGTTATCCACATGGCTGGAGTGAAGGGACGCAGGAAGGCCCAAGGGTCACTTGATCCCTCCTCTGAATTCGCCACCACCATTATCAGTCCCGTCTCTGTGTACGGCTGTGTGAAATCCACATACTTGCTCCGATTTGCAATCACTACTACATTTCCCACCACCGCATCAAATTTCTGCTTCAGTTTTCACATTTTATTCCAGTCAGTTGGTAATATAGATTTACATTGCAGAAACGAATTAAAGAAGTTAACTGACCTTGAGATAGACCTGGTAGACAAGGTCATCATAATAGCCCGTAGTGATATTGCCAGTTCCATAAGGTACCAATTCATAGGGCAACCCATAATCCAATCTTGTGAGCACCGATTTGAACACATCAATACAGAAGCCTGTAATCTCATAAGTCTGGTTGGGATGATCTGGTTTTACGTTGACGAATTGTGCAAACCCTCGCTCCCAAGGCACTGCTATTTTCAGTCTCTTGCCTGGCTGAGGTATCTCCCACCCACGTGGCGTCTTTCTTGATCCACCGCCCCAAGTGACTTTATGTTTCGAAGACATATTCAGGCCCTTTGCTGTCCATGTCCCAATTACCTTATAACGACTGTCAACAACATTTATTATATCATAGGAGCATGCCGAAGGTTCTCCCGTTTCACGATTTATTCGAACAGGGCCGCTGAGGCCGATAAACTTTGTCTCTAGTATCTGATTAAGCAATTGCTCTCCACCCTCAAAAACCGTGAAGTTAAAAATTTTGGTGCTAATAGGGGACTCTGAGAAATTACCATTAAATACTTCCTTACGCAGGAGATGATCAATTGCAATAGCAACTGCCCACACTGTATCATATGCAACAAGCGCGCGGGCATTTAATTCCAGGTTTGGTAAAGAAGGATTTTGGGCTTTAAACCGCTTCTTCCATCTATAAGCAAACTCATTGAGCCTTGGCTGGTCGGTTTGTTGGAGTTTTCTTTTGACTCCCAACACACCGTTCATAGAGAGGAGAGAAGTAGTGTTGTAGGAATCTAATAGGCTGGCAAATCCGTCAGTAATGATCCATACATACTCACTGCCCATCATTCCTAATTTGTATGCCTCGGAAAACAAGATTAGAGCCAAATCGGGATGCATATGCACAATGAATACTCGAGACTGCAGGTTAAGTAGGTTAACCTTAAGAACCCTTCTCGTTGCGGAGATATCGGCTATTGGAGGGAGTGCAGCTTTGAGAACAATTTTTGCCTGGACATCTCGTAAGGCATCTTCTAAGGCGGGGATGGCCCCTGTCCCCAACTCGTCATCGACATAGACAAGCGCCACATCCCTCCATCTGTAGTTTTGTATCAGCTTTGCTATTGCTGTCATATGCATAGAATCACTGGGTACCGTACGAATGAAGTATGGGTATCGATGCGTGGAGAGAGAAGGATCCGTTGCACCAAATGTTACAATTGGAACGCGCGCTGAAACCCCCAAACGCGCTACGAACTCAGCTACAACGGACGTTTGTGGGCCGACTATGCTGACACATCCTTCTCTTAGCATTTTCAACGCTGCAGTACTCATTTCAAGGCAACCCATAAGTATTCTGTTTTATTCCCATAGGAAGAACTGATAGAGAAATTAATAAGAAACATACATCTTCATTTAAAGATATAAATGTGCTGAGTTGAGGAGGTGTTGCTTACCTGCAGAAGCGCCTGTGAGTGCATCTTGTGTGGAGTCTCGGATATCAATGTTGAGGAGCGTGCCATTCAGAATGGTGGTGTTACTGTTTACGTCTTCAACAGCTAATTGAATAGCAGTCCTTGCTATTTTACCACTAGTTGTGTCAAACGGCATTATAGCACCTATATTTACTGACGGAACATCCATTTTCCCGAATGAAACCGCACACAACAAAAGAACACCCATAGTAATCTGCACCACCGGACATCCAAAATTGGCTGTGCTACCCATACCTTCAGTAATATGAAATATGGGGATTGTTTCCTGTGCTGATGTATCAAATGTGAAATCTTCAATCCTGAAGGAGGAATGGTTGTTGACCATTGTCCACATTATTTATCATTTCTATTTCCTTGTATTTGTCGTTGTTATATGTCTGGTTTTATATGCCAAAATGCTACCTCAATCATAATGCTATAGTCATGTTATGGAAAATTCTAAATTCTTATTATAAAATTTTAATATCGTTGAACACACCCATATGGTAAGAGTGGGGTCGGGGTAAATCAACATTAATTAAAGCTTAACCATTCATTAATCTTTTAATCATTAAATCAATTATCTAGAATCAAAGAACATAAACAAAATATTTACCATCTAGGAACACTAATCTTCTTAATCAGAAAACTCAAGAAGGAAATATTGACGTTGATAATCAACTTACACTATATAGAATATATATTACAATGTTTATTTTAAGTACAATGCCCCCCTAAATGGATTTTCATGCTAAGACACACAACCTTAGGGAAAGATATTGTGGATTTGTAAGTCAAAAATCACATCTCTAGAGAAAGATACACAAAGATAGTGATGAATAATATAATTTTAATTGCTATAGAAAAGAAACTAAGTAATGCTGAAGTTACAGCCTTCTTTGTAGTGTAATCACTCTATTAAATAGATTTGGCATGCTTCATACTCGACTAATGCATTACTGTAATTTTCCACACATCACATCAACATTTCCTCTTGCTATCCTTCATTATATATTCTTCCCAACATCCAAATTTTCCAATTAGATTAACTCAATAGGACCCATTGAATGAATCGTGTGACCTAGACTAGGTTGACTTAAACATATGTATCAATCACAAAATTAGGTTGTAGATCAACCTGAGGCAAATGAAAACCTCAAAAACATCTTCATACATTATTGAAGGCAATAGAATAGGTCAAGTTTAATCACGCATGATGAAATACATCTTGATGGCTCAAGTACCAATGTCATTTCTTAAAATTATTGACTCTTTACGTCCAAATCATGAAATACAAGCTCAAAACATTATTTAGACTCGAAGATGAAGACATTGATTATCAATCATCAAATTCTAGTGTGAAAGAAATAATCTAGTGATTGAATTGATACAGCGTGCCCTTAAGATATTGACACACTTCATCATAATATATATTATACTACAAAGCACAGATCACTTAAAATTCATATCACTAAATCCTTGTTCCATCTAGTTTGCATTCACAAAACCACACAAGAAAACTAATCATTGAAGAAGAATGCATATCATTCTAGTGATTCATCTGACACATAATTAACTATCAAATTGTGATTTGTAGAACATAACCTTATAAATTTTATTGTAGAAGTTATTAAGACCTAAAATATTAAAAGTAGGTTTCTGACATACTTCAAAGCTTACATCCTTATCCACACAACCGAAGTATGAAATGCAAAAATATGTGGAAAAGTTTACTAACCTGTATACTTTTGAAAATACTCTGATAAACACTTAGATAGATTTTCTCAATCAACCAAATGTAGAACTAAACTTTGTCAAGAACGAAATACTCCTTGGTCATGTGTCCACTAACTAAAATAAACACATGAACATTACAAAGCCCTAATATATAGAGTAATCATATACTTACTCATCATCATCCATGGACACAAATAGTGATGTTAGGAAATTAGCAAACATAAATTAAATAGTTACATGAAAATATAATCAATAATGTAAAGTAATAAAGAACACATAAGTAGAACAAGAAGACACAAAGATTTAACATGGTTCACCAAATCTTGGGCTACATCCACCAAATAGAGAGTCCAATCTTATTATCTAATAATTCCTGGCTGTTACAATCTGCAATACCTTGCAACTCAATACCATTGCAAGAAGCTATGAAATTCTTATATGGAGGAAAACCCTAACCCTAAGCCATTATAACAAGAATTATCTCAGCATCTACAATGAGAGGAAGTGGAGGAGGAGGAGAGTGCGGTGGATGCTAGTCTCAAAATTCAAATTTGAATTCGGGAGGGACTGGTGCGGCAGGGACAGACATTGTTCCTTCTATTGTGGGCAAGAATCTTGTAAATTTTGAGGGAAATGGGGTGCAAGGTAAGGATCCCAATGCTGGACAAAAGCCTGGGGACCTGGGGGGCTATCTGTGGTGCGACTGTGGTTCAACAGGTGGTCGCAAGAAAATGGTTGTCCCTTTTTGGTGTCAAACCCACGAGTAAGTCATCTTTACCACCTATTAAGAACATTTCAAAATTGGCTCAAGGGAGTTTTGTCATTGCTATCCTTGACCAGATCATTGACATTAACATTGCTAAAATAGAAAACTCCTTGGTGGGTAGATTCCTGGGTTTAAGGCCAAATATTAAGGTGGTTTGTGCTTATGCTAAGAGGAAATGGATGTTAAAAGGGCAAGTGGATATTGTTGTAATGACTAAGCTATGTCTATCTATTGTTTTCTCCTGTGAAGAGGATCGATTGAAGATATTATGTAACGGTCCATGGGTGATTGGTAAAAATACTATGATCCTTCAAAAATGGTACCCTAATCTTGTTTTTGAAGATAAGTCGGTGGTCCAAGCTCCGGTCCTTTACATTGTGATCTACTTTACCAAGAGTTTGCATTGAGTCCATACTCTTGCTAAAGTGGGGGCTAAATGTATCGTCAAAAAATGGAAGCACTTCCATTTAGTACTAGTTTAGCCCTCTGAGTAAATGGTCTGTGGTCATGTCAAGTGCCTTGAGTGGGTCTTTGACTAGATCTGGCTTTTTCCCCCTGTTCTTCTTCTCTCTCCACCTTTTTCCAACCTTTTCCTGGCACCTTATCTTAAGGATCTTAGATTCTTAACCTCAGGATCAAGGTCGACCTTTTGGGTCAAGGTCGACCTCGACCCTAACCTAGGTCAAGATTGAACTCAACCTTGACCTCGATCAGAGTCGACCTTGACCATGATCCTCGGTCGAAATTTCAAGTTCTGGAGGTGTCGGGATGTCGGGCTTCAGAAAGTTTATTTTCCCGTTTCCAAGTCGGCTGTTTCAGATTTTAGAATGATAAACTCTTAAATTATATTAAATTTGGGTCCATTTCTAGCGCTTAAGGTTTAAATAGGAATTTAATTCTCCTATGTCGGCCTCTATAGAAGTTTGTGTGATAAACTAGTATAAAAGGAAGCCTTCCTCTCTCATTTTCACATCCACCATCAAGCATCTCATCATAATATTTCAAGTACTCAAGAAAGTGAAATCAAGCAATCAAGAAAGAAAGAAAGAAGGAGAAGGAAAGCATTCAAGCATTCATTCATCCTCAAGCATTCAAGCATTCAATTCATCAAGGAGATCCATTGGTAGACATTGAAGGATTCAATCTCTTTGGAGCCCTCTTGTTGAAGATTTCTCCATCCATTTTCCATTCAAGATTCTTCCTATTCTAAAATCTATTCAAGATTGGTGTTGAAGATATAGTGCAATTGATTTGAGATAGCCTACATCCAATTCTACATTCATTTGGAGCATCCATACTTGTGGATTCAAGGATTCGAATCCTCCACAAGGATTTCAACATAAGCAAGGTGAATAGATCCATTTACTTTGTTTGTTTTCTACAATTTCAATTACATTTCAAGGTTGATTCCAAACTGGGGTTTGACCAAGGAAAACCCTTCATCCAAACAAAAAAACCCTTTTTCTTGCAGGTATAGGTGTGGGATAGGGAATCACAATTTAGATTTGAGTACCCTTTTCGACCAACTTCCGGGATCCGCAAATAGAATTTCTGTCAGAACAATGTAGGTAAAGGTTGACTTTTTGGGGTAAGATTGTGCCCTGAGGTAAGATCTTACCCCTATTTTGGGTCAAGGTCGACTTTTCTTAGAAAGACAGAAGGTTTCTGGGTTTTCTCTATTTCTACATTTCCAGGCTAGATCCGGTTATAGAATTTCTTGAAACTAAACATAGGCACCAGAAAATAGTATTATCTAGATTGGTCATATTTTAAGGTTAGTACTTATCTTCAATTCAATTAAGATTTTTGTATTTCCTTTCCATAACGGAATATAGGTTTTTCTCCTTTCTTCATATTCTTTATTGATTGATTCATTTGTGCATTAACCATTTCCTTTTGGTTGATCAATTTGGATCTTTCCTTTGGGGATTTGATGTTAAGAAGAAGATCCTACTTTTTGCACACATTATATTCCATCACACCATTTCAAACATTCTCATTTTCATGCATTACATCTTGGTGAACTCTCGATCTTCCTTTTTATATCATACAATCAATAAACAATTTAAAGTACTTACCACCATGTTAACTTTTTTTCCTCATAGGGCCACATAGATTAGTATGCAATAAGTCCAAGATACTATCAGATGAAAAAGACTTTCTACAAAAATTAGAACTAGTTAATTTACCCAACTGACATTCTTTACATGTCATGTTGTCTAGCTTAGCTAGTTGTGGCAGTCCCCTAACTGCATTCAACTTACTAACTTTGACAAGACTATCAAAGTTCACATGAAAAAACCTTCTATGCTACAATAAATTGTCCTCAATTCTAGAAACCAAAAAACTATTAACAGTATTGTTTAGATGAAATAAATTACATTTATTCTATCTACCAGTAACAATCAAATCTCTTGAGCTTCCAAGTATCCTACATACACCTCCTTTGAATTTTAGGCAATAACCTTTGTCATTCAACTAAACCAGACTTAATAAATTATGTTTCAGACATTCTACAAATTAAACATCATTAGAATTTCTTTTTCTATTTAAATAAATTATACCTTTTCCTTTTACCAAGAAGGGTGCATTTTTACAAAACCTGACCACACCACCATCAAATTCTCTTACCTTTATGAACTTGATTATATCACAAGTCATCTGATGTGAGCACCCGCTATCAAAAACCCACTCATTGATGTGTTCCATGTGAGAAACCAATGCCTTTTCTCCTTCTTAAGTATCTACTTTCACTTCAACAAACATTATCTCTTCTTATTCATTATTTTCCTACTCTTCATCAGTTACACCTTCATCAACTCCAACATAACATTGTTTCTTTCCATTTTCTCTGAATGTTCTACCCTTTTATGTCTACTCACCATTAGGACACCTAGTAGAAATATGTCTAATCATATTTGATGCAAGAGCATCTTGGGTTTATGGCAATCCTATATCTTGGTAGCTTGTTAGATGTGATTTGTAACTACATTGGAGTTCTCGGTGAAGTGTTCTTGTTTGTTCATAGACAAGCTCGGTTACCTTTCTCTTCTCAGTGCCTTTCATTGAGTGGCTTTGTTTTCTTCTTTCACCGAGTTGGTTCGGTGTGTTCGGTGTTCCAAAATGGCCTTGTTCACTGACATGTTTATTTTAATTGTTTTGGCTGGCTGACTTGTGTATTAAATTTTGGTTATGATCTTAATGTTGGGATCCTTCAATGGGAAATGTGTGGACCTAAATCTAGGTCATTTCTTTCTCCAATGCTAGATCTAGAGGATTATTTAGGATGACCTGTTAGGTAGCCTCGTGTATAAATGTAATATTTTGTTATAGGTTTAGTAGAGAAGTTGAGTTAGAAGAAAGATACGAAGCTGGAGATCATGGATCTCGTATGCATTGATATTTTAATATCTCGATAATTGAATTGTGTTGTACTAGTCATAATTGGGTAGGCCTCACAACTTGGCATGTATCAATTTTAATGAAAAAATGATATTGATCTACTTTCTCTTCTTTATTTCTATTTAATTTCCTCCATGTTGTGATTTAGCAAGGTGGTCTAGTAGTTGGGAGAGTGTTTAGCCCATTTATCATCCTCTCCTTGCATCAGGTGGTATCAGAGCGAGGTTTGATCTTGATCTAGGTTTAGGAATCTAGGTCTTCGATCAAGGTTCCTTCTTGCAAAACCCTAGTTGGTTATTTTGTTGTGGGGTAATAGATTATGTTCTAATCTGCAATTGTAGAGGGTTTAAAGATGGTCCAAGGAGGAAGAAATGTAGATCCATGCTTAGGTAATATGCTAAGAAAAATTGCTACCAGGTTATAAGCCATTGAGATATTCCAACATTGAGGAATACATCTTGATGATGTTAGTGATGATGAAGCTGAAGAAGTGAAAGTGGTAGTCAAACTTGCTCCTATAATAGATCAAGGAGAAGAAATATTCCTGAAAGAATTAACTAGTTTGAAGGCTACATCATAGTTTAACCCTGTCCAGTATAGTATAAAGATGGATTCAAATGGATTGATGGACTAGATAACCAAGATGGAGAAATACATTGAGTATGAGAACATATCATATGAGAAGAAGGTGAAAATTGCAAGCACAAAATTTAAAGGTCATGCATCCTTATGGTGGGAGCATCTTCAATTGGATCGAAAGAAAAAAGGTAAGACTAAAATTAAGGTATGGGAAAAGATGGTAAATAAGTTGAATGGAAATTTTCTACCTTGTGATTATCATATAACCTAGTTAGGAGAATGCAATATTTGAGGCAAAAAGATAGCTCGGTAAAGCATTACACCAAGGAATTTTACAAGTTAAATATCAGAACTGGACATATTGAAGATGAGGTTCAAATAATTGTAAGGTACCAGAATGGGTTAAGGACTTCTATTCAAGAAGAAATTAGTTTGGTCAAAATAAAGAGTATTGAGGAGCCTTATCATTTTTCCCTAAAACATGAGGAAAATTTGAATAAATGGCATGAGAAATTAAAAAAAGATGAGGTGGTAGATTACCTAGAGGAAGAGATATATCCTATGCTGAAAATAGTAGATCTAATTAGGACAAAACAATAATATTTAGAAAATAATATCATTCCTCTTCAAGCCCTAATTGGTAAGTTGACTACATTTGAGCTAAGTAATTATGATAATAGTCCACCAACCATTGAAACTGCCTTCAAAGCATCTGTGAATATTGGAACTTCAAGAAGAGTAAAAGAGAATCACAGTAGTTTATATGGAAATGAATATGGTAATATCCTAACCAAAGAGAAAGAACAAGAAGAGTTAGAGGCACTAATGGATAAGAGACTACTAAGAGGTAAAAGAAAGTATAAAAGTAAATTGCCTCCAGGACATGTTTTAACTGCAATAAGATTGGTCACATTGCATCTAGATGTCTTGACAATGACATGAATGATAAGAATGACAAAAGAGAACCGACACCGAAGATTTAGAGATTATAAGGACAAAGGTAAGAAGTCTTGCTACCTAGCTGAGGAAGGTGTAACTGGTGATGAATCTGATGATACTAAAGAAGGATATGAAGTTGTTTATGTTGTTGTAAAGGAAGACTCAGATGAAGAAAAGTATGAAGATCAAAAAGCACTTATTTCTCTTGTAAGTAAAGCTGACCCATGGATAATAGATAGTGGATGTCCACATCATATGACTGGTGACAATGATAAGTTTGATAATCTAGAAGAGTATGATGGAGGATTTGTTAGATTTGGCAATGACACTCCATGTCCTATGAAAGGTAAATAATCCATTGTATTGAACGAAAATATGAAATGTAATGATGCATATTTGGTTAAAGGACTAAACTAAAATCTATTGAGTGTTGCACAATTGAATAATACTGGCCACCGATTGGAATTTCATAATATAAAGGTGAAGATTTATGGTAGTGATGGAGATCTAATTAGAACTGGTGATTAGATATGCAAAAAAATGTCAAGGATATGATTGAAGGCCAATCTTTCCTTTTCATGTGTCTAGTTAACAAAGTGAATGCATTGGAGAAAATGGTTAGTTCCCTTATATATAATGTTGATTAGGGCTATGGTAATGTTACCCATACAGTGACAAATATTGATAAAATTCTCACCCAATCCAAAACCTTGGTAAGGACATCAAGATTATGAGGAAGGAGTAAAAAATTTAGAAGAATCTTTTGTAAAGATGTAGGATAAATAAGTGAACTCTTAGGCTAATGAAATCTGGGTTCTAAATATTTTCAAAAGAGTCTTCTAAATTTTTTACTTCTTCCTCATAATCTTGATGTCCTTACCAAGGTTTTGGATTGGGTGATAATTTTATCTATATTTGTCACTATATGGGTAACATTACTCTAGCCCTAAATAATATTATATTTAAGGGAACTAACCATTTTCTCCAATGCATTCACTTTGTGAACTAGCCACATGAACAGGGCAAATTGGCCTTCAATCATATCCTTGACATTTTTTTGCATATCTAATCACTAGTTCCAATTAGATATCCATCACTACCATAAATCTTCCCCTTTATATTCTTAAATTCCAATTATTGTCCAATATTATTCAGTTGTGCAACACTCAATAGATTTTATTTTAGTCCTTTAACCCAATATGCATCATTAGATTTCATCTTTTCATTCAATACAATGGATTCTTTACCTTTCATAGGACATGGAGTGTCATTGCCAAATATAACAAATCCTCCATCATACTCTTCTAGATTATCAAACTTATCATTTTCACCGGTCATAAGATGTGAACATCCACTATCTATTATCCATGGGTTAGATTTACTTACAAGAAAAATAAGTTCTTTTTTATCTTCATAATTTTATTCATCTGAGTCTTCCTTTACAATAACATAAAAAACTTGATATCCTTCTTTAGTATCATCAAATTCATCATCAGTTACACCTTCCTTAGATAGGTATAAAGACTTCTTATGTTTTTCCTTATAATCTCTAAATCTTCGGTGTCAGTTGTCTCTTATGTCATTCTTATCATTCATGTCATTGTCAAGACATCTAGATGCAATGTGACCAATCTTATTGCAGTTAAAACATGTCCTGGAGGCAATTTACTTTTATACTTTCTTTTACCTCTTGGTAGTCTCTTATCCATTAGTGCCTCTATCTCTTCTTGTTCTTTCTCTTCGGTTAGGATATTACCATATTCATTTCCATATAAACTACTGTGATTCTCTTTTACTCTTTGAAGTTCCAATACTCACATATGCTTTGAAGGAAGTTTAAATGGTTGGTAGACTATTATCATAATTACTTATCTCAAATGCGGTCAACTTACCGATTAGGGCTTCAACAGTAACGATGTTATTTGGTCATAATTTTTCCTTCTCGGGTTTTCTAATTAAGAAGATTAGTGTTCTTGGGTGGTAAATATTTTGTCTATGTTCTTTGATTCTAGATAATTGATTTAATGATTAGATATTACAATGTTTTTTTTGAGTATAATGCTCCCTAAATGGATTTTCATGCTAAGACACACAACCTTGGGGAAAGATATAGTGGACTTGTAAGTCAAAGATCACTTCTCTAGAGAAAGATACACAAAGATAGTGATGAAAAATATAATTTTAATTTCTATAGAAAAGAAACTAAGTAATTCTAAAGTTACATTATGCTTTGTTGTTTAATCACTCTATTATATAGATTTGGCATGGTTCATACTCGACTAATGCATTACTGTAATATTTCATACATCACATCAACATTTCCTCTTGCTATCCTTCATTATATATTCTTCCCAATATCCATATTTGCTAATTAGATCAACTCAATAGGACCCATCAAATGAATCATGTGACCTAGACTAGGTCAACTTAAACATATGTATCAATAACAAAATTAGGCTATAGATCAACTAAAGGAAAATGAAAACCTCAAAAAAATATTAAAACATTATTGAAGGAAATAGAATGGGTCAAGTTTAATCACATATGATGAAACACATCTCGATTTCTCAAAATAACAATGTCATTTCTTAAAATTGTTGACTCTTTGCCTCCAAACCATGAAATACTATCTAAAACCTTCCAATATTCATCTTCCAAAGGAATCAATAATTAAATTCTAGTGCAAAAGAAATAATATAGTGATTAAATTGATACAGTGCACCCTTAAGATATTGACACACTTCATCACAATATATTATACTACGGAGCACTAGATCACTTGAAATTCATATCACTAAATCCTTGTTCCATATAGTTTACATTCACAAAACCATACAAGAAAACTAATCATTGCACAAGAATGCATATCATTCTAGTGATTAATTTGGCACATATTTAACTATCAAATTGTGATTTGTAGAACATAACCTTATTAATTTTTTGTAGAAGTTATTAACACCTGGAATATTAAAAGTAGGTTTCTAACATACTTCAAAGCTTAAATCCTCATCCACACAACCAAAATATAAAATGAAAAAATATGTGGAAAAGTTTACTAACATGTATACTTTTGAAAATAATCTAATTAACACTTAGATAGATTTTCTCAATCAACCAAATGCTCCCTAGTCACATGTCCTCTAACTAAAATAAGCACATGAACATTGCAAAGCCCTAATACATAATAATCATATACTTATCATCATCAATGGACACATCTACTAATGTTAGGATTAGTAGATAGAAATTTAATAGTTACATACAAATATAATCAATAATGCAAATGAATAAATCACACATAAGTAGAACAAAGAGTCCACTCTTATTATCCGGTAATTTCTACCTGCTCCAATTTTCAATCCCTTGCAACTCAATACCACTGCAAGAAGCTATACAATTCTTATATGGAGGAAAACCCTAACCCTAAGACATTATAACAAGACTTATGTCAGTTAAAAAGTTAACCCCCAAAAAATACTTGATGAGTCAAGCTAGGGAAAAGCTTGATGAGTCAACTCAAAAATGCTTGACGAGTTAACACCGAACCCCATGATAAATGAAAAGTGTACAATAGTTGCCTGATCAGTCACCACAAACCAACAATTGAGACTCTGAATAATTTTTTTGTCTAATATTGAAAAAAAAAACTATATAGAGACAAAATTTCTCTTTAAAGTACACCTCATCAACAATGTTAGTTCGTGACAACACTCAACTACATAGGCTCTAGATTCATCTCCTCGGTGATAATGCATATTTTCAGACATCATGTTGAGATCAATGAGAAGACATAGATTACTAATAAATGTGTGGTAAATGCCTCTAGTTGGAAAAAAATATATAATTTAAAACATATTTCTCCATAAAAATTGGTAGAATATTCTACTATAAATGTTGATAAATTTATAACAAATGGTAGAATATTCTACTATAAATGTTGATAAATTTATAACAAATGGTAGAATATAATGTGTAGGATAAACATTATTACCTTTATAATTTTTAGAAAAGGATTTTTGTATGTGCTTCATACATCCACTTAATATATCTTTTATGTCAATCAAAACAAGAACAATACATCTAATTAATAAAATTCAATTGTTCTGGTATATTGATGCAAAGTGCCAAAATCCTAATTTAGAAAATAATATAAACAATCATAAATAGTAATGAGTTCAACAATGGAACATCTTGTTTAGGGGAAAGTATGTTTAGAGTCAAGGCTTCAATGCTTCAATGCTGTAATGCTTTTTGTGGAACTCTCTTTCGGCTAGTGCCATTAACATGTTGTTAATGTGCCTCTAGTCTCTGTTATGGGCCAACACCCTCTTGCTGCTTTTTTCTATCAAAAACAATGGAACATCCCCAATATTATTAAATAATTAAATTATATCGATTAGGTAAGTAGTCCCAAATTTAAATAATATCATATGGACTAATTTAATTTAATTTGTTTAGCATTACTAATTTAATTTAATTATTGTATAGTTCTCAATTACTTTAGTGTATTTTTTATAGTAAGACCTCATAGGGTATTAAAATGGTACTTAAATTCAAATATGGGTCCTCCACCTCTTTTAATCTTTCTTAAACTCAAGGTTAGATCTTACTTCTAGGCATCTTTTCTCATTTTCCATCTAATCCCATAATTCATTTCCTTATCTGAGACTTATTCACTTATTTTTGGCCTTTGTTGTCTTCTCTGACCCTGAAATGGGATGTTCTTTCTTTTCCTAAACCTATTCTATCTCCCTCACTCCTACATTAAATATAGGCCCATTTTTTTAGGAACAAGTTGCCACTAGTGACATTTCCCTAGGGCAGGTCGCCATTAGTGACATGTCCCCAAGAAGTTGGGTTAAAATTTGGCCCAGATCACTATGTCATGATTTGGGAGGGAAAAAGGACCTGTGATTGGCGTGCTCAAGTTTTACTTTGTGAATGATGTGAAATGTATATAAACCCCCTACCTCTCCTCATTTTACATCAAGGAATCCATTCTAAACTTGAGAGATCATAAACCTATTTTTACAATCCATTATAGCCAAGCAATCAAGAATTCAAGGGTACAGAAGTAATAAAGATCCATCAAGCATTCAAATCTTTATTCCTCTTAATAAACCAAGTTTTTCCTTTTGTACATCTATCTTCTTTCTCCATTGGAGGCCAAGAAAAGTATTTTTCTAGGAAGGAAGGAGATCTAAATTTATCTACCATCATTCAAGTCCTCTCTTCAATGCCACATTGTAGAAAATTACAACATCTACTTTATAATATTTTATCTTCCATGATTTCCTTTTGGATTTTTTGTGTTTAATCAAAGCTACCGCACCCACATACTTGATCATATTTAAAGAATTGATTCCATCTACAAACCTTATGACATACTTCATTTTCTAGATCTAGCATCTACTACATGCCAACATGATTTTCTATCATTTCATTTCATTTCAATATTGATTCCTAAATAGGGGTTTTACTAAGGTGAACCAATTTTCAACCTTTTTCCTTATTTTTATGTGCGAGAATGGTTTATAGAGATGTTAGATATTTTTTGGGTAGTAGAAAGTAGTTGTAGATTTCATGAATGTTTCATCCAAAAATGTTAGGAACATGTCACCAAATTTGACCTGTCCCCAAGTACAGGTTGAGTTTCAACCTATCACTCTCATTTTTGGCTAAAATTTCTAGAGCAAGTGCATTCTATGTACTAATTTCTATTTCTTTCTATTTTAGCTCAATATTTGTTCATATTAGTTTGTTTTCATCATCTTTTTAGTGACTTTCTTAATAGATCTTAATTGCATTACTTAGACATTATTCCACTTCTATCTGTTTAAATATTAAAGAAGAACAAATCTTATTCCAATTAAACACTTAAGTCAACCCTTGAGCCTAGTGGGGATATCCTTTCTTCCTAATATGTAAATTGTGAAGTAGGGATTAATTTACATAGTAACATTTTTTCCTATTTCCTATTGTACATTTTGGTTAACCCAATACATGACATATCTACTTTTGATATGGTGTTTAGATCTCCTTTACATGGATTGCATTACTTTATTTAGCATATTTGCATTGTGAAAGGAAAATCAAATCACATCTTGTTTGCCCTTATTTTATAGATCTAGTTCATTATTACATTGTATTGCATTGCATTTGTAAAAAAAATAAAACATTCCATACATTGTTATTACATTTCATTTTGAATGGAGTTGTTATCTTTATTTGCTAGTTCAATTTCATGTTTTCTTCAAGATATTCAAGATGTCCCATTTAGTGCCTACGATTAAAATTTAGTTCTTCATTTCATTCATTCCCATAATGCACCCCCTCCTAAAATTTATCTCAACCCTAAGGACATTTTTATGCGAAAATATACTACCACAAATTCTTTAAATGATCTTTCTCCTATAAAATAGGCCTTCAAGAAAAATGATGATCTTTCTTCTAAAATGTCTCTTACTTATATGGTTCATTTTGTGCAAGAAAATGATATCATGATTATTTATCCTAATGATAAATGAATTCCTCTATATTTCATTGATATTTCTTCTAAATACAAGGCCTTAATGTGGTGCAGGAGCACAAGGTGAAAATTACACATAACCAAGCACTAAAATGCTCTCACTGAGCATATAGGATTGAATAGTGTAGGAAGTATTGTTTTTGTGTGTATGAGTCTTGTAATAGTCATGTTTTAATTTTTCCATAAAGTTTGCATATGTGGTGGCAAAGCTTAGGTGGCAACCCTATAAGCTCACCAAGCCTTTAGCCTTGTAGGACAAGTAGAGAGTTATGATTTTTTTTTTATAGAAAATATTTTTGTGTTTGTTAAAAAATAGTGGGAAAAAAGCCAATTTAAGAAAAGGTTTACATTGGAGCTCCATACATGCCAAAAATTCAAAAGTTGCATCATTGCAAATTTTTTGCCACTTGGCAAGTTTTTGAAAAACTTGGTTTTTTGCCGCAACTCGACTATAACAGCTACCAAGGGTGTTGTGATGCTCTTTTAGGAGTTACATTTCAATATCCTTCAGAGATGATGGAGGTAAAAGATTTGTATCAAACTTGGAAGAAAAAAAAGAATCGGTTCTTTCTATTTTCCTGCAATTTTTTCCATTACTGACCTTCGTATGACCTTATATGGTTTCATATGTGCTGAGTCTTACATGCATGTTCTAACCTAACTAATTATCTTTCATTTACAATTGATTTGAGGTCGTAAAGTGAGATGAGACATGAGTTATCCTGATTTTTGTATCAACGAGTTTGAGTATAACCAGTAATAAGGGTTTTGAGCCAGAAATGGCTATATAACTTGAACTCCAAAGAGTGTCATATCATGGCTCTTGGAGAGATTCAAGGGAGGACTATTTAATTTATTAATTTAATTTCCATTTCATACATCATGCAAGAAGGAGGATGGAAACTAATTCCCTAGGTGGACATCTCTATATGTCCACCGAGTAGGACTTTGGAATCAACAACATAACCTCTATTCTAAGGTGTTCCAGAAGCTGAAAGATAGGATTTGGAAATGTTTTAGGTCCCTTGGGATAATCCAAGTGATTAGAGGCTTGAACCAATCCTTTAGAAGGTAGTTCTTCTTTTTAAGTAAGCCTAATTAGGCCTATTTGGGTCTATCACCATAGTGAAACTATACCTACCAATATGAAGTACATAATTATCTCTTTGTAGTTTTTTGTAACCTTGAAAAGAGTATCCAAATCTATAATTTAATTTCCAATTCCTTTGGAAATCTCTTAAGAAACTAAGGGAAACCGACATAAGGAGGGCTACTCAATTTTTTAATTTTTATTACTGAAACAGACCATAACCAGTTATGGGTGATGCCCATAATGATAAAATATTCTCTCCCTTAACATTCATAGATTATCCCCACAACAACAGACTATCATGTTGAGTCCTAAAACAATTTTCTAGTTCACGCCCAAATGATCCTATCTATACTGAGTCCTATCTACATCGAGTTCTATCATGCACTGTTTTGAAGGAAAAATTATTTTCATGAGTTCATCTAATCACTTTCACTCAAGGAGAATGGTGAAGGACGTGATGGGGATTAAATGTGTATGCTGAATTCCTTGAGAGGCCCAAGAGAGTAGAGGTTACTATAGAAACTATTGGTGTTTGGGTCCCTTTATGTACCTTAGTTGAGTGAATTATCCTCCTAAGGGTTCCAAGGTTGCACCTCTTCATCATTTTTGGTATCAGAGAAGATTTTGTTTTGTTCTTAAGTTATAAGGTTTTTTTGCATGTTAGATAGGGAGTCTGTAGTTGGAGGTTTCATAATGGTGACTAATGTAGAGTTAGCTAAAAACCTTGAAGACCAAGAAGAAGAGAATAGACTATTGAGGGAAAGGTTGACACAGGTTAAAGACAAATTGGACCAAGTAAAAAGTGTAGTTGGAAGTAAGGGAGAAGAAAATATGGAGAAAAAGGAAGAATGAGGATGAGGAAGTCCTTGAAGATGAAGATGACAAGGTACCAGAATAAGAGAAACCTTTTATAAAAGCACTGCAGGCATTGGGAGGCAAATCACTGGAACTACCCATTTTTAATGGTAAGATACAAGAAGAGACAGACATAGAATGGATTGAAGCTTTGGAAAACTATTTTTATTATGGAATTTTTTTGGAAGCAATGAAGGTTAAGATAGGAAATTCAATATTTAAGGGAGAAACACTTACATGGTGGAACTTTATGCAGGATGAAAGAGTCAAGGAAGATAAGAAGAAGGTCCACTTGTTGCTGATTGAAAATGCTTATGCCAACTAGGGCTGCCAATATGCCTATGATGGATATTAAGGATTGGTTAGTTCCAAATGTGAGCAATCTATAGGCAACTAGACCAACTATAGGGATGGATATTCCCTCTTCTGCTTCTGGCTCTGTGAAACCAAGGCGGGTACACCTGATCTAATAGTTGTAATTCTAACTGATAACTTCAACTCTGCCCCTTATTTCTTTATTGGATCTTTTAACAGATAAAAACAGTGAGAGAATACTAAACAACAACCTATTGTTCATTGATCCTCCATCACTGTGTGGGACAACACAAAAATGAATAAAATTAAATGCTGGTAATGATTAAGGTTTTCTTTGCAGAATGTAAACAATCATGCAACACATGTATCAATACAAGGGATACTAGCTCATGATCAGTGCCTCATCCATTGGGCATCACACCTGAAACAGACATGAAATACAAGACCAACTACTAGATTCATCTCAGAAACCAAGCCATAAACACAATCAAACATCTTTTACACTGCTTACAGACATCATTCCTGATTGAACCAAAAGAATCTGTGCTTCACTCAGAGGCTTTTAACCTGATCCTAGATCAAGGCTGAGAGACAAAACACATACACCAGTAACCTACTGCAATGAGTTAGAAAACTCTGAATTCATCAAGAACAACTGAAGGAGAGATCAAAGAATGAGTAACTGTATTAAGTATATGGGTTCAAATCCCTGTATTAGAAAATAATTCAGTGATACTATAGACACAATGCAATAGATACATAAGTCTTCTTCTTAATACTGATACAAAAAGCAAAAAATGGTTACAAACCGGACTGGGGATACACACTTGCCTTTCAGCCTCCTGTGTCAAGAAAATACAGCCAGCCCTTTAAAAAAAATCACAAAATTCCCTTTATAGAAACAGGGATACACAAAAATATCAATTAGGGCAAACCTAGGGCAACACTAGTCAACCCTAAGACTTCTCCAAAATATCTGAAAACAAATCTGATTACATTTCATTCCAGAAACATCCTTACAAAATATATGTAATTCTTTACCCAAAATTGACCTCGGATGACACAGTCCATTACTGCTCTCACCAACCATCTCAAAACTGAAAATAAACTTCATCATTGCATTCCTCGTTCTGAGACGATTCTGGTGATATATAATATGTATATATTTGGCCAAAAAATAAGCCCAGAGTGCCATTTTTACTGTGTAGACTGCATATAATAGAAATATTTAAATTTCTATATACTCAGACTTTATTAAATTCAAAAATCATATTATGCAGACATTTGAATTTGAAAACGGGCCCACATGCCACTTGTCACATTCTGACTGGTTGACTTTGCTAATCGTGCATCTACTTGGCAGTTGACTGGATGACACATGTCACAATCTCGTTAATCCGCTATGTTAACTAGTGAGCAACTTCGCTTTACGCTTTAGCGACAACCACTTGATCGACATGCATCCCAAGGTGGCCGACCAACTGCTCAATACCCTGCCTCATCATCTCTAGTGCCACTTGTTGTATTTTGATTGGTCTGCAGATCTACTTGGCACCAAACTATAACACCATGAGCCACGTCATTAGGTGACAGGTGTCACCATCTCGCTATTTCACCATGTTAATTCACGTGCAACTTTGTCTTCACGGAATAGCGAGCACCGTTGGATGGGCACGCATTTGAAGGTGTCAATGAGCCTGCACATTCACACATTTCGTCAAAATTTATTACCTACGATGTGGGGTCCACCATTTTCATCAGCATTTGTCTTTGGGTTGCGCACGCGTGAGGCTTCTCACAAAGCCTCCCTCCTTCTAGCACTTTACATTGTTGTTTGAGTTTTTTTTAATATAAACACTAAAAACCTTCAACCCCCAGTGCATGTGGGACATCAAAACACAAACACAAACCTCTGAAATCTTCATTCATTCTGCGAAAAACTCTTCGATCCTTTGCTGGGCATCCTTCCATGGTTGTTGGGCGTGATTAACTTAGTGCTGGACGTTTTTTGTTTGCTGGGTCGCTTTTACATGCTGGGCCTGTGTATTTGGACGCTGGGCATGTTTTTTGATTGCTGGGCATTGATTTAAATGTGTTGGGACTGTCTTTTATTCATGCTGCCTGGTCTTTGATCACGTGCTTGTGTGTATACCTCTTTTCATTGGTGCAAAGCATTTGGAAACATATGTAGCCTTAAATCTGGTGTATTTACATTACTTCTCATTTAATCCGGTATGCCCAGCTCTTGATATCTTGCGCAGCACCACACAATGCACAATGCATACTCTTGGACAATGCCAGCATATAAAGAGCTCTCTTCTTCTACATGCTTTGCTCATAAGAAATGGAGAAAGTATTTGTGTGTGAGACAAATACATTCCTCAACAATCTTGCAGCTTTTAACAAATTTGGTGTATGCTCTGTCTGCAAACACACTTGCAGTCCCAGAATTTGCATATGCACAACATGAAGGGTATTTCACATTGTTTAAAAGAAACTTTGAAGTTCATTATGAAAATGTGAAGCATGCAGCCCAAAGAAAAGTATGTATGCACAAGAGAACCTGGGAAAACTTTACTTAGCACTTTGCAACCTTCATTGCTTGCAACCAGTAGTGCATAAATAGACATCATGCTTTCAATTCCAACTGGAAGAAAATAGAGTAATTTCACTGTGCAAAAATCGGGAAGCCTGGAGCCTTGAAACCTTCAAAAAGTTTATGATAATTTAAATAATCAACTAGGTCGTCTTTAGATTCCAAGTAACCCACCAAATTTTAGTACTTCCTTTGTAAAATGGCCTATTCTGGCTTGTTTGGCAAATGTAAAATAATCGTTGTAAACTGCCTTAGAAGGAGATGAATGAAAAATATCAAATGGCGAGCTGCAGACGAGCCCCTGGAACTGGAAGAAACTTCATATACAAGGATCAGAAAAAACCAACTGCCAACTGGAGATGATCGCCCATTCAAAAGCTATGAATTTAGGAAAAAGGCAACTTTGCAAAGTTTTCTATCCGTACTTTTATCATTATAAAACCCCCTTTTATCTAACCTGGCAATCTCGTCAAATGGAAACTTCACAATCTGAAAATCATAATGAATGATCACTCTGCCATGTAGAAGACGAGGCGACGATTATATTTATCAAACGATCACTTGGTTGCCTAGGAATAATCCTCAAAATTGCGCCCTCAAACATTTTCAGTTAAATTCTTAGAAATTGGATTTGGAATCGATTGAGAAAAGTCATCAATCGGATTCATCATAAGCTAAAACTTATCATGGACAATGACCCTCATGTATGCATTATGAATCAACCCTCAATTATGGTTGACCTCGATCCAGGCACGAATGACAAGATCACAAACTAAGCCACTCACCAACTGAACTATGCACTGCTGAAAAACTTAACATTTTGCAATCTGAACGACTCCGGAAAACATGTCAAACGGACAGATGGGAGGTTGGAAATTGGCATAGAACTTCTTTCTTATGCTGAAAACAAGATGCAATGACCAGAATCTCTTGATCAATCACATGTAACTTTATGTACTCATCCGAACAGGGCCTCTGACTGAAAAGTATAACTGATCACCATCAAAATGTTATAAATTGCACACGGAATCAGATCAGGAAACTGGGCTAATGGATTCGTCATGATCTAAAAATTGGAACAGAGGGAGTATTTGACCCCTGGAATATGGTGCAAAAGGAATTTTATCAATTGAGTCACAAGGTCAGAAATTATAGCCAGTTAAACAGGGCCACTCAGAAAACCGGGCAGAACACAAAAATGGGACATTTCTAGAAGACCAACTTTGAGGGGTTCGAAACCTAATCAAAAGGATTCAGAATTACTTGAAAATTGGAACATAGGTTCTTTGATATGCATTGTAAACATTCCCAAAGTGGTGAGGCATGAAACTCAACAGGCCACAAGATATTCGAATTCAAATAGGGTCTGTTACAAGGATTTGGCTTTTAGACAAAAGTGCAGATTTAGGTGAACACCTCAAAATGAGTACTCCCTAAACACTTCAGATTCTTCAATTAGGAGTTGGAACCCACTGCATGTGTCAAATGAAAAGCGTTGAACCCGTTCTCTAGGCTATACCTTATGAAATTCATCAAGCCCATTTTCTATATGCTCTTGAATTCAGGTCTTTTAAACTATTCCTCTGAAGTGACAAATCTTTCCATTGGAGACTTCTCTGAACATGGACTCAAAACCTTATAAATTTTTCATAGTGTTAACACACTCATGGAAGAAAATTGTGTCTATGGTGATGGATACATGCATCCATGAAGACTATGAAGTTCAATTACACCAAATGAGGTAGAATCTTAGATAGAGAGACATGGATATTTTTAATTACACATAAGAATTCCAAAATTTGAGTCTCTGGTCAAAAATCACAAAACTTGAGAGTGTTAAGGTATCAAGATACCTAAATGGTTTAAGACTAACCATTCAAGAAAGGTTGTGGTTATTAAGCTCAAATACAATGTCCAAATTTTATCAACTGGCCTTAAAGGTGGAGGAAAAGATTAAAACATGACAAGAAAATAACTTGGTAGGGGTAGGGGGAGACAATCCTTCAGAGGTAGAGGCTCATTTAGAGGAGGAAGTCTAAATTTTCAGCCCCAATTAGAGAAACATAAAGAGGTGATTAAATATGATTCCTTTAGAAGAAATTTTAGAGGTAGAAGACCAAGCTTTAGAGGTAGATCACTAGGGAGATAAAATGGACCAATAAGGTGCTACAATTGCAATCAAGAAGGGCACATGGCACATAAGTGTATGAGGAAGGAAATTGTTGGAAAAATGGTCAGTGCTCCCCTTAGGATTCATGACATGGTTTAATAGCCTCCTGTGTTATATAAGTCTAGTGGTTGTATCAGACATTAACAGGTCGATCTTTTGGTGCAACGACAACCGCTACTTGTAACAAATGGTATCAGAGCTTGGTCATAGGTTCGAATCCCCTTGGGTAACACTGAGGGGGAGATTGTTGGAAAAATGGTCAGTGCTCCCCTTGGGATTCATGACATGGTTTAACAGCCTCATGTGTTCTATAAGTCTAGTGGTTGTATTGGGCATTAACAGGTCGATCTTTTGGTGCAACGACAACCGCTACTTGTAACAGAAAGTTCAAATTTCCAAGGAGAGATAAAGTCATGCCATACATAAGAATCAGAATTACAACATGACCCTAAATCTTATGGCTATATAGAAAAAGGAGAGGCTCTCATGTTGAGGAGAATACTCTTGAAGATGCCTACACAATCAGAGCCAGCACAAAGGAAATCCACTTTTCAAGACAAATTGTAAATCAGGAGGGAAATTTTGCAAAGTATTGATAGACTCTGGTTCAATAGAGAATTTTGTATCTCTTGAGATGGTAGAGAATTGAACTTAGTAATAATACCTCACCCATATTCCTACAAGGTATCATGACTCAACAAGATTCATCACACATTAGTTGAGGAACAATCTTGGGATGAGTTCCAAATTGGAGCCTACAAAGATAATATTTTGTTTGATATAGTCAATATGGATGCCTGTTATTTACGTTGTAGAATGCCATGGAAATATGATTTAAGGGAACAACATGGAGTCAAAAACACCTACATAATCACAAAGAATGGGAAGGTCATTGAATTACTGCCTCCAACTGAACCAAGTCAAGAAGAAATCAGACCCAAATAAGCCAATATTATGGTGATGAGAAAGATGGAGTTATCTCAAGGAGATTAAGGAGAATAAAGTCCCACTTTTTCACCAGTCCCATTCCTAAAATATAAATTCTAAGAAATTAATGTGGATCAGATGAGAGAATAACATAGTGAAGGTTCAAGTTTGAAACTAGAAGAAACAACAAACATGGAACCAATTGTGGAGGAAGAAGTTAAACAAATTCCTAACAAATGCAAAGTTTCATAACTGATGGAATGCCTAGAATCCTACCTCCCATGAGAGAAATAAATCATTGTATAGACCTTATTCTAGGTTCAAAATTACCCAACAAGGATGCATATGAACTTACACCACATCAAAATTAGGAGATAGAAAAATAAATTCAAGAATTTCTTAAAGCTGATCTAATTGGAAAGATATTAAGCCCATATGTAGTACCTACAGTGATAGCACCCAAGAAAGAAGGAACATGGAGACTTTGTACTGATTCTAGAGCACTCAAGAAGATCACAATAAGTTATAGATTCCCCATTCCTAGAATAGAAGATATGCTTGATTATTTGGTGAGTGCCAAGTACTTTTCCAAGATAGATTTAAAGATTGGTTACTGTTAGATAAGGATTAGACTAGGGGATGAGTGGAAGACAATATTTAAAACAAATGGAGGACTATATGAGTTGAAAGTGATTCCATTTGGGTTATCTAATACCCCTAATACATTCATGAGACTCATGAATTAGGTACTAAAGGAATTTGCAGGTAAGTTTTTTATTGTATATTTGGATGATATACTAGTCTTTAGAAACAAAAAGGAGGAGAAATTAAATAATTTAGACATGGTATTGGAAAAACTACATGAACAAAAGCTAATGATCAACTTGGAGAAGTGTACCTTCATGCAAGAAGAGATGACATACTTGGGTTTTGTGATCTCCAAAGGTACTCTGAAAATGGAACAAGATAAGGTAAGTGTCATTCTTTCTTAGCCAACTCCTAGGACTATTGCAGTACTAAGAATTTTTCATGGTTTAGATACTTTTTATAGAAAGCTCATAAGGAATTTTAGCTTGATATGTGAACCTATATTGAACACTATAAAAGGGGGGAAGAAATCTAACTTTGTATGGACCAAAGAGGCAAATGTGGCTTTTTAGGTCCTTAAGAAGAAGGTATCCCAATAGCTTATCCTCACATTTCCTGATTTCAATAAAGTCTTCCAGATTCAATGTGATGCCAATCATATAGCCATAGGAGGAGTACTTAGTCAAGAAAGTAGACCTATAGCTTTATTTACTAAAAAAATCCATGAATCCAAGGAAATATATTCCTCTTATGATCTCGAAATGTACACCCTTGTTCAATCCCTCAAAAAGTGGAGAGACTACTTGATGAATAAAGAGTTTACTACATTCACTAATAACCAAGACCTTAGTTTCATCAACAACCAAGATAAACTCAATCATAGGCACATGAAATTGGTGGAAACACTCCAAGATTTTACCTTTTCCATAAATCATAAAAAGAGAGTTTCCAATAAGGTTTTTAATGCCTTAAGTAGAAGGGTCTTAACCATCTCATAAATTCAATTGGAAAGTGTAGGGATTTCAGCCTTGTAGTATGTGTACATTGATGAAAATTATTTTAAGGACATTTACCAATAATGTACTAACTTGGATCATAAGTATACTCATAAATATTCCAATTTTCCGATTCAAGAGGGACTACTATTCAAAGGTGGACATATTTGTGTACCCAATTATTCCATGTGAACCAACATCATTCAAGAGAAATAGTGGGGCTATGTTTGGTCATTTTTGACTGGATAAGACTTTACAACTAGTTAGAAGGCACTACTTTTGGCCTAAGTTGTAGACATATGTGAGGAATTTTTTGGAAGAATGTACTATTTGTTAGAAAGGTAAAGGGAAGAGTAAAAATGTAGGATTATACTAACCCCTACCTATTGCTTCAAGACCATGGGAATGCATAAGTATGGATTTTATCATGAGATTACAAAAAACAAAAAACAAGGGTATGATAGTGTTTATGTTGTGGTAGATAGGCTCAACAAAATAGAACATTTCTTGCCATGTAAGTCTACTAATGATGCTTCCTATATTGCAGATTTTTTTTTCAGAGAAATAGTTAGACTACATGAGCTTCCTTTAAGAATTGTATCAAATAGAGATGTCAAATTTGTGGGTCACTTTTGGAGAACCCTATGGAATAAACTATTGGATTTGATGAGTAAAAAACCCACAGCTCCCAAGAACACCTCCACACAAACACCTATCACACAAAGAGAGAAGAAAATAGCTATGGAGACCTAAACGTATGGATCCATGAGAAAGGAGAAATATTTGATGCACAAAAATAAAAGTTGCAAATCAATAAAAAAGAATTGTTAGAATTGAGATTACAAAAGAGATCAATCCTTATAAAAGGATATCTAAAACCCTAAAAAAGGATAATTAATTATTATATGCCTAAATTTTAGCTTAAGTAGAAAGAGGTAATAAGTGACTGAATAATTAAATCAATATGATTTAATTAATAAGAAAATACTTTATTACTCTAACACCCCCCCTTGAGATGAACTTTGGGAGAAGCTAAAAACCTAGAAAGAACTATTGAAAGAAAATGGGTCCCAGCAACAAAAGGCCTGATTAGGTACCCAAGTACAAAAGAGTCTCTATAAAGTGGAGAAATAGATAAAACCGCATGGGAAGAAAACTACTCCAAAAAGAGGCAAAGACTAGTCTGAAGGATTGAAGAAGCCTTCAAACCTAGGAATGTTCCAGAAAATAGGAACAAAGATGAACATGTAAAACGTCACTGAAGCAAGAAGTTGCAAACTCTATCAAGAAGTAACTGATGGTCTGAAGATCCTCCACTAAAATATGACCAGGTAGAGAAGACTATAATCTACATGATTGCCCTCAAATGACACTACTCAAATCAAGAGGTAAACAAAGGAAAACAACTGAAGTCGAAGATATAGAATATTGTAATCTGTACGAGTGCCCTTAAATGACACTACTCGAATCAGGAGAAAAAAAAAGGAAAACACCTGAACTCAAAGATACGGATGGCATAAACACTAAAATTCTGAAGAGCTGATCAATCAAAGCTGGAAGAGTGCATCCAAAATTAGGAAAGAAAAGAGTGTCCATATGGTAAATGATCCATCTCGCTAGAATGCATAGGTACCCAGCCACTACATCCACCTAGTACATAGACTTAAATACTAAATACATAGCTCACACTATTGAACCAAGGAAGAAGTAGAACCAATAGTATAAACCCCCCCATACTACTGACAAGGGATTAATGACAAGTACGCTGAAAAGATCATCCAATATGAACTGCATCATGAAGAAGAATCTAAAACATTGAATGTGCAGAGAGAGTACAAACACATATAGAGATACCTGAGGCTAATGTCATTGGAGGAACGCTCACATGAAAACACTAGATGGAAAACAAAGGCAAACATCAAACCCCCCCTGGCACTTTATAATGGAGTGCGAGTATATATAACATGAACATATGTAAGATCCCATACATATAATAGAATGGCACTTTATCTCAGTGCGTGTTAATAAAACAATGCTAAAAAAATGAAGTATACACTGCTCAAAGAAGAATGAAGGCTTTTGAAACAAAAGAATAGCCTAAGATGAGCCATCCCTTAAAGGGAAGAGATCCCAGGCCCTGTAACATCCAAGATATCCACTAGATTGTAAAGAGGCAAGAATCTGACTAAAATGAACCTGGAGTAGAATCTAGAAAAATGACTCACAGCACTAGAAATCTCTCTGAACAAGTTTTCCAATCATATGTTATTTTCCCAAAAAGGAGTTCAGATGCACAAGATAGAGCTCTTAGAGTGCAAAACTGAAGATAGAGCTCTCAGAGTTCGGATGCACAAGATAGGCTTGGATAGTGAAAAACACCATAAAAAAGGCAAAAACAAAAAATAAAACCTACAAATTTGGAAAGAGCTTGAAATTAGCTTTCTAACATTATCTCATTTGCCAAAATTCGACACTGTATGCTCAAGTTATGAGGGTAAAAGTAAAAACTTGTGTTGCACTAGAGGACAAACTAGGGGGGTCCAGCCGGACACCTTCCGGTCGGAAGGGGTCCGGCCAGAAGGTGTCTAGCCAGAACCACCTGCTGCCCTCTAGGTGCAATGTGGCATCTATGTGGTGGGGGGGTTCGAGCCAGACACTTTTCGGCCGGATGGGGTCAGGACAAACCCTCAAAATCTATATAAGGAGAAAATTTCTCTCACGTGGCTAATTTGAGTTGAGCAGCTTGGGATTGTTGAAGGGGGGTCCGGCCAGAAGGGGCCCGGCTAGAGGGGGTCCGGTCAGACCCATGTGGAATCCTATTTGGCAGCCAAGTCAGCAAAAAAGGGTGGCTCTCAGAAGTTCTCACTTCTGGACCTAAATTCTCTATCAAAGTTTACCTTTCTATAAAATCTAAAAATACCCTTTTGTAGAGCTCGTAGTGAAGATTATGGTCATGTAATTTTTATCATGTTTTGATTTCATATAATATATTTTACGTTCAAAATATTTCAAGTAGGTATTTGAACATTTAAGAACACGCTCGTTTGAAAAATATTAAAAATAACAAATCGTGTCAAAAAAATTAAAAATTTATATTTAACACTAGAGGAGAGAGTCCTCTTCAAGAATATATAATATTTTTTTAAATGGTGTAGATTTGATAGGGAAAATTGGACGCGAACTAAAAATTGTTGATTTCGGGTAACACCGACTTTGGATAGTTATAACAGACAAAATATATACCAAAATCCAATCTTTCCTTTTTTATGCACTAGCTATACATGTCATCTAAAACATATTATGGAATCAGAGGAAAAAAATATATTTTGCATATAGTTTGTTCACGTGAACTAGACCCTAGATTTTCAGCATATTTCAGCAATAAAAAATGGACTTCAAAAATTAGAAAACTATGTCAATTTTTGTTCAAATTTTTAAAAAAAAATTATAAGCATAAAATTCATCAAATTTTACACATTTCATTAGTTTACATCATCTTCAAATTCTAAACACAAATGTCACTTTTATGTCGTTAAAGTTGAAAAATTTGAATGTTGTCATCCTTTTCCTTTATAAAAGTGTGACACAGGTTTGTACTTTTACCCATGAGCAAAAAATAACAGCTGCATTGGAGGGCCCAAAGAAGGTGTCTGGAAGGATCTGAATGTGGGTGACGTCAGAAAAAGGACAAAATCACAAAAGAAACCATCAGATTTGATAAAAGCTCTATAAGATATTCCCAGCAATATCTTGTTTGTCCAAAATGGAGCCCTAATGCAAGAGAAATAGATCTCAGAATGCAGGAGGTCTAAAACGTTGAGAACATAGAAAACATTTGACTTTGACAAAAATGGAAAAATCCCAAAATCATACAAGCAAAAATGAATCGGGCTCGGAACCAGCTTTCTGTTGGTATATCGCATGCCTAATTCTGATCTCGGATGCCCAAGATATTAGCAAAAATCCACTGCTTATCTGAAAAAAATAGAAAAACAAGCAAGTGTCGCCCAAAATTTTTTTAACATCTGGCGGTTACGGTAACAGCTGGTCACTATTGCGGTTACCACCGGTGGTGACCGCGATGGTTACCGTGGCTCGTCGGTAGCAGCACCCAGGTGGAGCCCAGGTGGCCACGTAGTGGTGCCCGGGTGGTGTTGGGGTGGCCACCCGGTGGTAGATCCTACAGTGACTCTTTTTTAAAATTGCACTGTCTTGGGATGCGTACTAGGTCGTACGACCTAGTACATAATTTTTTTTGCGTCCAAGGCCAACTTGCCCAAAATCACCAAATTTTATATGGATTTTGGGTATCTTAGATGCTCTAGACGCAACTGTGAGATCCGTTTGGGCTAGAATTGCTCCAAAAAATAGTGATCACCTCGGGATCTATGCTAGGGCCGATTGCAGTTTTTTTTATCATTGATTCCAACTTTGTCCAAATTGGACAAATTTTATATGGATCTTGGGGTTCTTGGATGTTTTGAATGCAACCATTAGGTCTGTTTGAAGCTAAGATGACTAGAAAAATAGGTCCTCCCAGATCTGACAGGAAAACCTCTGAAAATGCAGATCTGACGAACGCGGTTGAATCTCTCAGGAAGAGGATAGGGGAAAGTAGATCTGAAGCTTTGATACCATATTGGAGTTGATGAGTAAACAACCCACAACTCCAAAGAACACCTGCACACAAATACCTGTCACATAAAGAGAGAGAAGAAAATAGCTATGGAGACCTAAACGTATGGATCCACGAGAGAGGAGAAATATTTGATGTGCAAAAACAAAAGTTGCAAATCAATAAAAAAGAATTGTCAGAGTTGAGATTACAAAAGACATCAATCCTTATAAAAGGAGATCTGAAACCCTAAAAATGGAAAACCCTAGGATGTTGCATAATAATAATTAATAAAGTAATTAATCATTGTATGCCTAAAGTTTAGCTTAAGTAGAAAGAGGTAATAAGTGACTTAATAATTAAATCAATATGATTCAATTAATAAGAAAACACTTTATTACTCTAACATAAACTCGATTCAAATATGTCTTTTTCATCTTCATATTATGCTCAAATAGATGGTCAATAGGTTGCTAGGTAACTTGTCGAGATGTCTTACTAAGCAACATGGTGAGAAGTGGGAAACCATACTTGCACAAGAAGATTTCTCATACAATGATACAATTAATAGGAGCATAGAAAATTCTCCATTTTATATTGTATATGGCATGCACCCAAGGAGAGTTCTTGAACTCAGAGAGCTTCCTACTTCAACTCCAATTACTACACATTGAGAGAGCTTTGTTGAATCTATCAAAGAAGTCCAAGATCTTGAGTTAAAAAATAGTTAGAGAACTCAAATAAAAAATACAAATAACTTACTAATCATAAAAGAAGAGATCTACAATTTAAGGTTGGTGATTTAGTATGGGCTTATTTGAGAAGAGAAAGATTACCTTAGTCCAAACACACTAATTTATTACCTAAAAAGGTGGGAACCTATAAAATCTTATCTAAGTATGGAAAGAATGCATAAAAGATACAATTATCATCAGATTTTGGGATACATTCTATATTTAATATGTGTGACCTCACTCCATACAAGGGTGAAAAGATAGTAGAGAAGTCCTTATAGGAAGAAAAGGTAGCAACAGACCTTCATGAGGTTCCTAGGTTAGCTTGACCTTAGATTAAAAAGATCTTAGATACCCAAGTCAAGAAGATGAGGACAAAGAAATATACAGAATACTTAATCAAATAGAAGGATAGGCCAACATTAGAGGCCATTTGGATCATGAATGAGTTTCAGATCAAGAAGCATGGTTCATCATTGGAGCAACTTATCTCAAGTGGACTTGAGATCAAACAAATTAGGGAGTTTGGTTCAGGAGCACAAGGTGAAAATTAGGGATAACCAAGCACTAAAATGCTCTCACTGAGCATATATGACTGAATAGTGTAGAAATTCTTTTTGTGTGTGTGTATGATTCTTTTAATAGTTGTGTATAATTTTCCATAAATTACTCATTTCTGGTGGAAAATCTTAGGTGGAAACCCTATAAGATCACTCAGCCTTTAGTCACCTAGGACAAGTCTAGAGAGTTATGAGTTATTTCTTTTAGCAAATATTTTGGTGTGTGTTCAAAAATAGTGGGAAAAAACCAAAAGAAAAATCGGAGCTACATATATCAAAATGAAAAAGTTATATCATTGCAAGTTTTTTCCACTTGGCAAGTTTTTGAAAAAATTGTTTCTGTTGTAGCTCGATTGTAAAAACTACCAAGGGCATTGTGATGCTTTAATAGGAGTTAAATTTTGAGATACCTCAAAAATTATGGAGGAAAAATCTTTGTATCGAACTTCGAAGAAAAAAAATCATTTCTTACTATTTTCCTGCAATTTTTTCCATTACTGACCTTTGTATGACCTTGTAAGGTTGCATATGTGCAGAGTCTTACATGCATGTTCTAAGATAACTATTTATATTTCATTTGAAAGTGATTTGAGGTCATTAAGTGAAAGGAGACAATATTTATCCTCATTTTTCTATTAGTGAGTTTGACTGTAGCCCGTAATAAGGGTTTTGAGCCAAAAATGGCTATAACTTGAACTCCCAAGAGTTTCAAATCATGGATCTTGGATAGATTCAAGGGAGGACTATGTACTTTATGTTTTTTTAATTCCATTTTGTACATCATGTAGGAAGAATGAAGGAAATTGATACCTTGGGTGGACATCTCGATGTGTTCGTCAAGTAGAACTTTGAAATCAACAACATAACCTATGTTCTGATGTTTTCCAGAAACTAAAATCAAGGATTTGGCAATGTTTTAGGTCCCTTAGGATAATCCAAGTGATTAGAGTCTTTAACCAATCCCTTAGAAGGTAGTTTCTTCTTTAAGTAAGCCTAATTAGGCCTATTTGGGTCTATCACCACAATGAAACAATGCCTATCAAGATGAAGTTAGTAATTGTCTCTTTGTACTTTTCTATAACCCTAAAAAGGGTATCCAAATCAATAATATAATTTCCAATTCCTTTGGAAATATCTTAAGAAACTGAGGCAAACCGACATAAGGAGGGATACTCGGCTTTGTAAGTCTTATTACTGAATGAAACCATAACCAGTTATGGGTGAATCCAAAAATGCTAAAAGCTTCTCTCCCCTGACATTCTTAGATGATCCCCACAAGCTCACACTATCATGTTGATTCCTATACTGATTTTCTAGTTCACACCCAAATGATCCTATCTATAGTGAGTCCTATCTACACTGAGTTCTATTATGCACCATTTTCAAGTCAAAATTATTTTCATGAGTTCATCTGATCACTTTCACTCAATCACGATGGTGAAGGACATGATCAGGATTAAATGTGTATGCTGAATTCCTTGAGAGGCCCAAGAAAGTAAAGGTACCTATGGAAACCATTGGTGTTTGGGTTCCTTGATGTACCTTAGTTGAGTGAATTATCCTCCTAATGGTTCCAAGGTTGTGCCTTTACTTCATAATGTGTTATATTTGTCCCTCTCCTAAAGACCCTTTAACTCATAATAATCTTTTTGAGAAATAAAGTGAGATTCCATCTCTTAGGAGTACTTTACCTTCCTTCAATAATGAGGCATTGTTAGCCCACAATTTTACCTTTCCCAAGGTATATTTTTCTTATGAAGAAATCTCTAATCCTCCTATAAATTTATCATTAGAGAGTAGTAAATATTATTCTCCCAAAGGTACCTTGGTTAAAAAGACTAAGCATGGCACCCCTTAAGATATTTATTTTTCTCCCACTCCTTATCATTATTACCAATATCTTTAGGAACAAGATGATGTTCTTTATGATTTCCTATGTAACATAACATTGAGTGAAGACAAAAACTTAGCTAAGAAAAATTCTAATCATCTGAGTGCAAACAATGTTGATGGGATTAAACATATCACTATAGAGACCAATCCACCTAATATACATTCCTACACAGCACCTTTTCATCAACATTTTCCACCTTCCAAACTAAATAAATGTCACAAAAGTGACTATAATATGATTCGTACAGAAACCTATGATAGACAAGATCTTGAAAATATGGACCAAGTTCCTATAGATCTCCTCGTTCACAAGGCACTAGATTTACACCACAACAAAATATTGATCTCAACCCCTTTTAAAAATTCATCACTCATTTATTTTCTAAAAAAAACACGTCATAAATTTATTTTATAAATCCATGATCTTATAGATACTGGTACTATAAATGTTGTACCTTAGCATTTATTTTCCTATTATGTTTCTCTTCATTATGTAAATTCTGTAGCTTACATAATTAAGGGGCTCTTTGTTTTAAATAATATGCATTGTGAGAAGCATAATAGATTATTCTCCTTGTCTTCTCACTTGGTGAGTAATGTCTTTCTATCTTATCTATTTCTCCTTTAAAAGAATCCATTGTCTCTTTTTTGGTTCAAATATTTTTTACTATGATATCCTATCATGTATGGACTTGTTGTTGAAGATCTTTCTCTCTAATGAGATTTATATGCTCCTTACAATTTATTCCTTACTCAGAAGTGTATATCTTGTATAATTGGGTTGACCACTATGTTGATAAAATCTAGTATCCTTTTCCCTTTTCCTTGCCATCACCACTTTGTGGATTTTTATTGTATCATGATGGTACATCCTTTCTGGCATGAGGTACTTTGTTTCAAATAAGATACTTCCATCCTTTCTTAAAAATATTTTTCATGACTCCAAGGGCATGTATATCATAAAATAGTCATACATATCATTTTTAACATTCATCCCTTTCCTTGATAATTTTCTTACTTTATAATGTGATATCCTTTTTTGTACAAATGTGTCTGTTTTACATTAAGCTTTTTCTATGGTTTACAACTTATTTTTCTCATAATTGAATATCTCTTATAAAGTGACTATAATTGAGGGTACATCACATATTATATCTTTCCTTTATTTTTGGAGGATAATGTTCCATGTTTTTCCTACTCTTTCTTTTCTAAGGATCTACTTTACTTAGTATAGTGGCATTTGTTTTTATCATTTGTGACATTATTTTCTTCTAAAGAAATATTTTTTTTGATTCAATAATATCTTTTTATACAAGAGGTGTGTATCCTTGATCACAACCTCTTCTTTATTTATAAAAATATGTTTCTCATAAAAAAAACTCCCTACATTTGGGTGTTAAAGTATGTTATCCTTCATCGAGAATCCTTTTTTTACCTAGCAATAAGTGGCTAAAGGGTGCATTCTTGTTCACTTCCCCTCTTTGTATTTAATATGTATCTTTGTTCAAGAAAATCTCTTTAAGGTAGATGTCTTGGAACCAACATCTCTTCCTTTCAAGGGTCTCTTCCCATAAGTAGGCTATCCTTGCATGATTATATATTGTCTTAGCTTATAAGAGTTATCACGCTTTCTGAAGTTTATGGCATGCATTTTTACTTTAAGGATATATTATTATTGTTTGAAGTAGGTATCCTTGATTCACTTTCCTTATAATGTCATCTATGTTTTCATCATAAGAAGGGGGCCATACATATGACCTCACTTGTATAATATATGCAACTTTTTTTTATTCATCCCTAAGGAGCTAATGGTTTCCTTAGGCCTGATCACTTTTTAGATCTAGGTAGAGACAATGATTTCCATAGGACTAATCCCCTAAATCTCCCATGTGTGAAAAACATTTTCAAAGATTTCCATGTGCCAAAAATTTTTGTAAAGCCACTCTTATGTGCAAAATATTTTTAAATATTCACCTATGTTCAAAAAATTTGCAAAGCTACCCCCGTGTGAATTTTTTTCAAAGCTTCCCCTATGCAGAAAACATGTTTAAAGCCAAAAAATTTAATGTATAGTTGACTATAATAACACTTCTTTTGGGACCATCAATTTTACTTTCTCTTGCTTTGAGAAGAGTGAAAATAACCTAATGCATCTCGCTAGGATTTTTACTCTTCTCATTTTCTTATCTACCCATGAATCAGCTAGCATAATACAACTTTCTAACCCATTGGATTCATCGTGTCTTTTATTTACATTCTCTCATAACTATGCTAGTGTGTTAGATCATGGAGTTTTGTAACATCTTTGGCAACACCCTTATCCTTTCTATGTGATCACTTGTTCTCTTGAAATAGATTTTTAGAAATGATATTAGTGCATGGGAATTTTCAATCAAGGTCTCCTCTACTAATAGATTTGGAGTTTTTTTTTAATACTAACCCCTTTTGTGTATTGGGTTTTTTTGTCTTTGTTTCTCCTTTCGTTTAAATTTTATTTTATGCCCTTGTTCATGGATTTGAGTTGAGATACTTTGTGCAGGGTCTTATGTCCTTTAACTTAGTGTTAGTCTTACCTCTTTGCAATTTTCCCATGATCATCTCTCATTATAATTTCTCTCTCCTATCTATTCCTTTAAGATGAGCATAATGAATTTTTCATATAAACTCATGTGAAGTAGCATGATTATTTGTCCTTCCCTCATTATGGAGAGTAAAGGTAGATGATCTTTTATGGTCAAGTATTATTGGGCCTTTGTTGTTATTGTGTGGTTTTGGCACTAATTTTCCCTTTGTACATAATGGTGTGGATAATAGGTTTGAGTATATTTTTTATTAAAAGATGACAAAAAAACCATGTTGTGTACATGGAATGAACTCTTAGTGGGTGGTCTCACTTATTATATTAAAAAAACATACGTGGCTTTGACTTGCATGTCACCGTTGCCTTTTTTGAGGGTTGGAATAATACTTTCCTTCAAGTGTATGGGGTTGGTATTTTTATATTGAAGGAATTATGTTAGGAATGAATGTTGAATATATCCTATGGGAGATTATTCACAGCCATTCTATAGCAGTTGTTGTTGCATTCATGACTGTGATTGTCATTGATGTCAACACAGTAATATATTGGAGATTAGCAGTGAAGTAGATAGTGTTTGAATTAGTGCACGTGGCATATTGAAGATCAAGCTATGCAGAATTAAGGACTTACTTTATGTTGTAACCTAAGATTGTGGTCAAGAGCGCATACAAAAATTCAACTATTCATGACAATTATGTGTAAATCAATGGAAGCAGTATTATGATAGTGTTCCTAAGAAGTGGCTTGTGGAAACTAGATGATATCTCCTAATCGGGATAGAATATAGGCATGTGAGGTTGCCCAGATAATAAAGAAATTATTATAGTGACATGGACGTGACAACAAGGTCAGAGGTTGCACAAGTGAAGAATTATCTTGTTAGGAAGCTGACAGTTTTATGTAATTATAAAATATTGTGTAACATGTGGAAGTTTTTATTTTGTAATTGGTTAAGCCTTGTTGGATGACTCATTTGTAATTATTTGAGTGTGGTATAAAGGAAGAATTTTTTTCCTTTATTGTAAAGAAGAAAATGAGAGATTGTATGAAAGTGAATTGCGGAATTGAGCAATATTTGTTGTAAGAGGATATGAAAAGTATAGAGATCTGGTATTGAGATATGATGAAGTAGCTGGTGCGGTTTGGCACAGTCAGAGGAGAGGTGATAATTTGTTGAGATCAATAATCTCTTGGTATTAGTTTTTTGAGTAATACAGAGATCAGTTGGACAGTGTGTTCAGTGATCTTTCCCTTGATGCTATTTTGACAGTGGGTCCTTCTGTCTTCCATAAACTCCTAACAGGGTTAGAATCTTTTAACAGGGATTCAAAGTCTTGTAATAGAGATTCATATGTACTAAATGTATTTCATAAGGCTCCTAACAAAATCCATCCTCTGACAAGGAATTTTCATATTGGTGCATCTTTTGTGGGCATCATTCCCACCAGGGTTTACTCTCTGATCAAGATGTTCCCTAGTTAACATATCTCATGTTATTGTGTTACTGTGTATGTTTATCTTTATATGGTTGTTGTTTATATTGATTACATTGTTGAAATCTGTTAAACAAGAAAATAATTGTAGTTATCTGATAACTGATCCCCCCCCCCTCCTCTAAGTTATCTTAGTGGACTTTACTTTCTAAAAATTAGTATCAAAGTGAAAGGTCCTTGAAAGAAAATTTTAACAACTTAAGGAGATCCATGGTGGATCATTTCAGGAAAGAAACCCCTAAGTTTTATGGAGTGAACTTCGATAGCTGGAAAGAAAATATGAAGACACATTTGCTATATTTAGGACCAGGATACTGGTTAATCACAAAGAATAAAAAGACTATCATTGAAGAAGATAAAATTGAAGAATGTACTAATGAGGAGAGAGATCTATTCATGTGTAACATACTTGCTAGAGAAGCACTCTTGTCAGCCCTTCTGGAAAATGAGTACAGTCAGGTAAAATATCTAAGAACATCTCATGAAATTTGGTTAGCTTTACAATCTACTTTTGAAGGTGATGGACATGAAAAGAGAGTCAGATTACATAATTGGATATGTGCATTTGAAGATATAAGAATGATGGAAGATGAATCTGTTAGAAGTTATATTGGTAGAATGTCATAAATTGTTGCAGGTATCAAATCTTGTGAAGGAAAAAAGACAAAGAATGAAGTGATATGAAAAATTCTAAAGACATTAACTCCTTTATTTAAGCATATAGCACAAATGATTGAGCAAGTTATACCTTGTACTCAAAACTTCACCAGAGAAACCCTTCTTGGAAGACTAGAAGTAGTAGAGATAAGCTTGAGATAGTCATGAGATCTACCTAGAATGGAAACAACATTCAGTGCACTTAGTGTTCATCCTACCTTGTCAAGAAGCATTAGTGTAAGCGGAGATTATGCTAGTGGCAGCAGATCTAAGAATAAAGAAGATAGGAAGATTGAGGAAGGAATTACCTTTCTTGTGAAAAGATAACCAGAAGGTGGGTATGTGCAGGATCATGGTATGCCAAACTAGGCCTTTAAGTGGCAATGAAAATTCGGAAAATCAGGTTTAGGAAATTTGACATAAAAAATTGAACAACTTATAAATATTATATCAAAAATATGTAAGAAGAGAATCTATAGAAAATTAGATTTACTTTCTAAGATACTAGGCCTTTTTTGAAAAATAATTATTTTATATGTTGAAATTTTCAAATTTCAATGTAGTAGTATAAAAACTTTAGGGAAAAATAAGAAGTAGGTGTATGTCTAACCACCTTAAACAAAATCAAATAATAGTTTTTTTAACAATATTCTAGATATAAGTAGTAGACTCATGTTTGAAAGTGACACATATTTTTTTGTAATTTATTTCTAAGTAAATAATTAATTATGATTTTTCTTCTACAACTTTTTCAAAATATAAAAACTCTCATGTCTAACCACGTTAACTTAGTTTAAAATTTATGAAATTGAAAACTTTTTTTATTTTTCTTGTAGTAGGAAAATCATAGAATGTGACACATGTTTTGGATTTCAAAAATGTTATATAGTTTGAAAGTTATAGCTATTTTTCAATAAGTATATCAATCAAGACTAGAAAAATAACAAGTAGGTGTATGTCTAACCACATTAAACAAAATCAAATGATAATATTTTTTATAACATTCTAGATAAAAGTAGTAGACTCATGTCCAGATGTGATGTATATTTTTTTGTATTTTTTCCAAGTAAATAATTAATTATGATTCATCTGCTACAAATTATCTTGAATATAAAACTCTCGTGTCTGACCACCTTAACTTAGTCGAAACTTCATCAAATTGAAAGAATTGTTTATTATTATTATACTAGGTAAAGCATAGAATGTGATGTATATTTTAGATTTTAAAAATGTCATGTTGTTTGAAAGTTGTAGTTTTTTTTCAAAGAGTCTATCAATCAGGACTTCTTTTTCACATTGCCACTTTTTGGCATACCATGATCATGCACATACCCAGGTAAGAAAATTTTTAAATGTTGCACTTGTCAAGAATATGGTTATTTTGCATCTAAATTTCCTAAAAGAGTAAAGAAGTATAGAAATAAATTTAAACCTAGAATATCTAAAGAATGTTACTATGCTCATGATGAAGAATTTGAAGCTAGTATGGAGAAATACCTAAGTGAAAGTGATAATGAAAATGATGATATAGAATTTGTAGCAATAAAAGAAGAAAACTCTGAAACTGAAGCTAGAGAAGAAAAAGCTTTAGTTTCTCAAGTAGAAAAGATATCTGATTGGAATATAGACAGTGGTTGTTCACATCATATGAATGGAGATATGAAGAATTTTATAAAGTTTAACAATTATGATGGAGGAATTGTTAGAGTTGGAAATAATGCACCTTGTTTGATAAAAGGAATAGGATCTATTTCTCTTGATGGGAAGACTAACACTGATGATGTTTATTTTTTGGATGGATTGAAATATAATCTTTTGAGTGTTGGATAGTTAGTTGATAAGGGATTTCAAGTTTGGTTTACTAAGAAAACTTATTAATCAAAGATAAGGATGGTAATTTGATTGGAACTAGATTAAGAACCAAAGGTATTGTATTTCAGTTGAATCCTGCTGAGATGACATGTTTGATTACTAAGATTGATGACAGTTGGTTATGGCACAGAATATTTTTTCATATAAATTTTGATAACATTGTGAAAGTAAGTACTACACTTGCAATAAGAGATTTGCCTAAAATTATGAAACCTACTAACATGATTTGCAAGGAATGTGTTATGGCTAAACTGAAGAGAGGCTCATTTCCTAGCAAGAATTTTACATCAGCAGAGAAGTTGGAAATTATTAATATAGATTTGAGCGGTCCCACAAGGACTAGAGGATTCTATGGTGAAAGGTATTTTATGATTCTTGTTGATGATTTTACAAGAATGATGTGGATTGCATTTCTCACAAAAAAGTCTAAGGCATTTGATAAGTTTAGAGTAATTAGGAACAAAGTTGAGAATGAATCTGGAATGAAGATTAAATGTTTAAGATTAGATAGAGGTGGAGAATTTACTTCAAAATAATTTAACACTTTTTGTGAAGTGAATGGCATTAAGAGACAGTTTTCAGCCTCTAGAGCACCTGAGAAAAATGGTATTGCAGAAACAAGAAATAGGTTAGTGACTGAAGAAGCAAGAGCTATTCTATTTGAAATTGACTTGGGGAAGACATTCTGGAGAAAAGAAGTTAATACAATAATATATACAATAAACAAAGTACAAATCAGAGCAGACACAGACAAGACACCATATGAATTATGGTTTGGACATGCACCATCAGTTAAGTATTTCAAAATTTTTGGAAGTAAATGTTATATTAAGAGATATGATGACATTGGAAAGTTTGACCCTAGAAGTGATGAAGGTATATTTCTTGGTTATTCATTGAAAAGAAAAGATTATAGATGTTTCAATAAAAGAACTAAAACTATTGTTGAGAGCTCAAATGTTAAAGTTGATGAAAAATTCAAAATTCAAGAAAGAATGCTTGATTATGAATCAGATGAAGGAACTCATCCTAGAATTGATCAAGAAAATATTGAATTATTCTATGAAACTGATAGTGAATTGCAGAATGAAAGTCACATTGAGGAAATCAGAGAAGAACCTAGAGCAGAACCTAGAGTTGAAGCAAGAACTAAGATAGTGACACCTAACAAGAATCTAGCAAGAAATCATCCTGTTTGAGTAGATTATTGGGAGCATAGAAAAAGGAGTTCTAACATGGAATAAGATAGAAGAAGATCTATGTTTAATTTATCAAATTGAACCTAAATCTACTGATGAATCTTGTAAATATGAACATTGGATTAAAGAAATGAAGGAAGAACTAGATCAAATTGAAAAGATCAAGACTTGGTAATTGGTCCCTAGACCTAAAGATAAGAATGTTATAGGAACTAAATGGGTATTCAGAAACAAGATAAATGAACAAGGAGAAGTTGTAAGGGAAAAATAAATATTGGTATGTAAAGGATACTCATAGCAAGAAGGAATTAACTATAAAGAAACTTTTGCACCTATTGCAAGAATTGAAGCAGTAAGAATGTTTTTGGCTTATGCAGCCTATAAGAAATTCAAAGTATATCAGATGGATGTGAAGTTAGCATTTTTGAATGGAGAATCAGAAGAAGAATTCTATATTGAGCAGCCTGAAGGTTTTCCCTTAACTCATGAAGCAGACATGGTATGTAAACTAAACAAAGCTTTATATGGACTTAAACAAGCACCTAGAACTTGGTATGCAAGGTTGGATAAGTATTTGATAAAATTAGGATTTACTAAAGGCACAATAGACAATAAACTATATATGAAAGAAATTGAAAATGGTTTGTTGGTTTTAGTTATTTTTGTTGATGATATTATCTTTGGAGGAGAAGATGAAGCCAATGATAAATTTGTAGATGAAATGAAGACTAAATTTGAAATGAGTATGACTGGTGAGATGAAATATTTTGTAGGATTATAGATAACACTGAATAGTGATGGTATCTTCTTATGTCAAAGAAAGTACTTGAATAACTTATTGAAGATATTTTGAATGGAGAATTGTAAACTGGTTGGTACACCTATGGTAACTGGACACAAGTTATCTAGCACATATGAGACTCCTGCAGTTGAACAAAAGAGGTATAGATCTATGATTGGAGGATTGAAAAATTTGAACTCATACAAGACCAGACATATCACATGTGGTTGGAATCATTACAATATTTCAAGTTGATCCTAAAGAATCACATTATGCAGCAGTAAAAAGAATACTAAGGTACTTGAATGGCAGAATTGTATATGGATTGTGGTATGCAAAATATGATGATTTTACCCTATGTGTATATACAGATATAGATTGGGGAGGCAATGTTGATGAAAGAAAGAGTACTAGTGGTGGAGCATTTTTCCTTGGAGGAAGATTGGTTTCTTGGATAAGCAAGAAACAAAATTGTATTTCACAGAGCACAATAGAAGCAGAATATGTAGTAGTAGCAAACAATTGTAACCAGATAATATGAATAAAACAAATGTTGAAGGATATTGGAATAAAATTTGATGAGCTTGTTGTTATACACTGTGATAACACCAGTACACTAAGTATGTCTAAGGATCTTGTACTACATTCTAAGACTAAGCATATAGAAATAAAGTATCATGTAGTAAGAGAGAAATTTGCAGAGAAAGAAGTCAGACTTGAGTATATAAGCACAAAAGAGTAGATTGCAGATATATTTACAAAGCCCTTACCTAAAACTACATTTGATTATTTGATAGGTATGCTTGGGGTTATGCCCTAGCCTCCTTTTGAGAAGTGATGCAGATTGTTGCATCAGTCCGATGGTACATATGAGATCTATCTTTTTCTAGACTGGATGTCGGTACTTCCTCTGTGGGGGACTATGTGTTTCTGAGCTAAGTAATGAGGGCTCTAGTGAATGTATTCTCTGGAAAGTGTCTTTTGACATTGAAGTTGTTGTTGACATAGTGATGTATTATTTTTCATTGATCTCAATGAGAGAAAAGGATACATGAAAAATATCTATTGAAGAGAATTTGAGGGAGAATGATACAAGCAATATAAAATGGAAAACTTTAAGAATTGAATAGAAAAATGAAGCAATATTTCATTGATGAAGAGAATTTGAAAAAATTTCAGAGCAGTAGTGTTGCAATGTTGGTATTCATGGAACTTGGATATTTTTTCATCTATGTTGCCATCAAAGCCAATGAGAGAGATTGTTAGGAATGAATGTTGAATATATCCTATGGAGGAGTATTTGCATCCACTCTATAGAATTTTTTGTTGCATTCATGATTGTGATTGTCATTGATGTCAACACAGTGATCTACTGGAGATTAGCAATGAAACAGATAGTGTTTGAATTAGCACACATGAGATATTGAAGATAAAGATATGAGGAGTTGAGGAATTACTTTATGTTGTGTCTTGAGATCATTGTCAAGAGTGCATACATAAATTCAACTATTCATGATGGTTATGTGTAAATCAATGGAAACAGTATTCAGGCAGTGTTCCTAAGAAGCGACTTGTGGAAACCGGATGATATCTCCCAATCGGGATAGAATCTAGGCATACGAGGTTGTACAGATGATAAATACATTATGATAGTAACGTGGATGTGACAACTAGGTTAGAGGTTTCATGAGCGAAGAATTATCTTGTTAGGAAGCCGACAGTTTTATCTAATTATAAAATATTGTGTAATGTGTGGAAGTTTTTATTTTGTAATTGGTTAAGCCTTGTTGGCTGACTCATTTGTAATTATTTGAGTGTGGTATAAAGGAAGGATTATTTTATTTTATTGTAAATAAGACAATGAGAGATTTTATGAAAGTGAATTACGAAATTGAGCAATATTTGTTGTAAGAGGATGTGCGAAGTACAAAGATATGGTATTGAGATCTGATGAAGTAGCTGGTGCGGTTTGGCACAGTAAGAGGAGAAGTGATAATTTTTTGAGATCAGTAATCTCTTGGTATTATTCTATTGATTAATACAAAGATCAGTTGGACAACATGTGTTCAATTGTCTTTCCCTTGAAATTGTGTGGACAGTGGGTCCTTTTGTCTTCCATAAACTCCTAACAGGGTTAGAATCTTTTAACAGGGATTCAAAGTCTCCTAATAGAGATTAATATGTATTGAATGTATTTCATGAGGCTCCTAATAGAGTCCATCCTCTCACAAGGAATTTTCATATTAGTGCATCTTTTGTGGGCATCATTCCCATCGGGATTTACTCTCTGATCAAGAGGTTCCCTAGTGAACATATCTTATGTTATTATGTTACTATGTATGTTTATCTTTATATGATTGTTGTTTAGATTGATTACATCATTGAAATCTGTTAAAGAAGAAAATAATTGTAGTTATCTGATAACTGATGCACCCCCCCCCCCAGTTATCTTGGTGGACTTTACTTTCTAACAGATTCATTGTACAAGCTTTTGATACTCTGGTAGAATGTAAGAAATATTTTAAATAAAGACCAAAAACATTCAAATGAGGCTATGGCTATTCTATTTGACAAATTAAAAAGATTAAAGATAAAGAGAATAACTACTACTTGTTATGAAAATAGTGTCATTAATTAGATTTAGGCTAAATTTGTAGACGTTATTATCTGGTATGTCATCCTTGATGACCAATTTTCTAGTATTTTTAGCTATTACTTTGTGATTCTTAATAATTTTCCAATTATAGGTATATTTCCACACCCTTATATCTTTTTCATCCCTTTTTCATGGTATGAGAACCCATTGAAGAAACCCTTATGTGAATTCTCTATTAAGGCATGATTATCCTAATTATGGATTATGCTAAAGACCTCTCTATCCAGAAAAACCCTCCCCCAAATCTAGGATTAACCTGAAGTGAATATTCACAACCATTTTGAGGATTATTTCATCTGGGATAGAGAAATCTTCCTAAAAAAAATTGTTAGCCCCAAATAAACCACACATTGTTTTAGATGATGAGTATTTGGACTATGCCCCTCTAATGGGTTTGTGCTAAATTTCTATGGCTCTAGCTATGATTTTAAATGTTAGAGATTCTTTTAAATTATTTGATAAAGGGAAAATAACCCCAAATTTATTAGATTCAGTGAGAAGATATACAAGAAGAGCTCTACTCATATGAATAAGGTGAAAAAAGAAAATTTATTTGGACACTACCAACAAGAATGAGATCAGGGATTATGCTCTGCATCCACTGTCTGGTGATATTATAGATAAGAGTTTTTCCATTAAAATCCTAGTTGGTAATGGAAAAGAGACCCAAATTGTGAAGATATATTATGTTTATGTTGTATAAGATATGACAAAAATATTCAAGGATATGATTGAAGGCCAACTTTCCCTATTCATGTGGCTAGTTCTTGGAGTGAATGTGTTGGAGGAAAGGGTTGATCTCGTTGAATATAATGTGAATTAGGAGTAGGGTAATAATACCTCTAAGGTACCAAATACTGAAAAAAATTCTCACTAGTTTCCAAATACTTGCTAAGGAGATCAAGAATCTGAAGAAAGTGCATGACGAAAGAATACAAAGTTTAGAAAATTCTTTTGAAAAGATGCAGGAAAAAGTAAAAGATGTTCTGGTAGTTAATCACATAGCTATGCATAATAGCTCAAAATAGATTATAAAGTTGAATTATTAGGCTAATGTAATCCAAGTTCTCTGTAAGGAAAATTTGAGATCTCCTATAGAGAGAATGAAGAGAAAAGTGAAGAAAAATGTGGTGGCTCCTCAAGAGGTGGGTATGGTCCTTGTTTCTTGTCTTGACACAAATGTAAGAGTTCCCTTGATAATATTATCCATAAGGTTTACAACAATAATACTAATCAAAAGAATAGAAAGTTAGGAAAAATTCTCTAGTTGTTTGGGGATTTTTGCCCTTGTTTTGGGTTCTTTTGGTTAGAAATTATCTATTCATTTTCTATCATTTATGGTTTCTTGATTGGTTTTCTCTTTTTTTTTGTAAAGGGTTTTAGGGTCCCTTAAAAATCCATTTTCCCCTTAGAAAAAGATAAATAAACTAATACATTTTAAGAAAAAGCTAATGATTTTCACATTCCTCAAAAGTCAACCTTGAACAAGAGTCCAAATTTGACATGGCTATAAATGTACATGTCTATAAAAATAACTCCTTTCAATATTATTTATTTATTAAGAATGATCAAATCTCCACCATTCATCTTTCTTTCATCCTTTCCCTAAACAAATGCATCAACCACAAGATTCTAGTCATCACTTGTATATTCTCTTGTATATGATGATAAATTCCAAACCCCATCTACATATTAAATCCTATACATCTATCAATCAAACAAACTATCGATAAATGAAACATCTCAAGAATTATTTTCAAAGAATACGATATACAAAAAAATTACACTCTCAAATTTTTGAACAAGATAAATCCAAATATTGCCTAAAGTATCACATATTATCATCAAATATTTGTATGAATAAAAATTTCTTACCTTGATCATGTTTTTGATGAATATATCTAACCATATAGGGATAGATAGATAGATAGATTAGATAGATACATACATACATACATATACATATACATATACATATACATATAAACACACACACAAACACACACACACACACATCAAAACACAAGTATAATTAAATAATAAATATGGTTTAGGAGGATAAAATAAGTCCCCTAGAGAACAAAAACTACATAGAACACTTGGAAAATGCCCACAAAAAGAGAACCATAAGCTGCTAGTGTAGAACTAGCTAAAGGAGAAGGATCTTGATCATCCTTCTTTCCCCAACCATTTGTGGGGTTTGGCTTAGGTTTAGGAAGAGTCCATCCATTTTTATTTTATTCTTCTGTGACTTTATCCTTTTTGTGTGGTGAAATAGTCATGTCCATAATATGTGAAACTTAGAGGACGATGGCCAACCAAAATAACTGCTTGGACCATGCCTACTTGAAGTAGAAGGAAGAACACCAACAATAGGGAGCCTCTCAGATATAGAACCACTAGTAGGTGGTGATCCAGATAGTGTGTGAGTAGAATCCTAGCTATCATTTGCACAAAATTGGGGAACCTGAGAATGCGGTGTGTCTGAAGGCCTATTCAAGGAGATACTACTATAGTGGTGACCACATGACAGTGAATGACCACCTATAATATAACCATCTGGTGGTACTCTATCAACCATATAACAGAAATTACTCCAATTTTACAAAATCTCTTACAAGTGGAGCACTTCAAGATCCATCTTGTTCGTCTGAACTTGAATCTATAATATCACATTATTACATATGCAAGCTTTAGAAAAAAGTGAAATAGTAATATGAATATGCACATGTACAAATATAGCCATGTTTCTATCCTTACATATAGAAAATAAGGTTTCCATCCTAAAAGTATGCTAGAGTTGTAAAAAAAGGAGATGGGAATCTTGGAGTATCACCCAAAAGAACCATATGCTAGGAGAATAATTATGGGTAAAAAATCCTAAAAAAAATAAGGAATCTATACCCAATAATGATGATATCTTCTATAGAACTAGAAAATATGGAGAAAGGATTTAGATTGGTCACAAAAGGGAAATGATGATTTGGTATACCCAAATGGTGAATATGAGAGCCTAAAGATAAGCCTTGGAAAATAATACATTAGGAAAAATGTGTTATTTTGGGTTCTGTGATATAAGACTAGATAGTAGAAAAAAAATTCTCAAAGAAGAATGAGAGGACTGTAAATGTTACCACTGGTTGAGAACTTGGGCCATAGGTAAATAAGGATAGATCCATTGATGCATTTTCTAAGGTTGCTATCTAGAAAATGTTGTCTCTAGGTACCATCACTACTATTTCCACCAAGGCTTGATGCTAGAGATACCAATCTTGTGATAAATTCAATTGGAAAAGCCAAGATGAGGAGGTCAAAAGTGTGAAAATATTGGAGAGTAAAATAAATTGGACTTTCGAATCCTCCCAAGTTTATTTAAAGAAATTTTAGGCCTAGAAAAAAGGTCTCGAGAAGTTTTAATGTTGCACTTGTGAAAGCAAAGAGCATGGATACGAGAGAGATTAGTTAGGTGAAGACCTTGAACCTAAATCAAAGGAGACCACCATAGATTATGTTGATTAAAAAATAACCCATCTTGAAATCCAACTCCCTACCAACAAAGCCATAGTTTGGCTTCCTCCAAGGCATGCAAAATACTTTTAGCAATGAAAGAACCCCAAATTTGCACTAGTTCTTGCATGAGTAGAAGGGTTTGAAAGACAACCCCCTTCTAAGATGGGTAGTGTAAATAAAACCTAGAGGAAATGTAGTGCGAAAGGAGAACTTTACAAGCCTCATTTCCTTAAATAGAATGAATAACCCATTTGACGTACAAGGCTTGTCCTTGTTTCTAGGTGGAGATGAGGCCAAGGCCACCAAAATCTCTAGGAAGGTAGCGAAAATCCCATGAAACTTTGTGGAAACCATGTTTCTCTATGTCTAAGGCCGAAAAAATCCTAACAATAATTTCTCAAGTTTTCTATAGGAAGATTTGTAAGGTGTCCAACATGAGGAATAATAAACATGTATAGCTACAATGGATTTTGAGCAGATTTGAAATTTTCTAGCCAAGAACAGAGGCTTTTTCAACCAGTAAGCCAACTTTATCTCAATATTTAAAAGAATGGTATTCCAAAGCTTAGTTGGGGAATGATGAAAGGAAAATGGAATTCCTAGAAAATGAAAAAATTATCCATGATGAATCCATTTCTAGCCATAATGTAGAATTCAATCTAGTGTTGAGAGGAATTATTTTCAATAACAAAGGTTTTTGTGCCATTGAATGGCTAATCCAAAGGCCAGAAAAAAAGGGTTTCTAAACATTTAAGAGTAGTTTGGACATTTTCCCTATCCTCAATAATGGTGAGAAAATAACCATCATAAAAATGACTATTCACAAGCTAAGAAGTTGAGTCTAGGAGGGAAATACCTTGAACCTAGCCTACTAAGATAGTAGAGGAAAGAAAATAGCCAAATCTTTCAACAAAAAGAACATACAAGGGTGGGGCCATATGGTAACCTTGATGAATAAATCTATGCAAGACAAAAGTATGATATTGTGGGCCATTAATTGTAATACAAGAAGAGGCATTAGGTAACAAAATTTGAATAGAAATAATAAGGCAAGGACCAAACCTAAGTACTTTAAGCATGGCTAAAATGAAAGGCAATTCAATGCAGTCATAAGCTTTGAAAAGAATAATCTTAAGGAAAAAAAAATTGGTTAGATCATCGAGCCCACTCCATGCCTTTCCAAATTTCTATAATATTGTCCAAATAAATCTAGATTGGATGAAACTAGTTTTCTCTGGATGCACAATTTGGAGAAGAAGGTGGTGGATTTTTAAAGCAAGGGCCTTGGCTATAATTTTTTAGGAGACATTCAACAAAATTTTGGGTCACCAATTGAAAATATCTTTAGGATTCCTAGCTTTAGATATGAACTTATATTTCCTTTATTGATTTCTTGTCCTAAGAAACCAATTTGAAAAGCTTCTATATACACATGATATAAGTTAGAGCCCACACAATGCCAAAGGGATTTATAAAATTTACATGAGAAGCTATTACAACCTCGGGATTTTTTATCATCCATGGAAAATGAAACTTCCTTAAGGTATTGAACAGTCAATAGATGATCACAGAAGGCCCATTATAAATCAGAAAGACAAGAAGTAACTTTTGCAATGAAATCTTCAAAGGCTTTCTAACTAGAAATTGTAGGTTCTTGAGTAATAAAAATATTTTGGTAATGATTAAAAAAGGATACCTTCTTTAATCCTTTTAATATTTGGAGAGGAATTTCAAGGACAAATACATGAGGAGAACTCCATGCAATCTCAATCTCAAACCTTTAACCAATACATACATGATTTTTAATTTAAGCACCTCTATCTGCATAACTATTAGAAACTTTCTTCTGATGAGAGAGAGTAGCCACCTTTAACTGTAAGTTTAGCGAAAAGGCGGAGATACAAAAATTTCTATAGTAGAACACAATTCCTTGGTAGTCTGAGCATAAGACTGTTAGTGGAGTTGGTTAGTTGTCTTCCATAAAAATGAAGGAATTTAGTTGTTCGACAAATATCATCATTCCATCACAAAATATAACATTTTATTTGAGTGGGTCTAGGTTCCAAATTCTAAATATGTTTGATGTGGGCAAGAGTAGGAGGATGACTCAACAATGATGTGTTCAGAAAAAATTGAAACTTGAAGGAACGTGGCTAGACAACATACCATTCAATTCTCAATTTAATGGCAAAATGGTCTAGTAAAGTGACATCAAGTAGTGGTAAAAATAGAAAAATATGATCTCCTCCTTGAACGAGAAAAAATATTGAATCTAGAGATAATAGAATGATCAAGATGCTTAAAGAATCAAATAAAACTAGCCAAGATATTAAACTCCAAGTATGCTAGATTGTATGAGAAGGTGGTGGTTGGTATTGGGATAAAAGTGCCCAATTTATTATGCATGTAGAACCAAGATTCTCACTAGCTAGATGTTCATTTAAATGGTGAAACACCATCCTTATTAAAATCCACCTCAAACCTATTAAATTCTTCACAAAAAACCCAAGTGGTAGGGGGTAATGAGTCAGCAATCCACTACCAAAGGTGAGCTCTCTCCACCATATCATTGGGAGCATAAACAATAACTATCCCAAAAGCACAATTTTGACCTACATGAGGACCTGGACTAATCTATGCATGGGGTTCTCACTATGACCAAAAATTACATCTTGTCATCATGGAGAAATAAGGGTGATCACCCCTTCATGTCCAACATTATGGTGGAAATAAAAAAACTACTTTGTTAGGTTGAATAACATGACATTTTATAGTAAGAAAAAACACTATAGGTTTAACCTCCTAGGGAAAAACATCAATTCTAGGAAACTTTTAATGAACATCTCACATGAAATAATCATGAGAGAGGTTTTTTAGACGATGGACATTCCAAGAGATGAAATTAATTCTGAGGCATCATGCATGCCATCCATTTCCCCAAGAGAAGATAAACTATTGTGCAAGAATTTTAATTTGGGCAAAAATTGGATAAATATTCCCAAGGATCACTTATATTTTTTGAGGCCTTTCATCTTCGATAGCATCCCTCTCTGGAGGGCTATGACAATGACATGTAAGAAATCCATATCTCCTGAAATGAAACAAGACAAATATGGAGTGCAAAGCTTTGGTGAATGAGATATAGAATCCTTCTAAACTTTAGTTGGACTCACAATTATTGACAAAGTAGTCCCCAGAGATCTAGGGTTCAAAATTCCCCGTGGAGAAGAAAATATCTTAGGATCCTTCACGAATCCTAGGGTGGCAAAGTAGAAGAAGGAGAATCTTTCTTTGGCTAGAAGGACAATATTTGTTTCCCTTTACAAAACATATTTTTCAAACCTACATCTTCCTTTGGAGTATTTCAGGCCCTTGATGAAATGGTCTCCTTAGGGGGGGACTTGGTCCTTAGCATTGTGAAATGAAAATCCTTGATATTAGGATCAGTAGACTAGCAATGAAAACATGTATTGAGAAAATTAAAATATAGGACATGCTCAAAAAAATATTTCCCACCAACTGAATCTCAATAGTGGCTTTGAGTGCTTTGGAAAGGTTAATTTTCACACAAACCCTCTTCTAATGGCAGGTATGGAAAAAATGGTCTAGTTCCAGGCAATCAACCCTTCCAAGGTTTTGAGAAATATTCTAAAAAAATGGCCAATAAGACAAGGGAAGACCATTAAATTCAATCCAAACAACACCATAATATTCTTCTCATCAAACACTTTAAAGTATCGAGACCAAGGATGAAAGACCGAAAGGGGTGAACATACAAACCATAGACTATTTTTAAGGACAACCTCCACATGGAAAGGGTTTCCAAATCGAAACAACAATAAACCCTTGGTTAAATTTTGCATTCCTTCAAGGAAAACCCCATGAGGGGCCAAATCCTTGGCGACCTAATCTCATAGTGCACTTTTAGGAGGAACACAACCAACAAAATATCTTATTAATGTTAATTTCTCAAGCTGATCATAGGCATTGTCAAAATGCTAAATGAGTAAAATCACATATGGTCTAATGGAAAACTTACCTTGTGGAACACTTTTGGGAAAAAGTTGTGAGCTCACTTTCTAAGAGGAGCCATGATCTCCCAATGCTAAAACTCTATCATTAGTAGAAACTGGTGTCCTAACGCTAGCCAGAGCCATTAAAATACCTTTGAATATCCGCACTAAATATGGTTTGAAATTAATTGGAATACACACGGTATGGTAACCTTAAAAAAGATCCTAATAATTTTTTAACATAGACTTGCAACAGTCGCTCAACTTCCTTATACGTCACTCCCACCATGATCATTTTTTATTGCTTTAAGTATGATCATTTTTCATACTTTCACACTTTTATATGTACCTCAATATTATCAAACGTTTAACCGTTTGTATGTTGGTAATAGCAATCTATTTGTATTTTTTTCTACAAAGACATCCCATGAAAGAAATTTTGTTGGGAGCCTTATTATACTTATTTATAATCATGATATGCTAAAAACAATAAGTTAAAAATATTTTAATTAACTATTTTTATGTGGATCCCAAACCATGGTAAGGTCCTTGGAAATGTTTTGTAACATAACGTTAGATTTTTATGTTCTATATATTGGTAAATTTAAAAATAATCTGTAGATAATTATAATTTAATTTCTTTTCAATATTTATTAAATATAATATTATCAAAATATACATTTTTAATAGATATATTTATTTTTATATTTATCTTTACATAAGATTGAATACCATTCTAACATTTCAATCTATACTTCTCTATGATCACAAACAATAGCCCATTCTAGATAACAATAATAATTTTCACAAAAAGATGCAGACTATTTAGGTTTTAAAAAGAAAATTTTATATTAAGTATTGATGTGTATTGGAAATAGTAATCTCAACCACCAATGCATCTGCATAGTAAGTATTGTAGTCAGATAAGGTGCAGTAGTTGCAGCATTAAAGAATTTAAACAAATATTTAATGGTCCTTATCCTTATTTGATTTCTCCATATCTTATCTTATCTAGTCTTTAGTGCATTGCAAAAATGAGTTATTATATTTCTAGTTATCCATATGCACCCACATGAAATATCAAAGCTCTTCTTTACTATTTAAATAATAATTTTGATTATAAATAAAGGTCCTTGAGCTACATAGAAAACATAGAGGCCAAGAAAAAATTATTTTTATTTTATAAGAGAAACAACTCATTCAAGTAATCGAAAGTCTTTTAGTTTCTCTTTTGAAAGTAGTAGCTTAGTTTTAAAATTTTATTTCTCTGTTATTATAAAGAGAAGAAAATCTATTTTCTGTAAGTGCAATTTAGATATTATGCAATGTATGAAGTTTGTTTTTTTTTAAGTAATTTGATTGTGTGATAGAAAAAATTATGATAATTTTTCTGAATCTAATTATTTCAGTTGAATGATATATGTATCTCTTAGACTTGTCATTTCAATTGATTGATCAATGGAAAGAGATCAAGTTCCATATTAATCATATGAGTCTGTGTCAGAGTTTTTTTTGTATTTGCAATTTCCTTTGTGCTTCTATTTCCTTCATCTAGCATCAGAGCCAAGTTAATGGCAACAACAAAATCAGTGAAAGAATGGGGATATCCTTCAAACTACATACCAAGGTATGGATAAAGTAAAAATTGCTAAACTACAAATGTTTAGAAGAGATTTTAAAACAATGTGTATGAAGGATTCTAAATCTGTAGATTTATTTTTTACTCAAGTTATTTGTCCTGTCAATCGAATTAGTTCTCATGGTGATATTATTGAAGATAAAAGAATTATTGAAAAGATCCTAAGGATCCTACCAAAAAAATTTGAATCTATTGTTGTAACTATAGAAGAAACAAAAAAATATTTCTCAATTTTCTATAGATTAGCTCCATGCCTCTCTAATTTATCATGAGCACATGCTTAGTCATTCATCTAACTCTTCCTTAGAGCATGTTTTTAAGTTACAAGTTGAAATTAATTGAATAGTGGAAGAAAAGGAAGATCTAACTTTAGAGGTAGAGGAAGAAATTCATATATAAGTGGGAGATCAAGCTCAACTAATTCAAGTGGAAGAGGAAAAAAATAGATTTCAAGCCAAAATAAATCTCAAAGTTAAAGGTATGACAATTATCAAGTTCATGTCACTATTGTAAAGATATTTTCATTATCCTAATGAATGTAGAAAAAGGTAGTTTGATTCCAACAAACAAATTGCAAACATTTCTAGAGAAATTTAGAATCAAAGTAGTATGTTACTAGCTTGTAATATTGCACAAGGTAGTCTAAAAGATATTTGGATTCTAGATTCAAGTTGTAGTAATCATATGACAAGAAATTTAGAAATACTTCCAAACTTGGATTTGTCTATATTAAAATCAGATGTAACTCTGGGAAATCATAATAATGTATTAGTAATGGGAAAATAAATTTTCAACATTCTAACTAAGAAGGGGGAGAAAAATATTATTTTTTATGTTTATTTTGTTCCTCTATTAAAACATAATTTGATGAGCTTTAGACAACATATTTAAAAGCGATATAGAGTATCTTTCAAAAATAAAGAATGTTGGATCAACTTTCAAGAAATTAGTTAATAGAAAAAGTTCAAATGACAAACAATAGAATGTCTCCCTTAACATTAACAATAAATTTAAGGGCTAAATTTACAAAAGAAATCACATAATTAGATCAACAAAATATCACTCAAGATTTATCACAAGTAGCTTTTCAATTAGAAATAAAAGATGAGAATTGGCTTTGGCATTTAAGATTTGGACACTTGAATTTTAGTGGTCTAAATTTTTTACATAGAAAAAATATGGTGAAAGGCTTTCCATTGATAGAAAACTAGATAGGGTATGTGAGGGGTGTATTTTTGGAAAGAAACATAGTGAGACCTTTCCTATTGGAAAGTCAATTAGAGAAAAGGAACCCTTAGAGATAGTTCACTCTGATTTGTGTAGACAATGAATTATGATTCGTTACAATGTAATGTTTAAATCATGATTGGTGACAATGTAATGTTTAAATACTATTTAAGCACAATTTATAATTTAAAAGGTGTAGGTATATTGTGTTCATGAAAAGGGATACTAATCTTGAGGAGTTTGTGGGTTTGGATACCACAAATTATATTTTAGTGAAGACCGGCACATAAAACTTTCCATGCATGCCATGTGGCACCATCTCATTAGGACAAATGATATATTTAAATTTACCAACTTTCTGACATGTGTCACACTCAGATTGGGTACACTTTGTCATGGCATGTAGCTCTCCATGTCAATGCCACATAATTTTCCATGTGAGCATCCTTCCATGTTTCATGCCATATTGACATGTTGATGTCATTATAGTCAACCAAAGTCAAACATCTGACCAATCTTTGATCGACTATAACTTCTACATATAGACTTCGATTTTGAAACTAAATATAGTTTGAGAATCAATGTAATAACAACTATAATTTTGGATCATTTTTTCTTGGGTTGGAGATGGTCAAATTTTTATGGTTGACCAAACTTTGACCATGTATTGACCAAAATTTGACTATGTAGACCCTCCTAGATCAAAGAAACATTACCCTAGGGAAAGACATAATGGAATTGCAAGCTCAAGATCATTTCTCGAGAGAAATATAAATAAAGATAGAAATTAATAATATAATTTGATCTTCTATAGAGAAAGAAACTAACTAATGCTAAAGTTTCAGTCTTCTTTGTAGCATAATCACTCTATTATATAGATTTGGCACACTTCATGTACTCAAGTAAAACATTACAGTAATATTTCACACATCACAAAAATATTTCCTCTTACTAAATTTCTACAATTTATCAATTATATATCTTTTCCAACATCCAAAAAAGTTAATTAGAACAACTTAATTGGACATATCAAATGAATCATGCAACCTAGAGTAGGTCAGCATCAAACATATGTATCAATCATAAAATTGGGTTTTGGATCAACCAAAAGAAAAGGAAAAACTCAAATACATCTTAAAACTTTGTTCAATCCAATAGAATATGTAAAGTTTAACTGTACATGATTGAACACATCCTATTAGCTCAAATAAAAATGTTTCTTGTCAAAAGTGTTGACTATTTTCCTTAAAATCATTAGAGAGAAACTCAAAATATTATGTAGAGAAAAATGAGGATACTAGATGCCATCTACAACCTTCATATAATCATCTTCTATAGGAATCAATTATGAAATTTTAGGTACAAGATAAATAAGCAATTGATCAAACTGAAGCATGCTTCATCATAAAGAATAGAATACTACTTGTTATGTTGTTAAATTATACCTAGTTTTAATTATCATAATGTGCTTCTCGTACATTAGTTAGAAAATAAAATTCCATGAAAGCCTCAACCTCCCTCCATCTCCTCTATCCTTCCTACTTAGATTCTTAAAAATGGGGCCAAGTTGGTATAGGATGCATCCATTCCACATAGACAATCATATGGTGTACAATCATCACATGAATTTTCAAATATCCAATGAGTCATTAAGATTTTACAATTGTCACTCTTATAGTGTAATGCCTCTTATCACCACCCACCAACATCAAGGATTATTCTTCTCTCTTAAAACAACATAATTTGGGCTCTTGTACGCAATCTCAATCTTATTGGAGATGATCTCAACATCTCTTATAATCTTTGCTTCCTTCTACATCATTCTTTCACACTCTTGGGTTTGTTATTCTATTAGAACAAATTGTGTACAATAGACTTGATTTTCACAATGTATAGGCTTCATCACCATTATCACTTTTTCTTCTCTCCATTGAGCACCAACTTTATGGGATTTAAAGGGAGTTCCTCACCACATCTCATTCCATATTTTCTTAGGAATATAATATTTTTTTTCTTTGTCTTTTTATTTTGATTATCTCTCATTATCTATTATATCTCAATTATTTATCATTGATTGTCTATTTATCTAGCTACAGTGGAGGTGTAAACATCAAATTAGGGATTTGGCTAAGGCAAGTCTTCCAATAGCCTTACCACTTTTCCTTGTTTTTTCTTTTCCAGGTTTCATAGGAGTAAGTGGAAATATTTTTTAGATTGTTTAATCTCCTTCATTGTTAAAATATATTTCCAACATGTATGATGTAATATTGCTTCATTTAGTTCCCAACTATATTGACGAATGCAAAATATTGTATAGAAAATGAACCATTCATGAGTATATTGTTCCAAATTTTTGCTAGTTTTGAATTTATGATCACTTTTTTGGAGCCATGACCATGCATTGATTTCTCAACCACAATGAAGTCTTGTTAGAGAAGTTATGATAAAGACATTCCTTCTTTATATTTCCTAACAATTACATAAATATGCCACATTGATTCATTGCCTTAGCATTTTTAATTGCTTTGAGAGGAATCAATAAAAGGTTTCATTGGAAATATAGTGGAAAACTACTTATTTTTTAAAAAAGAAAAAGAAAAGGAGGGGTGAAAATTTTATTTAGAACAAAATAGAGAGTATAGATAAGGGCCCAAAGCCACAAAAGATCATACAACCACTACTTGAAGAAGCCTCAAACCTATAGAGTCTAAAACTAACCACATTTGTCTTCCATAAATAATTTTTCCAACATCTCCTTATATTTCAGCCTCGAGAGGCTCCAATCCTTTATATCCCAACCACTCGGGTTATATAAAGCCCACTTTTCTAGACAATCTACCACCCTATTCCATTCTTGCAGAATATGAGAAAAGGAAATATGGTAAAGGATGGAGCATAAATTAAGAATTTAATTAACCACCACTGCTAATTGTCAACTTACCTCCTCTAGATTTTGAGCATCCCAAATATCAATTAAAATTTGAGAATCTAACCCACAAACAATCCTCTTCCAACCAAGAGTGTAGCCTTATTATACCACACAAATGATATCTATAACCTCTATAATATTATTAGAGTTTCATGCCTTATAAGTAGAGAAGAGGAAACCAATATTTACCCTGCTATCCCTACCAACACCACCAATTCATTTATATCTAGGATTCCCTCTAAAGGATCCATTGGTATTGATTTTGAAAGTTCCCTTGGCAAGATGTATCCAACCTGCATCTCTATGAATTTTTTTGTTTAACCTTCCTCAATATCCTTCTGGAATAGGGGTCATTGTCACTACCGACAAGATTCAAATTATTATCACAAACAAATCACTAGGATCCACCTATCCTATAAAATCACATTTTGCAAGAATAGTTTCTTGAATTATGCATATGTTTTTTCCCAAGAGAAGGGTCCTTATCATTTCTGAATCTTCAAAGGTTTTCCTATTCCTTTCCAACCATAGGTGTTAAATGATGAAATTATGATGAAGAAGACAAGAAACCTATGAAAAGGAAGATTTAGTACATGGGCATCACAAACTCTCCCCAAACTCCATTAAAGAGGTGGCATGAACACAAGCTTGATTCCACACTCTCCACCATAAATCCAAATTTCTCTAGCATAGGAACACTAAAAGAAGAGGTGATAAACACTTTCCTCACTCTCCTTATAGAGAGAACATCTAAATGAGTCATGGAAAACACTCTTTCTTAAATTATCCAAAGTGAGACATTTACTTTGAACAACCAACATAAGAAAAAAATTACACTTTGGCCAACAGAACCAGTTCCAAACCTTTTCTACCAAGGAAAAGCATCTCTGCCATGCACATGTCTATCTAACTCTTGGTAGCAAAAGGCTATAGTGAATTTCCCTTTTAAGTTAGGACCCCAAGAAAGAACATCTCTATCTTAAAGAGAGTTACAAAGTCTACTAGCTAAAATCCTTGTAATCTCTTGATGATCCTCTTTAGTGATAGCATGGTTTAATTCTTGAGGAGTCTTCCAAAAAGTAACTTAAAATTTTCCCTTAAGAATAATAGTTTTAAAATTAGCTACCCTACACCATCCAATAGCCATAAAAATATCACAAAGGGGTCATAGGTGAGGGAATTTAGAAATAATCGGGGGATGACTTTCCCAAGGATCATGCCAAAACAAAGCATACATACCACTATTATAGATCCAAAAAATTCCTTCTTTAATGAGTTTTACTCCTTTATTGAGAGTGTCCTAGATCATAGAACACCTCCTCATCAAGTTGTACCAAGAAACATCTATACTATTCACTCTGTTGAGATACATGTGAGTGATGATTCTCTCCCTATCTTGGTCCTTGCAAGTGCACCATCTCCAATATAATTTAGCTGGAAGAACCACACCAATTAAACTATAGGGCCTAAGACCAAGACCCCCCTCTTTATTTAATCTATAAATAGATTCACATCTAATAATGATCCTCTTGGAAGAAAGGAAATTACCATACCAAAGAAACTAACAAGAGATGATATCAAATTATTTCACAAAACTAGAAAGAGCAACCTCCATAAAACATCTAGATATATTGGGAGGGCTTGAATAAAAAAATTCAACATTATAGCTCTTCTAACTGAAAAAAGCTATCTATATGTACATCCAATGGATAAGTTTCTAGTGAAATTTGTCCAAAATTTCCTACCAAAACTCTCTACGATGAGATCCCATATCAATTAGAATCACAAGGTAGACAAGAGGAAGGGAGCCAATAGGAAACTTGAGAATTGGTGCAATCCTATTCTGAATAAGGTGAAGAGTATTAAAGAAATAAATAAAAAACATTTCCTCATTAATCTTCTATCTTGAGGCAGACAAAAAAGTTTCTAAACTTCTAAATTCATCTGATTGACTAATATTGGCCCTCTCCATCAAAGTTGTATCATCCAAAAACTACAGGTAAGAATAGGGAAGAAAATTATCACCCCAAATCCATTCTTGAATCATTTCCTAACCAACTTAGGATTTGATGGTCTACCAAGCCCCTTAGCCATAATAATGAACAAATAAGGAGAAAATAGGTCTCCCTATCGAAGACCCCTAGAGGCACTGAAAATATTAGAAAGATCCCCACTTACTAAGAATGAGAAGGAGGTAGAGGAAACACTACTCATAACCCAACTAATGCACTTACCACTAAATCTAAAATCCCAAAGAACTTTATGTAACAAGGCCAAATTGAATTTATCATATTCCTTTTCCATGTCTAGTTTGATAAACATGGCTTTCTCTTTAGAAATGGGCATGGAATGAATGACATCATTAGTAATCACAATTCCATCTATAATTTTTCTTTCAACAACAAAGCCAACTTTCTCTTTAGAAATAATAATTTTAAGATACAACTTAAGTCTCTTAGCAATAATATTTGTAACCGTATAAACCATATTGCAAAGAGAAAGTGGCCAGATCTTGTTGGTGTTGATGAGAAAACAATCCACAGCTCCCAAGAACACCTGCATGCAAGCACCTGTCATAGAAAGAGAGAAGAAAAAAACTATGCAGGCCTGAACACATTGATCCATGAGAGAGGAGAAATCATTGATGTGCAAAAACAAAAGTTGCAATCAAATAAAATGAATAATCTGTTACAAAGTTATGAAGAAAAGAGGAGATCAATCCTTATAAAGCAGATCTAAAACCCTAAAAGGGTGGAAAGTCATATGTTGCACAATAATAATTAATAAAGTAATTAATTATTATATGCCTAAAGTTTAGCTTAAGTAGAAAGAGATAATAAGTGACTTATTAATTTGAAATCAATATAATTTAATTAATAAGTAAACACTTTATTACTCTAACACCACCCCCCCCCCCCCCCCCCCCCCCCCCCCCCCCGCCTTAAGATGAACTTTGGGAGAAGCTAAAAACCTAGAAAGAACTACTAAAATAAAATGGGTCTCGACAACAAAAGGCCTAATCAGGTACCCAAGTACAAAAGAGAGTCTCTGAAAAATAGAGAAATAGAGAAAAACACATGGGAAAAACTCTACTCCAAAAAGAAATGAAGACTAGTCTGAAGGATTGAAGAAAAACTAGGAATGTTATAGTTTTTAGGAAGAAGGATGAACATGTAAAACATCACTAAAGAAAGAAGTTGCAAACTCTGTCAAGAAGAAACTGTTGATTTGAAGATCCTCCACTAAAATATGACCAAGTATAGAAGACTGTAATCTACATGAGTTCCCTCAAATGACACTACTCGAATCAGGAGGCAAAGAAAGGGAAAAAAATGAAGCTGAAGATACAAAATATTGTAATCTGCATGAGTTCCCTCAAATGACACTACTCCAATCAGGAGGAAAACAAAGGAAAACACTTGAACTCAAAAATACAGATGGCATAAAAACACCAAAGTCTAAAGAGGTGATCAATCAAAGCTAGAATAGTGCTTCCAAAAATAAGAAAGAAAAGAGTGTGCATATGGTAAATGATCCATCTCACCAGAATGCATAGGTACCCAGCCATTGCATCTGCTGAGTACATAGGATCAAATACTAAATACATAACTCACACTATCGAATCAGGGAAGCAGAAGAACCAACAATAGAAACCACCCCATAATGCTAACAAGGGAGTAATGATAAGTACACTAAAAAGAACATTCAATATGAATTGTATGATGAAAAAGAAGCAAGAACACGAATGTGAAGAAAGAGTACAATCACAAATAAAGGCAACCTAAGGCTAATATCATTGGAGGAAATCTCACATGACAAAATTAGATGGAAAATAAACACAAACATCAAACCCCCCCATGACACTTTATAATTGAGTGTGATTTCAAAGAGCGCGAACATGTGCAATATCCCATACATGTAATAGAATGACACTTTATCTCAGTGTGTGTGCATACAAGAATGCTAAAAAAGTGAAGTATACACTGCTCAAAGAAGAGGAAAGGCTATTGAAACAAAAGAAAAGTCTAAGACGAGCCATCCCTCCAAGGGAAGAGATCTCAGGACTTGTAACATCCAAGATATCCACGAGAGTGCAAAAATGCAAGAAACTGAATAAAATATACCAAGAGAATAATCTAAAAAAATGACTCATAGCACTGGAAAGGTCTCAAAACAATCTTTCCAATGATATATCATTTCCCAAAAATAGAGTCTAGATGCAAAAGATACAACTCTTAGAGTGAAAAATTGAACATCTAGATTTGATAGTAAAAAACACCATCAAAAAAGAAATTAAAACCTCCAGATCTAGATAGATCTTGGAACTAGCTTTCCAACGATGTCTTGTTTGCCAGATTTCAACATCGTATGCCCAAGTTATGAGAAAAAAACCATAGGTATGCTGATGGGCCCAAAAATGGTGTCTGAATGATGCTAACATGTGCTGACATTAAAAATTCATGAGATTAAAATTGATGGCTAAATGCCCATCACAGAAAAAAAATAATAGCCCGCCCCAGTCCTGGCATGTGACCTACTACTGGCTCGGAGGGGGCTGGCATTTTATGTTGGTCATTGGCATTAACTATTGGAAAAAAATGTGGGAGAAAGAAGTAGAGTTCAAGGATTTTAGCATCTTATAATTATTATGAGATTCCTGATTTACCTCTAGAAGATCCCATTTTATAACCTACCAAAATTCCCAATAAAATTTAGCCAGGAAGCCATTGGGACTAGGGACTTTTATTTTTTTCATGTGAAAGACAATATTCTATAAATCTTGAAGTTAAATAGGGTGAATGAGAGCCTCATTAATTTCATTTAATTTCAAGGAATTCATCCAATTTCATAAAAACCAAAGCCTCCCTTTGACTCAAATCCAAAGTAAGTCCATGATCAAAGATCAAAAAAGTAATATAATATAATTAGGTCTGGGATGCCTATTTTTTATAGTGCAGGTTCCCAAAACATTGTATGTTCCATCTCTTGAGTTTATATTTTAAATATTATGATTTTCTAACAAAAGAGTACATAGTCATGAAATGAGATGGCTGCCCTTCAAACCTCCAATCTGAAACCAAGTCTTGAAGAGAGAGATCTTGTAATGAAATGAGATAAAAGTCAAAGGAGAGGCATTTTAAATCCCTATAATAAATCATAGTTATTTTTATTGACCAATGATCTAAGCCTCTCCAATCCAAGATTTGAAAGTTAGCATTCCATCTATCTCCCACCCAATAGGACACCAAAAATCTATCTAGTTTTTCAAAGATTGTATCCAATCCAATTCTCCTATTGTTCCAAGTGAACATGTCATTATTTGGCTTCACATCTACAATATTCAAGAGCTCAATGTAATCATTAAGAAGTATGGTAGAAGGATCCATCCTGGCCATACCACCACTTTTCTCTTCCAAATTAAACACTGAATTGAAGTCGCTATCTTAATTTAATGGGAGAAAATGATTTAGAGAAAAACCATATCTAATATGTTCACAAAGCTATGCTTTTCCCAAGAGATTTGTAGGAGAATAAACATTAGAAAAAAAAAATTTCACCAGATTCCAAGGAAGAAGAAGCCATAGAGATAGAGGAGGGACCTATAATCCACCATTGAAGGGCTACATTTATTGGATCCCATAAGAAATCCATGCCCCCTATCCTACAATGAGCCTCAACATACTAGCAAGCTCCATACAACCAAATCCTAGAAACTCTACTTTCCATATCTTCCACTAAAAATTTAATCTCTTGCAAAATAACATCAGTAGAGTGAGAAGTAATTAATTTCCAAAAAAACCTTTTATCTAGGGATATTGTTAAACCCCCTTACTTTCCATTATAAGATAATCATTTCTAAGGATAAGAGGAATGGGAATCAATGAGTTTCATAAATCTAGACTCAACCAAAGTATCCCTAATAATCCTCACTTTCTCCTGGTTTTTCTTCTAGCCAATCCTTGATGATTTCTCAATAGACCCCTTTTTAATGGGATTTTGTTATAGGCCTAAGGCAGGAATAGTCTTCTCACTCTTTCAAAACTCTAAAGATCCCTTCTATGAAGAGGAAGTTGATGCCACCATATTAGCCATATCTTCTCAATAATCTCTCCTACAACTAAAGATTTCAGAGGAAGATTTCTATCCATGTAGAACCATACCTCTAATCCATTATGGCTACATTCTACTAACTATTTCCATTATCCTCCTCTGGTCTCACTCCAAAAAATTTAGTGCCTATAGTTAGTTCAAATAGAATTCCCTCCGCTTGAACCAAATTATATAAAGCTTCAAAATGATTAGACACCTCCTCACTCTATCTATCCATTCAAGTTCTCTTATGACCTCTTCCCTTATTCCAAGATTGGGCTAGTATTAAAGCATCTTTATTAGTGATAGTATTTGACACAGGAGCCTTCCCCTTATCCACTTTAGGAGTTAAACTAGAAGGGATATTAGTAGCTACAAAAGGACTAGAAATGGGAAATTTCCTTTGTAGATTAACATAATCATGATAATTTATACATCTAAATTACAATGACTCATATTCCTGCTGTTGAATCCAAGAAGAAGATCCAAGACATATTTCCATAGAATTTGGTAATGCATTATTCAAATTAATTTTAACACAAATAAGGGTGTAAGAGATTACCTTTCTATCTTGAGTCTGAGTAGTAGGACCAATAGGTTTATTTATCAAAAGACCAATGGAGTGGAGAATATCATCTTGCCAAAACTACAAAGGAATCCTTGAAAGATGAATCAAAATAGGAACTTATGAGGGGAGCTTCTCTGCTGAGTTGAAGCCTGTATGCCAAGGTTTCACAAAGATCCCTACCTAATTAAAGAAGTAAGGGTCTCCTTCAAAATATTTATATCTATCCACCAAATAGGAAAAGATAACAAAAACTAATTATTGGATGCAAGTAATATCTCCATATCCCATTTAAGATTACAAACTTTTCTAGCTCATGATTCTAGAATAGGTAAGGAAACATGAAGACCCAAAAATTTTCAGATAAGGGCATGATATCTCTAGTATGTAATGTCATCCATAACTGAATTTTGTTGAATAACTAAGGAAAATTGGTCTTGACTTCTTTCAAGACACCCATAATTAACCTTCTTAATTTTTGAAACTCCCTTTAAAGATACATCAACCTCATCATAACTTTTATTTACATTTTTCACAAATGCATGCATAGAAGGAGATGACTCACAAGTATCCATAGCCACCAAGGTCACCAAAAATTGATCTCTCTAGGATGAGTCATGCCAATACCTAATAAGTAGTAATCATAGCCTTCTTTTAGACATTGTCACAAAGAGAAAATGAAGCCTCAAAAACCCCCTATTAGTATATTTTGCAGACCTATCACAAAACACCAAGCTACGAAGGAAAATATCCTCTAAAAAGTATAGTAGAAAGCCTATAGACATAGCTCTAGGGCACAATGGCCCTAGCTAAGGAAGATCACACCCTTTTCTCAACTCAAACACCTAATATGTTGCCCCCCAATACATGAACATACACCCTTGATAAAAAAAAAAACTAGGACACAAAGAGTGAGAAGGAAGGAACTAGGGTACAAGTGCACTATCTTGAAACACACATGTAACTCACTCCAATTTTCATCCAATATTACTATTTATAATTTTTATTATGGAAAACTACTTCTTTTGAAGATATGAAGATCATTCATTTTTTATTTATTCATTGCAAAGAAGTTAATTTTTTTAGGTGCAATTTCATTTTGCACATTTGACACAAATTCACTTTTATGTGCAACTGATACTCATTTTTGTTTGTATTTGAACCTTATATTTTTTTGTTCGTAGATGATTCTAATCAAGTTTCTTGAATGATTTATAATTACTTAGATCAATATTTTTGGAAGATCATTGGTTTTAAGCTTCATATCATTCTTTCAGGTTGGTCCTATGTCATCTAGATGCTAAGAACAAACCACAATAATTCATTCCTTAATATGGTTCTTTTTAATCCTCTACATGACCTTGGTCACAAGTCAAAATTTGGTTTTCCCCACTATAGTTACTCATAACCAATGTCGTAGTGTTCTCATATAAAATATTTAAACTCTCCCTCAAATGTAGCTTGAGTCTTGGCTTCATTTATAGAATCTATACAAAGGCCTATTTAATTCCTTAATATTTCAAGACAAAAGTGAGTTAATTAGGTGCTTACAAAAATTACAATTTTTTATTATTGAATGCCAAATAATCATTTCGAATGGTTTCTTTTATTCAATGATTTATTTGGTAGTGTGACTAATTTTTGTTAAGAACGGCTCTCTTTAAGTTTTTGTAAGGAATAGGTTATGGATTTATAATATTTCAAGTTGAAAGTTGTTCTTGGTGGATGCTGGTTTTTTATGTTTCTTACCAAGACTACAAAGGATGCTAGAGTCACTTGTTTATAAGTTATTGTACAAGACCATAAAGATTACATGGCTATTTATTATTAGTTCCACTGGATAAATAGTTCTTATCAAAACCCTTAGGATAATATTTGCATTCATTTTTTAGAGCTAATTGTGCTCACTCACCCATCTTGCTAATAATTTTGTTGTGTTTTCTTTTAAATATTTAAGGAATCAGTAAACCATTCAGTGAGATACGTTGTGATATTTGTCTATCTTAATTTTATTTCCATAATATCCACGCTCTTGTAGAGTCAAGGGTCATTTTCTTTACTTGCAAGCTTCCCAATATTCCTTGTGCGTTTTATTCAAGCTATTGCATTTCCCTTCTTTTTCATTTCACTTCAAATTCTATGAATTTTGTAGAATGTTAAAAAAACTGAAAAAATGTGTTGCATATGCTGCAAGTTTTTACAAAATTTCCACCATGATTCAAATCTACTCACTTTATCTTTTGAACGACAACTTGTATAAAGGCATTAGACCATTGTGGGATTGTCAAATTTCTTATAATTTTTTTGTTTCCTAGTACTACCATTTATAGATTACCACGCCTCATGCTCCATATAATCATAATTCTCTTGTATGCTTTGTTCTTTTGTATACATATATATGATCAAGACAATCACACTTTATTTCTGTGATTGTATCTTGCAAATAAGAATACAAAATCTCAATGATCCATACACATAGTATATGGTAATATAGTTGCAACAAGCTATATCACTAAAACATTTAAATACATTAAATGATAGCTACTAATCTACATATACCACATATATCAAATCATGATTCGCTGTTAAAAAACTATTGTATTTTTACAACATTTTTTTATGAAATTGATTGAAATTTACTTGTATGATGTGTACTTGTCTTTCTCTCAAATCTATAAGTAATTCAATCTATCTAATTGTCAATGTAGTTTTTTTCTTTGTTTAGGCATATGATAAGTTTTGGTATCTGTACCCTTGTATATGTTACCATTAGCTTTTTTGTTTATATATTAGTTGTTTATTTTCTTATAATTACGCCGAAGGCATTTCTTATATGAAACACATCAGCCTAGGTTAAAGGATCAATGGTCGTCTAGCATGTTGTATGCATGCAAGATGATTGAAGTTTTCTGAACCGTCCGCGGCACTTGCAAAAAACTTGAATTTGTAAAATTTTTGTAGTGTGAAGCGACTGCAAAATGATTAATTAACTCGCCAGCAACTAGAGTTAGGCTCACAGTTTACGAGACATGCGTTTCTTCATTTCTTCTTTTCCATCCAGTTTACTTTATGGAGGGCTGACGAATTCGTCAGAAGTGACAAGGTGTTTCAAAATTGCTGCAGTGGATGCTTTCATTTGCGATATTTATTTTAATGAATAGCGCTTGGGGGTGGCGACGTACTGCACTGATCATTAATGTACGAAATGGATGCAAATCTCATTAGCTCGCAAGATATCTCTTTACGCCTCTGCATATTTTCTTGTACAAAATAGGAATTAATGGATTTAATGGATACTTGAGGAAGATTCAAGAGCCCACTCTGTAATCGAAAACAATCACAAGATAATTTAATACGAAAGGATGATTCACATGCCTAATCTGTACTTCCCCATTTAGCTTACAATATGCCAACTAATCCTATTTTCCTTTAAAGTTACGAAAGCTATTTTGCACGTACGCTGCAATCAGGGCATGCTTGACCGAGAAATTGAAATGTCTCGATAAAGGTAAAATATTTGCAGAGCAGTCCTTCCTTAACAAATCTAGCCTTCTCCAACACTCTGTGAGACGCCACATTTTTCAGCTCAACCAGGCCTTCGATGCGGTCCAAACCGGGCATGTCAATGAAATCCCTTCCCTCCACCACCGTGCCACGACATATCCAATCTCCACCCTGGACATGGAATATCCAAGGCCTCTTGTGAGGTTAATGGCGCCCACTACCCTGCCCTCCACGCAAATGGGCTTCCACCAGGGGTTCTCCATGGCCTCATTTTTCATGTAGATTTCCACTTCTTCTCTGGATTTGAAGGTCTTCCACATGGAGAAATGGTACACCTCGTCTGTCACCCACTCCATGAAATTGTCCACATCGGATTCCTCAAAATTGCGCAGTATTACAGGTGACCTCTCCATTGCATTTCCTCATGATTGTCATGAGGAGAGGAGGAGAATGTGAAATTAAAAGGGGGGATTTGCAGGGGCTGTCAAAGTCAAATACAGTGTCGTAAATACTACTTCTGGCAATGAATTTTTGGAAACGTACCTAGTGAGGCACTTTTGTGAAAACCTGACTTTAGCAGATTGAAAATTTTGTAGGCCTTTTCAACAAATCCATTCTATATGTATCCTATAAACCATAGCACAGCAAGAGAGCATATTTTGACTTTGGAGGAGGAAGAAAACTGAGTAGCTTAGTAGCTGTGCTTGTATCTGTGCACGCTTCCTTTCTCTTTGTCCATACTGTTTGTCAAATACAGTGCCAAAAATACTGCTTCTGGCAATGAATTTTTAGAAATGTATCTAGTGAGGTGCTTTTCCAAAAACCTGACTTCAGCAAAGAATAACTTCTATGGAGACATCAAATAAATTTTAGGCATTAGAGTGGTTGAAAATTTGAATGAAATCTAGAAAGTGTAAGGAATTAGTTGTTACGTAAAATTTAATCAGTTGTAAAAACTGAATTGAATTCAATTAATAAGCTATTAACATTTATATAAGGAAAATCAAAGATAAGAGATAGTTAAAATTAAGATGAACATAAAATAGTGTTAAACATGTTTGAAGATTAATATCAAAAGATATATTCGAAAGAGTGAAATACATTCAATGAAAATAAATGAATGATTGGAACCTCTACATTATATCTAAATAAAAATATAACGATGTGAAAAAAATAAAATCATTGAAATCATTTTATAATAATCAAATCTTTCAAAACCTCCAAAACAAAGTTCATTTTGCTTCAAGGAACCTATTCAAAGGTAGAAATTGATACTCCCATAGTGGATCTCAAAAACTAATGAATATACCTATTTTTTTATATAAAATAATGAAGTATTTAAGAAGGAACAAAAAAAATATTTAATTAAATTATTACGAGTGCATGCATGAAAAATGTACTAGCACTTTGGCAACTTTGATGGATACTTTGAAGAAATAAACAATAACTTGGACCTTGTTTCATTATGCATTGGAATCGAGAGAAAATGAAAGGATCGTGAAATTTTGATTTAGATAATTTTAAGCTATGATTTGGTTAGGCATCTTATATGAAATTACATTAATAGATGAGCCATATTGTTTCAAAGCTAGTGTTATTCATCTAAGGAGTATGTCTTAATTAATTAAAACATGTTTTCATTGTGAAAATCCAAGTTTGATTTCTTATAAGGACATCTAAAATAGAATTTTCATTCCTCATTCTTGATCTTCTATAATTGTCTTCTAATATGGAGTGAACTTCTAAGCAGTGGCCCTTAGTCTTTCATAGGTATATTCTAGTGTGTTTTATTTTAAGGAACTTGTATTGATTTCATGTTGATGTTCAAATAAGCAAAATATTTGTTATTAATATACAATTAAAAAACTATCTATAATAAGGGTGTTATGGGTTTGGGAAAGATTGTAAGAAAATTGATATAATACAATAATTAATTTTGAGAATGCTATTAATACAATAATATTATTTTTCCAATAAGGCCAAATAAATAGTACAAAAACTGATTAGCTAGACTGGTTTTTTACTAAAGGTTTTTTATTAACCACATTTGAAACATATAAATCAAAGAAAAAAAGCAACTTAACATTTATTCAGCGTATAAATTGCATACCAAGTTGCAATTACTAGTTTTAATATATTGTAAATGCCTTCAAATTTGATTTCTTTGATTTCAGGTTTAATTCCTGTACAAATGACGTCAATTTAAAACAATAGCTATCAATACGATGTCCCCACGCCAACAACCAAACTAGATGTGAAAATAGATCGCTAAACTAGTTTTGAAATCTAAGAGAGTCGTAAGAAATATTTATAAAACTATATTCATGTATATTTCGAATGATGAGTAAAGTTTAGTAAGGACTTAATTTTTCAGAGAAACCAAGCTCCACATTAATTAATTGTATTTTATAGTCCATTATATTAAGGGATGTACTTTTGGATGTGTAAATAACTTGCAGAATATGGGACTCCTCACGAGAAAATAATGAAAAGGGAATTAACACACAGGAATGACAGACAAACAAATACCAAGACTACAAAAGCTTATATTCAAGATTAGACATGAATAATCACAGTGAGCTGGACTTACCAAGTTGTAAGGTCGACAAGAAAAGTAGCTACTATATCAGTACTGCAATTGGCCATGGACATGACCATTTAAGTTGAAGCATTCTCCACTCTTCGTGATAAAGATAGGTTTACAAACCAGTGTAGTTTAAGTAGACAAGTTATACAATTCTGGAGTACAGCTTATATCTGTCCTGCTGAAACCACAACTTGAGAGGAATTGGAGGCGGCGGTTCCATTTGATCGAATGGCGGTCTGACATCTCTTTCTTTTTGGTAGAGGGACGTCCTTTTGGTCTGCATACTTAGCAAACGTTCGCAATCGGGAGCAGACGGATTGAACACGAGATGAATTCTCGTTTCTGTGCACAAATCGGTAAAGTAGGCGACATAAATAGTAGGCAAGCGTGAGAAATGACACACATCCTGTTAGCAAAAATACACCCCAAAAGTTACTGACGCTCAATCTGTTTGATTCCAATCCACTAACCCCTGTAATGCATTTACTTTCACTTGAATTGAACCACCTCTTTCGAATTTCTTGCATCTCTGTGCTTTCTGATAGATTTAATATAGCCTTGGAAATGTCTGAAACCAGCGGAGATCCCTTTGGAAACACCTGTATACACAATTGGAATCCATCATACAATTTCTAAATTAGACCAACATGAGATTTAGAGGCAATTTTAGAAACTTACGAATGCGAAGCCTCCAGTTCTGTAGGTAGGACCAACTTTTGTGTAGGCATTGCATCCAGATGAAAGAAATGTGTTTTGAGAAATAGTTTGCTCGTCAAATATGGCGGCTACCCCTCCGTTGGTGGGCCCCTTCTTCAGTGCAATCGCGTACTCTTTTAGGGCCCGTTTGGTTGCACCCCATAACCGGGCTATGCCGCCCATAACCCGGTTATGGGGTGCAATTTCCTGTTTGGATGCTCTTTTTGGAAATGAGAATGTGGATTTGCACGATCCTATTTTGCCAAAAACGTGGATTTCGTCATTCTACCTCAGGAGGTGGAATGACTTTCGAATCTATGGTTTTGGTGTTAATTAAACCAATTTTAATTATGTCGTCGGGTCCGCCAGGGTTCCTGTGCGTAATGGAGTGCGTAACTTCAAAAACGTAATGGAATGCGTAATGGAGGGTTCCTGTGCTCAATGGCGCAGTCGGTTACGCTACTTCCAGCACCTTCAGAAATGATATCGTAGGCTGCCTCACCTTTCTCTCTGCTGTATGGCGTTTCCATCACATAGTAATCAAGCTAGTCAGTGTGGTTGGAGACAGCGACCCATTCGTAGCCCTTCGTCAGATAAGGATGGATGATTGGGAGTAATTGTCTCGATGCCTGCAGTAGTTGGAGCCCTTTGCTCGCGTCCCTGGGAGACATGGACACGCTGCACTCACTGCTCCACCGAATGTGTCTCATCACAATGCTCTTCAAACTTGACCTGTGGCTGTGTTAGTAGATTATGGGATTCGAACCTGGACCGATTCAGGTAAATATAATACGGTTTTCAAATTTTATGCCAAACAGGGATTTTATGCATAACCAGAATTTACATGACCAGGGTTATGCATAGCCTGGATTTGATGCATAACCAGGGTTATGCATATTCTCCAACCAAACGGGCCCTTACAGATGAGTATGGGCGAAGCACGCTTTTATTAACACCAAGCTGCTGTTCCAAAAACTTGTTAATGAATGATCCCCGGTGATACCCGATTGGCAAATTTTGGGCGATGAGAGATTCAAGGCTTTCAAACTCCGGCACAATTTGTCTCTCGGTAAGCATTGACGACAGGCTGGCGGTGTAACTAGACGCTAATACTAAAACTACGAAAAGCCAAATTATCACCACTGCTTTGCCCAGACTGCTTACAATCCTCTCCCCTGTGTTATCCATTAAGTAATTTAGAATGTGAAAGTAATGCAAATTGCACTATGGGTTGGCAATCAGTAATGATAAGAATTGTATATAATCTTCTTACTCTGAGTCTTGAATAGTGTGGAAAAAGAAAACCTGCATATTAATGATGAAGCAATACAATCAGAAAAATCAGATAGCTTCGTAAGATATAAAGACGTTGATAGGTTAGAGGAAATATTTCAAAGATAAATTGAATGTGTACGAGCAAATTTTCTAAGAGAACTTTCACACACATAATCCAATCATAAGAGTTTAAAGGAATGCATCTCCTACAATTTTATAACTAATACACATTTTCATATACTCTAACTTAAAAATTATTTTTATAATGGTAATGACAGTTTTTCTTTTATTGTATCTTTTTATAGATATATGGAGCATATAATAAGTGTTTTGGGAGCTCTCATATACTTTATTTAATCATATAGGTAGATAATTTGTGATCTCAAAGAGATGTCACAAGTTTAAATCTTAAGTTAAGGTACTTACATCTCATTTATAGTACAGTTAGCAGTCTTTGCAAGGAATATAGGGCAGATACATCATATTATGCCATTGATCATATTTATTGATAAAGAAATACCAGCCGAAAGCAACATTCATAATGAATGATGTTTTGGACTGAACCGTCCTTCCAGACCCATAAGACCTAAGGGCTCGGTTAATGTGAAAATCTTAATGAAGATTAGCTATAGATAAAGGGCCAACAGCCCTTTCCCTATCCCATCCCTATCTATATAGAAAGGAGTCACCCCTAATCCAATAATATGAACTATAAAAAAATCTTCCTTTTTCTAAAATGCCGTTCACATAAGTTAAAACAATCCTTTTAAAGATTTTAAAAAGTATTTTTCGACGTTGAATGCAAACTAACCGGGGAATATTAAAATAAATAATCATATTTAACAGAGGTAGGAACAAACAGCCGTCTAACCCGAAAATGATAGATGTTGAAAGGACGGGGTGAGAGGAGGGAGGCAGATTGGATAGGATTGGAGGCACTGAGCAGGAAAGTCGACCTACGTGGCTAGAACGGCTTAGGATGGTAGACTGGGGAGATTGCTGATGTTCCCTCCTTCATTTTACGCCTGCCAAGAGTGCTCCCGAATTTCAAACAAGTTTTGAAATATAAAATATATTTTGCAGGGAGGTATCAGAGTTTTTAAGTTAATGAAATCAACAATGGAATATGGAAAAGGGAAATGTCTATGGTTGTATGTAACAAGCAGATTCAATGGATGCATCTACATCGAAACAATGAAATAGAAATGTAAATCGTAAAGGTTTGATTGCCCTTGATCTTTAATGGCCTGTGCATGAACTTGCTGAAAAAGCTTTTGAAATTTTAAGTAATTGCATCGTAATAGGTGAAAATTCTATCTCTCCCAACTTCATCCAGCATCCTCCTTGCGTAGGGAAAACTCAAATTCGAGACTGATGCTCAGGAAATCAGAAATGTGCAGGATACGTTTAGCGTGAATTTGGTCAAAATTGGGTTTGAATCTTTCTAGCTAATGTATTATGTTATTGTAGGGCTACATTAGCCCCCGGTTGCTGAGAGAAGTTGTCGATGATCCAGACGAACAGCACAGCTGTTTCGATGGTTCCTGTCCCTAGTAATAGTGAGCATCTATCTTCCCTAGGAGGTGTCGACTGTTTCTGCTTTACTCCCTCAGTAAATATTTCAAGATTGATACTTAACTATTATACAAATAAAGTGTTGTGTATTATGCCATAGAAACAAAGAGAGTGCGAACGAGAAGTACCAGAGGAATGTCAAGATTTGATTCCGAGGATTCCCTCTGAATTGCCTATTTCGCTTGTGCTCCAGAAACCAAACAACAGATCCCGTGAAGAAGAAAAATGCAACGGTAGTTATCCACATGGCTGGGGTAAATGGGCGCAGGAATGCCCAGGGGTGACTTGATCCCTCGTCTGAATTCGCCACCACCATTATCAGTCCCATCTCTGTGTACGGCTGTGTGAAATCCACATATTTGCTCCGATTGGCAATCACAGCTACATTTCCCACTACCGCATCAAATTTCTGCTTCAGTTTTCACATTTAATTTCAGTCAGTTGCTTCTATAGATTTATGTTCCAGAAAAGAACAGAAGAAGTGAACTGACCTGGAGATAGACCTGGTAGACGAGGTCATCATAGTAGCCCGTAGTGATATTGCCAGTTCCATAAGGTATCAATTCATAGGGCAACTCATAATCCAATCTTTTGAGCACCGATTTGAACACATCAATACAGAAGCCTGTGATCTCATATGTCTGGTTGCGATGATCTTGTTTCACGCTGACAAATTGTGTAAACCCACGCTCCCAAGGCACTGCTATTTTTAGTTTCTTGCCCGGCAGAGGTATCTTCCACCCTCGCGGGGCCTTTGTTGATCCCCCGCCCCAATGAACTACTTCTTTCGAAGCCATGTTCAGGCCCTTTTCTGTCCAGGACCCAATTACCTTATAACGACTGCCAACAACATTAATAATATTATACGAGCTCTCCAAAGGTTCTCCCGTTTCACGGCTTGTTCGAACAGGGCCGCTCAGGCCGAGAAAGTTTGTCTCTAGGATCTGATTAAGCAATTCTTCTCCACCGTCAAAAACCTTGAAATTTAAAAATTTTGTGCTACTAGAGACCTCTGAGAAATTACCATTAAATGCTTCCATACGCAGGAGATGATCGATTGCAATAGCAATTGCCCACACCGTATCATATGCAACAAGCGCGCGGGCATTTAATTCCAGGCTTGGTATTGTAGGATTCTGGGCTTTAAACCTCTGCTTCCATCTTCTAGCAAATTCATTGAGCCTTGGCTGGTCCGTTTGTTGAAGTTTTCTTTTCACCCCCAACACACCGTTCATATGGAGGAGAGAAGTAGCGTTGAAGGAATCTAATAAGCTGGCAAATCCATCGGTAATAATCCATACAGTCTCACTGCTCATCATTCCTAATTTGTATGCCTCGGAAAACAGGAGTAAAGCCAAATCGGGATGCATATGGACAATGAATACTCGCGTTTCCAGCTTCATCAGCTTATTCCCAAGAACCCTTCGCATTGCATATATATCGGCCTTGGGAGAAAGTGCTGCTTTGAAAACAATTTTTGCCTCCACTTCTCGTAAGGCATCATTTAAGGCGGGGATTGCCCCCGTCCCCAAATCATCATCTACATACACAAGCGCCACATCCCTCCATCTGGAGTTTTGTATCAGCTTTGCTATTGCTGTCATTTGTGTTGTATCGCTGGGAACCATGCGAATAAAGTAAGGGTATCGATGCATGGAGACAGAAGGATTCGTTGCCCCAAATGTTACAACTGGAACACGCGCAGCAACGCCCAAATACGCCACGAACTCAGCCACCACGGAGGTTTGTGGACCGACTACGCTTACACATCCTTTCCTGAGCAGGTCCAACGCTGCAATGCTCATTTCAAGGCAAACCCATTGGCATCTTGTTTTATTCCAAGAGGATGAACTGAAAGAACATGAATTAACGAACAGACATCTTCAATCAAAGTAAGATTATGGTGGGTAGAGGTGGTTTCCTTACCTGCAGAAGCGCCTGTGAGAGCATCTTGTGTGGAGTCTCGGATGTCAACGTTGAGGAGCGTGCCATTCAGGAGACTGGCGTTTCTGTTTACGTCTTCAACCGCCATTTCGATAGCAGTCTTGGCTATTTTGCCATTAGTTGTATCCAACGCGACAATTGCACCTATATTTATTGATGAACTATCCATTTCTCCCAATGAAACCGCACAAAACAATAGAGCACCAATAGCAATCTGCAACACAGGACATCCAAAATTAGCTCTATCGCCCATATCTAGTTTTATTCCGAAGTAACATGCCAATCGAACGCTGGAGTTGCTTCTTATGCATAAAATGGGAACTCGCCAAGCCTGAAGGTAGAGGAATAGACGTTGACGAGATTCTGGTCCTAAATTTGGTGGCCGTATTTAGGCATTATAATATGCATATAAAATTTCCTAGTAGTTTCAAAAATGAGAGATTGTCTCAGCATTCAAAGGGCAATAATGGCTGCTTGACAGTGAAAATTGACCATTGACGGTATAAAGATCAACTTGCCTCGGAAGAATTTGTCAAACTGAACAGCTTGTGCTGGTTTGGCTCGTTTGTATGAAGACGGGAAAAAAAGTTAAAAGAAACACGGCTCTCACGACATCCTCGCAAAACATAATCCAAACATCAAATTAAATAAATATAATTTATTTTTCAGGCAGATTACTGCAATCGCATATTTTCTAAACTTAAATCCTTCCCAAAATCATGCTGGGTTCAGTCAGACAAGATTATGATATTTTATAATAGCTCAAAAAACATATCTCAAACGGAGTAAGTTGAAAATACATCTACAAATACATTTTGAGTTATTATTATACTTATTTAACAATTATTTTATTTTTGGATTATTGAAAAATTATATTATTATATTTAAAAATAATTTTATTTGTATTATATAGATTTTTATTTAAAGAATTGTTTTCTTTCATTTTATTGAGGAAATAGTTTTTATATATTTTAGTTTTATAAAATAAGATATCTTTGTCTCTTTTTCTAAACATACTCACATCTTACTCCTTATTGTCATATCTATCTTTAATAATTTGTATAAAAATATTTTACAAATATTCATCTTTAAACACCACTTTTTAAAATATCTGAATTGAAAATGAGATTTAGGTGAGATGTTTTAATCATTAAATGATAATAAAATTTTGAGTTATAAAAATATTCATGTATGTAGTCACAATGAAGAAAATTTTGAAACCCTTCATTTTCAATGTTAACTTATAATTTTAATTTATTAATGTGGGATCATTATTTTATAACTAAAAGTTATTTAGATAATCTTGTAATTATATTTTTTGGATTTTTGGATGAGACATTATAATAAGTAAAAGGTAATAAAAATTAGAGTTATAAAAATATTTAGTTAAGTACTCACATGGAAGCAATTTTCAACCCTTCCTCTTTAGTGCTAACTTTAAATTTTAAACAATTAATGTGGGATCTCTATCTCACAATCAAAAAATTTATTTAATCATCTTGAAATGATATTTTCTTAGTTTTTTAAAACTTAAATGTGTAAAAGATAAAAGTATAACTATCATATCTATCTTGAAGCATCTATTTTGTCAAAGCATCTTAGAAATTGAAAATAAAATATTAGATAACATTCAAAATTTGACCAAAGGTTTTTTCATATTCCATTATGGGCACCCTTTTCATGTGGATGACCTTCTAAAAAATGGCCCTCATTTTGTCTATTCCTCTCTTCTTGTTTTTCAACCTTGGTCTCAAGACTTCACTGTCTCTGATGACATGCAACTTAGAGTTCCTATCTGGATTGAGTTTCCTCGTTTTCCCTTGTCTTGCTATCCTTTCTCGCAAAATATTGCCCATAGATTAGATTAGGTGGTTTGTGTTGAGCACAGGCATTTCTCTCATGCCCGCCCTCATAAGAGGGTTTGTGTTGAAATTGATCTTGCAAAGGACCTTAACAAAATAGTTGATATCCAAATAGGTGGTCATTGTTTCTCTCAACTTGTCATGTATTTGTGTCATATATTAGTTTTTTTTTGCATTGTTTGTATAGAAAGCATAAAGTTAAGGATTTCCCTTCGGCTGCTCCCAGGAAAAAAAGTAGTCCCAAGGAGTGTATTTTTTCTCATGGACTAGAAACTAGCAAGGAAGATGTTACATGGACAATTCTCATTTGAAAAATAAAGAAGCCTTTTGCTTCTTAGTCTAAATAGGACTCACTTGCTACAACCCCATCTCCTAAGGACTCTAACCCTTCCAAGGATTCCAAGAATGTTTCCTCTTTGCAGGGTATTTCAAACACTGGTTCTCAGAGGAAGTCACAGCCAGATTCGTCCACTATTTCAAATGGCCCTATTTTGGGAGCTCACACTCCTCAACCAACCTCCTCGATTACTGATCTACTCTGGTCTCCTTGCATCATTATTCTTGTAGCCCTCTTGGGTGAGAGGTCATGAGTGATGAAAGATTATGTAAGAAGCAAGTGATTCCAAGGGATCTTTACCTCACATTTCATTCACACTTTGAATTCTTGTATAGTTGTTTGTCCTCTCTTGGGGATGAGGATAGCATGAATGATAGTCTTTAATGAATTTCTTTCCTAGAATGTTAGGGGTCTTACTGACCTCTCTAGAAAATATTCAGCTCACAATGTTTGTTATAGGTTTCCAAAAATTGATTTTTTTTAACTTTAGGAGATTAAGAAAGCTAGTTTTCTCCTTGTTGTGTTATGCCATGTTATTTGGCCCAATAGTTAGGGGATTTTATCCAATCACGATGCTGGAAGAGGAGGGGTTGTTACCCTTTTGGCTCCATGCTAGAAAAATGTAGTTGTTAATCATTGGGAGGCCCCTATGCATAGAATGGTTCGGATTGTCATGAAAATAGATAATCATTCTTTTGGTATAATTAATATCTATACACCTAATGATGGAGTGGAAATAATGTACCTTTGGTGTTGGATTTTTGTTTCACTACCCCCAACCACTTGGGTTATGTATGGTGACTTTATTATGGTTTAGGTGGATTCTGATAAGGATGGCATTTTTACCATTTTTCTAGATAGCTAGTGAGCCTGAGGGTTGGTTCTACATGCATAATAAATTATGCCTTTTTTATCCCAATATCAACCACAGCCTCCCACATGTGGTTTGACATACTTGGAGTAATTTCAGGACTGGTTCTAATAATGTCTTTAAATGCCTTGATTGTGCCATGATCTCTTCCTAATGTTTTCTTTTCTTTTCAGACAAATCAGTCTATTCTATTTTTATCTTTGTCTGATGTCACCTTGTCACATCAATTTAATATTAAATTTTCCATTGAGTGGTGTGCTACCTTTCCACATTCCTCTCAGACTTAGTTCTTTTTTAACACATCACTTCTAAGTCATCCTCCTACTCTAGCCCACATTTAAAGAGTATATAATTTGGAACCTAGGTCCACTCAAACTTTAGGTTCAATTTTGTGGTGGAATGATGTAGTTCATCACACAACTAAATTCCCCCATTTCTATGGGAAACAACTAGCTCATTTCTATCACCAGCCTTTTGACCAAAACACGAAGGATTTGTATGCAACAAGTAAGATCTTTGCAGCTCATTCCTTCTTTGTCGAATTATAGTTAAAATATTTTTGTCTTCATCACCAGAAGCAGGTTGTTGATAGATAAGAAGCTAAATGTGCTCAGATCAAGGCACATTTATACTGGCTAAAAGTGGGAGATCATGATAGTAAGGAATTATTTTCCTACCTATGCCCTAGATATTCCTCTCTCGGTATTAAAAGGATCAAGGAAAGTGATTTTGTTCTTACTGAACTTCCAAACATTCTATGTACCTTTGTCAATCATTATCAACAACTTTTCATAGCTCAGGCTCCTACTCTTGCAATTCGACAAGCCCTTGAGGATTGTCTTGCAATAATTCCTATTTGTTTGTTAGAATCCCTAAGCACTCTCTGTAGTTAGACTTTGTCTATTCAAGACCTTAAAGATTCTTCTTTTTCAATGGCCGACGATAAATCCCCTCACTATCATGGTTTCCCCTATAAATTTTATAAATTACTTTGGGATTGTGTTTGGTCAAACCTTCACCATGTTTATGTTGAAGTATTTTTAAATGGTTCTTAAGGTGCAAAAATAAAAAAAGGAAATATTAAATTCATATCTAAGTCCACTCATCTAGAAGATATATGTAACTAGTGGCCAATTACCTTGCTTAATATTTCTTACAAAATAATTGTCAAGGCTCTTGCTCTTAAAATTCACCATCTCCTTCCTCATATTGTATGTCTTGAGAAAATTGGTTTTATTTAATCTAGATTCATACCAGATAATATCATTTTTGTGTTGGAGGGCATGGAATGGCCCCATCAATCTAATCAGAATTTCATTTTCTTAAAAATTTGACTTTGCTAAATTCTATGGCCACATTGAGTGGCCTTTCATTTTGGCTATGTTAAAATGTCTTAGTTTTAGCTAGTAGTTTTTTCTTTCAATTTAAATTCTTTTTGCACATGGCAATGCTTGCATTACAATCAATGGTCATCATTCTACCACCTTTGGCTTGCATAGGTCTATTTGTCATGGCTTCCCTTTATCTCCTTCACTATATGTTCTTGTTACTGAGGGATTTGTTTATTTTCTTACGTCGACCATCTTTACTAGTCGGGTATGGCATTTCTCTTTCTAATTCTGATGTCCAACTTATTATTGGTCATTTTCTAGATGTCTCTTTCCTTACTCTCATTGAGGATGAAGAGAATGTCCAAAATGATTTACAATGCCTCAACACCTTTTGTTTTTCTTTTGATTCCTCTATCTAATGGTATAAACCTTTATGTTACTATCAATCATTCCTCCTAGCTCCATAATGGATTCTCCACTATGACTGGAAATGGGTCCAACATGGCTAGGTCTTTCATTTTATTACAATACATTTTTCCTTTGATGAATCTTCCACTAAACTTTGGAATGCTAAATTCTTTCCAACATAGATACCAAATTAGCTTACTAGTTGACAAAACCTCATTCCCTGGTTGGCAAATTTCAAATCTATTCCAAAGTCCTCGCAACCACCCATGTTTATTCTCTTGTTGGTCACCCTCCAAAGTAGCTCATGGCAAGATTTAGACATTGTTGAGAGATTTTATATGGGATTCAGACATAGAGAAATATGGTTTTCATAGTGGCTTGCGAATATTGTTTCTTGCATAAGAAATCTAGTGGTCTGGGCCTAATTTCTACCCACAAGTAGGTCCAATAATTATGTGTTAAATGGATTTTTCATTATGTATTAGGAAATGAACCCTAGAAGGTTCTTTTATGCCATTGCATCTCTTCCGGATTTCCTTTGCATTGCCCAACATGGAAAGAGATTAGCTTCCAAACCATTTTACTCACGAGAGATCCAATTCAAATCCAGGGCTCCTTTGTGGAATAGAGCATTTGGCATGCATGGGAAGAAGCTAAACCATTTTTTTCTCTAATGGAGGTGGCTTTTGATATGGGTTGTCTTTCAAGTAGTAAAACCTCTGGTGGTCTCCATTAATTTAAATGCAATGTTTTCTACTTGCACAAATTCTAGGTATCCATGCTTTGTGCTTTCACAAGCATGGCACTTGTACCCCAAAGTACCTTTTTTGTATGTCTACCATGTTCTTCTATAGTTGGGAGGATGTGAAGGCTCAATTTCACCTTACACGTCAAGATTGTGACACTTTTAAATTTCATATATCTCTCTCTTTCTTGTTTAACTTATGCTAAAAATTGGTATCACTAGTCTTACTCCCTGGTGGAAGGATTGGCATTGGTATCTATAGACTTATTTCTAGAGATGCATACCTCGAGAGGGATATTTCTATCTTTTACATCACCTACCTATGGTTGACATTCTTAACCAATGTTGGCATTTTTAATCTTCACATTCTACCTAGAGGTTATGTTTTATCACAGCCAATTTTTTAATTACAGATCCCAAAAAGGCCCACTTTTCCTAGAGAAATCTTTTCATAGGATTTCCTTTAGGGCCTTGATTCCATAATTTGGGTATTCCAAATCATTGTTTCCCTTTCTATGGCTAGTCTAATTCCTTCATTCACTTGTTTTAGTTTTTTTGTAGGGTTCAAAATTATTGGGCTTGGATTCATGATTTTTCTTCTCCTTTTTTAACACAAATATTTTTGTTGCATATGGGAACTTCTAGGAGATAACCCTATTCTCCCTCTTTCCTTTTTGTGTCCTTGGCACACTTTCAAACTGGAAATTTATTTTCTATTTGGAAAGATAGAGATGCGGTAGTTTTCTCACACACATTGATAGATTCTCATGTATCTATTTTTGCTAAAGCTTGCATATGCAATAATGTGATGTTATAGATATAGGTTCCATATAATGATTTTTTTCCTTAAGGTGGCCCACTTGTAACAATTATTCTAGCACTTGGGAAATACTCCTTGTATGGTTGCTAGAGTTCCACCAAAATCCTTTTTTTTACAGTGACCATTATGTTTCTTGTGGTCGTTGTCAAGGCCATAGCTCTTCTTGATAACATATTGATACTTCCTACTCATAGCCTTCTCATCATTGCTCACCTCATCGCCGGATATTTTCTTAAAATTATATTGGTCCACCATGTCATTGTGGATCTCCATCATCTTGGCCTCTTCCAGTAGGTTCTACTTCACCACACTTAAGTTGGCAAACTTTTCTTGGTATTTTAGGTTGGACTTACTCTTCCAAAGGCTTCCCCAAATTGGCTTTGTCTATCTCCCCATAATGAAAAGATAAGCAGGGTGAGAAGGATAATACAGATGACTGGACAATGCGAGATCTTGAACCAAAACACAAGCCAGTATGGGGTAACAAGGATGAACTAGACCCTCCTCCTCTGTTAGCTACAACTTTGGCGGCATGAGGGTGACTCGTCTCTAGGCTAGGCCCATTTAGCTTTTTTGTCTCTACTTCAAGGCTTCGCCCTTGTTTCTCTATTTTTGGGCTCTACCCATAGGATTCTTTATGATGTTTATGCTTTTGGGCTACACCCATGTGACTCTTGGGGAAAAACTATTCCTCCCATTATTATTTTGATTTAGATGTATGTTTAATTTTAGTCAATTTAATTTGTCATATATTTCGTCAAAAAAAAAAATTTAGATGAAGCATAATAATAATTAAATGGCAATGGAAACTATCATTATAAACACATTCATGCAAGTAGACACATGCAATAAATTTTTAACCTTCTCTTTCTAATGTTAACTTAAAATTTAAAACTATTAATGTAAGATCTCTATTTTACAATTAAGAAATTCACTTAAATAATCTTGTAGCTATGTATTTTCAATTTAATAACTTGTGTGAATAAAAAATAGAAACTCAAATGGGCCTTCCATAGAACCACATCTTAATAGTGCTTTAAAAGGAACATTATCTTATTTCACTCCTTAATTAATCACTAGAAAAACTAGGTACTTTAGTTAAATGTTTGAAAAAATGCATTAATACTATCTCTCTTTACATTTGAAGTGAATAATATATATGCTAAATGTTTTTAAATTTTGCATTAAAGTTGAAGATTCTAAATATTATTTAAAACTTATAATAATACATTCTAACATCATTAATGTATTTTATTTAAAATCAAAGATAGTACAAATTAAATTAAAAATTCTAACCCACACTACAAATAGTTATTTAAAAAAATTGCTTAAAAATTAAAACTTATATTTAAAAAAAATAAAAATCCATAACATAAAATAGACGTTGCTTCATAATTATTAATACTAAAGCCTATAGTGCATGGGATCTGTTCATATTTATTTTATTTACTTTGAAGAGTGACTAATATTGAAGAAATTTGTTGCCCAAAAAATAAATCTACTTGTTGTAATATTAATTTTATTTCCATTTCCACTCCATTGGATTTTCCCATTCACTTTGGTTCAATGGTAGTGCTAGCATATTTATTTATCTCGGAACTCAAGCTCTTGTTTCTTGCATAGGTGGCATATAGTAGAAGATTGGCCCACTTTTGTTTTGGTAATCCCCATACAAGACATCATCTACTCCTAATGTATGCAAGTATGAAAAGAAAATATATAGTTTTTAAATTCATTTTGACTATAATTCAAGGCTTTAATGGTTTCACCTTCTCAATTACAATATTTTACTATTGACTAACACAACATCTTCCCCTTTCCCTAGAATCAACAATATTTAGATTTGTCTTCAACTTAATCTTAGCATATCCATCTTATTTTACAAAATGGATGCTCCTAAAATTTCAAAAAAAAATGAAAAAATTAAATAAATACATCTCATGCATGTAGCAAAACATGACTACGCCTAGCTTCAAAGTTTTAAATTTCCTCGACATTTTTTTTAGAATTGTCAAAGACAATAGAACATTGCCTTAAATGGAATGCTCCAAATTTGGTAGCTTGAAAGGATAAAAAAGATGTATTTCCTATTGACAATATATTTTGAGGTGTTGTCGTTGATGTATAACCTTAAAATTATATATATTTTTAAGACTTTTGTAAAGGCTATGGTTGTGATGTCAACCATTTGCTACTTACAATTAATAATATGTTTAACATTATGGTTTTTTATTGAAGGAAAATAGGTTTCCAAGAAACTTAAAACCCTTTTCATCAAGACCATCTAGTAAAAATAAAACATACACTAACCATTCACTAGACAAAAGTAAAACAAAAATAAATAAACCAAGGGACCATAGCCCTAAAAATCTCATAATTTTTTAGTAAAATTTTGTTCTTTTGAATGATACCTTCATTGATTTTTCCAACCTTGTGGATGGTGTTTATGATGGGAATCATACCATTGTCTTTATTGTGGATCATGGTAGCTAGAGAAGGAATAGAACCAAAACCCCTCTCATGAACATCAAAATTATTTTTAGACTTGACACTAGTAGGTGGGAAACCATAAGTACCTTTAAAAGGCCCCTGTATATCCTTATCTTGGGAATTCAAATGATTGATCCCTTTATAGCTATTCTCTATGGATGTGCAACTTATTACCACAACAACCCTTAATTTTTCTTGAAGTTTTGCAATGGAATCCTCCAAGATTTTGAATCATTATTCATGCCCTTCCTTTAACTCATTAATACCCTTGGATAGATCCTAAATAATAGAGAAAATGTTATCCATTCTATGCACAAAAAAATAGTATATTTAGATACATATGTTGTTACAATATAAGTAGTGAGCTAATTAATGAAGATAATTTTGAATGTGTGAACTTAGGAAATAAATAACCACCTAGGATATTCATCCTTGGTAAAAGGATAAAGATTTTTGACAAATAAATAATGGTTACATTCTTAAGGAAATTCAAAAAAATATTTCTTTGGTCTTATCATGAGATGAATTATTTTCTAGAGAGATCTTGTTAAAATATAAAAATAACTTGGAACTTGGTATAATGTCATTTCTATAGAAGACAATTCCTATAAAACCTTTTTTTGGCCCCTCATGCAAAAGATTAATGAAACTAAAGTGCAATAGCATCATTAGGGTCAATTAGAAATTTGGTGGTTTTTTATGCTTTCCTAATAAATAAGAAGAATGGAGACATAAGTATACTTACATATAATATAAATATGAATATATTTTCTCATAAGGAGTACTATCCATTATCTATCATGCACCATTTCTTTTAGAGAGTGTCAAGGTCAGAGTTGATGTTAATCATGGATTCCTTCTTAGGATATGAATGACCTCATGCAACATGTTTATTAAATGCTAGTAGAAATGTAGGATTAATGAATATATAATTTTTTCTTGTTAAAAAATAGATACTTTTTTTCCACTATAAAATATGAAATAATAGTAGTATACCAATATTACTTAATTATCTTTTCAAAATAAGTACATTCCTATGAGAAAAATTATAGGAGTTAATCTTCTAAAGATAGATGGAATATAAGATCTTTCTAAATCCTTAAAGAATTGAAATTTTGTGAAAGGGGGTAAATTATTTGGACATATAGTGTCATTTATGAAGGATTGATGGATGATCTAAAATGATTTAAGGAAACTGATCTCATCCTTAAGTGCCAAATTTTTTGAAGGTGATAGAATCTTTCTTTCAAAAAATTGACTTTGTTATAAGGTTTTCTCCTTTCTCTACTAAAAATATAAATTGCATCTCAAGATTTATCAATAAGGGTATTTATTTACCTCAAATAAAATAATCAATTAATTTCTTCATGAAAATCAAGAATATACTCAAAATTGACTTGCTACTAGGAGCCCTAACTAAAATTTATTTAAGTGATTTTCCTTAACATCTTTCTTTTAATACCATTATTGATATTCTAATTGAGGAAAAAAAGTTGAGAAACATAAAAAAATCATTGATTTATTTAGTAAAACATTGAAAATATTAATTTGAACTACAAATAAGGAATATACTATTTTCAAAGCCATAAAAGTATTTAAACCTAATCTCATATGAGCCAAGATCAAAATCTAGATTCTTTGTAGAATTGCAATGAATATCTTTGTTCCAAATGTACTCAATAAAATGGTGCATATTAATCAATAAGATGTAATAGTATCACATGAGATGAAGACACAATAATAGTAAAAGATTGCGGCCTTACTATGTGGATGGGAGATGCAAACTCAGATCTAGTAGTGGTGCACTAGTAAACTGTAAATCAATATAAAAAGAATTATCCATGGCATAGGTACATTGTTTTTTGATTAACTAAAATAAGTTTTATAGGGTGCCTAAAACCCATAGTCGAAAGAGAGTGACGATCAATAGAAAGAAAACAAAACTAAGAAAAATAGCCAAGAAGCAGGCCACAAGCTAGACAAGGGCAGCGAAGCCACAACAAAGCAGAGCCAATCAGATTTTTATGATTCCCTCAGTACTATGGAATCTTTCCTTCACTTTTTTTGGGATATCTTCATCGTGTCACCATGTCATCTTGACACCCTTTGTGACAGCCAGATTGGTGAACCAATCAGCGGTGCTATTGCCTTCTCTGTACACATGAGAGATATACACCTTATCAAATAAATTGAGGATAGCTTGGGTTTCTGCAATGATGTTGGATATTGACCAGGAGGGGGGTGAATGAGGTTTAAGCAGTTGATAATGTTCATCGAGTCACCTTCGAGCAAAAGCTTCTTGACCCCAATATTGTAGGCAAGTTTGGTGACATAGAGGGCCACACAAGCTTCAACATAGCGGTTGGATTGAGAGCCCAGAGGCAACATGACAACCGCCAGGCCAGAACCAAAATAGTTTCTGATAGTACCTCCACAACCAGCAAGGCCAAGGTTCCCTTTAGCAGCACCGTCAAAATTGTCTTTCTCCCAGCCAGTCGGAGGGTAGCTCCAGATACAGTTCAATCTTTTCTCCTAGGTCGTGGCCTAAGTCCTTCCTGTAAGATGGTTAGTTCTCCCACAATAAAAAAAAAATTCCTTAACAACATGTTGGATTTTATCGAAGATAATTTTGGGGGGAGAGGAACAGTCTTAGAAGATGCAGTTGTTGCGCTCTTTCTAGAATTCTAAGCAGAGGTGAGGAAGGAACCAAGTGCAGTAGGTCCAAAAGTCCAGATTAAACATTTTAAAAATCCATTGAGAGAATAGGTCTTGGAAAGACAGGGGGAAGCACCAAGTTAAGTTCAGAGTCAAGAAAAGACATTTCCAAATGTTGCTAACAAAAGAGTAGTGAATAAATAAGTGATCCACCAATTCTTCTTGGCATTTACAAAGAACACACCTATTGGGAATCTAGAATCCATGCTTGATGAGGTTGTCAGTAGTGAGGATTCGGTTCTGGAGCAGGATCTAGAAAAATACATTGATTTGGGGCATGAGACTTGGAATCCAAGCTTTAGCCCATAGTAGGTTGACATCCTGAATATGAGGTATCTATAAGGAATAGGAAGAGGCAATAGTGAAGATACCATCAGAAGAGTCTTCCCAAATGATCTCGTCCTGAGCAGGGGATAAAGAGACTGTATTAAGGGCTTTCATCAGAGGTTCCAGATCCTGAGAAATCTAGGAGAGATCCACCCATTTACCATCCCTTTTGTAATTACTAACTTGAGTTCCATAGAGCTGGGTGCAGACATGTCTCCAGGCATAGAAGGTCTCAAAATCTCTCAAACAACCCATCTTGAGCCAATTGTTGTTCCAAAAGTTGACAGATTGACCATTCTTGATCTTCCATTTGGCTCTGGACTTAGCCAGATCCTTAGCACTAAGGAGACCATTCCAAATTACAGATCCTCTTGGGGAGTCTGTCTCTTCAAAGAAGCCATTGATAGAGTTGTGCACGAGATATTTATCTTCAATGGTGTCTCGCCACTCACCTTTGCTGTTGAAGATTATCCAAATTTGTTTGGCTTGAAGAGATTTGTTAAACAGTCTTAAATTCCTTACTCCATGACCACCAAATTTTTTTGGGTGACAAAATTTATCCCAGGCTATGAGAGAGATGTGCTTCTATTCCTCTGTGCCAGACCAAAGAAATATTCTATGTATTATTTCCATAATCTCCGCAACTTTAGCTGGAATGGTGAAGAGGCTGAGAGTGTAGGTTGGGAGATTTTGTAAAGTAGATTTGACCAGTTGAATCTTTCCCGCCTGGCTGAGGGTGACCCCTTTCCAACCAGCAAGCTTCCTATTGAACCTGTCAATAAGTTTATTCTAGAAAGCTTCTGAAGGTTTGACTCCTAAGGGCAGGCCTAGGTAAGAGGATGAAAAGGCATTGATACTACAACCTAGAATATTAGCAATTTTCCTTTGTCTTTCCTCTGGGGTATTGACAAAAAAGATGGAACTTTTGTTCCAATTAATGAATCGACCAGTGGCTTTGATGTAATCATTTAGGAGATCCTTCACCACTTTAGCTTCTCCAACCGAAGCTTATCCACCAAGGATGGTGTCATCTACGAATTGCTGATGCGTGAATACATTAGTACTTGAAGAGGGGTTGATGCCTTTTAGGTTCCCCTCCCTTTTAGAAGCAGAAATGAGTCTACCCAAGCACTCAATGAATATTATGAAGAGAATTGGGGAAAGGGGGTCCCCTTGGCTTAGGCCCCTAGTAGGCTTGAAAATGGAGGATGGGGAGCCATTAATCATTATCACAGAGAAGGGGTAGAGATAATTTTCTGAAGATCTTGCAAGTTTGGACATTGAAACCAAGGGCTTCAAGAACTCTGAGGAGAAGCTGCCAGTCAACCCCGTCATAAGCCTTAGAGAGGTCAAGCTTGAGAAGAAAACATTCCCTTTTCCCAGCTTCTAAGGAGTGAATAACTTCATGCACCATCATAATGGAGTCCAAGATCTATCTGCCTAGCACAAAGCCTGATTGTTGTTGCGTGATCAGAGAGGGGAGGACATAGAGAATCCTAGAAGTAATGACCTCAGATATAATCTTTAAAAGAGAGTTGCAGAGACTGATGGGTCTGAATTGCTTGAAATAATCTGCTACAGTAGACTTAGGAAGTAGCACCAAGAAAGTAGCATTGAGCTCTTTAAGGAGGTTTTCAGAACCAAAAAATTCCTGCACCGCCTTGACAACATCTTCTTTCACCACTTCCCAAAATTGATGAAAGAAGAACATAGGAAAGCCATCAAGGCTAGGGGCTTTGTCTCTAGGAAGAGAGTCCAAGGCTCTCTTGACTTCTCTCAAGTCCGAGATAGAACATAAGGATTTATTTTGGCTATCTGTAATAAGTTTTGGTATGTTATTGAGGAGTTTGACTTGGTCTTCCTTAGATAGCTCCTGGTCTTTGGTAAGGAGAGAAGAAAAGTAGGCAATAGCTTCTTCCGCTATATCCTTGTCATCCTTCAGGGCTTGATCTCCCTTCTTTATGCTACTTATATTGTTATCTTCTTTGTGTCTCATAGTGGAAAGGTGAAAGAACCGAGTGTTTTGGTCTCCTTCCCTAAGCCATGTGGACCTCGATCGTTGCTTCCAGAAAGTTTCCTCCTGCCCAATGATGTTATGATAGTCTAAAAGGATGGATTTCTCCTTGTTCAATCTTTCTTCTTCATACCCTTGATTTTGGATTTCGGCCTAGGTACATTGTTCTTTCTTTGGAAAAAATAGATTCTCTCCCAAGGATCACTATCATGAAATTGGGAAAATTAAAATTTGTATCCCAAAGGTATTTATTCCAGATGAACACCTATTAATATGGAAAAACATTGATGGGTGTTTTTCCAAAAATATCATATCAAGTGAAGTCCATCAATGTCATTAGCAAGTATCATTATGAGTTTTGTGGGGGACACTTCAAGTCAAAGAATAGTACTCATAATGTAATAAGAGTATGATAGTAGGGGTCCATATTGTTCAATGATGTGGTTAATTTTTGAAAATTTTTGAAGCTTGCCAAATATTATAAGAAAAGATAAAGTTTGTAGATGTACTCCCTCATATCCATATTAATTGATGGGTCACTTCAACAATGGCATATTGATTTTGTTAAAGAAAAATTGACATATCAAGGAAGAATCAAAAATGGATTTCTGAGGCCTCCAACTACTATAGCAACTTGTGGAGGTGATGTTCACTAGAATGCTACGTCTAAACTAGTGACTTTCTTATTAAAAAACCTAATTACAAGGTTTCATCTGCTCACAAATATATTTTATTCTTTTACAATTTGTTTTCACTCTAGAAAGTGTGAGGAAGATAATAAGAAGGTTCACCTATTATCAAAATGTATATAGATCTCTTGAATTAAATAATAGAATTTTGTAACTAGTATAAATATATATTCACACTTTATTACCTTTATATTAAATAAATAAAAAGTTTTCTCCCTCTATATAATCCATTCAACTTTAAGGAACTAAAAATATTTCACAATTATATTAACAAATTTATGCAAATTAAAATTTCAATAGTTCCATTTAATTGTAAAAAGTATATTCATTCTTTTGGATCTATTGTGAGGGAAATAGTAGGTGGATTTATATTTTTCAATTCAAAGATAAAAAAAAAAAAAACTTTTTTGGACCACCCTTAAACATCACACAGTAAGGAACAACTTTTAGAATCAATCTGCCTTTAATATGTGATGATTACAGCCAGAACAATTTTTCACTTTAAAAAATAGGAAAACAATAGGAAAACAATAGGAAGACAATAGGAGGGTTCACATATTATATAAAATTTGTCAGTCAATAGTCAAATCTTATGACTAAAACAAATAATATTCGCACCCCATCCTCCATTTCTCACTATCCACTATTCGTGGTCAAGGTTTAACTAATCCACATACATTTACAATACATTTTTTGAGCTAGTTTACCGTAGATCTGATCATTTAAGTTGAACCATGAAGGTAGAATAAACTTACATTCGTTTACAAAACTAGCATAGTCCTACTACATATATTACTCAATCCTTAACAGCAGTTCATATCTCTGCCGTTATAAGAGGAATTTGAGAGGAAGCGGAAGAAACGGTTCCATGTGACTGAATGGTAGTCTGATATCTCTTTCTTTTTGATGGTGGGATGTCCTTCTTGTCTATATAATTGGCAAACGATTTTAATCGGGTGGAGATGGATTTAGCATGAGATGGATTCTCAATTTTGTACACAAATCGGTAGAGAAGCCAACACAAATAGTAGAGGAGGGTGAGAAATGACACACATCCTGTCAGTAGAAACATACCCCAAAACTTTTCGAGGCCCAATCTATTTGATTCCACTCCATCTGACTCCGCATTGCATTTGCTTTTATTTGTATCGAACCATTTATTCCGAATATCCTGCATCTCTTTGCTTTCTGAAAGATTTAATATGGCCTTGGAAATGTCCGAAACCAACGGCGACCCCCTTGGAAACACCTGCACACACAATCGGAATCAATCATACGATTTATGAATTATACAAGTTTGAGATCTTGAGGCAATTTAATAGACTTACGAATGCGAATCCTCCTGTTTTTAACGTGGGACCAATTTTTTCATACTCGTTGCATCCTGTTGACAGAAGTACGTTTTGAGCATAAAGTTGCTCATGAAATATGGCAGCAACCCCTCCGTTATTTGGTCCCTTCTTTAGTGCACTGGCGTACGCTGCAGGAAAATATGGGTGAAGAGCATTTCTACTCACATGAAAATGTTGTTCCAAATACTTGTCTATGAAAGATCCCTGTGGATAACCGATTGGCAAATTTTGGGCGATGAGAGATTCAAGGCTGTCAACCTTTGGTACAATTTGTCTCTCGGTAAGCATCGACGACAAGCTGGCCGTGTAACTAGACGCTAACACAAGAACAACAAATAACCAAATTATCACCACTGCTCTTCCCAGACTGCTTACAATCCTCTCACCTGTGTAATCCACTATATAAGTTTAGAATTTCAGAGCATAGTAAATTGTAAATCATCTGTAATGAAAACAAAGGGATAGAATCATTATACTTTGAGTCTTGAAGAGTGTGGAAAAGGAAAACCTGCAGAATAAAAAAGAAGTAATTGAATTATAAACCCATTCAATATATAATTTATCGTTGTCTATGGTCACAACAAAGATCCACAATAGTTTCAGTGGACTTCTCTCAACATGACAGTGAGCACATTTACTAGAAAGGTGCAGACTGTTTGGGTTTTGTCATCAACAAAATTCTCTTGAACGATATATAGCTATTATATAAAATCAAGGTGCGAATAATGGCATTAAAGAAAGAGATAGAGAACACGAGAAGTACCAGATGGCTGTGAAGACTTGTTTCCGAGGTTTCCCTCTAAATTGCCTATTTTGCCTGTGCTCCAGAACGCAAACAACAGCTCCTGTGAAGATGAAAAATGCAAAAGTAGCTATCCACATGGCTGGAGTAAAGGGGCGCAGGAAGGCCAAGGAGTCACTTGATTGCTTGTCTGAAATTGCTACCATCATTAGCAATCCCGACTCTGTATACGGCTGTGTGAAATCCACATAATTGCTCCGATTCGCAAGCACCGTTACATCACCCACAACCGCATCGAATTTCTGATAGGATTTTCACATTTCATTTCATGAGTCAGTCAGCAGGAAATATAGATTTGCACTGCAGAAAGGAAAAGACAAGAACCTACCTTAAGATAGACCTGGTAGACAAGATCATCGTAGTAGCCCGCAGTGGCCTTGCCAGTTCCATAAGGTATCAATTCATAGGGCAAGTCATAATCCAATCTTTTGAGCACGGAATTGAACACACCAATAGAAAAGCCTGTAATGCTGTAAGACTGGTTTTGTGCACCTGCGCTGGCATGAACTGGTTTTACATTGACGAGTCTTGTAAAACCATTCCGCCAAGGGACCGCTATTTTCAGCTTCTTTCGCCATCCACGTGGCGTCTTTCCTGATCCATTGCCCCAATGAAGTACTTGTTTGGAAGAAATATTCAGGCCCTTTTCTGTCCACGACCCAATGACCTTATAACTACTTCCAAAGGCAGTGATTATATCATATGAGCACTCCACAGGTTCTCCCCCTTCACGACTTATTCGAAAAGGGCCGCTCAGGCCGGAATAGATTGTGTCAAGGATCTGATTAAGCAATTCCTCTCCACCGTCTAAAACCCTGAAATTCAAAATCTCGGTGCTCCTAGAGGCGGATGAGAAGTCTCCATTAAACAATTCGTTACTCAGGAGACTATCGATTGCAATAGCAATTGCCCACACTGTATCATATGCAACAAGTGCGTGGGTATTCAATACCATATTTTGTATTGTAGGGTTCTGGTCTCTAAATCGCTGCTCCCATCTTTTCGCAAATTCATTAACCCTTGGCTGGTCGGTTTGTGTGAGTCTTCTTTTGACCCCCAACACACGATTCATAGAGAGAAGAGAAGTAGCGTTGAATGAATCCAGTAGACTGGCAATTTCGTCGGTAATGATCCATACATAATCATTGCTCATCATTCCTAATTTATCCGCCTCGGAGAACAGGATTAGAGCCGAATCTGGATGCATATGCACAATGAATACTCGACACTCCAGCTTCATCAGCTCATCCTGAAGAAGCCTTAGAATCGTAGAGATTTCAACCTTCGGAGAGACTGCAGCTTTGAAAGCAATTCTTGCCTCAACACCTCGTAAGGCATCGTTTAAGGCAGGGATGACGACTCTTCCCATATCATCATCTACATACACAAGCGCCACTTCCGTCCACCTGTAGTTTCGTATCAGCTTTGCTATTGTTCTCATTTGCATTTCATCATTGGGTACTGTACGAATGAAGTAAGGGTATCGATGCATGGAAAGAGAGGGATTCGTTGCACCAAATGTCACAATTGGGACATGCGCTGCAACGCCCAAATATCCAACAAACTCAGCCACCACGGATGTCTGTGGACCAACTATGCTTACACATCCTTTTCTTTTCAGCTCCAATGCTGTAATGTCATTTCAAGGTACCCATTGGTATTCTGTTTTATTTGCAAAATATGAACAGTGGAAAAGAGCAATGATAAAGTTAAACAGACATATTCAATCAAATAAGATATATGAGGTGCTGTTTACCTGCAGAAGCGCCTGTAAGTGCATCTTGTGCGGAGTCTCTGATATCAATCTCGAGGAGCCTGCCACTCAGAACGCTGGTGTTGCGGTTTACGTCTTCAACGACCAATTCCATAGCCGTCCTTCCTATTTTTCCGCTAATTGTGTCAAACGCAATTATAGCACCTATATTTATTGATGAAGGATCACTTTCTCCCAGTGAAGCCGCACAGAACAGAAGAACACCCATGGCAATCTGTACCACAACTTCACACCCAGAAATGGCTCCGTTGGCCATACTTACACTCTTATGGTGAGGTAATCTGCAAATTGAATTGCTTCATTTATTTATATGTGAAATGTTAACTTATTTCCTCTGATGGCGGGATGGGTGTTATGCGGACTGAATCAACGGGGCGTGGCCTTCACGTTTAGTAGCGACAAAAGAAGAAACAGAGAAAGAACAGAGGATGAGGCGTGTTTCGTACCAATGTTCCTCTCACCTTCGCAAGGAGAGGACGCGGTGTGGCTCCGTACTTAGTCAAAAGGTTTGACTATTTTATTTAGAGTATGATGATAAGTAATTTTTTAATTATTCTCTGTGTATTTATTAAAAGTGGTATGATTGAAAGAAGTCTAGAAATAGAGGAGGATGTATTTGTGTTAGTCTTAAACAAATTAATTGTTTGATTTAAAGAATTTATTTACATTTTAATGTTGTGTGAACCTTCTTCTTATCTTCTTTATTTTTAAGAGTGAAAAAAGATTGTGATATTGCTATTAGGATTCAACTCTGTAGTTTTTGAGTCAAACTCATTGACCTATGTTTCAAGTGATATCGGAAAAAAGATGAAAAATTTGATTCTATTTGACAAATTAGACAAGTTTTTTTATATATGCATGTACATAAATTTATTGTATATTAAAATTAAAAAATATAAATATATTTGTTTATTTAAAGTTGAGAGGATTATATAGAACGAGATAGATTTTTATATATAATTAAAGATGATGAGGTGTGAATTTGTATGTTAGTCAGTCATAAGATTTGACTATTTGATTTAAAAAATCTATACACATTTTGACAATATCTGAAACTTCTTACTATTTCCCTCAAACTTTCGAGAAAAAAATACAATAAAAAGGAATGTAGTTTGAAAAATTAGATAATAGCTTCGAAAACAAAGGACCTTGTGCAAAGACTCCAAACAACGTGATTTACAACCCATAGTGAACAAGAAGACTTTTCTACTCTTTGCATAATGTGCTAAGTTCTATAAAGATATTATCAAATTTTTCAAAAGAAGACTTTTCTACTCTTTGCATAATGTGCCAAGTTCTATAAAGATATTATCAAATTTTTCAAAGTATATTCCATTCTATTACATTTTTTGTTACTCTTGAAGTTCAAGGAAAATACTAAGAAGGTCCAGATATTGTCAAAATGCGTATAGATTTTCTATTTCTCATAGTCAAATTTGTATTTGTTGCTCACTATAGGGGTGTAAATCATGTTGTTCCTATTATTTTTCTTGGCATATTTTATTATTTTTCATTTGGTTTCAATATTAAATGGAATGTTTTATTATTTGTCATTTGGACTTTGACAATTAGACAACTTCGAGTAATTTAGTCTAAAATAACACATTTAAATTATATTTGAAAAATACTCTATACCACTTTTGGAAAAGTTTCTCAATTTATATAAGTTATACTTTCAACATATTAAACATCTAAAAAACTGTTTTACAAATTGTTCCTCCATTTAGAATATTAACATTTTCCTTTCCCATGTGATGGTAACCAACACCTATATACCCAACGTGAAAGAGACTCACAAACCAAACAAGAGTTAACCTAGTTCTAAAGAAAAAGATTGATTTTAAAAATAAACAGAGACGTGAAGTTCAGACTTCCATTACTATATGTAGAATCGAATAGTAAAGATGCAACAAATAGACGTATTTGTAACTTAAGAATAGAGAATGAATAAACTGTTAGTTGAAACTTATTATGGGGGCTTTTACATAGCATTTGGTTCCCCAAAGGAATCGATTCTATTTTTAAATGTGGTTACAAACTGACTTGCATCCTCATTGACCAATCTCCTTCGTCTCCTGTTGGAATATAGATTTCCTTTGACAATAGTTCTTCTAGAACCAAGCCAACTCCTCCTCTGCCTATATGGTTTCTAAAAACTCTAGACTCACACCCTCTAACCATCCCAAGAATGTATTTGTTTATCTATATAAGACAACACAGAAAGCAAGAGAGCCCTCCGACTCCCCCAATGAACCACAACAGTCAGTGGAGTCATTGATCTTCCAACCCTCAGTCCATTTTTTCACTGAGATCATAGAAAACTTGTAACCAACAATCACATCCTTCCTATCTCTAAATTGGCAGGAAGCCTGAATAGGGATAAAAGAGCATTCAAGATACAGCGTGTTGACATTATTATCTACATCAAACAATACCAAATCAAAGCTTAGTAAACATATAAAAAAATAGAGCATAAGTAAACCAAAATTTGAAAGGAGAGAAAATGATTTTCTTACACGAGACTCCCAGGTAGGAAAGATATCAGGAGTCCCTACTCATGAGATCTACCATAGACTGGCCAAACTTATAAATCTCAACTTCTGTCAGCCAAGAAGAATCCTCTACTTGTTGATGCTTCCACTTAACCAAATATTTGAAGTACTCTTTTTCATGGGCTTCCTCAACAATTTTTTATCAAGAATGCATTCTATTTGTGTCAGAGTGGAAGTGGTTCCTTCTTGTTCTAGATGGACTAGTAACGTAGTTTCAGTTACATCTTCTTATCTATCTCCTCTATATGGATAAAGAGCTACCACATTACAAATAGGAAAAATTCTCAAATCTGAAGGTAGAGCTATTTCATATGCATTGGCAGAGAATTTTTTGAGAACTTTACAAGGACCTACTTTCCTATACTAAAATTTATTCTAAATACTAGTACGAAACCTTTCTTTATGAGGATGAGCCAAGACAAGGTCTCCAGGTTGAAATTGAAGTTCTCTCAATTTCTTATCAACATGCTTCTTATATTGAAGATTGTAGTCTTCAATACTCATCTTCACCTCTTCATGAATGTCATGGATGACTTTGGCCAAGTCTTCTCCCATCACACTATACTTTTCCATACTACCCAGATCTCCTAACTCAAATACCCCCTTGTATGCATCCCATATACAACATAGAATGGACTAAATCCAGTGCTTTGATTAGGAGAATCATTGAATATAAACTCATCTTGACACAAGGCTAGATCCCAATTATCTCATATTTTTAAGCAATACATCTCAACATGCTACCATGACTTTAGTTAAAACAACCTCTGTTGACCATCTATTTGGAGGTAGTAAGCATAACTAAAGCTCAAATTCATACCCAATTTCTTCCATAGGATCCTCAAAAAATGACCCACAAATTTAGAATCCCTATCAAATACTATACTATAAGACTTCATGCAATCTTACTACTCCCTTAAAGAACAAGTTTTCAATGTTAGTGGTATAACTCATTTTATAAAATGGTATAAAATGCACTATTTTAGAAAATCAATCTACCACAAAAAATTAGATTCATGTCCCCTTGCATAGAAGGAAAACCCAATACAAAGTCCATAATCATAGAGTCCCAAGGCCAGCTCCGAACTCAAAGTGGTTGATATAAGCTAGCATTCCAACTTCTTCCCTTGGTGTGTTGATAAATTATAGACCTTTCTAGATATCTCCCTAGATATGGCTATATCTTAGGCCAATAATAATGAGTACTCAACTACAAATAAGTTTTATCCCATTTGAAGTGATAAGAAAGACTACCACAATGATTTTTCTTCAAAAAACTATCTCTAATGAATTCATTAGGAATGCATAACATGTTCCCCTTGCAAACCATCTTGAATCATAAAGTCCATCTATGGATCTCTCTTCCTGCATGTAAGATTACTGCTAGCTTCAAATGCTTCCTTAAAATCTACATCATTTGCATACAACTCTTTCAAACCTTCAAAACTCACAATGTCATCTTGTATTTTAGATAGGAAAAACACTTTCTAATCAAACCATCAATGACTTTATTTATTTTGTCCACTTTTACGTTTCAAAACAAATTCATTTTTTTGGAGATACTCTACACATTTGGTATATATCTTATATAACTTGTGTTCTAGCTATTGATGAATTGTAAATCATGATTATCTGTATATACACTAAATTCTTTTGGAATTAAATAATATCTCTATTTCTTCAAGGACTAAACCAAAGAAAAAAATTCTTAATCAAAATAAGAATACTTCTTCTTTTCCTCATTTAATTTTCACTAAAAAATACTAGTGGTTGAAAGAGAAAATTCAAATACAATGTATGTAAAGTTAAAATTAATGATTTATTCAACCAAATAGTGTGCCTTGATTAAGAATTACAAAATACAAAAAAAAAATGTATAACTACAAAAACTAACAAACAATTATATGTTATTACAAACTAACTAGTAAAAAACAATAATAATGGAATAACACCAACATTCCCCTCCCCCTCTTATTACATTAATCCAAAGAAGAGTGGAATATTGAAAGGGTTTTGAACCCATTCCTTCTAGAGACTTTCATGAATCACCTTCACCAATCCTCCTCACTCACTCAAGAATCACTGAACTGACCATAATAATGGATCTTCTAACTTCCTCGATTATCCAAGAGACACCAAACTTCCCATATCAATGAATCTCTTGACCACAATATGTGAAACCATCTATATAGAATGAATTCTCCCACCTCCCATGCATAGCGAGACACATTTCCTCCAAAATTCCACATCTCCTTCAAGTGTTTCTAATGCCTCCTCCAGTGCTACACATGATATGCCTTTCCTCCAAAATTTCACATCTCCTTCGATTGTGTCTAATGCCTCCTCAAGTGCCGTGAAAATAACCTCGCTTTTGCTACACATAACACCATCAACATGCCTGCACATGAGATGCATTTCCTTCAAAACTCCACATCTCCTCTGAGTGTGTCTAACACCTCCTCAAGTACTTGATAAATCATATTCAAATCTTTCCCCCCTCACTGTTTGAAGGGATAATCATGATGCCAAGCCTCATCTTCTCTTCAGGGACACACATATATCAAGTCCCCTCTTTTCTTCAAGAAAAAACCTTCCAAGCCCTAGCTCTTCAGGGACACAAATAGGTTTCTTCTCATTCAATGAATCATTGCTCAATGAGAATCTATCTCCATATGATAGTAAACCTCTTGTCTTTATTGTCTCTAGCCTCTTTTCTAACTTATTTGATCAATCTCATAATGTGATATTCCATGCAAGCCTTTGAAATAATTGTAAAGTATATTGTTGTTGGTCTCAAATATACAAATATTATGTGAATTTTCCATAAAACAAGTGATTGTATATAAAATTTTGATACACACCTCACAAATGATATCCTTTGAAAATATTAAACACCTTTATACTATATGCAATCAAACTAAGCTCTTACTCCCCTTATTGCTCCAATTGAAAAAATAAAACCCACACCTTTTACTATATAATGATCTCTGATAAAAAATTATATTAAACCAATATATATTATAAAGTAGGTCCCTCTTCCCAAGCTTTCACGCCACATAAAAATAGGTCCCTCTTACAAATCTTTCACTCCACATAAAATTTACAGATTTTATTATGGAACTAACAATCTAAAGGACTTAAACATATCACCTCCAATGTAGACATATACATCTATATTAAACCTTTAGAAATGTGCAAAATCCTTAATTTTTTTGCACCAAAGATGAGCCCCTTAAACAAACACAAAAAATTGAGTTACCTACTTTGTGTTCTTGAGTATTGGGATTCCTTGGAATTTAATGCAACTTGTGCAACCACTAATTAATTTGCCACTTCTCATGTCACCAGTACCATAGTTAGAGATTAATCAAATTTCACTTGCCAAGTAAGTCAATCCAGTCCTTTAGCCACTCTCTTTTTGTTGTGAAAAGATGAAACACCATAGATTGCTAAATAATATGGCTCTTTTGAAAATGGTATTATGGATTTTTTTAATGACAAACTAATAAAAAAACATGAAGGCCTTCCTTGTTGAAACCCTCTATAAAATAATGTGAACTATGCTTCCATAATGCAAATTTTTGATGCAGGAGCATCCCAGGGTAGTTGGCTATCCTGCATGTTTGGGAGATTTGATGGACTTGTGTGGACTTATTTTCATATGTGAGGGGTTTGGTAGAGTTGGATAAACCTACTTGGGTCTTGGGTAATTGGTTTTGATTTATTTAATGGAACTTGGCATGATCTTGGTTGCTCAGCATGGCCTAGGGGAGCTCGGCCTTGCTTGGGATTTTGGTGCCTATTTCAGGCTGTATAAGTAATTTTCCACAAAGATTTAGAGGCTTCCAATTTCAGGGATTGAAGAGGGCCTATATTTCTACCTACGGTTTGAAGCACGAGTTCTAATTCATCCGAAGCTAGGAGATATCGCGATTTTACTAAGACATCAATTTTGGGAATTTAATTGTTGTTGTTGGCCAACTTGTGGCATTTAATTTCGGTATTTGTATTTAATTTATATTTAGGGCCGACCCGTGGCTTAGATTGGTATAAGTAGGGGTTGTGGGGGAAGTCTTGGGCAATTATTCATCCACTTGGGAGAAGAGGAGGTGGATGTGGAGTGAGTTTTGAGGAGAGCTAGTAGTTGCGGCTTGGGAAACAAGGAGATTGCTTGGTGGGCTTGCGAGCACAAGTTTAGATCTTCCTTGGGGGTTCCTACCAGTGTGTGGATCTAGGCTAGCTAGGGTTTTGGTTGGATCTTGTGAGATCTTGTGGAGTTTCTATTGTAATTGCATTGTATTTGGCCGTAACCCAGAAGGCCTTACAGTCGGGCATGTTGGATGAAAATATGATGATTCTATTATGAGTATTGGCATCGTGTGGATCTATATCTCTGTATTGTTATTATATTCTATTGTGTGCTTATTTTCTGGGGGCTAGGACATCTCCATCAGGGATTCTCCTACCTTGCACTGCGTCAATTTTGATAACCACTAATATAACTGTTGTAACCAATAATATTTTTGTTGGCATTTTATTACATAAATTTTGTGCCACTCTTATAGTTGAATATTAACAACAGTAAACACACAATCAAACACATTTAACTTCTATAGTTGAGTATAATCTGATGAAGCTAAATAATGTTGAATAAACATAGAAGCCCAGTCACTAAGTTACCATTGTGAAGTGGTTGAAAAAATAAGGCAGTAAATGGATTACGGAAAGGGATTTTGATGATAATAACCAAAAAGGTGGAACCTTATAAATATATTATTATTTCTCATATGCCTTAAATCAGTTGTGCCTTAAAATTAATGATAATCCTCTATATAGCCTTCAACATGTCCTAGAATGGCTTGTCATGCTCACGGGATTTGCAAAACATACAGATCACAAGAGGAACAATTGTGTCTCATCAACTCTACGCATATTAATCTTCACCCCACTTTACATCTCACAAGATGAGTATTTATCTCCACTTTGATACCAATTGAAGGGTATAATTCAAATACAATGAATTTAGACTTGTATTTGATTATTTATTCAACCAAATAGTGTGCCTTAAATAGGCATTATGAAACTCTAAAGAAGTTTTATAATTACAAAAATTGACCATTAGTTATACGTTATTACAAACTAACTAGTGAAAAAATGATAATGTAATAATGCCAACACTAGTTTTCCTTCTTCATTCAAGACATCCCGAATAGAAAACTCACTAGCATCACACCCCACTTGAAACACTTTATTAGAATCAGGCAAAGAAAGCATGGGTTTCACACTTAATTTTTCTTTTATAAATTGGAAACTTTCTTTGGCCTTCCTAGTCCATTCAAATGGTTTCTTATTACCTTTAATGGTCTCAACAGTGGGTTCTACCACATGACTAAAGTTTCTAATAAGTATTCTATAAAAATAATTAAGGCTATGAAAAATCCTTACCTCAATTAAACTTTTGATGTCGGCCACTCAAGTATAGATTGAACTTTCTCCTTGTCCATATGTAGCCCATTCTTGGACACCACAAAGCCCAAGTAGACTAGTTTGGTCTAAAAATATAAACACTTCTTGAGATTTATTTTTGACTTCTCTTCATGTACCCTCCTCAATAATTGTCTCAAATGTGCCAAGTGCTCCTTCTGAGACCTTTCTAAACACTAAAATATCACCCAAATACATAATCATAAATTTTCCTCATAATAGTTTTAATAGGTCTCATTCCTTAGTCTTTTAAAAAATTTTGGTACATTGGACGAACCAAAAGGCATAACCAGTCATTCATAAAACCCATCACTAGTTTTAAAGGCTATCTTCCATTCATCATTGAGCCTAATTCTTATTTGGCAATAGCCACTTTTTAAGTCAATCTTAGATAAATACATAAACATACTTTAGCGATTTATTAATATTCTATTATATGAATAAGATACCTATATATTATAATAATATTATTAATGGCCCTTGAAATAGTACACATATGCCACTCCCCTTCCTTCTTTGTCACAAGTACTGTGGGAACAATGCAAGTATTTAGGATTTTTCTTATCAAACACTTCTTCAAAAGGTCTACCACTTACTTCTTTATCTCTTCATTTCCATATGTGTCAAGGTACAGGAAGACTTATTTGGAACTATAGCTCCCATAATTAAGTCCATATGGTGTCTAATGCTCCTCATAGGAGGAAAATCACTAGGAAAATCATATACAACAATATCCATGCATGAACCTTTAGAATATTTTATTGGGTAAAAATGGTAGATGAAGAAGCACTAACTTAGGATCCAAGCATGGCATATTTGCATATGACCAAGTGAAGTTCATTTTTCTTTCCCTATGGATTATTATGAATTCTTTTATTTCTTATAGGGAGAGAGATTTATGTATATAGATTTTCTTAAGTTGTTTCTCATCCCCTAGGTTTTCTTCTTGTATTTCCTCTACTAGTAATGTTGATTTTTCTTCATCAATGAGAAGAAGTTCCAAATTTTTATCTTCTTACACCTCAGAAAGGTTTTCACCATAAGATGCATCATTTATTTTTATGTTTTTCACAATAAAAAAAGGTCTTTCAGTTTTCACTAGATGACCTTTCATTTTTTCATTTATTTTTTATTTGTTGGCTACAAAAAGGAACCGCCTCCCCAAAGTATGTTGATCTATCGAAGTCTATGTAGTATCCAAATTTGTGATCTTCTGATGATATTCCTTCTCAAATCCCTAATAATTTAGTAATGAATTTGTCATTTTTTAAGATATCTATGTCAGGATGCCTTTGTTTGTCCAAATCGATTAGTTCAAGGTGTACTAAACAAAGGTCAAAATTAGGTACTTACTTTGAGAAAAGGGGATAGTAGTGATAGTTATGAAAAAATGAGAATTTGAGGTAGAAGGACCACTAACAAAGTTGGCATCGACATGTTTGTTCTCACAAGGTTCATCTACTGGGTTAAGTTGGTCAAACAATTCAGCTATTGAAAAGATACTCAAAGTATGAGGGATATCCCACTCATACTCATGAGAATCAATCTCCCAATAATACCCATAACGTATATCTTCTTCAACATAACCCAAGGCTTCCTACTCAAGGAAAACTTGTATGTCTATGGTTTCCATTTCTTGTGGCAGCAACTATTGCAGTATATGGCTAATTTGGGTATGTCCATAATTTTGTCTACTTTTTTTATGACAAACCTCCTACTTTTGTTGGAAATTTCATGGATAACAACACCTAACTAGTATTGACCATATCCTAGTCCTTGTTTATTTCTCTGTGTATGGAAAAATAAGCTCTACCCCTCCTTATTGAACTATGATTCTAGATCATAGTACCAATATACCAAAATTGTTACAGTATTGAGAACCCATATCCATATTGAGTAAGTGTTAATTGAACTAGTGGTATATCTTGAGGGTCTCTATACAACCATGTGCTAATATCTGCATCTAAATTTTCTTCACTTAGATCCACCACCTGATGAATATTGTGGAAGGTTGATAGTTGGATATGAGAGACTAGATTCCATTTCAACAAGTCATGCTCGACTATATGAATTAGGAGATAGATGTAGGTCAGTAATAGGTCTTGGTCTACCATATGACATAGGAGATAGAGCTAGTTTAGTGATCGTAGGTCTTGGTCTACCATATTCCAAAGAATACATTTATTCAGTATATAAGACAACACAGTGGGAAAGAGAGTCGTACAACTCCCCCAATGAACCAAAACAACCATGCGTGTGTTGATATTTTAATCATAAACTCATTTTTTCATTGACATAACATGAAACCTGAAACCAACAATCACATCCTTCCTATCTCCAAATTGGCAATAATTTTATAGGGAGCCTGAATAGGGATAAAATAAAAACTGAGATACGTCATGTCAACATGATTAGCTACATCAAACACCTACCTATTCAAAGCTTATAAAAATTACCAAAAAATAGAGCATAATAAAACCAAAATTTGAAAGGATAAAATGATGTTCATGCATCACCATGGCTAAAAATCTATTATCATTCCTAAAGTAACATATGATTTTAATTAGTTATCTAGACAATTTTTATTTTTTTATAGAATAACTATGAGTTTATTACTATAGTATAAATATACAATACAATATCCAAGTAGTACATGCATAAGTATTGTACCCTATTTCTAGTTTTCTTTTAACAATTGTATTTTTCAATAAAATTATCTCTTTCTATACTCATGTGAATAATAGTCATAGATTTTATAATTCTATATTGAGCATGAGATTTTTCAAACTTTTACCCTTGAGACTAATATATCCTTAGATTTTCCTTCCTACTAATTTCACTACAATATATTAAATTAGTTATTTTTCCTCTCAATAAATTAATTTCTCTATATTTAAATGTAATCTAATAGAAATCTATGAAAACACTTTAATCTCTTTTATAGCCTTGAAAAAACTCAAAATTAAAAAGTTGACATTTTTAATTCCACAAATTATAAAGTGCTAAGATCATATATTACTTATAGAAATTTGCCTCAAACTCTAATATAATATGTAATAATTTGCCTAGGACAATGAAATAATATGCCAAGACCAAGCCCAATGAATAGAAAAAGGGAGACAAAATGATATGATCAATTAATTGACTAGATTCAATAATGATTAATAATCAAATGATAATGAATAATTACAATGTAGATGTGCCTAAATATATAGGAAATGCATGATAACTAGGATATAATAAATGGATAACCTATCTCCCACACTAGGAGGAATCATATGTCGACCAAATGTGGATCATCCTCCATTGTACAGTGACACATGTGCAACAATGTGAGGATGATAATATGATAAGAGCACTAAAGGAAGATCTCACACATAAACTAGAAATGATATAACAACTATCACCACCTCAAGTAAGATTTCTCCTAGACCATGTGCTAAAATAAGATGCAAACTCCTAGGTATCTACTATGAAAACTACTATGTATGCATTATCCTAATAAACTTAAGTAAAGTGCAATTAGAATTAATTAATTAAAACAACACCCCTGCTTAAGTGCATCTTAGGAGAACATATTTAAACTCATAATTCTATAAGACAATGCAACATGGGTGCTAACTAGTAGGCCATGTTAGGTACTAATGTACAGTATGAAAGTGCAAAAGAAATGCAATCTCTTATAAAGTGGAGAATGAAGAAAAACTAATGGGATAAAAATCCCCCATAAAAAAAAGAGATGTGTATATTTTATCTCCCTCATCCTTTATCCAGATCATCTTGAAGGAAATTGGACATAATACAAAAGTGGAAGATTGAGCAGAATTGAGAAAATTCAAAAATCTACTTTTTTGGTGTTTTTTTATGTTGTAGAAAAGTGCATTGTTAGTGGCCTTTAGAGTATAATTTTGGGTTGAAACTATCATTCATATTTCATCACAATGTGTTGATGGAATTGTATCAATGAAGTAATTGTACATTTCTTTAAGACCTTTCCAACGAGGTATTCTATTAGGATTTTTGAGCAGCGAGTGAAAAGTTATGACCTGGCAAAGTTGGGGTAGAAAAATGTCAAAATGGCATGGTTTTTTCCATTATCGTCAGGATTTTCTCCTTCAAAATCCTTCAATTTTTAGAGATAATTCACTATAGAGAGAACCAAGGATGAACATTGTGAATTATTTTAAGGCTGGAGGGAAGGAAAACCTCAAGAAAGCCAACGAGAGTGCCATGTGTTAGCACCGAAGAGTTTCAAACACCTCTGTACGAGGCTTCCCCTCTCCAAGTTCCACCATGGTGACACATTTCCAGGCCAAGTTTACATCATTCAAAATGTAGTGGGGCCTACATTCTTCAAGGAAAATTGTCTCTTTTTAGTTAGTGGTGAATCCCGAGGTAGATATGATCCAAAAATATGATCGCCTCCATGCAAAAAAAAGAGAGGAACCACTATGAGTGGAATTGATAATCTATTCCCTCATGATTACGATGAGGTTTCAAAAGGAACATATGGTGGTACATGTTCTACGCGTGGAAGGAGAATAATAATGTATGGATTGAAATGTGTGAGGTAGTTGTAACAACCACCATGCTAATTCTTCCACATGGCACATTTATAGAGCCCTTCTTGGTTGTACTTTTGAGATTCAGTTCTAATAATTCTTTCTATAAAATCCTCTGGGAACTTTGTTAAAAAAGGATATCATGATTTGGGAGGTTCCATTGAATCTTTTAGATCTAGAACTTTTGTTCTAGAGTCTTTTTTTCAATATATAAAAGAAGACTTAAAAATTGTTGCAGCTTAATTTTTTAGACCCTAGGCTTATAATTTTCTACATAATCAATAGAGGAGACACACTAGACTATTCCTAGTTTTTCTTTTTCTATGTTTCTGATATCTTGTAGATGATTTAAGGTTATGTGTCAATTCTGAATGAGTTCAGCTATCATTTGTTATTTGCAGGTACTTATAATTCATCACAACTTGAAAATTATTGAGCCATGTCTAGTTACTCTTTCAATACATGTAATATGAGGTTATGCACCATGCCATTTCCTCAATGAAATTCTCTTAAAATAGTTTTTTTAAGAGATAATAGGAACATTTCCTACAAGCCTTAGTGGGTTATTATCATAGAAATATATGAATATTTTGGCCTCTTTCTAGGATCTTCTTGTCATGTTATCTTTCCAAAACAAAAAATTCCATGGTGTTTAGTAATCATTTATGGGATTGCATGTTCTTGTTATTTTATGAAGTGAAACTCAAAGGGTTTCAAAAATATTTGGCATGTCACCTTAGTTTTTGTTTTATTTTCCTTTCCATTTTCTGAATCACCAAAGAGAAGAGTTAGATTCTATAAAACTCTAAATATTGTTTCACAATGCATAATTTGTCCCACCCTTGTGAAGCTTTATGACTTCCCCCATCTAGGTAGGAGACTATATCTTGGATCAACAAGATAAAAATACACAAGATTCATGGATGGATGGAGGACTCAAGACCCCCATAAGACTATATACATCATGTATATACAATCAAGTACCCCTCCATAGGAACGAAACAAGGATATATGATATCCACGCCATAATTAACAATTAACTACAAGAATGGTGAGTGATTGAAGGAAAAACATAGACCGATCTCTACAAAAAACAATTCCTCAGGAAGAAGATAGACCAAGTGTAGATATACATATGCTTCCCATTCAAGATAGGAACTAGGAAGTGAAATCCAAATGTAGTATGATGATGATGTCTCTAAAATTTTCTAATGTATTTCCATGTCCTTGGATGTTGAACATGCCACTGACCAATTAGGAATATGCCCAATAAAAGGTTACACATAAGGAACCAATGGTAATTTATTGCGGATAACCTCAAAAGATAAAGAACTCTCATCTAGAGAGGAAGTAGGAAGAGAGAAAAAGTCTCCTCCCTCCAATATAGAAGGTACACCAATAGTAGATGCTCCAGGATCAATGTAGAAACTGTTTCATGAAAACTAAATAATATTAGCCCCTTAGGGAAAAAAAACTAAAGGTGTGTGAATGAAGCCTCCCCAATCAATAGGAAGAAACCTCAAAATGTATGATATATCTGAAAACTGAATAGGAGGACCTCCAACACATAATAATGATCAACATAAAATAATCAATGTGACATATCAAGTGAAGGAAGAGACTCATGAATGTCAATCTACAAATCTACTCAAATGTCTTCTCTGAAGCTAAAGAGACCTCCTCCAAATGTTTTATCAAAGGATCCAAAATCATGTTAAACTCAAAATAAGGATCAAGTGGAGAATGAAGAAGAGGGTCTGAGTTTTTCCTTTCAAAAATTGAAGAAGGATCATCTTCATCAAAGAGAATATGTATGTCATCAATAATATCTCTAAAATATACAATGTAGGAATCCACAAGAAAACCTAGAATGTATGTGAAGAAGTCATCCCATGGAACTATGTCTGGAAGATAAATAATACCTTATTGCATTGAATTACAATAAGTCATAACTGTAAGAATACAAGAATCATTAGGAGAAACTATAGAAGTGATTTAAATAGGAGAACAAGGAGGTTCATGTGGAGCTTCTACATCATAAATCCACCTAGACATCTTCCTTAATGTAGCATCATTAAGAGGAATATTATTTGCATCATCAGGTGGAATGAGATAATCTACATCATGATCAACTAGGAATGGAGGTACATGTGGATCTCCATAAATCTCCCACATAATGGTCCAAATTATTTGTGGACACTCAATACGGTTGAAATTATGGTAAAGTTTATAGAATGGAAATATAGTCATGTTGTCATAAATAAATATTTTGATATGGTAATTCATATCTCCCCAAACACATCAATTCCACTCCATCTTTGGCTTAGGGACGCATTCATAAAATTGAGGCAAGAGATTGAACCATCTACAATTTGTGACGATTCCTTTTCTCCCGTGATGCATTATTACCCCAATAAAAGTTATTATAGTAGGATGTATTGCAATACACAAGATTGCATCCATTAGGTACTTCTCACATTACAAAATGAGATCAAAAAATCATGAAACCCCCTTAAAATTCACTCAATCAAAGAACCTGCCCCTCTCCCATGCCCAAATTTTTTAAAAGAAATTGATCATTTTGGCACTTTATAAATAGTGAATTTATAGTTGCCATTTATAAAATAAGACAAAGTGGACTTTTGATTTCAATGATTACAATTACCAAAATAAGGCTATAGAAGACACAAACGAATAAAACACAAGATCCCTTAAGGATCCAATAAATTTAAAATGCCAAAATAGGCCAAAAAGACCAAATATTGAATGTGTTATGTCCACTCGCAATGGCTACAATGTGATAGAAAATATTTAAAGTAGACAAAAAATAATGCACATTAAAAAATATAACACTTGAAAATATGTCTATATTCAAGCCCAAACTAAGCCTCTAAAGTTGCATAAATAAGGATTACACAGGTACAAGATCACTAAAATCTAAAAATTATAGAAAATATATTCATCAAAATTAAAAAGTACTTACATAGTAACAAAGAGCTTAAATTTCTACCCCAAATCCCAAAAAAAAAATCAGAAAAGATGTCAAAATGACCATATTATGGAGGTTTTAAGTTTTCCTCCAAAATAGAAAATTCCAATGAGAGGGGGATCAAAAATTTATAAAATGCACTGACATCATCAAAGTGTAGGAATAAATTTTATGGTCATATGGCATTTGTAGTAAAAATCTAGCACTAGTAGGATAATAGGAAAATGAGCGTCAAATTTAACACAGTAAAATCAATGTCACTTGATGACTATACTTATTTGTTAATGTATGGCTTACTCGGATAGGACATGTATGCAACATTACTCGATGGTGAAAATTTCCATGGTCGGGTGCTTCTTGAGTGGCGTTATTGTTCAATACTACATTGAGGAGCTAAGAGTTTGTGGATAGAGCTCATCATTAGAAGGTATCTTATTGTTGAGAAGCTACCACACAACTGGAAGTAGGCTATGGGCTAGAGGAGCAATGATGAGGGGAATGTGGGATATTTTATCCCATTTTTTCTATTTTCATACTTAATTTCTACTTTCTATACAATGTCATCCACTACCAATGTGAAGTTGAAAGACCTAGTTGTAGACACTTGGTACGATCGAAAGCTGAGATAACTACCTAAGTTTTTACATTGTGTGTCCATCAAAAAATTATGTGGGAGTCAGGTGTGGTTTCCCAGTCCTCTAATGGTATGCTCAAACTTTTGTCAACTAAAATTTGACAAATACAAGGGAAAGATCATAAATTTTTGGATAAAAATAATATTGCGCATTTATAAAATATCCTGATCTAATTTTTATTTTTTTAAATGTACTCACTATAGATTGGGTTGTATAGATCTAATTTACAAATTTTTGTCTTTAATATGACTTTTTCCCAATATAGGCAAATTTATAGTCAAAATATGTCAGAATGGCCAATTGGGCAAAATGGTGAGGTCAGATCTTGTTGTAGACACTCTCACATGTTGTTGCACCCCTATATCTTAATAGAATCCCTCCAAAAATTGAAGAAAAACCTCTCCCAAGAATAAGAAATGAATGATCCAATGGCTCTGATAGCGTTTATGAATTTGCCTCATGCTCTAATACCATGTAATATTTTTTCTAAGGCAGTGAAAGAACATGCCAAGATCTAGAAGCCTAATGAATAGCACAAGAAAGACAAAATGATATGATCAATCAATTGACTATATTCAATAATAATTAGTAATGAAATGATAATAAACAAGAATAATGTAGATGTTCAAAAATATATAGCCAATGCATGATAACTAGGAGATAATCAAGTGATAACCTATCACCCACACTAGGTGGAAAGACATATCCACCAAAGGTTGATCATCCTCTATTGTAAAATGAAGTATGTGCAACAATGCGAGGATGATAATGTGATAAGAGCACTAAAAGTGGATTTCACACATAAAGTGGAAATGAGATAACGACTATCACCAGCTAAAGTGAGATTTCTCCTACAACATGTGCTAAAATAAAATGCAAACGCCTAGGTGTCTACTATGTAAACGACTATGTATGCATTATCCTAAACTTTAAGCTTAAGTAAAGTGTAATTAGAATTAATTAAGTATACTAACATTACAAAAGGGAATCTTTGATTGATGAACTTGGTGGGATAATCTTTTAATTTTCTTGGATTAAGTCTCTTGATTGGTCTATTGTATGAAAAGACTTTAAAGAGATTATAAAATTATTATTAAGTGGTGTTTCAACTCATCCTTCTAGATACAAACATGAAAATATGGAAGTATGATTCTTTGGAAGATATAATTTTAAAGCATTTTAGATTTCTTAATTTCTTTTCTTTTCCCTATTAACTTTTCCTAAAACTAAGTACTTTATATCAGTAACTAGTATAAAAAGAAAAGGTTGATCATGTCCTTGAATTTATTGGTTGTATTATTAATTATAACTCAATGCTTTCCACAACTGACCTTGAATTTCATCATTCTCTTTGGATAAAACTTTAGGAGATAGGTGAAAATTAAATTGATCCTCCAAATTACCAAGCTATCCTACCTTGTCTTATTCCTAAAGATGAATGGTATAATCGACCCATGCTACTACTTTATCATTAAAAAAATTATAAAATTTATGATGATTTATTGTAAGTAATCTCACTTTTTAGTCTCCACCAAAGGCTTCAATTAATGCTTTGGATTCTATGGTTCGTAATCCATATTTAGAAGGTTTCTTGTTTTTTTTATCTATTTTTCAACACCTTCAAGATAAGTACTCTTAGTTTGTAGGATTATAAAATTAATTCGACACTCACACAAAGCATCCTATATGAGCATGCTTCAATGGGATGTCTAATGTGTTAGAATGACATGCATTGAGGTCTCATCTCTATCTCTTGTTATTTTCAAAGAGACTACTCTTTATATATCCATGGATTCTAATTATTTAATATAATAGAAAAATCATTATCTTATTGAAATAATTTTTTGGGAGGAATATTTGAGAAACAATATAGATCTATTTTATGAGACCTATCTACAAGGGAATATTTAGACCCTCTTGTTCTTTTTCCACAATTGTTTCTCACATTTTATATTTTTGTTGGAGATATACAAGATAAAATCAAAGGATTATTCTTTGTATTTGGATTACTTTATATCTTTCTCTGTGTATTTTTGTATTTTTACCTTCATTATTGGGGCCTTTAGATTCTAATTTGATTGTAGCAACTTTTAAAACTAACATTGTGACTCATTGGTAGAGCTTAGAGGCTACATTTATCTTGTATTTTCTTTTCTCATAATCCATTAAATAATGAGAAGACTTTCTACATACATTCTTGGCTTTGAATCTTCCTAAGAGAAAGAATCTTACTTTACTTACTGAGAATATCTTTAGCATTCATTTTCAAGCACATAACATCAATAAGGTATATTCTTAAGGGGATTTGCATTATATCTCTTCTTTCTTGTGGGTGGTTTTTATTCACATATGGTTCATATCCTTTTAATACTATTAGAGATATTATTGCATTTTTAATCATATATAGATTGGTTAGTCATCTACTTTTTTCTTCTTTTCTCTATTTGTGGGATAATACTTTTGTATGTATGAGCACCTAATTTGACTTCATATTTGAGACCAATGATTCCATCTATCTATATTTTAGCATTGTTTATAATTTTTAATTAAGGGAATATTAAATGGAAGATGTAGGTTTCTTATTTAGTACTATTTACATCTATTTACTTAATTTTACTTAGAGAATCATTAGTATATTATTATTTATCTCTCAATTCATAAGATTAAGATACATACCAAAAACTTATGTTGTCCTCGATGTATCCTCTTGATATAGATTAATATTTTGGATGGCTACTACCATAGCATAAGATTGTGCATGGTACCAATCATTATATACTAGCTATTAATTATTTTCAACAACATTTAATCTCATCATAATCCCAATCTTCACGTATCTAGCGATATCTCCAATTTGACCAATTTCTAAAACCTTTAGTCTTTGTTATCATTTTGAGAGGCCATTCAAATATTGTCAACCTAACTACTCTCTTGAGGGTACATCTTTAATTCATCTCTTAACTCCCAATAATCCAAATGAATAGAGAATCCTACATCTAGTTCTATCCTTTTAAAAAAATGTTGTACTATATTATACTTTGAAACAACATTTTTTTCAAGTTGTACAATGTCATTTGAAAGAAGGGTAAAATTTGACACCTAAAATTTATTATAATTTTGACAACCTATCTACCATCACCACATTCAAGATGTTCAACATCAAGTATATTCTACATACTTATCTTATTATTATTGTTTTACTAATTTACTTTTCTTAACAAACCCACTGCACTTGCCCACCTATTTATTTCTCTAATGTTAATTGAATTCAATTTCATTTATTTATTCAAAAAAATAGATCAATTAATGTCTTATCTCTAATACGTTCACTTTAATTGAATAAATCATATTTATTCAAATAAATAAATAATCTTATCTAATATTTCCTTAAAAAAATATTATTATTTATTCTATTTCTCTAAATCATCATTATTAACTAAATAAACTAATAAATTTTAAGAAAAAAACTAACGTTTGCACATTCCTCAAAAATCAACCTTGAATAAGACTCCAAATTAGATACATAACTCTAACTACACATGAGTCCAGAAAGAACACCTTTCAATGTTTACCATTAATCTAGATTGATAAAAAATCCACCCTTCATCTGTTCTTCATCCTTTCCCTAACAAGTGCATCATCACAAGATTCTAGTTATCACTTGCCTATTCTCTCCTATACAATAATCAATTTCAACCCCCCATCTACAATATCAAATCTTATACATCTATCAATCAAACAAAACATTGATAAATGAAACATCACAAAAGTTATTTTTAAAGGATAAGAAATGCAATAATTCAAATTTTTAACAAGCTAAATTTAAATATTACACAGAGTAATCTTATATGATCATCAAATGTTTGAAATTTTTGATATTTCTTATTCCTTTAAATCTAATACAAGGTAGATGCTAATATAAAATAAGATTTTTATTATTTTGTTGTGTTTTAGCCTTACAATCCTATGATAAAATAAACATGGTTTGATATTTACAATTATTGGTAATTTTGAATTTGATGAATAAGAAAATATGCAATACTCACAAATGTCTCTGTCAACATACTAATAACCATTTAAACCCATGATTTTGTCTATACTTTTTTAAACACTTAATCTAATAATAATAAGATGTTTATTAAATGCATCACATATAATTTAATTGTTATATGTGCTTCGATATTATCAAGGAGAAAATTATATTGGGAGCCTTCGTATACTTATTAGTACTTGCCAATATGCTAGCAAGTACTATTGCATCACTTTTTGCATTTCTTCCATTAAGTAGTGATTAAAACCAATTCTTTGCACCAATTATAATTTAGTATTTTGTTATTTTGTTAAAAATAACACATATTCTATAGTCTAAATGTTAATTTTTTAAGTTTATAATTTGTAAAAATTATTTTTTGATGATATGATTGGCTAATACATTTGAGCTCTTATTACTGGAGTGAACCAATTAAAATGTACCACGTTTGTTATTTATTGTACATGAAAATCGTGCATTCAAATAATACAATTTAATTTATATATCATCTGATTTTATTCGGTTTATGATTTACAATATAAATTTAAATTTAATAGAATAATATTGTAATATTATTGAAAAAGTGTTATTTGGACTAAATAATTAATATTAAAATTAATTATAAGTAGAACTATTTTACAATTTAAATTAATTATAAATGATATTTTATAATTATTTATAAAATTAAAAAATATTATTAGAACTATAATTATAGTAATTTTATAATTTTTTATAATTAAATAATTACTTTACATATAAATTAAAATTAATATTAAACTTAGTTATAAATTATTTTAATTAAAAATTCACTTTACATATAAATCAAAATTAAAATAAAATTTATTTATAAAATTAAAGGCAAGTATTTGACCACTACATAGCACTTGTTTATAATCATAATATGCTAAACAAACAACTTCAAAAAAATTTAACAAATTATTTTGACGTGGATCCCAAGCCATCGGAAGCTCCTTGGTAAAGCTTTGTGACATAACGTTTGAATTTTATATTTTATAGATTGATTAATTTAAAAATAATAATAATTAGACAGTTATAATTTAATTTCATTTTACTATTTATTAAATATATTGTTATAAAAAAACGCATTTACTAGATAGATTTATTTTAATCTTTCTCTTTCAATGAGATTGAATACCATTCTAACATTTCAATCACAAACAGCAGCCCATGGCTCCTCTCTCCGCATAACAGTAAATAACTTGAATAAAAGATGCAGACTGTGTACCTTTCGAAAAGAAAATTTTATATAATTAAAGATGTGTATAATGCCATGCAAACAAAGAGAGAGTGAGCATGAGAAGTACCAGATTAAAGTCAGGATTTGATTCCGAGGATTCCCTCTGAATTGTCTATTTCGCTTGTGCTCCTGTGAATAAACAACAGTAGTTATCCACATGGCCGCGCAGGAATGCAATCACTCGTCTGAATCTGCTACCACCATTGTACCACTGTAAGGCTGTGTGAAATCCACATACTTGCTGAGTTCTGCAATTACTGCTACATTAACTACCACCGCATCAAATTTCTGCTTCAGTTTTCATACTTTATTCCAGTCAGTTGGTAATATAGATTTATATTGCCGAAACGAACTAAAGGAGTTAACTGACCTGGAGATAGACCTGGTAGACGAGGTCATCAATGATATTGCCAGTTCCATAAGGTATCAATTCATAGGGCAACTCATAGTCTAGTCTTTTGAGCAGCGACTTGAAAACATCAATACAGAAGCCTGTAATCTCATAAATCTGGTTGGGATGATCTAGTTTTACGCTGACGAATTGTGCAAACCCTCGCACCCAAGGCACTCCTACTTTCAGTTTCTTGCCTGGCCGAGGTATCTCCCACCCCTGTGGCGTCTTTCTTTATCTACCGCCCCAATTGACTAACTGTTTCGAAAATATCTCCAGGCCCCTTTCTATCAATGACCCAATTACCTTACAACCATTGCCAACAACATTTATTATATTGTATCAACACTCCAAAGGTTCTCCCGTTTCACTATTTATTAAAACAGGGTCGCTCAGGCCAATAAACTTTGTCTGTAGAATCTCATTAAGCAATTGCTCTCCACCGTAAGAAACCTTGAAATTCAAAAATTTAGTTCTATTAGAGGCGTCTGAGAAACTGCCATCAAATACTTCCATACGAATGAGACAATCGATTGCAATAGCAATGGCCCACACTGTATCATATGCAACAAGCGCGCGGGCATTCAATTCCAGGCTTGGTATTGTAGGGTTTAAACATTGGCTGGTCGGTTTGTTGGAGTTTTCTTTTGACCCCCAACACACCGTTCATAGAGAGGAGAGAAGTAGCGTTAAGGGACCGTTTGGTAGTGGGAATTAGGAAATGATGGATTTGATCAAATGTTGGAAATGGTCAAATTATGGATTTGATAATCCGGTTTTTCATTTTTGGATTATGTTTGGACCGTTTGGTTCCACTTTTTGAAACTGGAATTGGAATTTGAGTATGATTTTTTTTTATAATTTTTTTGAATTGTTTTAATGTTTTTGAATTTAATAATTCATTTTTATTAATGGAATTGAATTTAAAATGGAATTGCAGACTGTTTTAGGCAGCCAAAGTTGGTGGCAGGCAACCAAGTTACAATCACTACAACCAACATTCGAAAAAATATCGACAATAAAAATCCGTCAAAAAAATCCATCAGTAATGATGCCTACATCTCGGTTACATCATACATACATATATGCATACACATATATGTACATGTATATAGAGTCAGATAGATAGATTATTTTATTTTATTTTAGAATTATTTAAAAATTATTTATCTTTAAAAATCATTTTATTCATATTGTCTATATTTTTATTTGAAAACTTATTTTATTTAGATGAGAGTTAATTATATAATTTTTCATATTATTCTTTTGTTTTTGTTATCATGCTTACATCTCACACCTTGATTGTTCTTTTATTTTGTCAACATATCCAAATCTCACTCCTTACTCCTATATCTATGTTTAATAATCTATAAAAAAAAATATGTTATAGATATTCATCTTGAAGCCTCTATTCTTTTAAAGCATCTATACTTAAAAATTATAATTTAAATGAGACATTATAATAGTTATATGGTAATGAAAAATAGAGTGATTAAAAAAATTCATCTAAGTAATCACATGGAAGAAATTTTTCAAATCTCCTCTTCAATCTTAACTTAAAATTTAAGTTATTAATGTTGGATCGTCTTTTACAATAAAAAAATTTGTTTAGATAATCTTGTAATTGCAGTTTTTGGATTTTATTAAATGGAATTGTCTAAACATAAAAGCTCTAGTAGCATATATATTGTTAAAAATCTATATAAAACACATAAGATATACATCTTGAAGCATCTATTTTATTAAAACATTTAGAACTGAAAATAAAATTTTAGATGAGACATTATAATAATTAAATAGTAATACAAATTACAGATAAAAATATTCAACCCTTCCTCTTTGATCTTAACTTAAAATTTTATACTATTAAATTATGGGATCCCAATTTTATAATTAAAAATTTATTTAAATAATCTTGAAACTATATTTTTTCAACTTTACATAACTTATTTCTTTCAAACCTAGAAGCACAACTATCATATCTATCCTTACTAATCTTATAAAATATTAATCTTGAAGCACCTATTTTCTAAAGAATTCATTCATGAAAATGAAACTTTTGATGAGACATAATAATTAAATGTTAATGAAAAATTAAATTTAGAAAAAAACTCATGCAAGTAGTCACATGGAAGAAATTTTCAACTCTTTCTCTTGAACATTAACATGAATGTTAAAACTGTTAATGTGGGATCTATATTTTACAATTAAAAAAATCATTTAAATAAATATTTTTAAGGTAAAAGCATTGTGGCATGGACTTTATAATATTTTTATAATTAAAATAATTTTATTTTATTAATAATATAAAAAGTATTAATAAAAATACTACATAACTAATATCCAAATATTTTGATGTCCTACCCACCCAAGAATAGAAACCCTGACTTTAAAAGACCCCATATATATTGGTATTAACACCATTTGTCTATCACATACTAAAAACCTACACACTAATCGGCTAAGAATTCTTTATATGCACATTCTTTAACAAAACATGGAAAACACATCTGCAAAGACAGTAGAGGTCTAGAACTCTAACTTTTAAAAAATAAAGAAATAATGAACCCAAATTTTATATTTTCCTAACCTTTCCCTTAGCACGAAGCTCACTAGATTCTTTAGGGATAAAAATCCCCCCTATGGTGTCCTCTTCCTTCTTCTTCTACACCTTGAATGCCAAAAAGTTATTTTTCACTAGCTCCCAACTATCCCTTACTGCATCCCTCCTCTTCTCTTTACTAGACATTGCACTCCATATAAGGAAGGGTTTGAAATCCTTTGAAGTACCCTCTACCACCCTCCAATTCCCTTCCTTATCTCTAATTCCAATATTTGGTTTGGCCACTAGAACCATTGGTATCATTCCACCCATCCTCTCTAGCTTCACACATAAGCACATCACCTAGATTGCTTATTCTTTAGTGTCTAGTTCAAAAGCCCATGTCAACACTATCGAGGCAATGTCAATATTAGACCAATAATGGTGGTGTAAGAGCATGAATTCCTTCCCAAGACATATGTCCTCAATTTTCAAGATTTGAGGTGTTGTTGTCCAAAATGACGCTTATGCTCTAATAGGCTGCCAGTATACCCTCAGATAGATTTTAGGGGTGGTTAGCTCCAAAATGTAATGAGGTCTTAGGATAACTGGACCAACTCTAGGGAAAAGACTACCCTCTTCTGCTTCTGGCTCTGCAAAACCAAGGTGGGTGCACCTAACCCAATATAAACTATACTTCACACACCAAAGACTGGGTTTGAATAGCAGATAAATGGATAGCAAGAAAGTACTGAATGTTAACCACACACTCATTGACTCTCCATTGCTACAGGTAGAACCACACACAACCAAATGTTGAAAACTTAAGGAATGGTTCTTAATTTATGTGTTTGAGTCATAACAACCAATCAGGACATGTCAACAAAGAAGTACTTATCTAGGCCAGTGCCTCATCCATTGGGAAAGGTTTCTTAGACAGACCACACACACACACCAGAATATCTGAGATTCAAAGCCATAAACACATTTACCATCTCCTTTACTACTTACAGAGTATCCTTACATACACAAAAGATAAATCTAGGTCCCATCTGAAGCATCATTTAATCTAATCCTGGATTAGAACTCAAGAATGAAGACCTATACATAAATTGTTATGCAGTGAACTCGAAAGTTCAAAATTCATCTACGTTGACACAAGGGAGAGATGAGAATCAAGTGCCTGCATTAAGTGTGAAGAATCCTCAAGTGCATACAATCCATCCAAAGGAACCCTGCTTGCAAACTCAGCTTAGACCTGTAACTTTCTTTCAAATTGCCAAAAAATCAAGACAGGACATTACAATTCAGACTGAGAAGAGGACTCACAACCCAGAAGTTTGAATACCTAACTCCCAATGCCCTCAAAAATGATCACACAAATCCCTTTATACCAGGGTTACAATGCAAGCATACGATCATTTCAAACTCAAAATTTCAAAATCACCTAAACCCACCGAGGAATAAACACAAACATGACAGGGGTCAAGCCACAGCATTTAACAATCCACTCTACCCACTCTGGCGGCTCAAAAATTGAATTTTGGTACCTCCTGCCACAAAAAATACTCAGCAAGTTCAAATGGTCACCATGCACTTCGCGGGCTTTAAGTTTCTTAACCGTTTTCCCTCAATCGCACAATCACGTGGTCACAACTTGACTGCCACAGGAAAATGGGTTCACCTTATGCCTGGTCGCATGATCGCATAGCATGGAGACGGGCTATGTGAACGTGCGACCACCTGCACCACCTTTATCTTCATCACAACCACCGATGCTAGACCGTGGCCACAAAAGGTTTTTTCGCATGTTCACAAGCCGAAAAATTGGCTCACGTGAACATGCGACAAGCTGCTACCATGCACCTTGTCGGCTGGCATGTCACCACCGAGATACCCTTACCTGGGCCCACATTTAACCTGTCATCCTACCAGCTCGGACCAACCAGAGATTGCCATGATACCACTTGCCAACGGGACCACCAAACAAATACAGACGGGCCCAGCACACGTGGCACCCTGTCGCATGATCGCATAGCCCAAAAATGGGCTATGCGAACATGCGACAACCCACAAACCTTAACCGTGCCGAGCATAACCGCTACCACATGAAGTTGACAGAAAATATCAGTCGCATGATCGCATAGCCTTGCAAAAGGCTATGCGAACATGCGACTAACCGCCAGCAAACCACCGCCACTACCTGCCATTAAGTTGCGGTCCCACCAAGCATATCCACCTCAGTACCGCAGACATGTGTCACTTGGTCACATGATCGCATAGCCAAAAATTGGGCTATGCGATCATGCGACAACCAACCCAAAGCCACCACATCACCACCTCTGGGACCACGGAACTGCTTTACCTTTTAGAGGATCGGACGATTGTCGCAAAAGCGCATAGCCTTGACAAATCTTTCGCGCTTTAACGACAACTATTGATGCTCTGACACGTCAGGACCCTCTAACAAATCCGAAAACCAGGTCCCACCATCCATCGCACTTGCGCACTAGGGTAAAGTAGACTGCCAGGTAGTTGAACAAGACTGGGACCCACACAGCTAGGTGGCAAGCGGTCGCATGATCACATGTCAAAAAATTTAGACATGCGGCCATGTGACAACCAATTACGAAGAGTCTGAACCCACCATCTAGTTGGACTTGCGCAGTTAAGACCGAGGTCGAAAACACACAAAGTTTTTGGCACCAAAAGACAAGTGCACAAAGCTGGAAAGAAAAGGTTGAAAACAATGAGGGTTATCAGCAAAAGATCGAAAACACACAGGAATAATGACAGACCGAAAGGTAGCAGGGAAGCTGAAAATAACACTGATTTTCAAAAACACCGCAGGTTTTCGACACTATGGCAGAATTTTAAAAAAAAGTTTTCCGCATACCTTGAAACTCGAATAACTCCCTGGGCTTTGTGAATTAGGAGATGCGACTTGAACTGAAGCAAGGTGACAACACTAAAGAGCACAGGGCAGGACACTTAACAAAAACATTGCATGGAATAGTCCAATTTCACAATATTTTGCAATGACTGGAAAACAGACTAACAGTGGCTCTAGTTGGGGACATGTATCTCCTGCAGATACAATGAGAAAACATAATCTACTGGAAGAGTAGAACACAAATTTTTGGACCAAAAACAACCCTAAGAGACCTAGGGAAGAATCCTAACTACTGCTTGTGGAAAAAGATACTTCAAGAGAAGTAAAACTTTAGGAATTGTCCATGAACAGGCAATTCCAAAGTGCCACCAGTTAGATCTTTTAGAATATATGAATCAACTCCCCATTTACTTTCAATGAGATAAGGACCCAACCAAATAGGATCAAACTTACCATGCCGCCCCTTATCCTCTAATCTGGCATTCCACATTAGAACAAGATCACCAGCCCCAAAACTCCTTTGAGTGGCCCTTTTATCAAATAAGCTCTTACACTATGTCTAAAGTGTTTCATTTCTTTCATGTGCATCTCTTCTTACCTCCTCCAACTGGATTAACTCATCCATCCTTAGTCTCATTTCATCATCTAAGTCTTCATCATATGCCTAGATGAATTTATACATTTGCAATAGATTGTTCTGAGGTAACCTAGCTCCAATCTCGTAGACTAGATCAAATGGGGCACAACCTATGGCCTTCTTGATGGTCACTCTATCAGCCCACAATGCCCACCATAACTTTGAGTCCCAGGCTTTCTTATTTCTGTCCAACACCCTCTTGAGAATCTTAATAAGGCTTTTATTACTAGATTCAGCCTGGCCATTTCCTTGTGGATGATATGGGGAAGAAAATGAAATGTGTATCCCATAATTCTTACAAAAATCATCAAACTCCTGAGATCTAAAACACATCGCATTGTCTACCACTATTGTTTCTAGACATCCAAACCTAGTGAGAATATTCTACATCATGAAATCAATAACAACTTTACTAGTGGCCCTCCTAGTTGGAATAGCTTCAACCCATTTAGTGAAATAGTCCGTTGCCACTAATATGTAGGAATGCCCACCACTAGACTTGTTTGGAATCTCACCTATGAAATCAATACCCCACTGCTAGAAAGGGGCCTGAACTGAGACTGGTTTGAGTGGTAAATTTCCACCAAATTTCAGCTTACCTGCAAACCTCTAGCATGCATCACACTTACAAACTGATGTGTATCTTTAAAAATTGTAGGCCACCAAAATCCAGATCTAAGGATCTTGTGGGCTGTAGTCTTTGCCATGTAGTGTCCTCCACATACACCTTGATGCATTGATTCTAACAAAGACTTAGACCTTTCCTGGTCTACACATTTTAGCAATACACCTTCATTTCTTTTCCACCATAACTCACCATGTATAATGGCATATCTCACAGATTGTAGCCTAATAGTCCTTTTCTTATTTTCACTCATGTCAGGGGGAAGAAACAATTTTTGCAAGTAATTGATGACATCCCTGTACCAATCACAATAGTCCAAATCACAAACATATGGCCTTTCTTCCTCCTCTAACATGTTCACATGGTTTGCAACCAAATTACTTTGTGCCATCAACTTTGCAAGACCAAGGCCTCTTACCAATTTTGTAATCTAAATATCTATATTGAATTCTTGGATCCTGTTGATCCATCTACATCTCTTACCTGAGACCTCTTGTTGCACTAGAATATCCTTGACAGTAGCATTAGGAACATAAGCAACCACCCTAGCTCCCACAAGATAACACCTAAAAGCCTTGACTGCTTTGACTAGGGCATAAGCCTGCTTCTCAACTATGTCATACTTTAGTTCTGCTGCATGTAAGGATTTGCTGAAAAAGGATATGGGTTGCTCATATCCATCTGAGTTCTTTTGCAATAAAACTGCTACAACCGTATGATAAGAAGCAAAAGAGAAAATTTGCATGAGTTTACCATAATCAGGGGTCCTTAAAACAGGGGCATCCTTGATGGCCTATTTGATATTCTTGAAAGACTCATTTGCTTCTTCATTCCATTCTACTTTTGCATTTTTCTTCAACATTCCAAAGATGGGAATACAAATTTCTACAAAGTTAGTAACAAACTTTCTTAGAAAATTTACTTGCCCAAAGAAAGACTATACTCCTTTAACATTCCTTGGTGGTGAAATCTTGTCTATTGCCATAACCCTTTCAGGATCAATTTTCACTCCGTCCTTGGACACAACATGTCCTAAGAGCTTGCCTTCCACCACACCAAAAAAACATTTCTTTGGATTCAAAGAAATTCCGTATTCTAGAGCTCTAATAAAAATGTTTTCAAGATGCTCACAGTGCTGATCCTCCTTCTCTAAATATGCCGTGAGATCATCTTGATATACCACTAAAAACTTATTTATGAAATCAGCAAAGGCCACATCCATATCTCTATGGAAGGTAGCTCCTGCATTTGTCAGACCAAATGGCATTCTGACATAAACATATGTTCCCCAAGGAGTAGTGAATGTGGTCTTGAATTATTCTGACTCCTTGACAATGACCTGATTATACCTAGAGAAACCATCCATCATTGACATCAACTCTAATGCAGTGACTCTTTGCAGCATGTTTTCCATATTAGGGAGACCATAGTTGTCTTTCAAAGAATTGACATTCAAATTCCTAAAATCAACACATAACCTAATGTCACCATTCTTTTTTCTGACTGGAACCAAATTTGACACCCAAGTAGAATGTTTGACAAGCTTGATAATGCCAGCATCCATCATCTTTTTAAGTTCATCTTGCATTTTTGGTGCCAAAGTAGGGTTCATAGGCCTTAATTTCTGCCTAAAAGGTTTAGTTCCTTCCTTTAATGGTATCTCATGTTGAAAGAGATCTTCTCTATATGCCTTCAAATCTTCATAAGACCATGCAAAGACATGTCTGAATTTTTTGAGAAGATCAATCAGATTTCTTCTAGTTCTTTGAGATAAACATTTACCTATGTAAATGTTCTTTGGTTCTTGGCTTGTCCCTAGATTCACCTCCTCCAAATCACTTACCTTGTCAGCAAGTCTAGCTACACAAGCCCTCTCTTTATCATCAAATGCTCTCTCAAGAGAAACCAATCCCCTTGGGATCCTATTTGACTTCAATTGCAGTACTTCCTTCCCAAGGACACTCTCTTTTCCATCTTTTTTGTCTACATAGGTGCTGAAATCCATTTCCTAACCATCAAAGTGAGACTCACACTGCAAGAACCTCAATATATCCTGATCATCAGAAAATACTTGCCAATTCTCAACATTATCTAGGATAGAAGGCCTGGACTTACACTCAATTCTTGATATCCCTGCAAAGGTAACATCCTCTGGCCTTAAGGCTATGTTTGCTAGTAAATCTTCCATCCTGTTCTGGCTTCTATCCACCCAATCAATTCCAAAAGCACTGAAACATTCAATTTCATCCCATACAACATTCCTATATTGTTTCAGCCTTTGGTTTTTTGATGCATACTTTGATCTAATCTGAGATATTACTAACTCAGAATCACCAATTACCCTAAGATGTTTGATCCCATGTTTTGATGCTTGTTTCAAACCAATCAATAGGGCCTCATATTCAGCAACATTGTTTGTGCAAGAAAATAGGAGAGTGAAAGAAAACTTAAAAGTCTTACCACTTGGGGATATTAATAACACTCCTACTCTAGCACCTTCCGTAGAATTTTCTCCATCAAAATATAATGTCCATAAGACATTACCCTCTGCCATGTTACTCTCATCATTGGGCAAAAGGATAGGCCTGACCTTCTCTTGTATCTCATTCCTCTGGACTTGGAATGAGCCAATGTCAGTGTCAACAAAACAATTCATGCTATCCTTTTCATTTTCCTCAATCATATGTGGGGTCCTGGCTTCCCTTGACACCATCACACTCTCTGCTTCAATGTCAAAAGTGGTAAAGGACAAGTCACATTGAATACTTCCTCCCATGGAGGCACTCCACTTTCTAGATAACAACATTCCATATTGAGGAGGAATGTCAACTACAAGAACACTCATAGTCAACTGTTTGTTAGGAAATGCAGCTAATTTATAAGGCAAAGCCTTGATGGTACCAATAACTGGCACTTCTCTTGAGTCCATAGCTTGGCATCTCCTATGAGGTGTGTCAACCTTTAGCCCTAATGATTTCATGATCTCTGCAGGCATGACAGTGTTTGATGCTTCAGAATCGATCATGCAGTTCTTCAACATTTTACCATTAATAACAAGAGACAAGAAAAAAGATCAACTGTCCCTACTGCATTGTTTACAATATTTGTATCCAAGAAGATTTGAGGGATCTTAGAAACAATTTCTTCACTCTTACTGTCGGGTGTGTCTTCCAAGGAAGCCACATGTTTGTCATTTCTACTCACTTCTTGGATTCCTATAGAAGAAACACCATTTACCCAATTTAAGGCCTTGACCTTGTGTTCTTCTATTCTCATCATTTCCAACAGTGGAACCTTGACAGTGATCTGTGAAAGAAATTTGGACATATCAATTGGAACATACTTTTGGTTGTTCATGTCTTCCTCAAAGACAGTGACAACCTTATCCTTTGTGAAAGCAGATTTGTTCTTGAGAGAAGATTCTTCTCCATTTTGAGAAACAGGGACCACAACATCTGATGTTTTTACTTTATTCCCAGGTGCTACAGCAAGCATAATTTTCCTTTTTACCTTCACTTGGTTAGTATCATCAGCACCCTTGCCTTTTTTTCCATGCTATTGTGTACCATTTTATGTCCTCTTGATGAACATACTACCTGGCTTACCAGTTGCATTTCCAACTGTCCTATTTCTCAAGTTATAATTGCTTCTAGCTTGAGTGACCATGTCTGCAGTGATTTGAGCAATTTCTTCATCTGAGGGTCTTCTTAAAGAAACTTGCTCCTCACCCCTCACTGTACCACATCCAACATCATCAAACTCTTCACCCTCTTCATCAGTAGAGTCAGCTTCATCCCATGCATGTGAAGAAGTCATACCACATCCTTCCTTATCATACTACTCCTCACCTTCTTGATTATCAAGTAAATTCAAAGCAATGACACAATGCTCTGGACTATGAGGAGATTGAAAAAAAACACACCATGGAACCTCATCAGCTAAATTCACTGAATTTCTCTGCAAAGGATCAAGGATCCTTCCATCAGGTCTTTCCTTCTTGGTTGGGAAAATGGGCTTGCCATCTTTCCACTGAGTGTTGTAAGGGTAATTCTGCATTCTTGGCTATCTGCTAAAATTGTTTGGAGCTGACCTCTCCATAGTCACAACTCTATTGTTTCCCTTTTCTCCAGGCTTTAAACCTTCCAAAGCTTTTAAAATTTGTTTTAGACTATTATCTTCTTTGGGTTTAGAGTCATCAGACCTTCCCATTTCTTTCTTACTCTGCATTTGAGGCCTGCAATCATCTCTTCTCCCTATCTTTCCTGATATTCTTCTATTTCTCTCTATGTTGATGGCCAATTTGTAAGCTTCCCCAAAATTTCTAAGGTTCTTGTCCCTCAAGAGGTATCCCATTTTTGCATCAAAGGCATTCAAGTATGTCACAAACATACCCTGTCATCTAGTCTGATAACCTGCAAGAGCCTATGCATAGCCTTTGGAATCTTATATTAAATTCAAGGACCTCTTCATTCTGATTCTTCTTTATGTTATTGAATTCATTTAAGATAAAACCCTCATTTGTTTTATATCCATAGTGTTCCTTGAAACAATTCTTGAATTCATTCCATGACCCTATACTAGCATGGGGTAACCCTCTAAACCAATCCCTAGCATCCTCAATCAGTGATTGTACAAATAGCTTCATTATAACATCATCGGGCTCTACATTATAATCATCTATTACATCTATGAAATTTTTTAGATGTTCTTCACATGTGATGACATTATTTCCAGTAAATTTAGGAAGATTCTTTCGAATTTCATCAGGGATTACATTAGGATAACCAGAAATACCAAAGAAGACAAGTTGTTTGTACCTTTCATGAATAGGAGCTCCATGCAGTGGATCCATTCCTTGAGATGTAGATGTCCTCATGTTTGAACCATCAGGAACTCTAGCGGCACCTAGCACACCATTTGCCTGAGCTGCATTGTTACCATGAGTTCCACCTTGTCCTAAAAAGGAAGCAGCAATATTTGAAGGTCCTAAAGCATGCTTGAAAAAATCTATCTTCTTTCTGATTTCTGCAGCAGAAGCCTCCAACTCTGCTTTCTCTAGTTCTTTATCCAATATTTCTTTCTTCCTTCTAGCTATCTCCAAATCTGAATCTAATCTCAGTCCTGGATCTAATGCCCCATCCACAATAACTTGTTCACTGATTTGAATCCCAACAACCTTCTATTTGCCTTTATCTCTTGGTCTGGTTTCTTCACATATTTTTTGAACAATAGGTTGTTCGTATACTCTTTCAAGCTCTGGGACAAAATTAATTGCCTCCAAATCTAGTAACTGCCTCTTTAGCTGATCAACCCTTATCATGGCTTGTCTTACTTTATCTTCTTTATCCTTTTCTCTTTGCTGCCTAATGGCAAGCTATTCTTGAACTCTTCTTTCTAGTTCATAGACCTCCTCAAAGATCTCTTCTGATTCAGGGAGTGTGGTCTCTAACTCATCATCTCCCACTTGAAACTCTTCCTCATATTGGTTCAATCCCAAGTCAACAGCCTCTTCATACTCTGAATTATTTTCCTCTTGGCTAGGCATGGCTTGGGTTTCTTGTCTGGCATCTCTCTTGTTTCTCCAAGTATGAGAAACACCTCTTCTCTTCTTTCCTCCCCTTGTCTGACTAGGCCCATAAGTCTCTGGAATGCCTTCTTCCATTATATCCTCAAGATGCTTCTTTCTCCGAGACCTAGAACCTCTATAACTCATCCTACAAAATAAATACTAACTAGCACTGCTTCAGAGATGTTTGAGCCACCACACAAGTGTATTGGGAATATCACAATATAGTTTCTTCACTCTAGAAATACTCAAATGAGTTAGAGAGATAAGGGACAAGAACAACCATGTTTCTTCCAATGATGCCCTACTGGCTAAGATGAACATGTATAACACTTCCCCAGTAGAGTCACCATCTTGTTGGTGTCCAAAATGACGCTTATGCTCTAATAGGCTGCCAGTATACCCTCAGATAGATTTTAGGGGTGGTTAGCTCCAAAATGTAATGAGCTCTTAGGATAACTTGACCAACTCTAGGGACAAGACTTCCCTCTTCTACTTCTAGCTCTACAAAACCAAGGCGGGTGCACCTAACGCAATATAAACTATACTTCACACACCAGAGACTGGGTTTGAATAATAGATAAATGGATAGCAAGAAAGCACTGAATGTTAACCACACACTCATTGACTCTCCATTGCTACAGGTAGAACCAGACACAACCAAATATTAAAAACTTAAGGAATAGTTCTTAATTTATGTGTTTGAATCATAACAACCAATCAGGACATGTCAACAAAGAAGTAGTTATCTAGGCCAGTGCCTCATCCATTGGGCAAGGTTTCTTAGATAGACTACACACACACACCAGAATATTTGAGATTCAAAGCCATAAACACATTTACCATCTCCTTTACTACTTACAGAGTATCCTTACATACACAATAGATAAATCTAGGTCCCATCTGAAGCATCATTTAATCTAATCCTGGATTAGAACTCAAGAATGAAGACCTATACATAAATTGTTATGCAGTGAACTCGAAAGTTCAAAATTCATCTACGTTGACACAAGGGAGAGATGAGAATCAAGTGCCTGCATTAAGTGTGAAGAATCCTCAAGTGCATACAATCCATCCAAAGGAACCCTGCTTGCAAACTCAGCTTAGACCTGTAACTTTCTTTCAAATTGCCAAAAAATCAAGACAGGACATTACAATTCAGACTAAGAAGAGGACTCACAACCCAGAAGTTTGAATACCTAACTCCTAATGCCCTAAAAAATGATCACACAAATCCCTTTATACCAGGGTTACAATGCAAGCATACGATCATTTCAAATTCAAAATTTCAAAATCACCTAACCCCACCGAGGAATAAACACAGACATGATAGGGGTCAAGCCGCAGCATTTGACAATCCACTCTGCCCACTCTGGCCGCTCAAAAATTGAATTTTGGTACCTCCTACCACAAAAAACACTCAGCAAGTTCAAACGATCACCATGCACTTCGCGGGCTTTAAGTTTCTTAACCGTTTGCCCTGAGTCGTGCAATCGCGCGGTCACAACTTGACTGCCACAGGAAAATGGGTTCACCTTATGCCTAGTCGCATGATTGCATAGCATGGAGATGGGCTATGAAAATGCGTGACCACCTACAACCCCCTTTATCTTCATCACAACCGCTGATGCCAGATCGTGGCCACAAAAGGTTTTGTCACATGTTCGCAAGCTGTAAAACTAGCTCACGCGAACATGCGACAAGCCACTACCATGCACCCTATCAGCTGGCATGTCACCGCCAAGATACCCTAACCTAGGCCCGCATTCAACCTGTCATCCTGCCAGCTCAGACCAACCGGAGATCACCACGATACCACTTGCCAACGGGACCACCAAACAAATATAGACAGGCCCAGCACATGTGACACCCTGTCACATGATCGCATAGCTCAAAAATGGGCTATGCGAACATGCGACAACCCGCAAACCTTAACCGTGTCGAGCATAACCGCTACCGCATGAAGTTGACAGAAAACATCAGTCGCATGATCGCATAGCCTTGCAAAAGGCTATGCGAACATGCGACTAACCGCTAGCAAACCACCGCCGCTACCTGCCATTAAGTTGCGGTCCCACCAAGCATATCCACCTCAGTACTCCGGACATGTGTTACCCAGTCGCATGATCGCATAGCCAAAAATTGGGCTAAGAAATCATGCGATAGCCAACCCAAAGCTGCCACATCACCGCCTCCGAGACCATGGAACTGCTTTACCTTTTAGAGGATCGAACGATTGTCACAAAAGTGCATAGCCTTGACAAATCTTTCATGCTTTAACGACAACCGTTGATGCTCCAACACGTCAGGACCATCTGACCAATCCAGAAACCAGGTCCCACCATCCATCGCACTTGCGCACTAAGGCAAAGTAGATCGCCAGGTAGCTGAACAAGACTGGGACCCACACGGCTAGGTGGCAAGCGGTCGCATGATCGCATGTCAGAAAAGTCTGACATGCGGCCATGCAACAACCAATCAGGAAGAGTCTAGACCCACCATCCAGTTGGACTTGCGCAGTTAAGACCGAGGTCGAAAACACACAAAGTTTTCAGCACCAAAAGACAAGTGCACAAAGCTAGAAAGCAAAGGTTGAAAACAACGAGGGTTATCGGCAAAAGAACAAAAACACATAGGAATAACGACAAACTGAAAGGTAGCAGGGAAGCTGAAAACAAAACGGGTTTTTGAAAACACTACAGGTTTTCGACACTGTGGCAGAATTTTTAAAAAAAGTTTCCCACATACCTTGAAACTCGAATAACTCCCTAGGCTTTGGGAATTAGGAGATGCGACCTGGACTGAAGCAAGGCGACAACGCTAAAGAGCACGGGGCAGGACACTTAACAAAAACATTGCATGGAATAGACCAATTTCACAAGATTTTGCAATGACTGGAAAATGGACTAACATGAGGATTGTCAACTAGAAATATACTCTTCATTCTCTTCTTTGTAACCTCCTCTAGGGATGTCTTTTGATGTATGGCCATCCAAAGAGTGATATTTTCTTCCATCTCTCTACCTTGATCTTACATGTCCCAAGTAGGCTTGATCTAGATACTTCTAATTAATGATTAGCAAAGTAATCCACTCACTCTCCATGTTGGCCTTAGGGTGTGATGTTTTGATGTCAATTTTATCCAATTTATAATGTAGTGGAACATAAATTCCCTATCATTTGAATCATTACTCAAGTACTAAAATGAAATCCCATGGAGAAATGATTAATTTCGCTAGTGAGATAGAGAAGATCCATGCCAAAAGTTAATTTTAAAATTTAAGGATTCTCCAAGTCCATCTAGATAGAGATAAGATTTTCTTCATTCTCTTGTAAAAACTATATCTCTTAGAAGAGACCAAATCTTCTTCCATGAATGAATATTATATATCTACTATGAGGTATAACTCCAAATCCTTACCATAACTATTCTAAAAGTATTCTAAAAAATCATCCCTCCCTTGGTATTTCAAAGTTACACTAGCTTTAGACATGACATCCACTACCCTGTTCCCTTCTCGCTTTACATGAGTACTTTAAAATTTGTGAAGGTTCCTATTAAACAATTGATCATTTTGATCTACTTATTCAGATACCATATTTTACATTCACCTTTAATAATGGCATTGAAGATGATTGATGAATCCACCTCCAAGGGAAGTCTATTAATGTTTAAAAGTTTATCTACCTTGTTGTAAGAGACACCTACACTTCTGCTTCATTTTTTGTCCCATCAAATAGAATCTTTGAACTAATCACGAGGATATTACTTACATCCAATATTGAACCACAAAACCTTCTCTTGAGGGCAATGGATTTCCCTTGGATTCTCAATCAAAATTTATTTTAATCTATCATTTTTCTCAGGGCTCTTAGCTCTCCTTTAAAGCCTCTTGAGAGATTATATTAGCCCAATTCTATAAATTAATAGTCCTAGCCTAAAATTTCATTAAAAATTAGGAAATATACATAAACTATAGGGTAGTCCCACAATAGTGTGTCCCACTTTTTTAGACATGCTGATTTTTGCTGAAATAACATATTTTTAATAAAATATGATGATTTAAGCCTTGAGAGGTTCCATTTGAAGGAATTAATTACAAATGGTTAGCTCAAAGCCTCTTAGATTAAAAAAACATTGATATAACATCTATACTCCTCATTCATACCTACAATGGAGTCTCCTTCACACCTATTCAAATGTTGACAAAAAATCACTTTGAATTTATGTTTTGGTAGATCAAATGAATCCATTTGAAAAACCTATCTATGTAGTATAATGTTATTCAGAACAATCTTTCTAATGAATATAATTTTAATACCTATTGAGTTCGTTATCACTTTTAAATATTACTTTAACTAAACATAGGTTGTTTGGTCATTCAACAACATGTCTATTTAAGACTTCAGGAAAAATAGTAAATTACAAAAAGAAAAATATGAAAAATATGTAGGAAAAGAGTATTTGTGTTACCTTCTATAAAAAGAAAAAGAAAAAATGAATTTCGATATACACATATCAAGTTAGAGTGATCCAAGTGACCTTATGTCTAAATTACAGTTACTGTCACTTTAGAACTTAATAAACTATGAAATATTGACCCAAAATGAATGAAACCAATTACATCCTTTAGATATTAAATTACAAATATAATCTCAAAATAATTACATCGTTATCATATTTTTAAAAAAATATGATGATCCGAGTGACAGTAACTCCTTAAAAATGCAGTTTTTAACACAAACCACTTTTCGAAGGAGAAGGAAAAATGAATTTAAATAAATATTATTTTTTTAAAAATAATATATTTAGAAACTAGAAAGAAAATTCTAGAAGACTCTAGTTTACATTAGCTTCAAATTCCTAAAAGTTAAATTGCGGCAACAGGTGTTCGAAAGTGATGTTTTTTCTCAGAATGTTGATCTCTATGTCAAAGTTGGCCAAAAAGTGGGACACACTATTGTGGGACCACCCTATAATATAATATATTGTATACCATAGTCTATAGGCACAGAGAGATAGGATTTCCCTTCGACACTCCATCAAAATTTATTTTAATCCATCCTTTTTCTGAGGGTTCTCAACTCTCCTTTAAAGCCTCTTGAGAGATTAGATTATCCCAATTTTTTCTATCGATAGGCCCAGCCTAAAATTTAGATTAAGAAGTAGGAAATATAAATAATATAATATACTATATACCATAGTCTCTGGGAACAAAGAGAGAATATTTACAATTAAAAAAACTAGTTACCAAAAAGCCCACTTAACAAAAAAATAAAATATTTCTTGTCATATAAAAATTGATTTGAATAATAAAAGGGAAGTATGTACATTAAAAAATATAACCATCTGAAACCCAAAGACACTATATGTTCTTTGACGTCAATTGAATATTTGAGAAAACTTATAAGACAACCATTAACTTGATATGCGAGAATTTTATCCTACTTCCTTAATAAGAGGATAAGAAGGATCATATTGATCTTTAACCATTACTTCATTATGATCTAAATCCCATAAACAAGTTGTAACTCAGGAAGAAGGTGATAAACCAAGAGGTTATGCATTTCAAAGAATGCTCCTTTAACCTTGGATGTCAAGAGTGGAAGAAATATATATACAATAACCCCCATCTCTCTGTGAAATATTGGGTAGTTATATGAGTGAAGAGAATTGTTTAAAACTGTATCATCCTAAATTGGAAGCACTTCAATTTATTGATGGTTTAGTACCTATTTAGTGTGATTTCATAGTACACTTTCATTTAGGATGAATTTTCATGTTTTCTTTTCTCTCTCCTAGGTGAGATTAGGGTAGGATCTAACAAATCCTCCTTAATTTACCTCTTCTTTTGTAAAAACCTCAAGGTTTGACCTAACTATTAGGTGTCCTCCTTTTTCATCTCTTCCTTCTAGGCTCCTTTTCATCCTTAAATTGGACCCTTCCCTCTCATCCCATTCTTTTACCCCTAACCGAATGTTCTTATGGGCCCTCGGGGCGATTTTGAAAGATTTTGGCCTTAGGTCTAGGCCAAATTTCAGCCCTGACCCTTAGCTCTAAGAAACTTTTTGGCCCTGACCTTAGGTCTCGGTAAAATTTTGGCAATGACCTCAAGACTAGGTTGAATTTAGGCCTTGACCTTTCTTCTTTAGGTCTCCCCTTTTAGGATCCCAGGCCTGGTTCAAGCACCAAGGCACTCTTGCCTTGTGTAGTTGGAGCTTGTGGGGTTTAATCTTGAAATCACTATAAAAACACACTCAATTGCTTCATTTGGTATCCATGAATCATATGTGAACTTCATGAGGACAAGCTCACATGGACATCCCAATTTGACATAGTGAAATTGCAAGGTGGAAACAAGAAAGCTTGGAAACATCCATTGAAGCAAAAGAGTTATTGAATTTGCATTCTCCTTCCCAAATCAAATATTCAACAATATTGATAGAGCTTACAAAATATCAACATGGGATAGAAAATAATGATTGTAAAGGTGGCTTGGAGTACTTTACCCTTGAGGACTTGGTATGATTTTCTTGTTGTGTTCAATATAATGCATTGTTGCTTCATATTTACATATATATTTACATTTACATTTACATGCTAGGTTATCATTCTTAAGGATTACATATTAGAATTTTACATACATTTCTCTACATACGAGCACTACACATACACAATACTCTTTCTTAATGGCTATTCATGGAGGTGGAAATCACCAAAATGGGGGGTTGACTAAGGTAAACCCCTATATTGCCATCCAAACACACACTTTTATAGATTCTTTGAGTGGCATCCTATTTTCAAGGGAAAGAAGGTTAAATTTACCTACACCAAGTTGAAGGATCATGCAATGATCTATTTGGATCATTTATGAAAAGAAATAACTTGCAAAGGAAAGGAGAAGATAAGAACCTAGAACAAGATGGAAAAGAAGTTGAGAGAAAGTTTTCTCCCATAGACTATGCACAAAACATTTTGCAAAGGTTTCAAAATTTGAAGTAGAATCAATCTACTGTAGAATATTATACATATGAGTTTTATAATTTTTTGAATCTCTATAGATCATCAAGAAATTGATGATAAAATGGCTAATAGGTATGTAAATGACCTAAAAAAATATTTGGGATGAATTCAAAATGCATCAAGTTACTCATATGAAAGAGGCCTACTAGTTGGCTCTAAAGGTAGATGAAAAACAAAGTAGGAAATATTTTCAAGGAGAAAAGGAGGGAAAATAGTATCTGAATATCCATTGTAAGGTGATATAAATTATGTTCAACAATAATCATCTCAAGGAGAAAAAATTTATTAGATGATACCTAATAGGACATGGAAACTCAACAATGAGGAAAAGGTTTCAGAGGGGTAGAGGATAGGAAATCCCAAAAAGTCCTTTTGTCTGTTTTAATTGTGGAGTATAGGCCCACATGATATTTGAATGCTCAAATTATAACATGCAAGAACTAACTAAAGGAGGATCACGAGGATAAACCTCGGTGAAGAAAATAATGTAAATAAAGGAATTGGATCTCAAGTTCCACCAAATGTAGGAGAAAGCCTCATGATGAGAACATTGAAAATCACAAAGAAGGAGAAAGCATAGACTAAATGTTTTGATAACTTATAGACTTGAACTAATATGTTCCAAACTAGATGTACAACTTAAGGATGAAACATATGTCAAGTTATTATTGACGGTTTTAGTTGTAAAAATATAGTTTCTAGAGAAATGGTAGATATATTGAAATTGTCTTATGAAAAAGATTCCCACCATTATCATATTGCATGGTTTAAAAATGGAAATGAAGTCATAGTTGATAAGAGATGCTTAATCAAGTTCCCCATAGGAAATACTTATAAGGATGAAGTATGGTGTGATGTCATTACAATAGATGCATGTCATGTTTAATTAGGAAGACCTTGGTAGTATGATAGGAAGGTAATGCAAGATGGAAAGAACAATACATACACTTTGTGGAAGGATAGTTCTAACGTAATTCTATTAAAGTATTAAGGCTAAATAAAAACTTGGAAATATATTATCTAGAAGAAAACCTATCAAAGAGATGAAAGAAATAGATTTTCATTATGCACTCATGATGCAAAGAGATGGAATTACTAAAATACAAGTAACAACATAACTAGTTGACTACCCTTTTGATAGTGTTAAAGTTTAAGAAAATAAAACTACAAATAATAATGAGGATGAGTATGTTGTAGCAATAAAGGAAAAAGAGGAAAATATTATTTGTCCTTATTTTTTTCAAGATAAAATGAAAATAGGAGAAGAGGTTGAAAGAAATTTAGTGGTAAAAGGTGTGAACTGTGAGGGAAAAGTAGATTTGAAATAATGGATTTCAAGCAAAACAAAGGATATGAAAGCACAAATTTTGGAAAAGAAGGTAGTTTGTAATTTAAAATCTTAATGCAACAGATAGATGGTACAATGGGAAGAATTAGATCGAAGAAAGAGGCATGCATTTGAAAATAGAAACGTGTAGTTCTTTTCAAATAGAGAAGACGGATGTAGGATCTTTTAGTGTCATTTTTAAGATTTCAATAATTTATTTAAATGTTCTCAAAATAAATTATAAAGCTTTAATATTTAGTTGCTTTTTTACATTTTAGTGTTTTTTTTGAGATTTTAATGTTTCTTTATTTTTTACTCATTGGAGATTATAAAGTTTTTTTGAGTTATTGTTTTTGATTAAGTAAAATAGGTTTTACAGGGTTCCTGAAACCCACAGCCGAAAAAGATACGAGCTATAGAAAAAAATAGTTTTAGCATGACAACCAAGAAATAGGCCACAAGCCGGCCTAAGATGAAGAAACCAACATAGCAGAGCTGGTTTGATTTTTATTACTCCCTCAGTGCTTTGGAGTCTTTCCTTGTCAAGGAGATGCTTCACTTCACTTGGGATATCTTCACCTTGTCACCATATCATCTTAGCATCCTTCGTGATAGCCAGGTTGACAAACCAATCAGCAACGATGTTTCCTTCTCTGTACACATGAGAGATGTACAACTTATCAAAAGTGTTAAGGATTGTGTGAGTTTCTTCGATGATGTTGGAGATTTTCCAGGACGGAGAGTGAATGAGGTTTAAGAAGTTGATTATGTTCATCGAGTCTCCTTCGAGATAGAGCTTCTTCACCCCAATTTCCTAGGCAATTTTGGTGACTTGGAGGGCCATACAAGCTTCAAAAAAGTGGTTGGATTGAGAGCCCAAAGGTAAGATAACAATCACAAGGCCAAAGCCAAAGCTATTTTTGATGATCCCTCTACTACCAGATTGTCCAGGGTTCCCTTTGGCAGCTTCGTCGAAGTTGGCTTTCTCCTAGCCCATCGGGGGGCTTCTCCAGATGGAGTTCTATCTTTTCTCCTGGGTCGCTTCCTGGGCCCTTCCTGCAAGAAGGTTAGTTCTTCCACAATAGAACATCATGTTGGATTTTTTCAAAGATAATTTTAGGGGGAGAGGAACAGTCGTGAAAGATGTGGTTGTTGCACTCTTTCCAAACACCCTAGTAGAGGTGAGGAAGGATCCAGGTGCAATATAACCTGAAATTTGGGTTAAACATTTTGAAGTTCCATTGAGAAAAGAGATCATGGAAAAATAGGGGGAAACACAAGGAAAATTCCAGGGCAGAGAAAAGACATTTCCATATGTTACAAGTAGAAGAGTTGTGAATAAATAGGTGATCCACCATTTGTTCCTGGCATCTGCAGAGAACACACCTGTTGGGAATCTAGAAACCATGCTTGATGAGATTATTGATAGTAAGGATATGGTTTTGGAGCAGGAGCCAGAAGAAAACATTGATTTTGGGTGTAAGGCCTGGAATCCAGGCTTTAGCATCCTGGGTTTGAGGAATCTGTAAGGAATAAGCGGAGGCCACTGTGTAGATACCATCAGAAGAGTCTTCCTAGATGATATCATCATGAGAAGAAGAGAGAGAGACCGTGTTGAGGGATTTCATCAGAGGAATCAGATCCTATGAGATCTGGGATAGATCCACCCAATTGCCATCCCTTCTGTAATTGCTAACAAGTGGCCTGTAAGATTGGATGTAGGTGTGTCTCTAGGCATAGAACATCTCAAAATCTCTTAAGAAGCCCATCTGGAGCCATTGATCATTCCAAAAGTTGACAGTTTTTCCATTCCCGGTCTTCCATTTGGCTCTAGATTTAGCCAACTTCTTAGCACTGAGGATACCGTTCCATATTACAAATCCTTTTGGGGAATCTATTTCTTCAAAAAAGCAATTAATAGAGTTGTGCATTAGGTATTTTTCTTTAATGGTGTCCCACCACTCACCTTTGCTATTGAAAATTATCCATATCTATTTGGCTTGAAGAGCTTTGTTGAACAGTCTTAAATTCCTTATTCCAAGACCCCTAGCTTTTTTAGGGTGACAAACTTTCTCCCAGGCATTTAGGGGGATACGCTTATGTTACTCTATGTCAGACCAAAGGAATCTTCTTTGTATTCTTTCTATTACCTCTAAAACCTTAGCAAGAATGGAGAAGAGGCTGAGAGCATAGGTTGGAAGGTTTTGTAAAGTTGATTTGACCAGCTAAATCTTTCCTTCCTGACTGAGGGAGACCCCTTTCCAACCGGCAAGCTTCGTATTGAATCTGTCTATTAGTTTATTCCAGAAGGCTTCCAGAGGTTTGATGCCTAAGGGAAGATCCAGATAAGGGGATGGAAAGGCATCAATACCGCATCCCAATATATTTGCAATTTTTCTCTATCTTCCCTCCGGGGTATTGACAAAAAAGATAGATCTTTTATTCCAATTAATGGATTGACCAGTAGCTTTGATGTATTCATTAAGGAGATCCTTCACCACTTTAGCTTCTCCCACCAAGGCCTCTCCACCAAGGATGGTGTCATCCATGAATTGCTGGTGCGTAAAAACATTGTTACCTTAAGAGGGGTTGATGCCTTTTAGGTTACCCTCCTTATTTGAAGCAGAGATGAGTCTACCCAGACACTTAGTGAGGGTAATGAAAAGAATTAGAGAAAGGGGGTCCCCTTGTCATACACCCCTGGTGGGCTTGAAAAAGGAAGATGGGGAACCATTAATCATAATCGCCAGAGAAGGGTTGGAGATAATTTGGTGGAGAATTTTGCAAGTATGGGCATTGAAACCAAACGCTTCTAGGACTCTGAGAAGAAACTGCCAGTCAACCCAATCATAAGCCTTAGAGAGATCAAGCTTGATAAGAATACCTTCCCTTTTCCTATCTTCTAAGGAGTGAATAACTTCATGCACCATCATTATGGAGTCCAAGATCTATCTGTCTGGCACGAAGCCCGATTGTTGTTGCGAGATCAAAGAGGGGAGGACTTTGAGAATCCTGGAAGTTATTACCTTTGAAATGATCTTAAAGAAAGATTTTTAGAGACTGATTGGTTTGAATTTCTCAAAATAATCCGCTCTAGATAACTTAGGTATCAACACCATAAAAGTTGTGTTGAGCTCTTTGAGGAGATTTTTAGAGCCAAAGAATTCTTGCACCGCCTTGACCACATCTTCCTTGACCACATCCCAAAATTGGTGAAAAAAGAAAATAGGGAAGGCATCTGGGCTAGGGTCTTTGTCTCCAGGAAGAGATTCCAGGGAACTCTTGACTTCTTTCATGTCCGGGATGGAGCATAAGGATTTATTTTGACTTTCTGTAATAATTTTTAGAATGTTATTGAGGAATTTAACCTGATCTTCCTTAGAAATCTCCTGGTCTTTAGAAAGGAGAGAGGAAAATTAAGCAATAGCTTCCTCCACAATGTCATTTTCCCCCTTCAAGGCTTGATCTTCCTTCTTGATGCTTCTTATCATGTTAGCTTCTATGTGTCTCATTATGGAGAGGTGAAAGAAGCGAGTATCTTTATCTCCTTCCCTAAGCCAAATGGATCTCGATCTCTGCTTCCAGAAAGTTTCCTCCTTCCTGATGATATTATGGTATTCAAAAAGGATAGATTTCTCCTTATTCAATATTTTTTCATCATATCCCTATTTTTGGATTTCAGCTTGAATAAGATTAAGATCATTAAGAGTCTTGTCTATGGAAATAAAGATATGACCAAATTCATCTTTGTTCCAATTTTTTACATTGAATTTGATATTCCTTATCTTTTTTGCCACTCTGAACATAGCAGTGCCCTCAACATCAATGTTCCAACATTCTTTGATTGTATTAAGCAGATTTGGATGGGAAGTCCACATTTTTTCAAATCTGAAGGGGAAGTTCCTTTTCTTAGTGATCTAGTCTAGGGAGAGGGAGATGGGGGAATGATCAGAACCAGCTCGAACCGAGGTGGAGGTTGAGAGAGTAGTGATTCAATCAATCTGGTGAGATCAGGGCACGGTCCAACCAAACTTGGATGAAATCCTTGCCAACACACCTATTGGAATAGGTGAAATTAGCACCTTGGAGATCCATATCAAGAAGAGCCTGGTCATTGATGAAGTCCATTAAATCTATCCTACTTTCCATATCTAGGGAAATCCCTCCCTATTTTTCCCCTTCTTTTAGGGGAGTGTTGAAATCCCCCATAATAATGCCCTTGGACAGATTTAAGGAGGCCATGATAGTTTTGATCTTGTTCTAGTAGACCTTTCTATCTTTTTTGGAATTAGGGGCGTAAATATTAAAAATGAACCTACTTACATTATCTTTAATTTTTGAAAATTGCATGAGAAGAAGGTTACCTCCTTTGAAGATGACTTCAGCTCTAAGATGGATAGAATTCCATAAAGTCATGAGACCTCCAAAGGCACTGTCTGAACTGGTAGCTTTGTTTTCCATGACTTTACTAAATCTGATACACTCAAGCTTGTCCTTCTGCATCTTAGTTTCCTAGATTAAGAAAATATCAGGTCTATGATCCCTTATCATGTTTCTTATAACATCTTGCTTGTGTGAGCTATTTAGCCCATGAATTTTCCAAGAGATGACTTTCATTTCTTATTGGGGGTGCAGACTACTTGGATGGTCCTCTAAGTCCCATCTACAATGTTCTTGATGGCTTCTTCTTCCCTGATCTAACAGGCCCTCTTCTTTCCTAGAGTTTTAGGTTTGACCCCTGCATCTTCTTTGTTTCTACTCCTGGTAGCTGCAGGGGAGATAGGAAATGGGTCTTTTCTATTGGATTTCTTCTTATAGCGGACATTGGTCCAACCCTCCTTCTCTTCTTTGTACTTGGCGAAGAGCTCTTCCATTTTAGTGAATTGGTTAGGGGAGGCTGTGACCATCAAATATTCCATCTATTGAAACTTCCTAGAGTCCTGCACTTCAGAGAAAGGAAGGGAGTCTTGAGTGCCCTGCTCCAAGCTCTATTTCAGGCTATAGGTGGCATCTAGGGAGTTCGGAACAAATGAAATAGAAGTGGTTCCAGGATAGGAGTCACCTCCTTTAGTCGGAACTCCAATCTTGTTTTCTTCTGAAGTTTCTTGCTGGATGGAGATTTCTAGTTCGATTCCCTCTAGAAGGGGAATTTGTCCACTAGTTTCTTTGGTTTCAAGATGCAGATTAGGTCGCTCCTCCTCTACCATAGTTTCCTTCTCAGCCCTAGTTTTGTGATATACAAAGGCGGTCTCAACTTGTTCTTTTTTCTTCCAAACTCTTTGTGTTTTGTCCTCAGTACCTGTGTGCTAAAATGTTGTCAGACTTCTATGAATCCTTACATGTAAGAAAACTCAAGAATGAGCCCTCACAAATTGATCCATAGCTCTCTATTCATGGAGTTGCAAGATTTGTAAAATTGCTCTCAGCTAGAGCTATAAACTCATGACCTTGCTAGTCAACCATACAATGAGAGATTCCAAATTAATGCAATGCTATGCAAATCTATATGAGAATGCAAATTAATCTTATGATAATGAAGATGCAATTAAGCTATGAAAATGGAAATGAAAGAGTTACAAATCCTCTAATTAAACTATGTGAGATTAATCTAAAACATGAAAGGAAATGATACCATGATAATGCAACTATGATGCAAGCTAGGATGTGATGTAGATGCAAGATGAATGCCAATGATGCTCCAAATCTTCAAAACTTGATGCAAGAATATCTCCAAAAGCTTCAATGACTTAGAAAACCTGTAGCATAATAATTCAAGTATGTATGGTGTGTGCAAATGAGGAAGAGAGCTCTTCTTTTATAGGAAGTGAAAAACAATGGACCATGGAGATTAAGAGGCAAAAGACTTAATCAATGATGGAGAAAAAAAGAAGCTTGATCCTTGTGCACAAATATCTTCCAATAATAAAATTAGAAGCATTTACTTTATGTTGAGCATTTACTTTATGTCCATGTGAGACAAAAAATACTTTTCTTTTATTTTTTCTTTTATTTTTCTTTATAAATAAGAATTAAATGCTTTATTTGTGCAACAAGGATAAGAAGAAAAGTGGAGATTTTTTATTTAAATAAAAGGGGAGGAAATTCCTTTTAATTAAATAAAGGCTTAGGATAAAGTGATTTTATTATTTAATTAAAAGAGATTTTTAATTAATTAAAAGAGAGCATGTTCTCTTAATTAAATAAGGCTCAAACCTTAGGAAATATTGAATTGATTATGATTTGATCAAAGAAATTGATATATTTGAAAAATGTTGATTTTTGAAAATATTGATTCGGGGATTTGATAAATTGTAGAAATGGGGCCCAAAGTCTAGGCGACCATTTTAGGGTGCATACATTTGCCCCTCTTTGACAAATGTGAGATTGATTTGGGATCACATACAGTCAAAGAAGAATTGAAATGTGAGATCGATTTGGGATCACAAAACAACCTAGATGTGTGTTCGACGGATGGGAACACATCGGGACAAGCATAAACAACAGCTGAAAGACAAGACCAACACCGTCACTGCTAGGTGCAAATCAAGCCTTAGACAAAACTATTGCCGTCATTGCTAGGCAATAATCAAGTCTGAAAAAAAAGGAGATAAAAATCGAAAGACAAAATCACCACCGTCACTGCTAGGTGATAATCAAGTCTAAAAATAAGAATCTCAAGTTGAGCTGAATGATAAAGCTGAATCAAAGATTAAAGCTGATAGGTACTACCCCCTCGGAATCAAAATCAAAATTAGATAGAGGAGAACAAAAAATTGATAAACCTAATCAAGTCACAATAAATCATAATCGAAGGATGGAGCATGATAGGATAACCATCAAATAGTGAAGATATGCCCCAGGTTGACTAGGTTTGACTAGGAAAGATATAGGATAAATATTAAGTCAAACCTTAGAGAGAGGAAGCGAAAGGGGTGAATGAAAGACTAGAAGTTTGAAAGACATGGAAAGGAAGAAATTCCATCAAAAATTGAAGAATTGTGCCTCAAATGGTTAGTCAACGCAACTTGGATTTCAGTTTTGAGTCTGAAATGGATAGAAAATGATGTGATATGAAAGACCAGAAATGAAAGATATGATCAAGAAGAATCAGAAAATGAGCACAGTTGACCAACTAGTCCATAAATGATAAAAATGAGAGCTCTCTCCATATGCAAGATGCAAAAACTAAACTATGATGAACTTAAGAATGCAAGCTGCTATGAAAGTGGTTGACTTGCAAGGTCACAACACCTATAGACATCTAATTATCATCATTGAGCATTATTGGTAGCGTCGCAAGATCATACAATGCACACTACCATAACTATGTGGATATGAATATGATCTTTATCAAATAGAAATGTGAAAATCCTACCTAGGCATCAAAGACATATAGGTCAAGATGACTAGTGCAGTGAGATTACCTAATTTTGATATGGCAAGATTATGCTTGTATCAAGACACATAAAAGTCAAGATAACTAGAAGCATGCACTCGCAAAACAGTCAAGGATAATACCTTGTCAATCCATAGTGTCAAGTAAGACCAGCATAAATGCTCATGACAATTAGGATCAACAAAATATACCCATAAGCAGATAAAGAAAGAAAACATGTTCTCATACCCTCAGTCTTCTAGCTATGCATCATCGAAAACTTCTCAGGGAGAGACCACTCATCAAAGAAATTCTCATAGACAGCACACAAAGAAAAGTAAAGTCAACATATCTCAACAAGTTGATTGTTTAAGTGTGTGTGTGTTGGTCATAGAGTCAGACTCTGGTTATCACATCTACAAATGAGAAATATCGCATCATACTTAGAATATTGGGAAAGACATTTGATAAGTGTTAAGAAACACTCAACGCAAGGGTAGTGTTGAAAAATACTGTTTGGGGTGGTGTTGAAAAACACCTATTTGTGAAATGCCCCAAGAGACAAACGCACCTAAAGGACCAATGCTAAAAGGTATGCCCCCTAGACAAAGGCAAAGACCAATTCCAGACCAAGTCAAATAAGGTCAAGGCATGATGGAGAAAGGCTAAGTGTCGAGGACGCATGCTAACAAATAGGAGTGCAAAGGCCTCAAGTAGCACCTGTTTCCAGGTTTTTACCACTTGGATTTATTGCAATTTTTTCTTTTTTTCTTTTTTTTTTGTATTTTTTCTACCAAGGCGCCTGTTTCCAGGTTTTCACCATGGCACATTTTCTATTTTTTTTTAATTTTTTAATTTTTTATATTTTTTTGTATTTTTTTAGGACTTTTTATGCTTTTTAGGATTTTTTCAACATCATATATCAATTTTTTTGGTATTTTTTTAGGATCATAAAATATGTACAAAGGATGCCCCCAGACAAAATGGGCATCAAACTTCCAAGCAAGATCACATTGTGTAGTCCCAATGTCTAGCAAGGTGGGGAACAAGAGGGATTAGCAAGCTGGTGAATGAGATGGAGGAAATGGAGAATGAGGGTGAATGGAGGGAAGAAATCCTTAAGGTCAAACTCCTCAAGAGTACCCAAGATAGGGAAAAAAAATTATCATGCAAAGCACATTTGGACAAGCAATGAAAGGCTAGCATAGGACGAGTCTCAAAAATGCACTGCAAAAGAAGGAAGGGATGTAGTCCAAAGGAGTAGACATGTCAAGAGACTTCATAGCATTGTGTTTTACTCTTTTTTATTAGATAAAGACCAAAGGGAAAAATGATAGCGAAGGCTAGAATGAATGGAGGAAAATGAAGATGAAGGCTAGACATGAATGGAATGAAAGCAAGACCATCGTAAGATAGCACACAAGATAGCCAAATATTTGTTTATAGGTCAACCTTGTCAAGATAAAAGAGAGAAGATGGAATGGATGAAAAATGTAGAAGAACTATGCATGATGCCTGATTACCAAGTTTTCATCACGGTACTTATCCAAGGCACCACAAGGGAGTGGTTTTCACCATAGGATGAATTTATTTCTCTTTACTTTTGCTACCAAGGCACCTGTTTCCATGTTTTCACCATGGCACATTTTCAATTTTTTCATTTTTTTTCTTTCATTTTTTCATTTTTCTATTTTTTTGAATTTTATCTTTTTTTTTGGAAGAAAGCAAGCTTTTTAGATAATGCTCCTTGAAAGGATAAACCATGATATGCCAAGAATTCAAAATGATATGCTCAAAGATGCTAATAGGGAAAGGGAGATGAAAGAGAAAAATGGAGGATAAGGTTTTTATGTAAAATGAGTGAGGTTGGAAGATAGGAGGAATAGGCAAATGAGAAAAAATGATAGAAGGTAAAAGGATAATGACTGGAAGGATTGTGAAAGGGTAGATGGAAAGGAAGACAAGATCAACATCAACACACATCTTGAAGGGTGGTGAGAGAGTGGAGGAAATGTGAATGAATGAATTCATGAAGGAATATGGTGAATATTTAGTAGAGGTTGTGGTTTAGGCACATGGAATGGAAGAATGTTTTTGGAAAAAGATGAAGTGGAAGCTTTTGGAAGCTTGAATGTCAACTTCACTTTTTGCTCAACATAAGACTCTTTCAAGAGAGACTTTGGAATCCATATAGCTTTAGGCTTTTTATTTCCTTTGGATGATTTAGAGAGAATATCTTGAATGATGGATTTTGGAACCCATACTTGTCTTGTAGTTTTCTTCTTAGATATCTCTTTTGACTTTATGCCCCCATGTCGATTAGAGGAGACATGGTGATCTTCTTTTTTTGATGAATTCTTGTATTGCTTCTTTTTTTTATATTGAACATTCAAGTTACTTCCAAAAGACTTGGGATTTGTGGAAGAAGAAGGATGATGCGACTGGTTTAGATGGGTGAGAGGATGAAAATGATTCAAGGGTATGTATCTATGTTGACCTTGAGGAAAGATATGAGATAGAGGGACGTAGGGACCCAAGATGGATGACAAATTAGGAGAGTTAGGAGGGGTAAGTGAAGGGACATAAGGACCCAATATGGAAGGTAGACGTGAAGCCCTTAGCAGTGGTGGAAGAGGTCCAAGGATGGAAGTGGAAGATGCAAAAGGATAATCAATAAGTTCATCAGCATCTATATGAACACCAAGGATATCAGCATCTTTAGAGTGATCATTAAGATTTTCAACAGGATCCTGCACATCTTGAATAGGAGAAACTTCGTTGATAGGATTGTTCAAAGCTTGCAAAGATTTAGGAAGAGTAGAAAGTGGAAGTGAACATGGAATGGTAGAACAAGAAGATGGAAGACTTTGATCTTGCAAGGATCATTGGGTAGCATAAGCGTATCAACTTTCTTTTGATTTTCAATAGGCTTTACATCAGAAGTAACAACACCATTTTTAATAACCTTAATGGAAGTATCATCTTTGGAAAGCGCAAGTGTGGTAAGGTTATCTTGATTATCAATAAGCTCAACGGTGTAAGTAGTAGCTTGATCTTGCTTAGGAGATGGTGGAATGAATGTGGAAGAGTGTAGAGGTTCAAAAGAACCATGCAATGGAGAAGATACATCATGAAGAGAATTGGATGATATGGAGGGTTCCTGATCTTGATATTTATTTATATTTTTTCCTTTATTATTTTTAGGGTCCTCTTGACATGGAGCCACTTCTAAGGACAAGGAAGCAGGTTGGAATTGTATGGAAGACTTTGGAAGAGATAGCGAAGGACTAGCTAAAGTAGGCATTATAGCACATACAAGCTTAGGCTCTTTAGGTTTAGCATTATTGAAATTATTTTCAGCCAAGTGAAGGTTAGCTTGAGTATCTTTAAGAGGTGGCTCTTGAGAATAACTATAGGGAACTGCATGGAAAGCCTTAGGATCTTTGTTGGATGAAGGATTTATAAAAGATTTGGAAGACTCAGAAGCTTTAGGAAGTGTATGGGTATTGGAGGAAGTAGGGGATGGAAGGGAACTATCACAAGACAAAGGTTTAGCATTAACATGATCTTGCTTGAGAGTGTCATCTTTATTTTCAGCATGAATGTTCTTAGAGGAAGGATTCTTATAATATTTATGTTTCAAATCAGCACGGTGCATTTTATATTCCTCAACAGTAGTAGCTAGATTATAATCAAGGTATTGTTCACAAAACTCATCAAATTTTTTTTCAAAATCTAAATCATACGGATCACCATCACGATCTTTCCAATATGAGGACCCATTTCCAGTAAGCACAAGGACATGACTAGGAGGACTCTTAAGAATAGAGGTGTCATAAGTATCACTACATTGTCCATCATCATAGTCATCATAGTCATCATAGGTGGGTACGTCACTCTTCATGGAAGAGGTATCATAAGGACTATCATGTTGCTCATTATGGTATGTCTTGTGAAGAGAAGTAAGACTCTTTGAAGAAGTAAAAGAAGATTGAGATCATGAAGAAGAGGAAATTGAAGACTTGGTGTAGGAAGAGGACTTGGATAATGAGGAATTCAAATAATGTTTAGAAGAGTCATGATAAGATTTGGAAGATGAAGAATGTGAATAGTGTTTAGAAGAATCATGATAAGACTTAGAAGATGAAGAATAAGAATGATGTCTGGAAGAGTCATGATAAGACTCGGAAGGTGAAGAAGAATGAGAAGATTTAGATTATGAAGAATGTTTGGAAGAAGAAGATCGTGATATGATCATGTTTATGATTCTAGCAAAGGCATCTGATTTAATCATCTTTTCTTTTATTTTTTCCATAAGTTTATCACCTATGAGATATTTGAAATGACTATTGGAGGAATAAAGATACTCTTCAAATTGAGAAATGAGTTCAAGATCATCTATTCTCAAGAGAGGTTCCTTAATAAGATAGTTGAAATTCATGGTTCTAGAACAGGAGGAATCAAGCATGGAAGAAATGAATAGAAGAAGGTGGACTAGATAGTAAGAGGAAAAGAATCAAGAAGAAGAAGATGAATTTCCTATGGGAATAGAAGACTTTAGAAGAACATGAGAAATGGAGAAGGAAGAAGACTAAGATTCATCTTGTGCAATTGATACCATAACGTTCATTGAGATGTTAAGCAACATGACAACACTTAGGATTTGACCTGGACTGACCAAGGAAGACCAAGCTTCTAAGAAGAAGTCACTACAACAAGACGGAACTCAGTTTCAATATTCCAAATAGATCTTTCAAAAGATTTCGCAATGATGATCAAGCACATAGAACAAAAACCAGGGAGTTCAAGCAAATAGTCTTCAAGCAATGAGCAAGGGACAAAGCAACCTTGCACATGAATAGAGATAGTGACTTAGTATGCTACTCCTTAAAGATTCTACTTGTGTATGTTCTTGACAATATTTTAGCAGGCACATAGAACACAATAACACCTTAACAAGTTGTCTACAAGGATATGCATGGCTTTCTAAAAGGAGTCCTCGATATACGCAAGGTATGTGAGGCCCAAATCCGTAGATGAGAAGAATCCAAAATCACACAGCCGGGGGGAGACGGTAACCCAAATCTCCTCCTTCACTTCTCAAAGGTATAAATTTCTTTGAGGCTTAGCCAAGAGTGATATCAAACTCAATTCTCAAGAGAGGTGTCTTTGGATTCACCTCCCGATATTTATACTCCGCCGAAACACAGGAGTTAAGGTCGTCCCTTGAGGTGGTGTGTCCCAAAGTAGACCTTCTAGAAATAAAAACTAAGTAATTCACTATCAAAAGTATTTAGAGCACTAAAGGTGGAACACTTAAATCTTCAAGTAAATGCGAAGTGAGTCCAAAAGTGGAACATTTAACCCTTTAAGATAATGTGAAGCAAGTCCAAAAGTGGAACATTTAACCCTTTAAGATAATGTGAAGTGAGTCCAAAAGTGGAACATTTAACTCTTTAAGAGAATGTGAAGTGAGTCCAAAAGTGGAACATTTAACCCTTCAAGAGAATGTGAAGTGAGTCCAAAAGTGAAACATTTAACCCTTTAAGAGAATGTGAAGTGAGTCCAAAAAGTGGAACACTTAACCTTTCACACAAACTCAAAGTGAGTCCAAAAGTGGAACATTTAACTCTTCACACCAACTCAAAGTGAGTCCAAAAGTGGAACATTTAACTCTTCACACCAACTCAAAGTGAGTCCAAAAGTGGAACATTTAACTCTTCACACCATCTCAAAGTGAGTCCACACTTTAGAAAACAAGTGAGTTCCAAAAATCACAAAAGGGTTACCTAGTGGAGCAATTAACGCTTCTTTCCTGTAGACCCCTCCCCTTTAATGTGGTGCTGATCTTGCAACCATGGGGTGAAAATGAAAGGTCAGTGGATTAGCGAGTCCAATAACCTAAGATAGCAATCTAGATCAATCACAAGTAATTTAAAGTTGCTTATCAATACTACTCACAAATGACAAAGGGTTGAATCAATGGAATATTTAACTTTCCAAGCAAACATGGAGTGAGTCCACAAAGTGGTGCATTTAACTCCCTATGTAAACAAGAAATGAATCCATGCCCTCAATCACTCAATGAGATATTTGATATTGGAACCAAGAATTACTTAAGGTTTAAACACAAGCATTCACTTACACAAACTTGTATGAAAGCAAATCTATGTTCATTCATTTCTCATTAAGAGCATCAATTGAAATGTGTTCTATGAAAGCATGTAAAAACTCAAGCCAAACACATGAGAGGTTCAATTTTAATCCCAAAATTCAAATGTTGTAGAGATGGAACAAAGTACCTCAAGTCCAATGCTTTGTTTTAAACATTTTCCATGAAAGCAAGAGAACCTTCAAATGAACAAGACAAGAAAACAAGCAAACAAGATATGCAATATATATCCAACTTATGCAAACCCTAGGGTTAGATCTGAAAATAAATTATTAGGACCAATGATAACCAGAAAATAATCCAAATGATAACTCATATCATGCAATGAACAATGAAAAATAAGTGCATACCCATCACAAAATTTTATTTTTTTTGCATTTGACCTAGTCAACAAGATCTGATTTTTACCATATGAATTCGGACCCCAAACCAAAAATGTAGAAAAGAGACCTTTCTCAAAAAATAGAGAGCTTTCCAAAAATGTAAAAATTTCAGAAAAATCTTTTCATTTGTGCCCTAGAGACCCATTTTATCAAAACATACTAGTTTTTATAAATTGACCAAATGAGCTATGATATGATATCTAAATTAAAAACATAGTGAATGGAACCCCTTTAGAATTCTAAGAACTATCCAGAAATGTAAATTTTTTTGAAAAATACGCTGATTTGCGCCAAACATTGATTTTTTATGAAAAATCAAGAAAAAATCATAAAAAATACAAATCACCTCTAAAAATTCTAAAAATGTTTTCAGAGCTTCTCTAATATGTTTCCAACCTAAAAAAAAAAATTTAGACCAAAACACCAAGCCGTTTGGGAGATATGATCAAATCTTTCAAATCTAGGGTTTTTTTGTCTCCAAACAAATCTGCACAAGGGTTAGCTCAAAAAATAATCAAAACCAACATGTAAAAAGTGGGTTGCCCCATGGTGGGAACCAAAAAATATGTGCTAAAATGTTGTCACACTTCTATGAATCCTTACATGTAAGAAAACTCAAGAATGAGCCCTCACAAATCGATCCATAGCTGTCTATGCATGGAGTTGCAAGATTTGTAAAATTGCTCTCAGCTAGAGCTATAAACTCATGACCTTGCTAGTCAACCATACAATGAGAGATTCCAAATGAATGCAATGCTATGAAAATCTATATGAGAATGCAAATTAATCTTATGAGAATGAAGATGCAATTAAGCTATGAAAATGGAAATGAAAGAGTTACAAATCCTCTAATTAAACTATGTGAGATTAATCTAAAATATGAAAGGAAATGATACCATGATAATGCAACTATGATGCAAGCTAGGATGTGATGTAGATGCAAGATGAATGCCAATGATGATCCAAATCTTCAAAACTTGATGCAAGAATATCTCCAAAAGCTTCAATGACTTAGAAAACCTGTAGCATAATAATTCAAGTATGTATGGTGTGTGCAAATGAGGAAGAGAGCTCTTCTTTTATAAGAAGTGAAAAACAATGGACCATGGAGATTAAGAGGCAAAAGACTTAATCAACGATGGAGAAAAAAAGAAGCTTGATCCTTGTGCACAAATATCCTCCAATAAGAAAATTAGAAGCATTTACTTTATGTTGCGCATTTACTTTATGTCCATGTGAGACAAAAAATACTTTTCTTTTATTTTTTCTTTTATTTTTCTTTATAAATAAGAATTAAATGCTTTATTTGTGCAACAAGGTTAAGAAGAAAAGTGGAGATTTTTTATTTAAATAAAAGGGGAGGAAATTCTTTTTAATTAAATAAAGGCTTAGGATAAAGTGATTTTATTATTTAATTAAAAGAGATTTTTAATTAATTAAAAAAGAGCATGTTCTCTTAATTAAATAAGGCTCAAACCTTAGGAAATATTGAATTGATTATGATTTGATCAAAGAAATTGATATATTTGAAAAATGTTAATTTTTGAAAATATTGATTCAGGGATTTGATAAATTGCAGAAATGGGGCCCAAAGTCTAGGCGACCATTTTAGGGTGCATATAGTACCCTCCTGAGGGATTGTTGTCTCTCCCATTTGAAGGTTGTTTTTTCTTCCATTGATGTTCTTTTTTTGTGCTAGTCTAGCTTTCCTTTCTTTCTCCTGGCTCTAGAAAACATGACAGGATTTGGCTCTGTGTCCCGCTTTCTTACAGTGGAAGCAGGCAAAGGGAATGCTTTCGTAGTCAAGTTTGTGCACTTATTTACCTAGTTTGGATCGAATTTCAATGATTTCTGGCATATCCTAGCCTTCTTCCACTCCTATGCAAATCATGACATATGTGAGATGTCTCCTTGCTACAGTCACTGGGTCTATGGAGAGTAGGGTGCCAAAGGATTTGGCTATCCCATCAAAAACATCTTCATACCAGAACTCCAAGGGGAGTTCAGGCAGTCTAACCCACACCGGGGCCTGGCCGAAGAAGGATTCATTTAGGTCCAGCTTAGGGGTCCATTTTTGTAGTGCTAAAGTGGCCTTCCCTATGGCCCAAGGTCTGACATAGAGGATTTTACCCAGATCTTCTTTGCATGAGAACTCAAAAGACAAAAAGCCCTTTGTCATGGCTGTAATCTAGACTTGACCCTTTAAGTCCCATTTCTTTTTAGCAAAGATCCTAATGATGTCTATGTTAGGTCTTGACCCAACAAACTTTCTAACTAGAGTATGGTCCATGGTAGCTATATTGTGATCTGCTAGTTCATCAGGGATCTCTATAGTGTATTTTCCTTTTTCCTTGTCTGAAAGGTCCTTAATAGTAAGGAAAAAGGACTTGCCTATGGGCTTGATACTAAAGAGGGTTGACCATCGACAATGGATGGATTTTCTATCCTGGTCATGTGCCTGGGTCTTCGTGGATGTTGGAAGTATTGGAGGGATGCACAGTTTCTCTTCACCTGCCCCATCCCCTTTTCCAGGGTCTTTCCCCTTTTCATGTGGGACCCCATCCTTTTCCTCTAGATCTATAGAGTCCTGTGATGCTAGGGATGCTTCGAAGAAGACATCACCGGAGGATCCCTCAGCCTGCAAACTTGGATTCCCACCCACCTTGAGATTCAAAATTCCTCCCGCTCCCGCTCCTGCTTGCACACTCACCATTTTCTTGTTCATCCTTCTATTTTTTTTGAGTTATTGTTATTTCTTGAGATATTCTCAATTTGCATGTAATTATTTTATCAGGTTGATAATTAAAAAATACTAAGTTTTTATTAAGGTATTTTTTTAAGGGAATGCTAGAGGAGATATAAGGATTCATGTTTTCAATTGTAAGGAGGTGGGAGGAAGAATAATGAAAGAAAGTCATTAATCCCATTTCTTGAGTTCTTTGTATTTTTTTATTTTTCTAAATGTTAGTGGTGAGTTGGTTGTAGTGAATTTGTCTACATCATTTTTTTCAAAATATTAATGGTGAATTGATTGTACTAAATTCGGCTGCATCACTGTTAGAGTGGTAGAAATTTAGTTTTAGTTTTTCACATATGTTTCCATCAATGACAAAAAATGAATGTTAACACCTCAAACAACAACAATTCCAATAATATACTATTTGCATTTTCTTGATAAATTCTAACATATTTTATGAAAATATTTATTTGCAAAATTTTTAATTATTTAATTCCCTGTAATAGAATTTCTTGAGACACTCTATCAAAAAATTTACATGTGATGCATCTCCACATGATCTAATGAATGTTCTTACCCTTTAGCAAAAACCCCATTATGGTGTAGTTGGCACAATAGTTAAAGAAGATTGAAGGATGTGAGACTTTCTATATTTCCACCACTAACAATACCTCTAAATTTTCTAATTTTTTACCTAATCAATCTATTCATATCCATGCAATCAATGATATTTCCTAGAGAAACTCTATCAAAGAATTCATGTACCTTCTCTATTCTTCCATATTTGGCTCAAAAGTTTTTAGAACCAATTTACTATCCCAAGTAAAAAAAAATATTAAGAGATAGGATTTTCTCCTATATGAGTAAAAAACAAGACTCAATCTCTCCATCCATAGTTGAAGTGAGATACACTGCAACATCTTCTTGGACTCATGTGTAGAAGAGTTCTTTGAATGAGCATCATGAAAAAATTATTCATCTTTAATTTTTTTAATTTTTTGAGCACAAGACATTTTTTTGGGTACCTAGTCTTTTAAAGGATTAGATTCTAAGAATTAGAGATTATATTCTAAACCTCTTTAGACTTTTCAATACTCATAGTGCTCTTGTTTAACCCTTCAAACTAGTTTTCAATAGTCTTTCTTATAGATGAATTTTTTTTCCTCCTATTGTATTATCTCCACAAATATTCTTTTATGGCATCCATGTTATTACTATCATCATTATTAACAATATGAATTTCATTTCTATGATATAGAATTTTAAGCCCTTTTTATTGGCAATTTTCGATAAACTCAAAATGTGAGATTACCTCACAAGTATTTTCTTCAACATTCATAATATCATTTTTTAGATAATGGAGTTAATTTTCTATTAACCTAACTAGCCTAGGAATCTTGTTACCTAGTGATTGCATACAAGAAGAAATGGACGAATTCATACCCTGATTTTCATAAACAAGGATTTCTTCTTCAATGATTTGGGATGAAAGAATAAACACATCTTTTCCACAAAAAAAGTCATCATCTAAAGCATTGAGGCCCCAAGTTGGAATAGAAACTACACAAGATTCATATTGATGTAAATTTTCTTCATCTTCAAGCTTGTGCTACATACTTATCTTGAAAAAATTGGATGTCTCTTCTTTAATATTTTCATTATCAAGTTGATCAAATATTTCTGCTTTGTTAGTTCAATTTCCACAATATTTTTGCTATGCATCAATGCAATATTCTTTTTTTTTGCCATCATTTCTTGATCATCTTCTTGAGAAAACTTGACAATTTCACCTTCTTTCACAAATGTAAGTTGTGGTGGATTCCTTCCAACATTTTAATTGTAAGATGTTTTGTTAGAAGGAAAATAATTCCCACACTCATCATTTTTCTTGATATTAATATTAATTATATATTAATATTAGGGTAAAAGTACAAATTTGTGTCACACTTTTATAAAGGAATAGGTCAACAACACAATTTTTTTTAAACTTTGACGACATAAAAATGGCATTTATGTTTAGAATTCGGAGATGATGTAAATTAATGAAATGTGTAAAAGTGGATGAAGTTTATGCCTATAATTTTTTAAATTTTTTAACAAGAATTCATATAGTTTTTAAATTTTTGAAGTCTATTTTTTACTTGTTGAAAAATACTGAAAAATGAGCATCTTGTTCCCACCAAAAAACTATATGCAAATAATCTTTTTTTCCTTTGATTTCAAAATATGTTATAGATGAAATGTATAGCTAGTACAGAAAAGAAGAAAAAATAGTTTCCAATGTATATTTTCTCTATTATAACTATTCAAAGTCGAACATACATGAAATCGATAGTTTTCATCTCCCACGTAATTTTCCCTATCAAATATACACCATTTTAAAAAAAAAAATTACACATTCTTGAAGAGAACTCTCTCCTCTAGTGTTAAATATAAAATTTTAATTTTTTTGATAAGATTTACTATTTTTTTCTATTTTTGAACCAGCTTGTTCTCAAATGTTAAAAGAAATACTTGCAGTATTTTGAAATTATAATATAGTAGATCTAATTGAAATACTATAAAAATTATATGATGATAATCTTGACTCTGTGTTCTACAAAAGGGTATTTTTATATTTGTAAAAAAAATCATTAAAAAGAGTAGGAGTTATTGAAACATCACTTTTTTGATAATTATGTTTGACAAACAATAATCTATGCTAAGTTAGATAAATGCTTCAACTTGTGGGTATACTTCAACCCCCTAACAATCTTGTCTCATTCCTATGCCGAGTTGTAGAAGTGAATGTTTGTTTGCAGGTCATAAATTGAAGCATTTATCTAGCTAAACATCACTTTTTTGATAATTATGTTTGACAAAAAATAATCTAGCTAAGTTAGATAAATGCTTCAACTTTTTTGTTAGCTAAGTTAGATAAACATCACTTTTTTGATAATTATGTTTGACAAAAAATAATCTAGCTAAGTTAGATAAATTCTTCAACTTGTGGGTATACTTCAACCCCCTAACAATCTTGTCTCATTCCTATGCCAAGTTGTAGAAGTGAATGTTTGTTTGCAGGTCATAAATTGTGTCTAAATCCTCAATAATGCTATTGTTTGTGAAATCCTCTTTTTCCCTAAATAGCCTCTTTCTATTACAGACCCTTCTATGAAACACTTATGCAAGCCTATTCAGTGAGTTGTGACCTCCTAGACCTATGTTGTTCATTAATTTCATCCTCTATACTGAGAACGAAACCCTAATTTCAGTGTATCACCTAGTAGGATAGTTTGCTTTCAAGTCATTTCCCTTTCAAGCATTCCTTCTATCCCTTTCCCTCAAAAGTTTTACTTTTCATGTCTAGAAGCAAATTAAGGTGATTATCCAAGAGGAACTAGCCTAGAACCTGGAGGTCTCATCTTAGTTAGCAAAGGTCCCACAACCTGGAGATGATTCCCATGTTATACTAGGTTATCAAGACTACGAGAGGTCGAGACAAGGGTGCAAACTTAGTGTATAACACATTGGTCCAAATCAGTGACATACAACAATGATGAAGAGAAAAGAGAGCCTTCTCCTACGTTTGTTACTTGACAAAATCAAACTCTCAATAATCCTAATAAGATTTAATTTTTGAAAAAATTCTATGAAGATGTGTACCTCACTCGAGATAAAGTACATCCTTGTTTGCTTCAAACATTGCAAGAAATTTCTCAAAAGCACAAAGTTGTGTCACGTTTTAGGACAACTTATCAGCACACCTGAATTTGAGTATTTCTAACTAAAATTATTTTTTGTCAAACATATGGTCTAGGTAGATTCATTCTAGCTAAGTTAGATAAATGCTTCAACTTTTTGTCAACCCCCAAACATTTATCTAACTTAGCTAGATTATTTTTTGTCAAACATAATTATCAAAAAAGTGATGTTTAGCTAGATAAATGCTTCAATTTATGACCTGCAAAAAAACATTCACTTCTACAACTCGGCATAGGAATGAGACAAGATTGTTAGGGGGTTGAAGTATACCCACAAAAGCATTCACATCCAATCATCCACAATAACACACAATAGTTGCAGGAAGAGAGAGGGGTCAGGAACCCTAAGATATCACTGAAACATCATATACTTTGATTCAATAAGAGAAGACTCAAAACAAGGAAGCATAGGGACATGAAGAATTGTCACAAAATACCTCTGCAATATTTGAATCATCAATGAAAGGTTTACAACTGTATAAGCCAGGGGGTAGGAATAATACCATAGATGACCTTTAAGAAACATGAAATTCTTTTTACAATTGTCTAACTCTAAGCTCAAAAGCTCCCAAAATACAATATATACCAACTCCAACTACACGCAAGAAGGAGTCGAAGACCTAACTAGGGTTACAAATTTAACATAATAATCAAGCCCTAAAGGTACTGATGACCCATCATCAAACTCTGAGAACACTAGAAATCAGATCAAATCTTCCTTGTGTGTATCCATCTAGTACTGAGCTCGTCTGTAGATACATCAACCTCGACCCAACTACCCACCTGCAACTCCACTAAGCCATGAAGGCTCCCAATCTGATCCGAAAGATATCTATATTTTCAAAAATAACACTGGAAAAAGGTGGCGCCAATCCATTTACCACCTTCGACATGAAATGGTACCCTGCAACCCTAGCCAACAGTCATCTCTATCACCTTCACAACCACAACCATCCTGAGACTTTATTTCTTGAGCTACCCGACGTCGTGCATGGCCGAAAGAACGCAAAAACCCTCACAGAGACATTTGAATTTTTGAAATACAACGGCTAGCAGCAAATTTTAAAACATAACTGTCGATGAGAAACCCTTCCTGGTAGATGAATGGCTCAGATTAACTTTGAAATGGTCATGAAACCCTTTGAAAAGTTTGAGTCCACATAAGGAAGCCTCGACCAATGAGCATCGAGCACGTCAACATATTTGGACCCACTTGACCTTTTTCTCTTTTAAGTTACTTGGTGACTATGCGACTGAAGAATTCTGAGTCACAAAATACATTTCTTAACTCCAGTCAGGTCAAATGATTTAGCGAACACTGTGGTCACTGAATAGCTAAATCTTTTAATCACCCCTAGTTACATTAAGCGAACACAAGAAACCCATAGTCACTGATTTGACAAAAGCTTACTAACCCTGGGCCCATTTATGCCACTTGACATTCTTTTATTTGTTCTAGCTGCTCCATCGGCGAACACCTCGGCACTTCCTTGACATCGGACCCACTTAAGACAAGATTCTAATCTAACAGCTAGTCTCATCTCCTCATGACCTCGGAAGATTCTTTCAGATTATACGCCCACCATAGATTTCATTAAGCCATGACCTTGCTGACACATCAGTCCACCTGTAAGTCTCCGTCAGCACACAACAACCAATCATATTTGAGCAAGTTGGCAACACATGGCACTGGCCCCACTGATTTCCGCTTTACATTGACCAATGAAAAATGAGCACGTCACCTTGACCTGGCTTCAGACCCACATGACAGAGCCTCTTCAAAAGCAAGATCGACGGTCATCTTAAGATCTCATACCTCTAACACCACCCTTGCAAAGATACACCAGTCGTGGATCCTTTGACAATGGCAGAACCTTTGACCGCCGAAAGAAAATGGCCCCACTGATTTGTGCTGACTCAGCACACGTGGACCAACTAGAAGCAAGCACATCAGCAAATGAGGACCCACCCAAGATAGCTTTGACAGTAGAAAGAAATCAATGGTTGGCGTATAACCTCATGGCTCTGACACATCCCATGAGATCATGCACCAGCCATAGGATTAAAGGGGGTAACAATCTATCGGGCCCGCTCTGACATCCTTTACAAATCATCATCTCTCGATCAATCAGGAGCTTCCACATAGGATGATGTGGCAATGGACCCACTTAGCAAAAATGAAACACTGCACAAAAGAGAAGATCAATGGCTATCACAAGATCACAAGTGTCAGAAGAACCCCTTGCGATTTCATGATAACCGTCGGATCTTCCTGACTGGGACCCCACTAAAGTGACCGCCAAAAGACTTCACGAATACACGACTGAGGAAAGGTTAGCTATTTCACTAGGTCACGGGATGTTAAGACTTAACCACCAAACATTTGGTGATTAAGAGAACCAATGTAGTTGCTGAATTGCCGAAAAAAAGAGGGAACCGCCAGAGAACTTAGAGAACCTGCGACCGAAGACTTTCTTAAGGTGCACATGGGTTTTTTGAGGACTTAAGTTGCCAAGATAAAGTAACATGAAAATAGAAACTGGCTTAGGGTTTCTTAGGGCTTTGGCCTATAACGGCTAGTTTTTCAAATATTTTAACCTGCAAACCAGGGAATGAAACAAATTGCAGAGACCAAAAGGAGGGACATGAACCTATGAAATTTTCAAGGATGCCTGGCAGGGTAAAAATAGAGATTTTTGGATAGGCTTAGCCAAATTTGTATGCACATGAAAATTGGGGTAACATTTTAGTGATTTCTGCTGGGTGTCAGCCTGCTAGACATTGGAAACCAGTGACCTTAACATCAATTCATTGGGCATGGGGTCATCTCAGGAACACAAAACTCTAATAGAGGAACAAAATTGAAACAGAAGGGCAACTTGTGCACGAGCACTTCTTGAAAAGCATGAAAATAACCTAGAAAGTAGGGAAAGAAAGCAAAACACATATTTACAAGAATTATAGTGAGGGATTAACCTCAAAACAGGGCTTCAAGTGGAAACCATTTATTGAGATTGGCAAGGCAACTCCTTCAAGATCTAATAGCTAGAAAGCATTGGATCCCTTGCACTCTATTATAACAAATGGTCCACTCTAGAATGAATCAAATTTGGCATGTCTACCAGGCCTGGACTTGAACTCATCCCACTTGAGGACTACATCCTCAACCTTGAAATTTTTGGCCTTGGCTCTCTTATCAAAGCTCCTCTTTGTCTAAATCTGATGGAATTCCATGTCCTTTATGGACTTGTCTCTAATTTCCTCTAACTCCATGAGCTGAGCATGTCTGATCTGTAAGGGATCTCCTTCTTCAAACGAGGCATATTGGGTAGCCAAGTCCAGAGCTGGCAATTCAACTAAGATAGACAACTTGGCCTCTCTACCATATACTAGCACATAAGGAGAATTACCAATGATTTTCTTTGGGGTAATTCTATCTAACCACAATGCAGACCTGAGTTTGGTATGCCAATCCCTTTGGTTTTCTTGAAGAGTCTTCTTGATTATCCTAATCAAGTTCTTATTTATTGATTCTACCAAGCCATTGCCTTGGGGGTAGTAATTGCAACTGGTATTCAGATAAATGCCATTCTTGACTGCCCACTCTGAGACTTTGAGGCCTATGAATGCTAATGCATTATCTGAAATTATAGAATCAGGAGTGCTAAACCTATGAACCATATCATTATAAAAACTTAATACAACATTCTCATTGGCCTCTTTTAATGCAACTACCTCTGTCCATCTAGTGAAGTAATCTGTTGTAGTAATTATCCATTTATGGCCTACACTAGATGGAGGATTAATCATGCCAATGAAGTCTATACCCCACTTCATGAAGGGTTGCTCTGTTCTGACTGCCTATAGGGGTAAGGCTGCAAGCCTTTCTTTTCCTCAAACATGGCACACTTGATGCATTTTCTGACATAATCATGACTATCCTTAAAGATAGATGGCCAATAGTATCCAACCCTCATGATTTTAAAAGTAGTAGTCCTAGGAGAAAAATGACCTCCAGAAGGTCCATCATGAAACTCAAATAGGATGTCTGCTACCTTTTCTGAATCTATGCATCTTAAAAGAACACCATTGTGATCCTTTCTGAAAAGAACTTCATTTATCAACACAAAAGGAACAGATTGCAATCTATAATACCTTCTTTGTGCTGAATTCAAACCTACAGGACATTGTCCCGTCTTCAAATAATTGATCATATTAGGCAACCAACTTGTTACATTGGCTTGTTCTTCTATAGAATGCACCACTAGAGATGCATCTATTTTCTCTGATTCCTTTGAAATTTCATCTTCTACCAAATTCTCACAAAGACCTCTTCCTCTAACCAGCTTGGTGGTCTAAATATCAACGTCATATTCCATTACCTTGGTGATCCAACCAGCTCTTTTCTCATTTAGGTCCTTGGAAAGCAGAAATTCTTTGACACTTGGATGAGTAACTTTTAAGTGTACCTTGCTATGGGTCAATAGATATCTGAACTTTTTAAGGCTCTTTACCATAGAAAGTACATATTTTTCTACAAAAAAGTATCTTTGTTCATACTCCTCTAAACCTTTGCTAAAGAAGGCAATAGGCTACTCCAATCCTTTTGAATTTTCTTGAGTCAGCATTGCAGATATAGCATCATGACCTCCATAAGCATAAAGGATAAAATCCTTTTTGAAATTTGGGTTTAAGAGGGAAGGAGCTTCTGTTAAGGCTTCCTTGATAGCTTAGAAATTGGCTTTCCCTTCCTTAGTCCAACTAAAATTTGAACTCTTCTTTAACATGGTTGTCAAAGGTTTTAGTAAATCTGCAATGTTAGGCAAGAATCTCCTAACAAAATTAATCTTTCCTATGAAAGATTGGAGACTTTTCTTATGATGTGGTAGGGGTAACTCTAGGATAGCTGCAATTCTCTTAGGATCTACTATAATTCCTTCTTTGGAGAATACATATCCCAACAATTTTCCTTCATGAACTACAAACACACATTTCTTGGGATTGAGAGATATCCCAAATTCTCTACACCTTTCAAAAATCTTTCTCAAATGTTTGATATGGTCTACTACATGCTTTGAATAGACAGTTATGTCATCTAGATAGACCAACAAAAACCTGTACATGAGGTTTTTAAAGGCCATATGCATTGCCTTTTGAAATGTAGCACCTGCATTTGACAAACCAAAGGGCATCTTTTGATAAGCCATGGTTCCCCACTTGGTTGTAAATGCAGTCTTATATTGATCCTCTTCATTAACCATGATTTGATTATATCCTGAATAGCCATCCAATAATGAAAACATCTTGGATCCAGAGACACATTGTAAGATTTGTTCCATAGAGGGTAATGGATGGAAGTCTTTTAGAGAAGCTCTTTTAAGATCCCTGAAGTCAACACATAACCTCAGCTCCCCATTCTTCTTCCTGACAGGAACAAGGTTGGAAACCCAACTAGTATGCTTGATAGGGTAGATGATACCACTTTCTATTAATTTGACCACCTCTTTATGCATAAGTGGCTCAATCTTGGGATTCACAGGCCTTTACTCTTGCCTCACTAGTTTGGCATTAGGTTCTAATTCAGTAGTGTGATGAGCAAGGGTAGGATCAAAACCTTTGAGGTCTTCATACTGCCGTGCAAAAACATCACTGAATTCTTTGAAAAGTTGTGTGTAATCTTGCCTTTCCAAATCAGTGTTCACTTTTCCAAATTGCAGGCTCTTATCTGGTTCCAACTCTAGTTCAACACAATGTTCTTGTTGGACTACTAGGCCAGCTTTATTTTTCTTGATTTCAACATCCTTGTTGAAGACAGTCTCTAAGGTAATAAGACCTCTAGGCATCTTATTGGACTTGAGTTGTATCACTTGATCACCATAGTTTTGTGATAACCTTTCTTGATTATGCTCTAAAAAAACATCTTCTTCAAATAAGAACTGTAGAATTTGTTCATCATTGTCAAACACTTGCCAATTGACATCATTATTAGGAATAGAAGGTATGACAATAACCTTGATGTGTTGTTGATCCATCTCTTTTGAAATGCTATTGGTGATATCAAACTGAGATCCAACAACAGCTAATCTATCTGCATTCTGATTTAGCTTCCTAGGGATATCAACAATATTGAAAGCATGGAAATCTTCAATTGCATCCCAAACTCTATGTTTGTATGCTTTCATGGTGTCATTCTTGGTTGCACTTATCCCTCTCACTTGGATGACAACTAACTCCCTGTCACCATAAACTTTTAAGGCTTTAAGCCCTCCTTTTCTAGCCCATTCTAGTCCATTGACTAGACTTTCATACTCTGCAGTATTGTTATTGCAGGAGAAACTAAATCTAAAGGTAGTATAATACCTTTCTCCTTTTGGGGCCACTAACATAGCACCTCCACCAAAACTATGTCTACTTCTAGCTCCATCAAAAAATAGTTCCCAAACCTGATTGTTCTGATACTTTGAATCAGTGTCTTCTTTGAGAAGGCTTGGTTCTATGGCTCCACTCTCTTGTATCAAATAACTTCCCAAACCAAAATCCCAAACAAGATTTTCTTGGGCCTCTGAAGCTCTTTCATCTAGTAAAATATCAAGGATACTTTCTATCTTGGTATCTGCTTCACTAATAGTTTGGAAGTCACTGTTATCAAATATAGGGCAATTTACATTGATGGAATTAGACACATATGGTTCTATATGGTGTTCTGCTAATGATTCTAATTTAATGGTGACCTTGGTACCATACCTTGTATGAAACAACATGTGAGACTAGTCAGAAGATAGGTAGCCTCCTATCTTGGCTATAAACTCCCTTGACAGACATATAGCAAATAATGCAGGGAGATCTATGATATATATATCAAGGACAATGGAAAAATTAGGACTAGCATGAAGGACTAGACTAATATCTTTGGCCACACCTATAGTATTGACTGGGGACCCATCGAGTTGGGTAACCTTCTTTTGGAAAGGTTCATATTTTAGTCCTAATTAGTCAGCTACCTTCTTGGGCATTACAGTGCTAGTAGCTCCACTATCTACCATACAATTATGCACTAGAGATTTTCCAATAATTAGAGATACATAAAAGGGAGGTGGCTTTGAATTCCTACCTTGCATAGCATTGGCTTTGAAGTTGCTACTTGGAGCCTCCTTTTCTTGATCAGTGTTGACCAACACTGGCTTTGCAGCTTCTTTTGCAGGTTCAGGAGTTTTCACCTCTGTCATAGCCTTCTTCAAAATTTCAGGTTGTCCTGGAAGAGCCAAAGAGTCCCACATTGACATGGTAATGTTCACCTTCTTCATGTTGTCTACAATGTTATAAGGTGTCATAGTGTGTACTCTTTGTTGTGATTTCACTATGATGGGCTCCACCTCTTTGAGAGTCTGACCCTCCTTGCTTGTGATGATAGGAACCTCCTTAGGTGTGATGGGAGCAGCTTGTTGCACTGGTTCTATAGATGTAGTGGCTTTGGCATTAGAATCTGCTCTCTCCATGTCTTGAGCTCTTCTTTTTGCTCTTGTATAGGCAACAAAAGCAACTTCATCATTGACTCCATTGAAGTCTGGTTGCTCCCAATTAAAGAGAGCAGTCTCATTTTCTTGTGGTTCTTGTTGAGGAACTGAGCCACTGGATGAGGCCTCTGATTGAGCTTGTGAGGCATTTTGAACCATTAGAGCTTGGTTCATCCATCCATTTGAACATGTAGCCTAATTATGAGGCAGATTACAAGGAAAGTACCATTCATTGTCCATAGCCATATTATTTTGACTAGGAACCATATCCCTCACTGGATTTGCAGAATTGGGAGGTGCAGGGTTATATGGTTCGAATGGCCTTTGATTAAAATTTTGTCTTTGTCCTTGATAGCCTCCTTGGTATGGTGGCCTATTTTGTTGATAAGGTTGTCCTTGATTTTGATATTGCTGATTAGGACTTTGGCCTTGTGGCTGAAAAGGTGGTCTGATTCCTTGACCTTGTTTCTTCAAATTTTTGACCTCTTTAGTTAAGGTCTACAACAAGTTTGTCATTTCTTGCATACTACTCTGTTGGCTACTCTTTATTTCTTATAACTCTTGAGAGAAACTAGTTGTTAGCTCTTGACCACTGGTACTAGCCTGAGGTGCTAGTATGGTGGGGATAGGGGTAAATGGGGGTACTTGGGCAAGTGCAATGGGTTGAAGGCTAGGAAAACTAGGCATTGGTGGCCTTCTAGAAATCATGCCTGCTTGGATTAAACAGTTTTCAGCCCTGACAGCTATGTCAAAAGCTTGGGGGAGAGAAGTACTACCCATAGACTAGATCATGACATAAATTTGACCATTTAGATTTTGCATGTATTATAGGAAAGCATGGTCGGCTGATGGCCTTACTGATACTGGAATTCTATTCCATGTTTTAAGGAACCTACTATTGTAATCTATCATTTGCTCTTGAGGGTCTCTCTTAAGGGTTGTTAACTGCTCAACTAGAGACAAGTTATCTGATTTGTCCTTAAAATGCTTACTTAATGCATCCCCTAATGCATCCCATGAATTAATAGAACCAATAGTTAGAGTTCTAAACCATTCAAGAGCCTTACCTTTTAGAGAGGCTGCTAATAATTTTGTGGCCACATCTTCTTGGCTTATGTTGTGTATGCTATAGATGGTGTTCACATCTCTTATGTGCTCAAAAGCAACTGTCTGCCCTTCACCAGTGAAGTCAGGTATAATCTATAGTGCCACCAAGGGCACATCATGATGTTGAGAAAATACCAAGGGACTCCCTTGGTTGAAAGGTGCAAAGGAAAACTGTCTTGCCATTGTAGGGGCTATAATCTGAAGATTAACAACTATGTGAGCTGTATTTGCTGCTAGATTTAAATCCTCTTCTAGATCTCTGGTTAGAGATCTGCCTCTTCTTCTAGAATGAAAGGGAAAAGGTCTCCTTTCTAAAGTATCAGGAGGTGTTGATTGAACTCTCCTTGTAGGGGATTTTCTTTGAGTTGACCTACCTTTGTGACTTTTTTTTGAGGGCAACTCTGAAAATTGAGTAGGCTTTGAGCACCTAGTCTCAATCTTTCTCATAAACCTTGAACAAGGTTGTCCTAGATCTTTGAAATTGATGGAGTCACCAGATATACTTTGAAAGAACAACTTCTAAAAGCCTGTATTATGCAATCTATATATCAGGGATAACATAACAAAACATGAATTTCTGATTCTTTTACTGTCCCACCGGGCATGCCAAAATTGTTATACACTAAGTTTGCACCCTTGTCTCGACCTCTCGTAGTCTTGATAACCTAGTATAACATGGGAATCATCTCCAGGTTGTGGCACCTTTGCTAACTAAGATGAGACCTCCAGGTTCTAGGCTGGTTCCTCTTGGATAATCACCTTAATTTGCTTCTAGACATGAAAAGTAAAACTTTTGAGGGAAAGGGATAGAAGGAATGCTTGAAAGGGAAATGACTTGATAGCAAACTATCCTACTAGGTGATACACCAAAATTAGGGTTTCCAGATCTCAGTATAGAGGATGAAATTAATGAATAGCTTAGGTCTAGGAGGTCACAACTCACTGAATAGGCTTGCATAAGTGTTTCATAGAAGGGTCTGTAACAGAAAGAGGCTATTCAAGGAAAAAGAGGATTTCAAAAAAAATAGCATTACTGAGGATTTAGACACAATTTATGACCTGCAAAAAAACATTCACTTCTACAACTCGGCATAGGAATGAGACAAGATTGTTAGGGGGTTGAAGTATACCCACAAAAGCATTCACATCCAATCATCCACAATAACACACAATAGTTGCAGAAAGAGAGAGGGGTCAGGAACCCTAAGATATCACTAAAACATCATATACTTTGATTCAATAAGAGAAGACTCAAAACAAGGAAGCATAGGGACATGAAGAATTGTCACAAAATACCTCTGCAATATCTGAATCATCAATGAAAGGTTTACAACTATATAAGCCAGGGGGTAAGAATAATACCACAGATGACCTTTAAGAAACATGAAATTCTTTTTACAATTGTCCAACTCTGAGCTCAAAAGCTCCCAAAATACAATATATACCAACTCCAACTGCACATAGGCAGGAGTCAAAGACCTAACTAGGGTTACAAATTTAACATAATAATCAAACCCTAAAGGTACTGATGACCCATCATCAAACTCTGAGAACACTAGCAATCAGATCAAATCTTCCTTGTGTGTATCCATCTGGTACTGAGCTTGCCTGCAGATACATCAACCTCGACCCAACTACCCACCTGCAAATCCACTAAGCCATGAAGGCTCCCAATCTGATCTAGAAGATATCTATATTTTCAATAATAACACTGGCAAAAGGTGGCGCCAATCCATTTAGCACCTTCAACACAACATGGTACCCTGCAATGCCAGCCAACAGTCATCTCTATTGCCTTCACAACCACAACTGTCCTGAGACTTTATTTCCTGAGCTACCCGACATCATGCATGGCTGAAAGAATGCAAAAACCCTCATAGAGACATTTGAATTTTTGAAATACAATGGCTAGCGGAAAATTTTAAAACATAATAATTGATGAGAAACCCTTCCCGGTAGATGAACAACTCAGATTAACTTTGAAACGGTCACGAAACCCTTTGAAAAGTTTGAGTCCACATCAGGAAGCCTCGTCCAATGAGCATCGAGCATGTCAGCATATTTGGACCTGCTTGACCTTTTTCTCTTTTAAGTTACTTGGTGACTGTGCGACTGAAGAATTCTGAGTCACAAAATACATTTCTTAACTCCAGTCGGGTCAAACGATTCAGCGAACACTACGGTTGCTGAATAGCTAAATCTTTTAATCACCCCCGGTTACATTAAGCGAACATGAGAAACCCTTAGTCACTAATTCACAGAAAGCTTACTAACCCTGGGCCCATTTATGCCACTTGGCATTCTTTTATTCATTCAGGCCACTCCATCAGCGAACACCTTGGCACTTCCCTAACATTGGACCCACTTAAGACAAGATTCTAATCTAACGGCTAGTCTCATCTCCTCATGACCTTGGAAGATTCTTTCAGATTATACGCCCACCATACATTTCATTAAGCCGTGACCCCACTGACACATCAGTCCACCTGTAAGTCTCCATCAGCACATGACAACCAATCATATTTGAGCAAGTCGGCAACACGCAACACTGGCCCCACTGATTTCTTCTTTACATCGACCAATGAAAAATGAGCATGTCACCTTGACATGGCATCGAACCCACTTGACAGAGCCTCTGCAAAAGCAAGATCGACAATCATCTTAAGATCTCATACCTCTGACACCACCCTTGCGAAGATACATCTGTCGTCGATCCTCTGACAATGGCAAAACCTCTGACCGTCGAAAGAAAATGGCCCCACTAATTTGTACTGACTCAACACACGTGGACCAACCAAAAGCAAGCACATCAGCAAATGTGGACCCACCTGAGATAGCTCTAATAGTAGAAAGAAATCAATGGTTGGCGTATAACCTCATGGCTCTGACACATCCCATGAGATCATGTGCCAACTGTAGGATTAAAGGGGGTAACAATCTACCAAGCCCGCTCTGACATCCTTTACAAATCATCATCTCTCAATCAATCAAGAGCTTCCACATAGGACAACGTGGTAGTGGACCCACTTAGCAAAAATGAAATGATGCACAAAAGGGAAGATTGATGGCTATCGCAAGATTGCAAGTGTCAGAAGAACCCCTTGCAATTTCATGATAACCGTCGGATCTTCCTGACTAGGACCCCACTAAAGTGACCGCCAAAATACTTCACGAATACATGACTGAGGAAAGGTTATCTATTTCTCTAGGTCATGGGATGTTAAGACTTAACCACCAAACATTTGGTGATTAAGAGAACCAATGTAGTCGCTGAATCATTCAAAAAAAGGGGGAACCACCGGAGAACTTAGAGAACCTATGACTAAAGACTTTCTTAAGGCACACATGGGTTTTTTGAGGACTTAAGTGGCCAAGATAAAGTAACATGAAAATAGAAACTAGCTTAGGGTTTCTTATGGCTTTGGCCTATAATAGCTAGTTTTTCAAATATTTTGACCTACAGGCCAGGGAATGAAACAAATTGCAGAGACCAGAAGGAGGGACATGAACCTATGAAATTTTCATGGATGCCTAGCAGGGTAAAAACAAAGATTTTGGGATAGGCTTAGCCAAATTTGTATGCACATGAAAATTGGGGTAACACAATGATCATGAGCAAGAAAATCAAATTTTATTCCATCATTCTCTTTTATCTTTTACGATTCTTAAAGCCATGAGGGATGTACCTTGTCATGAGAAAGTTCCAAATTATCGTACAATATTTCAAGAACTCAAGTTGTTTGGGATCATCAAGAATTTGATTTATTTGAGAACTAAGTATAAGAAATAGACTAATTTCTTCATCATTGTTATCCATCACTCATTTAAATGAATGATATTTCTCAACAAAATCCCATTTTTCTTTACATGTAGAACCTCTTTCTGATAAGGTTCTTGATCATGCGAAAGAAACTAATTATCTTTTCCATCTTTTTTATTTAATCTTACATAGGTTGAAGCAAATAAGGATGATTATTTTCTAAAATAAGCTAAAATCCACCAAAAAAATGTCTTAAAAAATTCAACTTGTATAACCTCATTAGGAATCTGATTCTTTTGATATGAATGCTCTGCGTCACTAATTTCATTGTCACTTTCTAATTTTCCTTTCTAAAAAACCATTTTTCCAAATTTAAACTTTTAGATAGAGTTACCAACCTTCATTTGAAAGAAGGTACCTTTAATTTTTTGAGGAATAACATGCACCATCATTTTGCATTCCTAATAGTGTCACCAAATATCTAAGGTGAACACATTTTTTAGTGCAAATTTACCTTTGAAATCCACCTTGTTTTCCCAAAGAGAAGTGACAACCACGCCAATAGTTGGAGAGATTATAATAAACCATAAAATTACTGTATGTTTGAAAGGGGAAGCTCCCTTGCATGATAAGGGTATTTGTATTTTATATGTACTTTCACTTGAAAGTAACAAAAGGAGAAAAGACAAAACTAAAGAAAGTGTGTAACTGAAACCCTAATAGTAGACATATCAATACCTTTTTAGAGTCACAATGGATAATGATTACAGAGGGGGCATCAAATTTTTCAATGATGATAAAAGAAGGATAAATATAATTCATATATGAAAACACATTCTATGCCAACACATTCAAATCATGATACCAAGAAATGAGTGTGTTCCTTGACATCAATTACATAGATTAGAAAGACCATTAGATTCCACCAGTACATAAAGATACTACCAACTTAGCATATTAAAAATTAGAAATAATAAATCATGAATACATTGAATAAATATGACCAAATGCATTCTTCATTATCTATTTGAAAATATACAAGTTCAAAAACCCTTTTGTGCATAGTGTAAAGCCAAAATTTTCTTTAGAAATTTCTCTATAGTTTCCTCTGTATAAGAGTTCTGCCCCACCACCTATAATATTACAAGTTTCCTTATATTTATACATTTAGAATGACAACTACCTAGTATCTGACTTGATATTTTCAAGTTAGAAATGTATGTGGCTGAATGTGACCTCTAAATCAGGCACAACACAACATGGTCATTATTCACTTGATAGAATTCGAGAGAGAGTATGAAGAACTCAATCCAAATTCCATGGTGAGGTGACCTATTGCCTCCTATGTGAATGGGGTGTTTGAATACTCTCAGAACGAGAGCCAACAGCCGGGAGACCAATTCAACAATGGAGGATTTCCAAGAAGCAATAAAGATGAGCAAGATGAAATTAATCTAAGATGAAGTGCAATTTAATCTAAGAATGAGGATGCAATTAATCTAAGAGCTTGAAAATAAATATGAGATGCAACTTAATCTAAGAACTTGAAACAAATATGATATTAAACTAAGAACAAATAAGCAAATTTAGTCTAAAATGTGATGCAAAGATTATACTAATAATGAGATAATAATCTAATAAATGCAATAAAAAGCTTTGAAAACAATGAATCAAATGAGACTAAAAAATGCCTATAGTGTAGATGCTCTCAAAAATTTCCCTCCTGAATGTGAAAAAGAGGCCAAATAAATAGAAGAGCCAAGAGGAGGAGGAAGAGTTTCTTGATTCGAAACTCCTAACCCTTCATATCCCTTTTTGGGACAAATAAGCATGAATTACTTTATTAAAAGAATGGAAAATGCCACATGAGGACCTTTCGAATATCTCAAATTATTAATTCAAGAAAAGGTGTCCATTCAAATAACAAGCAATTAATTAATTCCTTTTTGATGTGTAGTTAGCTAAAGGGGGTAGATTTAATTTAATTAGAAAGAACTTAGGACTTTACAATTAAATTAATTTATCATAGGTATAATTTAGCTAATATAAGTCAAAGACTTTAGGAATTAATTTAGTATTTGATTATTGCAATTTAGGGTCTTTGCAACTAACATCAAGTCAAATTAAGTCAGGTAGGAGAGAGAAAATTGCCTAGGGAACTAGGACTTTGGTGATGTAAAATCAAGATAATGCACCAAAATTAATGAAATTAAATAGGTGCCAATTTTGGGGTATTACATTTGCCCCTCTTTGAATTGATGTGCGAGCAGTGCATTGATTCAAAGAATAGTTTGAAGTGACAGATGAAAGTAGATCAAAGCATGAATTTTTTGAAGTCTAAGTTAGATTGCAAAGACAACGGTTCTTGAGAGAGATGAGAATCGGGATTAGATTGCCCCAATGCCCCAGAGTGAGATTTAGATGCAGATTAGGACTGTCTCCAGAATTGGGGTTAGATTGCCCCAATACGAAGCTCAACCCTCCGAGACCCAGGTTAGATTGCCCAGATAATGGTCTAAAAGAGATTTCGAGAGTCATCTCCAGAATGAAGATTGACTCCCAAGAATCAGGGTTAGATTTCCCCAATACCCAAAAGATTTCAAGAACCATCTCCAAAACGAAGAGTGATCCTCAAGGATCCGAGTTAGATTGCTCAGATACCTAAGAGATAGATTTCTAGATGATAAGATGCGAGGCGTGAAGATGCCCCTAGCAATGAGGACTGATGATTCAAATCAGACTGATTCAAGAATAGATTCGACAAGATTCAAATGATGTAATCATCCTGCCCCTTCGGGAGCGAAATTGAAAGATGACATGTCAGAAGGATGATAAACAACAAGAGATTGCAGAGCAAAAGTAATTAGACTAGATTCACGAAGCTACAGAAGTGAATCAGAACAAAGCAGAGGTCTTGTTGACCAAGTTTGACCATAGTTGACCATGGTTGACCAAATTTTGACTAGGGTTGACTTGATGAAAAGAAGCAAATATTTGAGAACATGATGCAAAGATGATGATTTGGCAGGAAGATGACACCAGAAGGCTGATTGCACAAGCATCCGATCCAGAAGGAGTCCAATATTTAAAATGTGATTTTGAGCCACTTAGAGATGTCAGATTTTGATTTCGATCCCAGAAAAGGATGTAGCCAAGATGAGACTGGGACAAAAGATGAGAACCTTTGATGAGCAGATCCAGAAGAAAGCAATCAAGAGAGCAGTAAGAAAGCGCTCCAAATGCAAGCCTAGAATGAAAGATGCAAGTCTAAATGCAGGCCTAGGATGAACAAATGCAATCCTCTAGACTCGGCTGTTAAACTCATCATATTTATAATCATTGAGTTCGTTTAAGCATGGGACAATCACAAGATGCCATACAATTCTTCCCAACATGAGAATATGAATATGACATAAGTCTTAAATTTGTCGGAATGAGGTGTAAGCATTAAGGCATAAGAAGCCAGAATGACCTGAACACCTATTCCTTTTAATTTAGCAAGTTAACATAAGCATTAAAGCACATTTTCTAGAATGACCTGAATGTCTCTTGCAAACAAACACACCAAACACACAAGAGATCTTTCTTTTTCCGAAGAGTGCTCACAATGACCCCTACGTTCACTTAGCAAGATGAGCGTTAGCAATTCCAAATGTAGCAAAAGAAGTCACTCAAAAAAAACAAGGAGAAGAACCAACCTCACCAAGGAATCCATATAAAAGGAGTCGAGGTACGCATGGCCATCCAATATGAGATGAAGGCTCTTACAGATGGACACCCCTCTTATGTAGATTTCTTGGATCATTGGAACTAAACCAGCAAGCAGAAAACAAAGAAAAGATCATGCCCCTAGTCTTTGCATTTCTCAGTCAAGAAAGACATCTTAGATTCACTTGAGAGGAAATGATAAAGAAAACAAAAAAGCAAGAGAAAAGCTTAGTACACTGCACAGGAACACACAAAGAGTTTTAGTTTCAGTTTATGTCTGTGTTCAAGCGGATTGAAGTTGAATCAGAAGCAAATAACATTTGAAGTCTCAATGAGATAATGAAAGTAGGCAAATGTAGTGAGAACCACTGGTGACTGATGTAAGGGAGAAATTCTAAAGAAGAGATATCGAATGAAAGCTAGGTATCAGCAGGCAGGCACAGTGAGAACCACTGGCGACCGATACACGAGAGATCCTCGAGGAGAGATTTCAAAAGTAGCTAGGCATCAGCAGGCAGATACAGCATGAAACACTGGTGACTGATGCACAAATGAATCTTCTAAAAGTGATAGGACAATGCCCCCTAGACTAGGGAGATGCCCCCAAGTATGACCAGTTCCAATCCATGAAGAGTCGAGGAAAACTCAAAGACAAGCGCATGAGCTAGCAAACCAAAGAAGGAAACAAACTAAAGCAGGAAAGGAAGGAAACTAAAGCAAGAAACTAAGAGCCAAGAGACGCTAAGATGAGATGTAGCTTTAGGAAACAAGAAGCGCCTGTTTACCAGGTTTTCACCATCTTGGCAGAGATTCTATTTTTGCTACCATGACGCCTGTTTACCAGGTTTTCATCAATGGCACATTTTTTTCTTTTTCAATTTTTTTTGTACTTTTCTCTTTTTTCTCTTTTTTTGTATTTTTGAATATTTCATTTTTTTTTTATTTTTGAAATTTTCTATTTTTTTGAGTATTATCAAGGTGCCTGTTTACCAGGTTTTCACTAAGATGATCATTTTTTTAGGACATTTTGCAATTTTAAGGATTTTTTCAGGACCAATAAGTATGTACATGAGCATACTGAGAATGTCAGCTGTAGAACTTCTTCAAATGAAGATTGTGATGGGCTCTTTGAGTTGCTCTCCTTTGGTGGTGATCTCTGGAAACATAGTCATTTGTAGTAGTAGTCACCAAAATCAAAACCAGATGTTGTAATAGTAATAGGAGATCAACCAGTAGTGTCCAACCATCAAGAGATCCATAGTCAAGGAAAGATCACTTAAGTAAGATCCACAAATATCCTGGTGGACACATCTTAACTCTTTGTTGAATTTCCCACACTCTAAATGCTTAGGAAGAGTATGTTCTAGATTTTTCTTAGTCACGTCATTAGCAATAAGGAGATACTAATATGCACTTTGGGAAAAGGAAAGATGGAGTGAAGAGGGTAAAGTATGAGAGGCAAGGGTAATGAAATGGAGGGAAGCATGAGAATTTTGGAAGCTCGAATGACAACTTTGATTTTTCCTTTCTTTGGAATCCACATAGCTTTTGAATTTTTTCTTCTTTACTTTGAGGTGCTTTTGATGAAAATGCCTGTAGAATGGATTTCAAGATCCATTTTTTATTTATTTTCTGGCTTTTGATTGTCTTCTTCTCTTTGAGGACCTTTGTGGTCTTTTCAACACCTCTATTGCTTTTTTCTTTCTTCGGAGTCACATGTCGATTAGATGAGACATGGTGACCTTGAGATATAAGTGGATTCTTATTATTTTTTCTTTTATGTTGTACATCCAAGTTACTTCCAAAAGACTCAGGAATTGTGGATGAAAAAGGCTTATATGACTAGTTTAGGTGGAGAGATGGAGATGGAAGTGGACAAGCCACTTTTCTGGGAGATGAAGGGGGAAGAAAAGTCAATGGGATGGGCTCAAGTGCAAATATATCAGTATCATCCTCATCATTCATGGATGCATCAAATAGATCAAGAAAGCAATCTTCCATAGAGCATTGTCGATTGTGAGTCATCTTAGAAGATTCAGATAAGTTTGGAGGAATATTATGTGAGCCTAACCAAGATGGTCTATTCCAAGAGTCAGGTCCCCTTTCAGGTGGTAAGAGTGCACGAATAGGAACCATTTCAATTCTGGATCTACCAATATTCCATGAAGCTGTAACAGAATGGTGTCTTACATACCCATGATTTGCTGGAGCAATAGGAGTATAGCTTGGAGTAGATGGCCTAGGAGCCATAGGAATGATCTCCACAGGAGGGTGGAAAGGATCATCATCAATAGCTTGATCTGGAGGATCATAACTTTCTCCTCTTTCTGAGTTGTTAAGACTAGCATATAGGTGCATAGCATCAATTGGTATTTTCATAGTAGCATCTGATATGGAGTTCCATTCAGCTAGAGACATAGTCAGAGGTAGACTTTCTTCATTTTTGTCATCTAACATAGGAAGTGTTTCTTTAACAGTAGGATCTTGTTCAGTAGTAGAAGTAGCAGAGTAATATGGAATAGGCATACCTTGAGGCATACCCAAGAGGAGGGAAGCGTCCAACAGTTGCTCCCAATCAGTATGTGTGCCATTGGAGTTGGCAGCAGTAGGAGTCTGATCAATAGCAGAAGTGGTGGAACAATCTAGAATAGGCATACCCAAGATAAGGGAAGCTTCCAAAAGTTGCTCCCAATTAGTATGTGTGCCATTAGAGGTAGTGACATATTCAGTAGTAGTTGCAGCAGTAGAAATCTGTTCAGTAGAGTGTATAAAATCCTCCTGGTGAGGACCAAGATCATGTTCTTGAAGCACTTGAGAAGGTAGATAAGACTCTTTCTGGTAGTCTGAATCAGGATTTTGAATATTCAAGGTTCTTTCATGTGTCATAGGCTGAATCTTTGTGTCTTCATTATCTGAATCCTTGCATGAGTGAAAGCTATAGCTAGGTTGGTCAAGTTCATGGCCCTAATAGCCAATACCAAATATGTCTTCAGAGGGTTCCTCACAGGAATGTGGATATATGGGGAGAGCTGTCAATGATAAGATGGACTCAATTTGATATTCCCCCATGCAAATATCTTTGATCTTCAGGGTTTTTTCTATTTCTTTTAGCTTAGCATCATAGAACTCAGTGGACTCTCTATTGGCGGGAACAAAGCTATTTGTTTCTTGGGTAAGCATCTTAGCAGAGCAAGTATTTAGGCTAGCACTATTGTCAATGAGGATGTGGGGGATACTCTTGGGGCCTATCATAACTTTAGTGTGCATGAGAGCATTATGCGGGTGGCTCAGCAAGTGATCATCTTCCTCAGAGAATGATAAATAATGAGGCGAGATCAAATGACCCACCATAGATTGAAACTGGTCGAGATTGAGATCTTTGGGGATGTTTTCCTCAGTGAGGGCTTTATCCATAGATAGTTTTGGTCTGGATGTCGAAGGTTTGGGACCTTTGAGAACAATCTTTGCATGAGATCGAGTGATAGTATTTACACAAGCTGGAGACTATGTGGAGTTATAAGAGGGAGACACAGGGCCTCGCAAGACAAAGGGAGTTTTGGGTTTAGGAGTATCCTCACTCCCTGGAGCAATGATCATGTTGTAGTGAGAGATCCAAGCTTTGTTTCTAGCAAATCTAGAAGGTGGTTGAGCTTCTGTCATAGCCTTTACAGTGGCTTTGATCGTTTGTATGTTAGAGCTGAGATTGAAAACCAACTTTGAGGGTTTTGGCATCATATTGTCAACAACACTGTCATTCATAATATCTATTTTTTTGTTGACAATCTTATCCTTATCCTTGTCCGAGGGAGAAGGTCCTTGCTTGTTGTCTTTGTTCAAAGTCAATTCTCCCTTCTTGACCATAAACGCTTCTATCCTCATAGCCCACCTAATCATATTGTGAAAAGTGAGGGGACCTCGTAATTGTACTTGGTATCCAAAATTTGGGACAAGATTGTCCAAGAAGATATCAAACTTTTCAGACTCAGGTAATTCATGAGGATACTTCGTGCATAGTTGTCTCCATCTCTGGAGAAATGTTAGGAGAGGCTCCCCTTGTCATTGTTTCAAATTGTTGACCAAATATTGAATATTGTGGGATTGATCATAACTCTTGTCATTTCGAGACTGACCATGACCTTGGTAATTTGGAGATTGCTCATGACTATCGCTGAATTTACCTCCCCTTGGGAAGTGGAATGGATCTCCCATCTTGTTGGTAGTATTCTGAGAGATCATGAAAGAGTCGATAGGTTCGAAAGGATCAATAGGTTCAATTTTAGAAAGTGACCCTTCAGAGTCTTGTTGGTCTTCAAACAATGGGTTATAATATTCTTGAAATAATAAGTCAGACTGTATCTGAAACAATGGATTGTAATACTCTTGGAATGAGGAGGAATGTGAGGATCCCTCATGAAGTTTAGATTTCATAACAGATTCAGAATGACCTATGTCTTGATTATGAGGTTTTCTTCTATCTTGATCAGTATTCTGAATGGGATAAGTTTTGCCACTTCGAGTCATGACAGTCATAGATGAAGATGTAACGAGAAAAGATTCAGGATAAAGCTAGACTCTATCTCAAAGATAACGAAAGGAGATAAATGGCTAGAACAGCCAAGATGCAAGATGAACCAGGTATGAATCATCAAAAGAGGTGGCTAGAACAGCTGAGATAAGACTATCGCAACATGAGGTACAAAAGGCATAAAGAGATAAGGTAGAATAATGAGAGACAATACGAGTCAAAGAAAAGATCAATCGATTCCTAACTCAAGACAACTAGTCTCTGACGGTGAATGACAAGAAAATAGAAAAATAGATCACAGACAAAAAGGCAAATTAGATTTATGTCATTGATCAAGCACATAAGACAGCAATCAAGGAGTTCAAGCAAATAGTCTTCAAGCAATGGGCAAGGGACAAAGCAACCTTGCGCATGACCAGGAATAGTGACTTAGTATTTCTACTCCCTACGGACTCTACTTGTGTATGTTCTTGAGAATGTTTTAGCAGGCACTTAAAACATAACAACATCCTACAAGTTGTCTACAAGGATATACATGGCTTTTCTAAAGGAATTCCTCGATATACGCAAGGTACATGAGGCACAAATCTGTAGATGAGAAGAATCTGAAATCACACAGCCGGGGGGAGACGGTAACCCAAATCTCCTCCTTCACTTCTCAAAGGTATAAAGTTTTTTGAGGCTTAGCCAAGAGTGAAATCTAACTCATTCCCAAGAGAGGTGTCTTTGGATTCACCTCCCAATATTTATACTCCGTCGGAACACAAGAGTTAAGGTCATCCCTTGAGGTGATGAAATCCCCAAGCAGGCCTTCTAGAAATAAAAAAGTAAGTAATTCACTATCAAAAGTATTGGGAAGCACTAAAGGTGGTGCATTTAACCCTTCAAGTAAATGTGAGGTGATTCCAAAAAGTGGTGCATTTAACTCCTCACACAAACTCAAAGTGAGTCCACACCCTAGAAAATAAGTGAGTTCCAAAAAGCACAAAAGGGTTGCCTAGTGGAACAATTAACGCTTCTTTCCTGTAGACCCCTCCCCTTTAATGTGGCACTGAGATTGCAACCACGGGGTGGAACGAGGGGCCGGCAGATTAGAGAGTCCAATAACCCAAGATAGCAATCTAGATCAATCAAAAGTAATCTAAGACTGCTAATCAATACTACTCATAAGTGCAAGAGGGTTTGAATCATGGAATATTTAACTTTCCAAGTAAACATGAAGTGAGTCCACAAAGTGGTGCATTTAACTCTTCATGTAAACAAGGAATGAATCCATGCCCTAGATTACTCAATGAGATTTTTTTGATATTGGAACCAAGAATTACTTAATGTTTAAACACAAGAATTCACTTAAACACAAACTTGTATAAAAACAAATCTATGTTCATTCATTTCCCATTAAAAGCATAAAAAATGTGTTCTATGAAAGCGTGTAACACTCAAGCCAAACACATGAGAGGTTCAATTTTAATCTCAAAGTCCAAATGTTATAGACATTTTAAGAACTCACCTTAGATCCAAAGATCTGCAATCCATCATTTAGCACACATCCGAAAGTACAGAATCAAGACAAATCAATGACAAACCGTAAGATATGTAACATTGTTGTCATCAAGACAGTCTTTAAAGATTGATTTATTTGACCCATAAAATCGCAATATTAAAATTTATGGAAAGAATGAAGTTTTTAGCTAACATCAAAAACTACCATTTCCCAAAATTACAAGGTCTTGTGATTCCATTTGGTTCTGCAACCAATAACCTTTTCAGACTGCAATTTTTCTGTCATAAATCAGATTTAAAACACCAAACCCTGCCTAGGGAATCACATATCTTCCTCAAAAAGAATCAAAATGAAACCAAACCAATTTTATATTAACTATTAATTAATCTAGTTTCCAAATATGTAAGCTATTTATTTTTTCCATTCATAAATCATTTTCTAAGAGCAAATCATTGTCTGCAACTCCAATGTAGATTGTTAAAAACCAGTTTTCACTCAAATGCCCATAACTTTCACAAATCTGCATAAAAATGACTCAAACCAAAAGGAAATGAAATATAATTCATGTATCTTTCCAATGAATATTATTAGAGATCATGATTCTTCACAATTTGTCTGTACCAGACATTTCAATCTGATTGTATTTAGAGAATCTCAAATCTGCAAATACCCACTTTCACCAAAATGATCATAACTTATTCATTTATTTATAAAAATGAACCAAATAAAAAGAATGAGAAAGAGGATTCATCATTCTATCCATCCATTACTATAAAACAAGGTTTCCAGGCTATACATGATTGTACAAGGCCTGGAACCAACACTAAAACTGAAAAACCAATCAAGAATGAGGCCAAAAATTGATCTTTTCTGCCCCACGGTGGGCGCAAAAATGTATGTGACTGAAGACCTCTAAATCAGGCACAAAACAACATGGTCATTATTCACTTGATAGAATTCAGGAGAGAGTATGAAGAACTCAATCCAAATTGCATGGTGAGGCGACCTGTTGCCTCCTATGTGAATGGGGTGTTTGAATACTCTCAGAACGAGAGCCAACAGCCAGGAGACCAATTCAACAATGGAGGATTTCCAAGAAGAAATAAAGATGAGCAAGATGAAATTAATCTAAGATGAAGTGCAATTTAATCTAAGAATGAGGATGCAATTAATCTAAGAGCTTGAAAATAAATATGAGATGCAACTTAATCTAAGAACTTGAAACAAATATGATATTAAACTAAGAACAAATAAGCAAATTTAGTCTAAAATGTGATGCAAAGATTATACTAATAATGAGATATTAATCTAATAAATGCAATAAAAAGCTTTGAAAACAATGAATCAAATGAGACTAAAAAATGTCTATAGTGTAGATGCTCTCAAAAATTGCCCTCCTGAATGAGAAAAAGAGGCCAAATAAATAGAAGAGCCAAGAGGAGGAGGAAGAGTTTCTTGATTCGAAACTCCTAACCCTTCATATCCCTTTTTGGGACAAATAAGCATGAATTACTTTATTAAAAGAATGGAAAATTCCACATGAGGACCTTTCGAATATCTCAAATTATTAATTGAAGAAAAGGTGTCCATTCAAATAACAAGAAATTAATTAATCCCTTTTTGATGTGTAGTTAGCTAAAGGGGGTGGATCTAATTTAATTAGAAAGCACTTAGGACTTTACAATTAAATTAATTTATCATAGGGATAATTTAGCTAATATAAGTCAAAGACTTTAGGAATTAATTTAGTATTTGATTATTGCAATTTAGGGTCTTTGCAACTAACATCAAGTCAAATTAAGTCAGGTAGGAGAGAGAAAATTGCCTAGGGAACTCGGACTTTGGTGATGTAAAATCAAGATAATGCACCAAAATTGATGAAATTAAATAGGTGCCAATTTTGGGGTATTACAAGAAACTCACTCACTTTTTCACAAAAAGAGTTAAGTTAGAAACCACTCAACTTTCACACAAAAAGAGTTCATTTCCTAACTTTAGTTACAATAAGTGTTATAAGTCAGCTTTACGAAAAAGAAAGTAGAATCTAGTGATTTTCAACTTATGAGTTCCATTCGTATATGGACCATCTCTTTCTTCAATCATCAATCATAAACAACAATTTGACTTTAAAAAATGTGTCCTAGTTGCATCTCCTAAGAATCTTAACCATTCGCAAATCTATGGGAATCCCTACTTTTACATTATAGTTCACTCCATCTCCTACCTATCCATTTTTCTCCATGAAAAAACATTTCTTTCAGGTATTTTTTCAAACAAACGAGTCCTTTGTTAGTGATTCCACATTTAGGATGCATCTAGGGAATTAGCAACTACAACATCATATTTTATTTTTTAATCGCTCATTTTGGCACAAACTTAATCCTTGTATTTACCTAAAAGTTTCTAAATTTAATTATTAACTCTAATTTCTGCATATTTCAAAATCATTACATTTCATGAGTAGATATTTATTTGAGACACAATATAAAATGGCTCATAGGCCTTGATTATGCTATTGTATCTTGCATATACATATACTACAATAGTTACAAATAAAACATTATCATAAAAATCTCTTTATCCATTACATTTTGATAGATTTATATGTGGAATCCAAATGTTTTTTATTTGTGTGCTCACATACGGTTTTATTTGTGAAGTTGGTAGGGCTTGAGTTCATGCATACCATTTGCATTTCTCAAACATTCTGAAGATTTTTCAACATATCTATATTTCTGCAAATCCAGGAACCATGCCATAACATGAGACATATCCATAGTTTACATGCCATGATGATGCTTTCACATTTTTCATTACTTCAAACACTTCTTGTGCTATGCCAATGCTTTCAAAATCATTCTCTATTTTTTCCTTGTTCTACAATCATTTCATTTCAAGAATTACAATCTATCTCTAGGGTGTTCTATCAGAAATTTCACTATCCTTGTGTATGCTACAATGTTTTTTATGTATACTAAGTATAACTTTTGTGTTCAAAATGTTGGACAAATATTTTTTCTTGTTACACTTTGATGCATGATCATAACTTGTTCCAAAGATTGTGTGCAGGCTTTAAAGACACTATAAAGGTGGTGGAATTTTGGTTTACATTTTCCAATTGCATTTTATTGATAGTTTCTAATGTATTTTATCATAATATTTATCTACGCAAATTGTAATTTCTTTAGACCCTCTATCAAATAGTTTACATGTATTACATCTCCGCAAGATGTCATGAAAGTTCTTACCCTTTACTAAAGCTCCCATTATGATGTAGTTGGTGCAAAAGATAAAGGACATTGAAGGATGTGAGACTTTCTATATTCATGCCACTATCATTAATTCAAAAGTTTCTAAAGACTTTTCAATAAATCAATTTTGTGCATATTGTTGCAATCAATATTATTTGCAAGAGGCATTCTGTCAAAGAGCTCGTGAACCTTTTCTATGCTTCAATATTTGGCTTGAAAGTTTCTAAAATGAATTTATTGTCTCATCCATTACATATAGATTTAGTAACCTTGCACTTCATGAAATGACATCATTTTGAGGGGTTATATCAAACATTGTCTATGAATCCCATTCATCAATAATGTCTCATAGAGCATTTGCAACTAAAACATCTTACAAAATTCATGGCTTACTGGCTGCATATGGGGTTTTGCCAAACAATTCACCTACCTTGTTCTACGCTTCCACATTCACATGCAATATATGATATGTCTATCTTCCCAAGGCATTTTTTCAAACATTCCAGATGCCTTTAGATATTTATAATTCACCTCTAAACCTTCATCATTTAGAATTTGACTATTTATACTTAGAAACTTTCTTGCATCAAGTATGGGTGGATTCTAATGTATTACCTAATGCATTTCTATCAACATGTCATGCTAATTTCAAACCATGATTCTATTAGGCACAAACCTCTGATGATCTAAACCACTATACTAAGTTGAATATTTTTATGGATTTAGAATTTTGTGTCGGCACTAAGTTGGTATTATTCATCCATTTTATCTTTTCATCCTATTCATACAACAGTCCTTAGCTTTAAATTTTATTTTAGATAACTAACAACTTCACTACCTACTACAAACTAACCATAGGAATATTGATGCATATGGTTTACCTCAATGGTTAAATTTTAGACATCTAATGGATATGTTCATCCACTTCGAATCTACAACATTAATTCTATAAAGAGAAATTTCTCATCAAACATTCTTTCAAATAATTAACATGCAATTTTTATGCTTCTATATTCAACATGATGTTTAAACCAGATCAATAAAAACTGTCAATGCATTAACACATTTACTTTGATGCTCACATTTTGAAAAACTATCAATGCATTAACACATTTACTAAATGATGCTCACACTTTGATGAATTTGCATGCTCTGTTTAAAGTTCCCATTCTTGCAACTGTATTTTTATTTTCCTTCGCATGTAGTTACAAGTTTCTTAAATATTTACTCCAAATACATAATGAGAGTGGCCAAGTTAGAATTCTAGGTAGAAGTGTTTAAAATTTGAGCATTCGTAACTTAAAAGTTTATGAGCACTCATTTTTTTTACAGTTCTAACCAAAAATATTATGAGTGCTCATTTTTAAGCATTTCTAACCTAAAAGGTTATGAGTGTTCAAGTTTTTGAGCATTTGTAACCAAAAAAGTGAGAAATATAGAATATTTGAGCATGTGAGTGGGGCAATAGTGAAATGAGATATTTTTAACGAGCTTTTAATTATTTTCCTCTCAAACAAAAAAAATAAAATATTAAAATTACCTTTGAAAAAAAAATTCCCATTAAAAATTAATAGCCTTGTTTAGGAGAATAACCATAACTTTGATTGGTAAATTATTTGGCTTTGAAATTTTAACCAGCTATTAACGAGGATGGGGTGACCATTTGGACTTGGCTTCACAATGAATTTGATGATGAAAATGAGGCACATATCTAACAACCTTTGACAAAGCTAAAAAATAGATCCGTGAGACTATGGCTAGATGTAGACTCATTGTAAAGACTCTTAGAAAAATAAACCTTGAATTTAAGACAAAAATAAATTAAAATGTAATTGTACAAAAGTTTAGGCAACACGCACATAGTTGCATTTAGATATGAGGTACCAAATAGTTAATGTAGTTGGATTACAGCCATCAAGCCACTGGAGGAATTACTTATTTCATATATAAATATATGAAGCAATTCTAGTTTGAAGATCATATATTTAAAATATTATAATATATTATTTTTGAGCTATAAACTATCATCAAAATTTAGAAGAAGGGTTAGAATAATAATATATTATAGAATATTAAATACTATAATTAAATTTATTTTCTAGTACATTAAATTTTTTAGAAATTTTTTAAAATATTATTTTGGTTAGCAATAAAAAAAACTCAATTATAACATAAAATTTTAAAAATAGATTTAAATAATAACTTCACAAGCTTCCTTCATATACTTTTTCGGTATTTTTTTAGTCTTTCTACCTCTAGTAGCTATAGAGATTCTCGTTGGACCTACAACTGGTCTTTCAACATGAGAGGAAATAGGCTGAGAGTAGAACCCATTGACTACAGTGCAATTAAAAATAATGTCACTATAAGGAGGGTTCTCAAGGGGGGTGGTTTAAATCCTTATACAGAGAAATTGCATGGAAGGGACCCAAAATTTACAATGATCTTTTCTTTAGAGTGGAAGGATGGAAAGTTTATATTGTTTGGAAGAAAACTAGACATAGAGGAGAATTTTTGGTTGATATTACCAACCTCTCCACCAAAGGATGCAGTATTTTTAGATAGAGAAAATTCTTGGAGAAGGTAGTCAAGAAATTTCCTGAGATGGAGACCAAGAAGGAGAGTTTGGTGAAAGTTTCTAAGAGTAGCTATAAGACATTCAAAACCAAATCAGTCTAGAGGGCAGTTTTGAAGGCTATCATGTACTATGTTTCTCTAGATGGAAGATTTAAAAGAGAATTTGACCACCACTTTTCTATTTTGAACTATTTCAAGTACCATTATAGAATCTCTATCTGTTTTCATTTGGTGTTTTCTCTTGATAAAAGTATTAGAGATCACAGGAAGAATCCTAACAAAAATCTGATCCTTCATGAGGGTTTTCTCATATTAATATTTGAATACTTTAAAGCCCAATCCTTCCCTTCCAATAATTCTCCCATCTTAGTGTCTTAAGATGATGAGGAGGATATAAGAACTAGTAATTCAGAGGATGGTGAATAGAATATAGATATGGAGGTTTCTAAGACTGATTTAGAGTAAACAAATCAATGTGACAAATGTAATGTGAAACCCTAACCAGTAAAAGAGAAAAACCCTAAGGGGAAAGAAGTTTGTGTTTCCCTAACTACTGGGAAGGGTAAGAAAAAGGATAAAAGCAATAAATCACCTATAAAAAAAGAGAAATTAACTACTAAGGATGATTTGCATGTAGGTGTGATAGAGGAAGGGCATAATTCCCCTGTAATAAATGATTCCTCTTCTTCAAGCCCTCATACTAATAGGGTGGATAGTCCTTTACCCCTAAGTGACTTAATTGAGGGCCATCAAATCTTAAATCCTATTCAGGAGTGCTTGGATGACATACTTGGTGCGGATTTTAATTGGGCTTATAGTATTTATAAAATTATCAAATGTGGTGTTAATGAATTTAAAGATATCAAGCTAAAATAGAGAGAAATTAATAACAGAAAGGATCTAGAGACTATTGATGCTGAGAAGATGGTGTCATAGGAGAATACCATCCAGGTTTCTTGAACAGATGAAGAGAAAAAAATATTCTTGATTGCCTCTAAAATATAGTGGATGGCATTGAGAATATTAAGGATTATGAAGGTAAAATTACAAGGATGGAGAATAATTTCATGAAACTAAAAGAGAACCTTTATTCCATAATGCCTTTTAGTTATAAAGTTATTAAATCCACCGCTAAAAGAATAAACACCATGGTATATAATTTGGAAAATATGAATCAAGAAAAGATTGTGGTGGATTTGTAAATTGACAAAGGAAAAGAAGAAGCATCAGGCCCAAGCAAGCGTACCAGAGGGAACTTGAAAATGGATGCAGGAAATATTTCCCATGACATATAGGACCTTAGAAGGTGGCTTTGTACATGAACTAGCTAGAGGTGGAGGTGCCTAAAACTCTCAAGAATCTAACCTAGGCCTTACTCCATAGTTCAGGTTTTTGCCTTTTTGTTTTGTGGTCGTTTGCTGACCCTTTGATGTTGGTTCTATGATGTTACTTCCTTTGGCATATTTTTGTGCCTGGTCTTTTCTTTTCTAAATGAAAATTTTGTGTTTAATGCTTTGAATTGTTGTTGAATGGTTTTAGGTTGCCTCAAAACTTTTTTTTACCTTAATAAAATAATAATAATATTATTGACATAATTATTATTAATTTGATCTCCTTAATCACTTCAGGCATAAAGCTAGAGTATCTTTCCCTTTTTTATTTCTTCTTTGAATACTAGTATTAGAAATCATAGAAAGAAACATAGGAAGTACTCAATCATTCAAGAGGGTTTTCTTCTATTAATTTATGAGCATCTTAAATCCCTACCATAATTGTGTAATGCCTGCCAAAGTTTTAAATTTCAAATGATGAGGAATTGGTGACACATTACTCGAAACATGAGGAGTGGAAAAAAAATATGGAGGATTCAAATTCCAAACCCTAGAAGATGAAATAAAAGCCAAAGGCTTAAAAAAAATCCCCTATTTTGGAGAATGAGAAGTCAAAGGAAAATATGAACTCCCCTAACCTAAGAAAGGGAAGTCTAAAGCTAAAAATAATTCCCCCTGTCTCTAAGAAAATTGTGACTTTAGACTCCCCTTCCAATAATGACTCTTATAGCTTGTACCCTACTATAGATCCACTTCCCTTCGGACATAAATGAAGACTCTCACTATTTAAAATTTGATCAGGAATTCCTAGAGGATATTCTAGTCATAGCTTGTAATTGGGGTTGTTAATTTCTTTAGGTTAATTAAATGGGTTTTCTATGAGACTAAGGAGATCAAAATCAAGCAAAGGGAAATTACCAGAAATTAGGAGAAGGGTATCGAGGCCTCAAAAAATGACATGGATAAAAGTAACAAATAGGAAAATAGGGGTAATGAGCTATGTAATGAAGCTAAAGTGAAGTCCATGGTCAATTGCTTGCATAAAACCGTGGATACCATGGAAAAAATGAAGGAATGTGAAGGGAGAATCAAAGATTTGGAGGAGTCACGAAGTGATCAAGAACACGACTAAGAGCCTCAACACTATTGGGAAAAAACTAGTGAACATCCATTAGGACAAGTTGGTGGTAGATTTGGGTCTAGATAAAGAAAAAGGTTAGGAAGAGAAGACTAATTTGAGCAAAAGAACAAGAGGAAATTTGAAAAGAAGGTGGATAAAGCTCCCTAGGACATCATTGATCTAAAGAAAATTGCACTCAACATGACCCTGTTGGAGGTTGAAGTTGCAAAGGCCTTGAAGAATGTTCCTTAAGGTCTTTTGGTCTTTTTCTTGTTTTTCTCTTTTTGTTGTTTCCTAGCTATTATTGTTGTCTTGTTATTGTTGGTTTTATGTCTATTATACTTCGGAGCAGCCTTTTATTTTGTGGGGTCCTTATTTAATGCTTATTTTAGTATCTTTTTGTAAAAAATATTTCACGTCCCTTCAAAACCTATTTGTTTCATAATTAAAAAACATTGTTATAATTAATGTATACATATTTTTTAATTTATTTATAACTGATTTTTTTTCCAAATCAAAATTTATTACTATTTATTTTTTCACATAATACACATTTTAAAACTTACATAAAACCTTGAACTTTTAATTAAGTGAAAATACACTTTACTAATAACTAATTAAAAAAACCTATTATAATAGTATCGTATAACCACAAGTATTGCTAGATAAGGACAGATGTCAAATGTCGCTCTTTGCATAGAAAGAGTATTAATAAATAAATAATATTTTTGAGGTCTTTACAAATTTTTCAACGCTTATTACCTACTTTCGGCAGCTCTTTTGACTCTTACACTCTTCGGAAAGTGCGAGGAAAACGGTAAGAAGATTTCCCCAAAAATTGTAATGATTTTCTGAATCAAATAGTCAACAATCAAGAAGAACCTCGTCCTTTGTCGGTAACGTGAAGATCACACCAAATGGCTCAGTCCACCTAAAACTTGTCTATCCTACCATCAGGTGAAATAAGTTAACATAAAAAACTGTTGATGCAATTCTTATGTTCGATTGTGCAAATATTTCTCCGTAAGTCTGTAGGTATGGCCAACATAGCCAGATCAGGGTATGAAGCTGCGGTGCAGATTGCGTTGGGTGTTCTTTTGTTTTGTGCTGCTTCAGTGGGAGAAGAAGACGGTCCATCAATAAATATAGGTGCTATAATCGCGTTGGACACAACCAGTGGAAAAATAGCTAAGACTGCTATTGAATTGGCCGTTGAAGACGTGAACAGAAACACCACCATTCTGAGTGGCGCGCTGCTCAACATTGATATCCGAGACTCCGCACAAGATGCACTTACAGGCGCTTCTGCAGGTAACAAAACCTTCTCTACACAACGTGATCACATCTTTAAATAAATATTATTGTTTATTATTGCTCCCTTTTTGTGAAAATAATTTGGGAATAATGCAGAATACCAATGGGTTGCTTGTAATTAACATTGCAGCATTGGACCTGATAAGGAAAGGATGTGTAAGCATAGTCGGCCCACAGACATCCGTGGTGGCTGAGTTCGTTGGGTATTTGGGCGTTGCAGCGCATGTTCCAATTGTGACATTTGATGCAGCAAATCCCTCTCTCTCGATGCATCGATATCCTTACTTCATTCGTATGGGACCAAGTGATTCGATGCGAATGAGGGCAATAGCAACGCTGATAGAGAAGTACGGATGGAGAGATGTGGCGCTATTATATGTAGATGACGATATGGGCAGAAAAGCCATCCCCGCCTTAAACGATGCCTTGAGAAATGTGGAGGCAAAAATTGTTACCAAAGCTGCTGTGCCTCCCCAGGCCAACGCCTCTTCAATAAGAAGACTTCTTCAGGCTGAGCTGATAAGGCTGGAGTCGCGAGTATTTATCGTACATATGCATGCCGATATAGCCCTAATCCTGTTTTCCGAGGCGTCCGAGTTAAGAATGACAGGCAGTGAGTATGTATGGATCATTACCGATGCATTTGCCAACCTATTAGATTCCTTTCACCCTACTTCTCTCCACTCCATGAATGGTGTGCTGGGGATCAAAAGTAAACTCGAAGCAACCGACCAGTTAAGGATGAATGAATTTGCTAAAAGATGGAAGCAGCTGTTTAGAGCCCAGAATCCCACAATACCAAGCCTGGAATTAAACGTCCGAGCACTCGTTGCATATGATATAGTATGGACGATTGTTTTTGCAATCGATCGTCTCCTACGTAATGAATCGTTTAATGGAGATTTCTCAGCGGCCTCTACCAGAACCAAGATTTTAAATTTGAAGGTTTTTGACGGTGGAGAGGAACTGCTTAACCAGATCCTTGCCACGCGCTTTCCCGGCCTTAGTGGTCCTGTTCGAATAAGTCGTGAAAGGGGAGAGGCTTTGGAGTGCTCATATGATATAATAAATGTGGTAGGAAATAGTTATAATTCAGCTGGGTCCTGTACAGAAAAGGGCCTGAATATATCTTCGGAACAGGTAGTTGATTGGGGTGGAGGATCAACAAAGACACCACGTGGGTGGGTTAAACCTGTGCCAGGCAAGAAACTGAAAATAGCGGTGCCTTGGGAAAGAGGTTTTACACAATTCGTCAGAGTAAATCCAGTTCATGACAACGCAGATGCACATAACCAGACTTATGAGATTACAGGCTTCTGTATTGACGTGTTCAAATCGGTCCTCAGAAGATTGGATTATGAACTGCCCTATGAATTGATACCTTATGGAACTGGCAATGTCACTGCGGGCTATTATGATGACCTCGTCTACCAGGTCTATCTCCAGGTCAGTTAACTTCTCTTCCTTTCTGCATTGAAAAACTATATATACAACTGATTGACTTAAATAAAATGTGAAAACCCGAGACAGAAATTCGATGCGGTTGCGGGAGATGTAACGGTGCTTGCAAATCGGAGCGAGTATGTGGATTTCACACAACCGTATACGGAGGCGGGAGTGGTAATGGTGGTAGCACTTTCAGACAAGTTATCAAGTGACCCCTGGGCCTTCCTGCGCACCTTTACTACAGCTATGTGGATAACTACTTTTGCATTTTTCATATTCACGGGAGGTGTTGTTTGGTGTCTGGAGCACAGACGAAATAGGCAATTTAGAGGGAAGCCTCGGGAACAAGTTTTGACACTCATCTGGTACTTCTGCTCACTCTCCCTATCTCGAATTCTATGGTCTTATTCACGCCATTAGATTATGTAATAGTTAAGTATCGATCTATAGAATTTTATTGACGGTAAAGCTTAAACAGTGGCAGCTTCTAGAGAATGTATTCATTGTTATGTAGAGAGAAACCAGCCAGATAGTTAGGAACTGTTTGTTGTGACCATAGAGGACACATTGGAATACATTCATCTACCCAATATATATTAAGCCTCATCAAATATGTATTTACAAATTTATAATTATCGATTTCTAATTCTATTAATTTATATTTATTATGCAGGTTTTCATTTTCCACACTCTTCACAACTCAAAGTAACAAGATCATATCCCTTTCCCTTTCATTACAGATGGTCAAAGTATAGCGCAATTTACGGTGCTTTGGAATTCTAAATTATTTTTGTTGACTGCAGGGGAGAGAATTGTAAGCGGCCTTGGGAGAGAATTGTAAGCGGCCTTGGTTAAGAATTGTTGATAATTTGGCTTTTTGTTGTTTTTGTGTTAATGTCTAGTTACACAGCCAGCCTCTCGTCGATGTTTACCGAAAGAGAAATTGTGCCGAAAGTACAGAGCCTTGAATCTCTTATAACCCAAAATTTGCCAATCGGTTATCACCAGGGATCTTTCACGGAACACTATTTGGAAAAACAGCTTGGTGTGAATAAAAGCGTACTTCGCCCGTATTCATCTGTACAGGAATACGCAATTGCACTGAAGAAGGGGCCCAATAAAGGAGGAGTGGCTGCCATATTTGTAGGGCGAACCGTTGCCCAAAACTTAATTTTGTCAACAGGATGCAACGACTATGCAAAACTTGGTCCCACGTATAAAACGGGAGGCTCCGCATTTGTAAGTCTAGAAATTTTCTCTAATCGAAGACTCGTTTAATTCACAAAACATATCATTGATTCAAATTTTATGTACAGGTATTCCCAAAGGGGTCTCCATTGGTGTCAGACATTTCCAAGAGTATATTAAGTCTTTCAGAAAGCACAGAGATGCAAGAAATTCTGAAGAGGTGGTTCAATTCAAGTGAAAGCAAATGTAGCGTGGAATCTGCTGGAGTCGAATCAAACAAATGGAGCCTCAAAAACTATTGGGGCATATTTCTTTTCACAGGATGCGTATCATTTCTCACCCTTGTCTACTATTTGTGTCTCCTGCTTTACCGATTTGTGCGCAGAAATGAGAATTCATCTCATGTTAAATCCATCTCCAGCCGATTGCGAACATTTGCCAACTATGCAGACAAGAAGGAGATGCCAGCACCAAAAAGAAAGAGAAATAAGACCGCCACTTTGCCATGCGGAACCGCCGCTTCCACTTCCTCTGAAATTCCTGTTTCAACAGGACATTTTTAATTGCATGAAGTGTTTTGTAATTTTTTATTAGTATATGTTATCAATATTTAAAATTGCAACAGTAGATGAATTCTCGTCTTTTAGGTTTTGGTGGATGTTTATATGTAATTGAAAGGATATTATTTTGACATAGGCCATTTGCAAATGTTTTTAAGTCCGACTTTATTGCTATTAGCTATGTTTTTGAGTGTTTTTTAACATTTTCAATAAATATTATATAGAAACATTTCATAAAGTTATATGTCTTTTTGTCTGTCATGCATATCTTTTTATATTGTAATTAATTATATTAGATAGCAATGTACATAATTTCATAATAAATTTTTTAATTGGTGTTCCAACAAACCGTTATGCCTTATTCTAATACAGTATACTTGTGTTTAGTTAGGATGGTATTGATAGAACTTTCAGAATTTGAATTTACATTCACTGACTATATATTATGTTTATATGCAACCGTTGCATCTCATTGTATTTAGTTTGTGTCTCGTGTCTATGCTTTAAACTTTATCGCCATCCTCACTTGATTTAGCATTGGAGATGGAAAAGTTAGCATTTCATTTGATTTAGCTGGTAGGATTACCTATTTTTTCTTCTAAATAGAAAATTTAAATTTTCTCATTTCTAATATATGTAATTGCATTCACCTCATTAGATCAATTCAATCATTCAACTCTTTAATATCTAATAATTTTGTATTTTTTTATTGTTTCAATTTGGTCAAGTTTCCTTGAACAATCTCATATGTTATTAGAGCCAAACATGTGGCAAAGTGAAATGCATCCAAATTATTTGTAAATTGTTATGTCACATAAAGAGTTTTAAAGTGAATTCAACAAAGTTGATATAGATTTACAAAGTTCTGGTAAAATCTATTCAATATTTACAAACTCTCTCACATTTGTTGAAAATGCTTAAATGATTTAACAAAGTTGAATAAAATGTTAAATATATGCAATTTATTTTCAATATTTATAAACTTCCTCAGTTCATGAGGAAATATTTACAAATATTTCATCTTTATTTGCACAAATTTGTAGATTTTGAAAATATTTGTATAGAATTTTGAAATAATTTATCGTTTTAGCATAAATGTAGTCTAAGAAGCAAGTGTTTTGGTAGCCTTTGGAATATTTAACCTCCACTTGAGGTGTTGACTATTGGAAACTATAATCCCAACACCTCTGCTCATAGCCTTTGTATCCGTAAACATATCTCCAACATTAAATACAAGTCTTGTTGCATTGTTACTGTCTCATCTAGAATGTTCTCCCACACTTTTTGGGTAGTAAGAAAAACATTATCTTCTATGGTGTTCCTTATCCTATGTATGTGCTTAGGTTTTCTACATAATGTATAATCAAGTTTAATAGTATTTGAATAAAAAAAATTAAGCTCAATTAATTGTCTTTAGAAGTTTCTAATGGTTTTAGAGCTGAATCTCAATCAATTGTCAATTAATGTAATATTTCATTTTGTTTAATATAAATTTTTGTTTCTATTTTATTTCTCGTCCCCTTAATAATTCATCTATTATTAAGAATAGTAAGATCAATGTAGAGGTGAGATCATAGTAAGATGGTGTGCGTCAAAATAGAAAATCTTGATGGAGGAAGCTTCTGAAGTTGATAGAGAGGCCTCTCGTAGTTGGCAAAGAGTTCAATGTGCACAGAAATGATATGGAATCAGCCATCATTTGAAAAATCCAAGCTAAAAGATTTTGAAGAACCATGTAAGTGGAGGAAAAAATTGTACACCAAAATATATTTTCGCCAATGCAAGCAAAAACCTTGAGAAAACTTATTTGAAATGTAAAAAGTGTAGTTTTTTTTATGCTTCAGATTGATTTGTAGGAATGTATCAGAATTAAATGGAAAGAAAGATAAAGATCTAATGATCTCCAATAAGAAGTTGTAGAAAAGAAAGAATCATTAGTTTGAAAGTAAGAGTGCAAAAGAGGCTGCAGAACAAGGGAATTTGCTAAGTGTAAAGAATTTGGTCGAGTCCACCATGAGTAGAGAAGGAATAACAATGCAAAAGGAAGATGATGACATATATAAGGAGAGAAAACTTTGAAATATTGGAGCCCGTAGATAACAAGAAAGAAAAACACATCTTTCATTCAAAGGAGGTTGCCTGAAGGAGATTTTAGAAATAAGAGAGGCATTCAAAGGCTACAAAATACAAGTTTGAATGTTAAAAGAAGGAGATAAGTTTTTTTTTGTCCAACAACAACCGCATGGAAGAAGTGCAGACTGTTTAGAACAAGATCAAGTCAATCTGTAGGATTTTTAAAAGAAGCCAATTCTAATATACAAACTCACTGTAGTAGATCATCATTGGCAAGTTGCCCTGTAAAATATTCTTTAGACTCCAACTATCGAAAGTAAAGAAATTATAGTATTTTATTAGTGTTTTGGATTTGTGAATGATTTTACATGGTCATAGAATTCTGTGGAGAAAATCCTCAAGGCAATGTTTGGTCATTTCATTGAGGATAGAGGAATTCTTGAAAGAGATAGAGAGTCAAAATGAAGTACTTGTTGAAGGTAAAAGATCTACATGATGAAGAAAAGGTGCTGTGGACAAATAAGGAAGAAAATGTCAAAGTTGAGTTGCAAGTATTGGAAGAAAGTGTTATTGTTTTTACAATAATTTTTATATAGAGTGTTTAAAGATTGAAGACCGGTATGAAAGATTGTTATAGTTGTAAATTGATCAATTTGTAGTATATTTTGTGTTTTCATTACTGTTAATCTTGAAAGTTATCATATAGATTGTGAAGATGTAAAAACTTTGATAAGGCTACATGGGTAAATATTTATGTTGAGAGAATGAAATTCTATTGAGAAGATTATATATAAAGTATGAAAATGTGAGGAGGATAGAAGTTGTTTAAATTTATGAAAACACAAGTGAAACTTGTTAATTGATAAAGAAGTTTTAATTTTGAATTCCATGAAATTCTATATAGACGATTAATGTTGAATGCCATCACACATGGTCTTGAGAGAACATTTCCATTCACCATTGAATTTTTTGCAAGTATGATGGTTACGATTTATGTAATATGGTTCTCCACATCTATATATTTTTTATTGATTTATCTGATGTGTACTAGTTCTGACATTGGATGATTATATTATTTTAAACTTTTTGAAAGATTTTATTGTTCTAAAATTTCTCATATCAAGAATTACCTCCTCAATAAATAAATATTTTGTTCAATGATGTGAATAAAATCTTATTGGAGGTTTGGAGGCAAGAGAGGAAAGATAATTTTTTATCATCTTGAGGTATCTTCTTTCTCAAGGATGATTCATTGCATGAGAAGAACCCTATTTGCGTCCTTGAAGAAAATAGGGGGCTTGGCATATTTTTCCATTCAAGAAGTAAGGGGAGAAGATTTTGGTGATTTTTAGCACTTGAGGAGACATTAGACACACTTGGAGGAGATGTGGACTTTCAAAGGAAAGGTGTCTCATGTGCATACATTTCATTAGTAATTTATGCAATATAGGTGAGATTCTTTCTATATCACTTCAGGAAGCATTATACACACTCAGGGGAGATGTGGACTTTTAGAGAAAGGTATCTTTATGTGTGATATGAGATGGGGCATTAGAAAACTTGGAGAATATGTAGACTTTTGGAGGAAAAGTGTTTCATTATGCAAAAAGGGTGGTAAATTTTTTATGTTTTCTCGTGTTGTCAGTATGATTTTAGGTTCTATAATCAAGATACATTTTGATGTAGCTAGTTTAACATTTCCAAGGTGAGTGAGGATGATTGGTGAAGGTTCTTTGTAGTACCCACCCTTTTACTGCCATTTATGTTTATGATGCCAACCCTTTTAGAACACTTTTTATGTATATTATATCTTCAGTTGTATTTAATGATTCAGTGCTATAATACTTTAATAATTTGTTTTATATCATGTTAGTTAGATGATGATGGTTATTTTCATATGATGATGTTACTTATGTTATGGTTTTTACCAACCCCATACTTGCATATAGTGGGTGGTCCCACAAAAGTGGTTCCCACATTTTGGCCAACTTTGCAACTGAAACAAATGTTCTAAAAATGAACTTCGCTTTCAGATGCATATTACTACAAAACTATTAAGAATTTTAAGATGATGTAAACTAGTAATTTTTAACATTTTCTTTCTAGTTTCTAACTATATTTTTCAAAAAAAAAAGTTAGAATTGATTTGTGTCCATTTTTTCTTCTCCTTAGAAAAGTGGTTTATATGAAAAATCAACATTTTTAAAAAGTGACTCACTTATTTTGAAATAATTTTTTTTTGAAAAATGATAATATTGTAATTATTTTAAGGTTAGATTTGTAATATCAATATCTAGAGGATGTAATTTGTTTCATTCAATTTGGATAAAAGTTTAATAGATTGTGGCTTTATGAAGTGACATTAACTATAATTTAGACATATGTTTCTTCGGTTCGATCTAACTTGATCTATAGACAATGGAATTAATTTTTTCTTTTTTTGATAGAATGGTAACACAAATAACTATGAGATACATATTTTTATAATTTACTATTTTTCCTGAAGCATCAAAGGGAGAGGTTGTGAAATGGTTAGACAACCTATCTTTAATTAAACTAAAAAAAGAAATTCATAATGAACACAATATATATATTAAAATTATAGTCATTGGAAAGATTGTTTAAAGTAGCACAATTTGACATTTTTTGTTATAGAAGATTTTCTTATTCGACCATTGATTGAGACCTAAAAAGGGAAAAAAATTGTAGAATTTGGCTTCCCTTAGCCAAAAAGTCCATTCTTTGTCACCTTCGAACGAACAACCCTTCATTCGAAGAGTGTCAAATACCTTTGGTCAAATGGGTGTTCGAATGAACACCCCCTAGAAAAATATAGCCATTTTGGCAATACCTATTTTTTCCAAGGGGGGTTTGAGTGAACCCTCTCAAGGTTATTTTTTCGAAACCCCCATCGACCACCTTTTTTTTAATGTTTTTTTTTATTATTTTGGTATAAATAAAATGTGTTTTTTGTGTTTTTAAAATAAAACACTTACTTTAGCTCATTGTTTAAGAATAGAAACATAGGAAACATAAGGGGAGAAAGTTTATTGCATCCAGTAATTTTTGTGAAGGAGTTTTTTAAAGAATGAAGATGGAAAACAAGGAAAGGTGCACTAAAACTGCAAGAAAAAAGGTCACCTCACAAAGAATAGAAAAATCATGAAGCTTAATTGGGATATTATTATAAAACTAAAGAAGATATGCATCTCTAATTTTATATGTGTGATTTTATATATCTTCGGCTTTAATTTTCTATGATTTTCTAATTTGATTCATTTTCATGCATGTAGCTCGCAATCAACAATTACAAAATGAAGGAGAAGCTCAGGCAGGAGGGTCAATCCAAGTTGTACAAATGGATGTTGGAGAAAGTTCAAAATCACTCCCTACAAAAGCTCAAGCAATGGAAGTTGGAGAAGGTTTAGGATCAGTTTCTCCTACTAGTATGGATGAACATATAAATCAAGCTCAAAGTGTGAAGAAAAAAATTATTTATAGAAAATTAGATCATTTAATTGCAATGGATGTGGATAAATTAAGATCACTTCCTGATATTAAACCCTTAAGTCTTTCTAAGAAGAGGAATTTGAATAAGATAGAAAGGGAAATAATGACTAATTTTGATAATCTTGAAACACGTGGACAAGCCCAATTGCTTTCTCTTTTTCTTATAGAAAAAAAGTTAAAATGGCCATTAAAATTGTTGGGTGTAGACACAACAACAAAAGGGAGGAAAATTTTTAAGATGAAAAGTAATATTGTTGCAAATGTTAGGAAAGGTTTGAGCTATGTAGGGAATAAATCTAAAACTAAAGATAAGACTATTACAAGAAGAGTGATGTTGACATCCACTGTACGCAACACTATACCTAGAAATGGACAAATATCTTCAGTTTCATCTTAGATTGGTTTTACTAGGAAAAGAATATCAAAATATGCTAAGAGGAGACTACTTTTGGATGATAGCACATTGGAAGGAAATTGGGCAATTATATGTAGAGCTCCTCATTCTAATAGGATTGAGGAGGGAATTGAGAAATTGTTCATAACATTTTGGAATGATAATCCTTCACAAAACACTAGAGATGTTATTAGACACAGGGTTAGAGATAATGAATATAAACATTATACAAAAGATTGGTTTGATGCAACACAACATAAAATGTATGTCTTATTTTGTAGAACAAATCCTATTATAATGATTGGAAAAACATTGTTTGAACTTGATTAAAGCCATATTATGTGAGGTGAATTTACAAAGTGTTTGGCACTTATTTTTGTCATTTTCATATTGAATTTGATCTCCACTATAAAGTTTTCTAAAATTTTGTAGAAGAAACTTATGGCTTTTAAAATGCCTCTCCTAGTAGATGAAGTTAGTTCATGTCATCTATTTTATGTGATTAAATAGATGATGTAGTTGGTCAAATCCATAAAAGGAATATGTGAAACATGTACTGATTTGGCTCTTTTCCCTTTGAAGAATGAAGACATTGATGTGACAAAGATGATAAATTGCAAGATTTATAGATATGTAAGGAATGAAACAAAATTTGGGGAAAGAATCCAAGAGGTTAGAATATTGTGAAGAGGACATAACTACTAGAGCATTTATGGAGAAATTTTAAACAATGATTCAACCATACATTCATCATGCTTTATTTTAAAAGTGGCAAGCACAACAATTCCAAAAATTGAGAGATAATATCAGGCACTTGGAAGTATTCTATCAATTGTTGATTCTGCAAAAATGATGCAGTGCTAAATGGAGAATCCAAAATGGATAGTCCAAACCTTATACTCATAACAACAACACAACAAAAATATTTGTCAAATAGTATTTTCATTCAAAATGCCCGGCTGTAAGGCCTTTCAGGTTATGGCCAGATACAAACAATTACAATAGTAATTCTGCAAGACCTCTCAAGATCCAACCCCAATCTAGCCAGATCTGTAACAATAGGCTACAACAAACTGGTAGAAACCCTAAGAAGAATCTAAACTTGTGCTCACAAGCAACCAAGAAATCTTCTTGTCTTCCAAACCCACACTTAGCTACTAGCTCTACTCAATATCATTCCTCTTCACTACTCCATGCCAAATGATTATCCTACAAACCTACCTAGACCCTCCTTAAATACACTTCTTGAACCACAAGTCAGGTGGAAGAAAGAAATAACTCCTAAGCCCAAGTGGGCTCCTAAAAAAAACAATTATTAACTGCAATACAAGTCGGCTCTCAAATAGCCTTACAAACAATTAATTCTCCACACTAGTAGAATTTGGGCAAATAAATGACTAGGTGACTAAAAATTTTAGTCACATGACTAAAACTGATCATGTTCTACCATATTTTTAGTCATGTGACTAAAAATTTTAGTCACATGACTAAAACTGATCATGTTCTACAAATATAAATGACTAAATAAATGATCAATTTGGTCATCAGGTAAAATCACAACTAAAATGACTAAATAATTAGTTACCCTAATAAAAATGACTAAATGAATGATTAATACTCCTTTACACATTAACATTTGATAATACCATATACTTGTTACAAGTAGTAGTTGTCGTTGCACCAAAAGATCGGCCTTTTAATGCCCGATACAACCACTAGACTTATAGAAGACATAGGAGGCGGTTAAGCCATGTCACGAATTCCGAGCGGAGTGCTGGCCATTTTTCCAACAATCTCCCCCTCAGCATTACCCGAGGGGATTTGAACCTGTGACCAAGCTCTGATACCACTTGTTACAAGTAGTAGTTGTCGTTGCACCAAAAGATTGACCTTTTAATGCCCGATACAACCACTAGACTTATAGAAGACATAGGAGGTGGTTAAGCCATGTTACGAATCCTGAGGGGAGCGCTCACCATTTTTCCAACAATACTTATATTCTTAGAAGTTGCATTTCACCAATAATGTGTATTCACCAATAGACTTATTCTGCAAACATTATTCCAAACACTATTTGCCAATATCTCTAAATGGTAACTATGTTTAAAATTCATCTAAGCATTTTGTAATTAGAATTTATATATATCAGGTGCATATAATTCATAGACATTATCAAGGTTTTTAAAAGTGTTATTTTTGGTAGTAGATTGGTTACTCTACTATAGTAGCTATCAAGAGGGGAAACATTTAAAGCTCTGCAGGGTACTTCAATTAACAACTAAAATTGTGTAGCTTTGATTTGAGTTTTTTCCTTAGATTTTCAAGTGCATATGGTATGGAGCTATCATTCCATGTCTTTTGTTCCTTTCTAGTTTGGAATCTCAAAAAATTTGTTCAATTTTTTATTTCTCTTTTGGGTTTCCTTTGGCATAGATGCAATTCTTTCATAAATTTACCTACGACTTACATCTATCTTATCTATTTGTCATGACTCTAGCTTTCAGGTGATTTCAAAATTGATCGATAAAATAATTTGATAATATCATTAAAAATAATTTCAAAAAATAATTTAATAATATCATAGACTTAGATACTTAAAAGTTCCATTTCACTAGTAGGCTAACAATAAAGGACTAAAAATATTAAAACAAAAAAATGGCATTGATTCCATGATTAATCATATGATGAGAGGTCAAACAAGAAATTGACAACTTCAACCTATTTGGTTAAAGAGTTCAATCTCAAATATTAACTAGGTAATGAAAATGTGATCTAGTGTTGGAAGATACAAATGAGGGCAAGAAAGAGCGACCCATGCATCTGAATAACTAAGATACACTATATGCACAAAAGACATAAGAGATTGTATTTGTCTAGATCCATGCAAGACTTTTAAATTAAGATTCCTATTTACAACCTTGGAAGTGCTCAAGTAATCAATGATAGTGACCCATTCCCAAGTCCATAATCTTAATTTAGAAAGACACTCATAGTCTTACAAATATACATTAAAAACTCTCCTTTGTTGAATTATAAAATAAAGGTACAAAAATTAATCACAATTCAAGCTTAGATCATTAGAAAAATTATCCTAAATGAGACACATTGTAAAGAAAACTAGACTTAGAATAGTTGCATCTTGATTAGCCCGACTCATGGCCAAAACTAATTTAATTTTCTTTATAAATTAAAAAATAAAAAAATAAAAGAAATATAGTGTCAATATTTAGGCATCACCTAAAATTATACTATTTATTATAATTATCACTTAATAAAAAATAAAATTAATTAATTAAAAGTTAAATTAGAATGATTATTTTTAATTAATTAATAAGGGACATGATAATAAATCACAAAAGTCATTTTACAGCATTGGGTATATTTTTTCCTTCCCACACGTAAGAAAGATAGAAGGGTTTTGACACAGCAAAATATCTTCATTACCCGCGCGAGGATGGGAGAAAAAGAGAAGGATAAGGATTGGGGGCAAAAGATAAAAAATTGCAGAATATTGCTCAGAGAATTAAATCATCTCGATTGTTTCTTCCATTCAATCTGATTTGTGGTGCATAACTCTCGGATTTGATCATCCGTCAATGATTTTGTTCTTTGTCTAATTACAACTTATTAGTTATCTTCTATGCATTTGCGTTTTTATTTTTTAACATCTCTGCACTTGCATTTGTTATCATCTCTGCATTTGCATTTGTTATATTTTTTTTCTTTTTCACACAAATAAAACAAACCCAAAAATTAAAACAAACCACAAAGATATGGACATACTAAATATGAAGATTGCAACTTTCCATCATGTAGATTTGAAAATGATGAACCCACCAATTTTTCTCAAATTTATGCAATTTTTTACTATATCAAACATCTTGTTAATTCTATGCATTCTACAAAGACAACAACCAAAAGTCCAACAATGCATTTGCATTGCTATGTTATTATATGATAGGTTCTACATATGTATGGAAAAAATGGCTTGAAGCATGCTGAAACCCTCAAATATCCATCAATAGACAAGTTGGCTATTGATCATAAATAGAAAAACAATTCTATGGATTCTCCTCTGCTTCATAAACACCCCCATAAATTACAATATCAACATAAATATGTGAAGCTGCAAGAAGTAGCTGACAAAATTTTAGAAACACTAATTGGAGAGATAGATCAACAGGAAAACACATCTGCAGATTGTGGATCAAAATCTGATAATGAAGATTCCTCTATGGAGGGAACACTGCCTCATCAACTTCAAACCTCAGTGATGGCGGTATAAAGATGAATGTCCATTTCTTTCTATCTTTGAGGAATTATCTTCATTGATCATACAAAACTTCTATCATGTAATAATTAAATCTTTTTTTCTTCTCAAAGTTAGACATTGACACAAGGCTTAATATATGAGATGCTTTATACCATTTGGCCAGGAATGTTGTGCAATGGCACACTGTCAATGATACCAAGAATAAAAGTGTAACCACAGGAGAGGATATTGAAACATTTCTCCAGGAGACATCTTGTATACAAGCTGACAAGTTTGACATCCTTGTGAAATTACTTAGAAGTTAATGTTTTCATGAGATTCAAATAGTTTACTTCATGATGCAGTTTATTTTTAAGATTATTTGTAATGTAGAAGCCATAGGAAAAAATTGTATTAGATTTTGTCAGGAAAACTAGCTACTCAAGTTTTTTTATCCTCGTAAAGCGTCATAGTAAATTTGAAGATTATAGTATTCACATTCCTGATATATATTATTCAATATTTATATAATTACATTAATTTATGGGTAATGATGCCAATTTAGCAGCTTAATTTTGCATCAAATATTCTTCCCGTCTTACTATAATTATTAATAATATAGTTTTGGTAATTTCTTGGAAGTTGTCTACTATGAATCCTTCATATATAATTAGGACCCAAACAACTCTGTATAGTTTTCACTTTTCAGAATCAATCAATGCAAATAAGTACTAAAAATTTAGTATATTCTTTAGGTTTAACAATTTGTCATATTCTTAAGCTAGTTCTAGCTATGCAAGCCATTTTTGTCTTGATTTCTATCATTACCACGTTGCTCATGTCCGCGCTTGGCATCATCATGTATTGCTCACATTCCCACAATGAACATATACTTATTTTGAACATAGATACATATGTAATTTTTTAAAATAGTCACAACTTTGATTTATAAGAGCTGGCCTGCATATCTGATATGGAATATAAATTTCTCTTTTACCGTAAGTAATGTTAAATAGGTATGGTATAATAATATTTCACCATTTCAATACTTTCTTTTATAAAAACATTGTGTCTTGTATGGAATCCTTATGTTTCTTCTAATTTGACCCATGCTTGGGGTCACTACCTTTGTGATTGTCATGAAATCCTTACTATCCTTGGAAAACAGTGCATTTATCTACTTATAACTTTATTTCCCTCTTCTCCATGGTACAACTTTCATGAACATATCATTGTTCCCTAATCATTTTAGGACTACCACCTTGATGTCTTTTAGCAGCACTATCACTACTATGCTCTATATTGGGTGTCATTAGATGTTACTATCAGGGCATACACTCTTTATTTTTTCTCATATTTTGGATATCATTCATAATCTTTAGCTTTAGATATGACTAGAAGATGTTTCCTATAGATGTTTATATAAATCTTTTTGTATGACCCATGTCCCGAGGAAGGCCTACCTTGCATATTTATTTACAATTTAACCATTGAAAAACATGTCTAGATCCTTGATCTTTTCCCTTTCCAAATCAATCTGTGTGATGCTTTTCTTTCTTGTAGGTGACATTCTCTTGTTTCTTGCTCCACTTTGTCATGTATGTTGCCTTATACTTTTTTGTTGTATAAGATGTCATTAAATATGATATCATTTTGTCTCTCTATATATAGTTCATTTAAACATTTCATAGCTCATTTCAATTATTCAATGTGATCTCTTCACCACCTTCACAATTTTAAAACTACTTTCAGAATTTACTTCTATTTGGCATCTTTGTGTTTCTTAGCCTAGGTAGTCATTGTTCAAAACACTTTTCTGTACATGTAGGAGACCACTAACTTATAGATTAAGTGACATTCTCAACTCTATTGTATCAACATTTTGGATTATTTTGGTCTCCTTACTCATTTTATCTATTTTTTTCTTTATTGAAAGAGTGAGCAACACCATGACTAGGACTGAAAACAAGAACAAGGTAGTGGGAAATACATGGAACAATGACTTGGTTTGAAAAAAAAATAGAGCATTCAAGGGGAAACTTCTCTTCGAACCTTTAACCAATGAAATGTAGATCATGGAAGGATCAATTCACTCTCAATTCAAATTTAGATGACCTAAATTAATGGATGCAAAGACAAATATGACCCCCAAGACTGATTGTGGCGGTTAAGAAATGATAGTGATTGTTGTGATCAGTCCTTTGGGCAAGGTGAAACTATTAATTAGATTCCAAAAAAGTTAAGACCTTGAGGGGGTAAGTGGATTACTTTTGGACCATTTGTTTACAACTTCTTCAATGCTCAAATGATATAAAGGAGAACCTAACAATATCAAACTATCATGTCACCGAGTTAAATAATTATGACTGTCACTATGAAATTAGACATCAAGAATCACTAAGTGCTATTATCCAAAACATGAAGGGAGTTTTATTAGATCCTTCTCAACCCAACTATATCAATTTCACCCTTGACAATATTTGCGAAAAGAAATTCTCAAAAAAAAAGATGGATTGTTGTTACAGTCATTAAATTATGTACATATGACTATATTTTGAGAAATTAACACCCCAAATCCAATTGGAACTTCTGATCCTTTGTTCTTAGAATTATATTGTGTTCCTCTTTAACCTTCTTCAATCATGTGCAACATTAAACCATTAATTCAATCACTTATTATCAAAACAAAAGAGAATTGCAATCAAAGTGAGAAAAAAAATGAATAACAATCTTGATAGGGGCCGTGAGATCTCACTCCATAAAAAATCTTATGATCTCAAACTAGATGCATTTTAAATATATCTTAGATTACTAAAATATTCCAGAAGAAGAGATTTTTCCCATGGTGAAATATGGAGAAATAAACATACCTTTGAGAAACTCTTGGGAAGTGAGGGTTTGATTGCTATTTTGAAAGAAATTGATGTATCTTCCTCTCTCCTCAATGAATGATCCTCAAAAAAAATTCAAATGAAATAAAAATTATTTTAATTCATTCCCAAATCAATTTGGAATCAGAAATAATCACCAGATTCTAATGGCGTGTGACTATTATAAGAAATTGCAGAAAAAAACACAGTAAAAATGCAAAGACTTTATTAAAACTTCCTCCAAACTTCCCATCTCTCTTGACCTTGACTCAAAGGGGATATTTGAATTATTAAAATGTGGTTTCCAATTATTCCAACACATTTTGGATTAGTTGAACACTGATTATGCACTTGACAACTTATTTTGCAAATGTTGCAAAAGTTGTCAATGCAACTTTTGCTACATTGTTGCAATTTTGACACTTTTACAATCTAATTACAGACATTTATTTGCATCATAAACTTATAATATTTTTCTGAAACCTATTAGATTCAATGGAGGTATGAATCTACTCTATTTTGGCTTTTGAAACATCTGATTTGGTTAAGTATTGACAAAGTTATTTCATTTTTGGTGTAGGCTGTCCAAACCCTTACTAGGGTAACCAACAAGTTAACAAAATGTAATATTCTCATACTAAACATGTATGTAGACCCCAAATTCAAATGGGATATGGGGGAAGAGATTTAATTTATTCTCTCAATTGTACAGGGATCCATGCAACTGATAACAAATGGAACCAATTAGAAGAAAATGAAGTATGGTTGTCGCAATGTGTGTTTCCAAAATTAGCAGTCTGAAAACATTACTGGTTGAGGGATCAAACAAAGTTGTAAAACCCTGTAATTTTGGAATATGGTAGGGCTTTTAGTTACCTAAAAAAATTATTCTTTCCATAAAAATTAGTTTGTACGTTTAAGGGGTCAAACTAATTGATTTACAGAAACTGTCCCAGGAGTACTGAATTTAGGACAGTCACAATCAGAGTTGATACCATTGTGTGAAAGGGGATTGAAGTTCTTGTCAGACAATGAAGAAGCATTATAAGAGTATGGAAATGGTTTGGTTGAATGGAGATGAGTCTTAGTTGTCATGGTGAAGGGTGTTTTTGGGTCAAAGGTGAAGGGTGTTGTTGTCCTGCATTAATTATCAATTAACATTCCAAGAAAATGTACTCCTAGTCTTTTTCATAGCTTAACAAAGTGGATACGTTTTATCATGTACAAAGAAGTGAAAAGAAACACCTAAAACCTGAAGCAAATAAGATGTCCCCTATACTGGGATTGGTTGTCTAACATAATTTATTGAAATACCTAATTTACCTGCAAATAAAAAGATATGTTGAAATAGTTTCTTTTCTGCACCATTTATGTTTTTTTGAAACATATGTTTCCAACTCTTTGTTGAAAGGATACTTGTTTAATGAACAGATTTCACAAAGAAATTATCTTACAGCTTCTTGAATGTTTGAGATCTTGTTAAGAGATTAGAACATGAATGAATGTTCTAGGTATGAATCATTCATTCTCATTTGTCAATTGAAATGCCCCTTTACACCAGCAAGCATAGAAACCTAGACACTCTTTCAGTGGTCCATGTTGTAGAATTTCAATATAATAGGTGAAAGGATTTATTGTCTAATATTATCTCAACCCTTTATAATAGTTGATTTTTCAGCCCTGCATTATCTACTCATCTTGATATTTATAATTTTTCTTTGTATAGGGTCTGAGTGAGCCAAATCCTGATCCCTCGGCTGTGGAGGAAAGAAATGTGTTAGCTTTAGCTATTTTTACATCTAGTAAAAACTATTTAACTGCATGTTAATTTGAGCTCATTCAACTGATAAGATGGATCAATTGTATTTCAATATTTTATTTTGTGCATTAAATTTATATTTTTCTTATCTTATTTTATGCAGATGCGATAAATTCTCATGAATAAAATGGTCTTCTTGGCCTAGGACTAGATTCTATTGGGAGGGAATTAGCTCTGGTTAGCACACCCACGAATAACAATAGCAGTCTCATGGAGAGTAAAATGGTATGTTGTTACTCTCCCAAGTCAATCGACATAGGTACTGCAAAATTATTATCTGAATCTTAATCCATATTCTAAATTAGTAGATTCTCTTACGAAGGGTAATCATGTAGGGACATGGTGTGAATCAACTTTTCCAATATTCCCTATGAAAACATAACCTTGTTATAATTTATAAGTAGCTCCACACACTAGGTGTATTATATTGTAACCAAATATTAGTCATTCTTATCTTTTTGAACACATTGGATATTAAAACTCATTCTATCGAGCATTTGAGATCATCTATTTTTTGTAAGCTACATTGAAAGAGCCTCCAAACCTAAATATTTTTTTTCTTTTGATCAAATAGAAGAAATATTTTGGAATAGACTTAGCTTCAGTTATGTAGTGTATTGGAAGTGCACATTGTTTCTAAATACTTAGTTTCAGCATTCAGATTAATGTGAGAATTCATGCATTCATTTATGTTGTTTCAAGTGGCCTAACATACTTTTCTAGAAATACTTAGGTTCAAGGCACCTTATATTAATCATGATTGTCTTGAATTTCAAAATTGCAACACTGGTTGGTTTTTGTTATGCTTGCACATGACAATCAATAATGCAATGCAACAAAAAATTGTATTGACTACTACAATGGCCATTGGTGATAGTCAACTTCAAAAAGAGCCTTTTTTTTTCTTATAACCAAACCCTATCATTCCTTATGTGGATTTATAAATTTTTAGATATTTTAATTGTAGTAATTGTATACTCTATTTGTATACAGTTTCACCTTCCATATTTATGTCTCTAACCACTGCATTTGTTTCACCAAATGGTTGAGTGTAATGTATAGGCCAGGATTTTTGTCCAATCCCATTTTGTGATGAGGGTTTTAATATGTTCTTTTCACCTCAAAATAGTTTAATTAGTTCTTCCAGTTCAACCAGGGATCCCACATTCGATAAATACAAACCATTTGTTGATTTTCTCATCTCCATTTCTAGAAAGTTACTATTAGGTCTTGAGAATAATCCATTTTCACTCTACAGACATTTTTTAGGGAGTTCTGTGGGAGGAGGAGAATTGAAAATGGGTTCATTGTGCGCAATAGGGTTTCTTCTATCCATTGTAAATTTATCGCAAGTGTCATTTATTCTCCGTATTTGACCATGACTGACTTCGAACATATTATTTTCTGATAAGTAGGAGATATTCTCCGCAACAAGTCAAATTGTGATATTGCTACCAAGATTCAACTGTGTAGTTTTCTGAGTCAAACTCATTGACCCATGTTTCATGAGTAGTGGTTCACATGAATCCATCTCTCATGAGAATGAATGGATCACTTAGCACTCACTTAGAATGAATTGATTACATTGATGTTTCCTATATAGACATTAGGAAAAATAATTCCCATGTTCTTGGGTCTAGCTAAAAAGATAATTGTTGCATTGACCAGTAATGGAAAATGTTGTTTTGTCAATATTTTTTTCTCTCAAAATCAGTATTTTCCTTCCCATAATAATGGGATTTGGGAGTTCCATGTTAGATGTTTACAGTTGTTGCATGTTTTCTTTGTTATAGCCCATTTTCAGATTGCATTGCAAAGATAATTGTACTCAAAATTGGGAAACTGTCCTTTTAAAAGGAAATTTTTTGGAAAAGCACAAACTAAAAAAGAAAATTGAAAAGAAAAGTGGTTCTTTAACCACTATAAGGCTGAGGAGAGTGTTTTCTTGCAATGGCTTCTGAGACTTTAATTCTCGTACATAACTTCTTACAAAACTTGAGATGGGAATATCTTCACGGTGATGAATGGTGGCAAGTAATTCATGTCAATTTCATCTCAAAGAATTATCTGATAAGGATTCTGATTAAAATTTATTTTTGATGGGCCAACCTATGCAATCTTTTGGTCTTACTAGGCTCTTCTAAAATTATATTGGTATCCCATCTAAAACTTCACCAATATACATAAGTATAGATAGTCATTTAGTGTAAGACTCATGGTTAGAAGGGATCTTCCTGGTTTCAGATTATGTAACTTACAAAGCCGATTATTTTTCCCTTTTTTTGGTTTCTTTCTTTTTATTTGTAAGATTTTGTAAAATATGTTTTCCACATGCTCTTACTGTCAAGACCAAGGGATGCTTCTATTGTCAAATTCACCTAAGAAGCTTCTATCCATGTCCAATTGAACCTAACACTCTCTGATGTATTGAAATGGAGAGGAGTACCTAATGAACAAGAAGCTTTTGTAGTGATTTCCAAAAAGAGAAACTCCAAATTACTTTATACATGCTTGGATAAGTGGATAACCTTCAGAGCATTAACTACCTTTGTGCATGGCATAAAGATTATCATTTTGGATACGACAACAAAGATGCATTTATGCTGGTACTAAGTATTGTGTAGATTACAACACAAATTTTGTAGTGAAGGCACTGACAATGACCAAATAAATCAGTCAAAAGAAAGATCACAAAGACAGCCTAACAGATGAGAAAAATATGTATTGATATGAATATGTACATGTTATAATGCTACATAACAAAACCTAATACAACATTTATCTTTCCTATTCAAATAAGATAAAGCTGCTTAAATCACAACATAATAATGTCCCGACTGGCATTGGGTGTCATTGTGCAGTCTGGGAATTTGCTCTTTCTTTGTACGATAGAATCTTGTGACCTTTCACCTCTAAATAGGATGTTACATGGTCTATCTTGGAAATCCTTAAACACCTCTATGAGATTGATCCCTTCATCCATTATGTCATGGGGATGGCAATTAGGCGATATCTACCTTTCTTAAGGCCTGTATATTGGCTAATCATTTCCAGCCAAAATATTGGCTACTACAACTGGGGATGCATGTCTCAAATGGTAAGGTTCTCACATGTTCTTGTATGGTTACGAATGATTTTTAATTATAATTTCTCTATTATTTTGATATGTTGTTGTGTTGTTGACCAAGTGCACAGTGTGCTTTTCTTGCTAACTTAGGATGTGTACAATGTTATATGTTGCGCATTTTTGCAGTATAATATATGACATGGTTATTCTAATCCAAATATATGTCCTCTTTATTATGGAGACATATAACTGAATTACTTAGTTTCCAAGGCCTATATTTATCTTATATGTTCCACATATTTGATTTAAAATATATAAATATGGCTCATCCACCTTGTAGACTTCTATACAATTATACACTTTGAAGCATCTCCAAAAATTCAAAGAAACAAAAACCCTACCAAGTACATGTCATCTCCTTTGCGTACTAATAACCTCCATAGAGCCCATATCAAAAATAATAATCATAATAGAATTCAATTTCCTTTCAATGGAATGCTCCTGAACATCATGTAATGAAATAATTATTGAAATAATATAGTTTTATTTTATAATTTAAATCCTATAATTGCCAATAGACAAAATTGTGAATTGCTCATGAATCTTATGCAGTGAAGATTGTGCCACAAAATGGTGAATTTAAAGGTCTTCCTATTTCACATTGGTATGCATTTGATCTTTGACTAACTAGTTTCACTTCTACATCATTACATTCATTGGTGATTTCATCTTCCTTGAGGATGAGGTGATTCTCCATACTGCAGTGTTGATAATTTCATGAGGGATAACAAAGTCATGAACAAATTTTGAGCTTGTAGAGAGCATGCCTTTTGACTTCTTGTTTCAAGCCTAGTGATGTTCACACTATGATAAATTGAATCTTCTCTTTATATCTTCTCTTAATTTTCAAGATTGCATTCTTTCCTTAATGAAACCTCTACATTCCTAGAAAACTTTGTTACACTTGCATTGAAGACTATCATTCACTAAATGAACTTGTGTTATCACATTTAGTATTCAATAAAAAAAACTTTCACTGTTTCCATACATCTGAAAATACTTATAAATTATCCACCCAGTCAAAACTTTGTGTTCCTTTGTTACATAAACATGCAAGAATCAAAATATCGACTCGTCGTAGAGCTCTGAAGGCTCCTTTAGCCTACCTTAACATACACATTTCTCTCGGTGGAACTTGCAAGGCCCAACAACCGCTTTAATACTTCCAACCCAAGTTGGTGTCAAATAATAATCTTCTTCAACAATACAAATCCATGAGATAACTAAACTATAATCCAGAAAAAGTTGCTAAATTATAGTTTACACTGTCCAAGTACAAAACAATGGAACCAACCTATCAGTCCTTCCACCCAAAGGGATCACCAGTTTAAATTGTTGTGGGATATAACCTTGAAGGCATATCTAGCCTTGGTTCTGCATATGCCAAAAATCTTACAGGCACTCTAAATGTTGTATGTTTTGGGGTAATGGACATTTTGTTCATAGCACACTCAAATTCCTCAAAATCTTCATTATCATTTTCACTTTCACAAAAAACTTCTCTTATTGTATGTTTTTTCTGCATTCTCTAAGTCTTCGTCCCAAGGATCATATATCGTATGATCTTCCTGATCATCTAAATCATCCTCATCATGCAGAGTTGGGACCATAGACCAGAATGTAAAACTTGGCCTCACAAACCTATCAGACTGTTTCAACAAATAGGGATCAAATGGAAAAAACATGTCAAGTCTCTCAAATCCTCTAAATGCCTTAGATTCTTCTATCTCCAGCATTTTTCTTGCACTTGTATACTATGGAACATCAAAGAGATGAATTGGTTTTACCTATCACATATATTCTTCCACAACTGATGGAAAACAAACCTTCAATGGTTTAGCTTGTGTTCAGGAATTTTTTTCAGTGGCAATTCTTCTATCAACAATCTCTGTTTAGGATCATTCATAATCAATTTCAACCAAAAACATAGTACATACATAATTGTCTAGCATGCAGATTAGAAGATACCATGAAATCCAAGATTTATGATCTTCCTCTAATTATTCTATTGAGGTGTGTGTTGCAAGCACCAATCTACTAACCTCTTTAGCGAAGCAGAGATTACAAATAAAGGTAAATATTTAGCACGAGCTAAATAGCTTGCTAGATAAGAAGTTGTACTCATTATTATATTTACTTGTCTTATCACATTTGAAATAGTCTCTTTGTTTTATTGACAGCTATTCCTCTTGTAAATATAGGCTTGAGGACCATTTTGACTACTTTCATCTTTGAACTTGTTGCTAATGAACCGTTCTTTAATAAAAATTGATTTTCAATCATACAAATGGTCAAATTTATGTAAAAGACCCATGAAAGGGGAACAAAATGATGTAAAATGTGTTATTATTCCATCTTAATATGTTTGGAAGGTTCTTAGAAGGACTAGTGGTCATATTTAGTAAAATACAAATTTTTTTAAAAATAATGTAATATTGCAAAATTGCAATTTTGCAAAGTTGCACCAACACTACAACATTTGGGGTCAAATTTCGATGCCAATTTGTGATGCCACTACAATTTGTGTTTTTTTTTTTGTGTGTTTTTTTGCAAGTGCCCCCGACGGTGTCATAATAGCGACACTATCATCGTAATTATGACACCCAATTAGTTATAAACAAAAAAAAAAGAAAAAGAAAGTGTCATTTCTAATTTGTGAATTTGAAGAGCTGCCACGAAGATGACACTACAATTTTGCATGGCGCGAAGAGGGCATTTGAGTTTGGCAAGTGTGAAGAGCCCGACACCATGTGGGAAGAGGGCAATGGCACTTGAGGTAGGCATTCGAGCTTTGTCTTCTCATTAAATCAATTTTAGTGTCATTGTTTACATCTTAATTAGCATTTGGAATGCTCGATGACCTGCGAGCTTTGAGAGCTATTACCTTCAAGGCATTGTGTGACATGTTTGATCTCTCTTTCTTTGTTTTTCTATTTATATTCACTATGTGGTACTCCCTGTTTATGATCATTTCATGAGGAAATGTCTTGATGGCTCGCAGGCTTCAAGCTAGGGCATCATACATAGTTCATGAGCTCACTGTTTAATACTGGCATTGTTTACATCTTATCGTTTGGAATGCCTAATGACCTGCAAGCTTTGAGAGCTAGGGCATCACTTCTATTACCTTCAAGGCATTGTGTGAAGTGTTTGATCTCTCTTTATTTGTTTTGTTTTTTATATTCACTATGTGGTACTCCCCATTTATGATCATTTCATGAGGAAATGTCTTGATGGCTCACGGGCTGCAAGCTAGGGCATCATACATAGTTCATGAGCTCATTGTTTAATACTGGCACTGTTTACATCTTATCATTTGGAATGCCTGATGACCTGCGAGCTTTGAGAGCTAGGGAATCACTTCTATTATCTTCAAGGCATTGTGTGAAGTGTTTGATCTCTCTTTATTTGTTTTGATGTTGATATTCACTATGTGGTACTCCCCGTTTATGATCATTTCATGAGGAAATGTATTGATGGCTCATGGGCTACAAGCTAGGGCATCATACATTGTTTATGAGCTCATTGTTTAATACTAGCATTGTTTACATCTTTTCATTTGGAATGCTTGATGACCCATGAGCTTTGAGAGTTAGGGCATTGTTGCTATTACCTTCAAGGCATTGTGTGAAGTGTTTGATCTCTCTTTATTTTTTTTGCTGCTGATATTCACTATGTGGTACTCCTCGCTTATGATCATTTGATGAGGAAATGTCTTGATGGCTCACGGGCTACAAGCTAGGGCATCATACATTGTTCATGAGCTCATTGTTTAATACTGGCATTGTTTACATCTTTTCATTTGGAATTCTTGATGACCTGCGAGCTTTGAGAGCTAGGGCATCATTTCTATTACCTTCAAGGCATTGTGTGAAGTGTTTGATCTCTCTTTATTTTTTTTTTTGTTGATATTCACTGTGTGGTACTCCCCGTTTATGATAATTTCATGAGGAAATGTCTTGATCGCTCATGGACTGCAAGCTAGGGCATCATACATTGTCCATGAGCTCATTGTTTAATATCTGGCATCATGCAAACATACATTAATACACTTACTATTTTGAACTTGAGCTCAGGCATCTTGCAATGTTATTGCTGTCATTGCATGCTTGTTACTATTGTGCACCATAAATTGTTTAATACACTATTTATTTCATTGAGACCGTGAGCTTGGAATTAGTAATGTATTTTCTGTTATTGGATCAATGCTACCATGTTGTCGAGTCTGTGTATGGCTTGACTATGCACATGCATAATTGTAGATGAGGATCAATAATATGTTGTCAAGCATTGCTTAGATCCTTTGGATCTAACCCCATCTTTTCCTTCCTTGTAGGTTTTGGATCATACAAGAGCATACTGGATTGAACCCCAGGTCAACACTTCATTATTTATGTTCATCCACTTATGTATGTTTGCATTCATTCATATTCTTCTGAAATTTGGCTATTAGTGACCATATAGGACCATTCTTGATGTTTTTGGGTCATTTGATGAAAAGATGTAAATAGGGACATCAATAATAAAATAGGGATATATTAAGATTAATACTGTAAGTAAAAACATTAAACAATGGCATTCAGATTAAGTACAATATGAATTCACATGCCTTCAATTTAGTGACCCAAGATGGTTTCAATAAGTGAAATGGTAAATTATCCTCCAACCAGTCTTATGGTGTGATCCAATAGCCCTATAGCAGCACTCACAAGGCTTTTCCTTCAAATTTTACCAAAACACCAGACAAATAAATCATATATTTGAGTACCCTTTATGGATTACCTTAACATACCAAAAGGAAAAGGTAGGTTGTTTTGGAAGATATATGACTGCTCACACTGTTTCTCAAATTTTTAAGGCCTAAAACTCATGCATTTACAAAGGAAGTACTAACTAGTCAAACTCCCAGGATCTAAATATTTTCATAGTGTCTTGAATAGGTTTTAATTAGAGTAATATGGAACCAATTTGATTCCAAGAGACTTCTAGACACAAAAGCCCCAATTTGCACTCTCCAAACCCTTAAAACTAGGGCTTCTCCAATGTCACACTTCCCAAAGCTTCCTGCAACAAATAAAGGTTGGAACACCTTTTCCTCAACATTTCTATACACATTCCATCATAAAATAGTGCCCTTTTTTGGCCAAGACTCTCTATCCTTCACCCTACCCTCCAAATTCACTTAGTTTTTTTTAGTGTTCCCTATGGTGATCACCACAACAGTCAATCAAAATTGCATTCCTAACGTTAGAGGAATAGAATACATGTTAATTGAGTGCCATTATATGAGAATCAATAGTCTACATCCATAGAATGACATTCATAATGAACAAAAACTCAATAAACTGTCCTAAATCAGATTTCCAATGACTGTATAGTTCCAAGGTAGAATAACAGTGATTAGTATGGGATTCTCAGAGCATGAATGAATTCAAAGACATGAAATAATAAGTTCAAAACATTTTAGAAACCATTCCAAATGTTATCAACATTGTTTCATACCAAAAACCCTCCAAAAATTGCAAGAAAATCAGACTTTATTCTCCAAAACTAGGTACAGTCCGTACAACAGGGTCTCATGCCCATATAATGGATTTGTGAGACATTTAATAAACCCCTATCAACTACCCCAACCAATCCAAATTGGTTGGATGGCTTAATTTGGCCTAAAACAATAACAAAACTAATTCCTTCCTAAATGTCCATAGCCGTTATAATTTGAAAATTCAAATTTATAGCTTTGTAACTTTTGAATATTTGAAATTGACAAGTGATGAAACTTTACCAAATTATCTAAATGGACTTATTAACCTATTATTAAGACTAATTTATCCTATTTGAAACTTGTAACACCTAATTCTATCCTAGACTCCAAATTTGGTCCTAAGGCTTATTAGGCCTTTTAGGACTAATTACACATTCGCCATTCTTATTGCATGAAATGACCTCATAGGCCATTATAGGTGCCAAAATCCTCCAGTTGATGTCTTTGGATGTCTTTATACTCTTTGATGGCTCCAAGTGTGTCTTCATAGGTAGTTGGGTTTCTTTGTGTCTTCTCATTAAGTGTTTCCATTAAAATATATCACTCCTCTTGTTATATAATGTATATGCATAGTTGTTTAAAATGCCATACTTGTTGCTCTTAAATATTATTACCATTTCACTCAAATTTACATGACATTAAAGCCAAGCCCAAAATGTATACATACATGTAAGTATAGGAGAAGCTGGATTCTGCAACTATTGAAAAAAAAAAAAACTATACCAATAGCAGCTTACGAGAAACTATACTTGTGCTTACCACACCATACATCAGCATCATAATGCTTATCATTTTCAAACTTCAGCGAAGCTTCATACCATGCAGCATCCGCAAATTTGTATGCAACGCTGATTTAGGTTGGAGGTAAACTACATGTGTCATGTAAACAACATGGTTGAATGCAATCTCTTTTGCATGTTTTCAAGAGTTTTCCCACCAATACAAGCGTAAATAACACATTGAAGGTAATCTACGAACACTGTGTGGTATGAAATTTCACTGAAGCTTGAAATATATCACTCCTCATGTTATTGTCAAAATTAAATTCAAATATTTCTGAAAACATTTATTCTTGTAGACTTAAGATATCCTTATCTCAATAATCAAATAATCTTGCATAATAGATTTTGAATCAAATTAACATACACCCATATTGTTTTATAGCATAGTTCATTTTAGAAGTGTATGGCTTGACTATGCACATGCATAATTGTAGATGAGGATTAGTAATAGGGTGTCAGGCATTGCTTAGATCCTTTGGATCTAACCCCATCTTTTCCTTCCTTGCAGGTTTTGGATCATACAAGAGCATACTGGATTGAAGCCTAGGTCAACACTTCATTACTTCAGGCAATGTTTGGTACCTTCATTATTTATGCTCATCCACTTATGTATGTTTGTATTCATTTATATTCTTCTGAAAGTTTATCTTTATGAGCTCAAATTCAAAATTGTATGTGTGTTATTTTATTACTGATGTCCCTATTTGATATCCCTATTTTATTACTGATGTCCCTATTTGATCTAATAGTATCAATATAACAAACGGAGCACCAACCAATCAAATAGGGACATGAGGTGCTCAAATCGTGAGCTCATAAAAAAATATATTTAGTCTTAATAAAATCTTATAAAACAACATATATTGTGTGAAGTGTTTCATCTCTCTTTATTTGTTTTGGTGTTGATATTCACTGTGGTACACCCCATTTATGATCATTTCATGAGGAAATATTTGTATGGCTCACGGGCTGCAAGCTAGGGCATCATACATTGTTCATGAGCTCACTATTTAATACTGGCATTGTTTACATCTTTTCATTTGGAATGCTTGATGACTCGCAAGCTTTGAGAGCTGGAGCATCATTTATATTACCTTCAAGGCGTTGTGTGAAGTGTTTGATCTCTCTTTATTTGTTTTGTTGTTGATATTCACTATGTGGTACTCCCTATTTATGATCATTTCATGATGACATGTCTTGATGGCTTGCGGGCTGCAAGCTAGGGCATCATGCATTGTTTATGAGCTCGATGTTTAAGCACCTCATGTCCCTATTTGATTGGTTGGTAATCAAACAGTGAGCTCATAAAGAATGCATGACGCCTGAGCTCAAATTCAAAATAGTAAGTGTATTATTTTATTAAGACTAAATATATTGTTTTATTAAAATTTTATTAAGACAAAGTTTTTTGGGTTAGTTTTATGTTGTTTTATAAGATTTTATTAAGACTAAATATATGATGTAAACTCATAATTATGCTTGATATATATATACTTCAAAGGAGGAATTATGAAATATAGTTGTAGGTAGTTATCTCTTCTATAATGATGGAGGAGTGAAAGGTAATGATCAATGAGGTTGCTTCTATTAGATCATACATTACCACACTTACTATTTTGAATTTGAGGTTGGGCATCATGCAATGTTATTGTTATCATTGCATGCTTGTTACTGTTATGCACCATATATTGTTTTATACACTATTTATTTCATTGAGACTGTGAGCTTGGTTTTTCTTTCAGAAGTGTATGGCTTGACTATGCACATGCATAATTGTAGATGAGGATTAGTTATAGGATGCCATTCATTGCTTAGATATTTTTTTATCTAACCTCCATCTCTCTTTTCTTTGCAGGTTCTGGATCACACAGGGGCACACTAGATTCATACCCAGGTCAAAAATTCATCACTTCAGGCAATGTCTAACACCCTTATTATTTATGTTCATCTTCTTATGTATGCCCGTACTCTTGCATTTTCTTCTGAAAGTTATTTTCCTTGTATGGTATATACAAGTTATTTTTCATATATATACATGTAATCTTTAGATGCAAAAATTTATTTTCCTTTACATGTATCTTTGCATGAAATGAACACAAATTAAACAAGATCATCTAATAATGCAAACTAGGGTACTTGATGTTACATAGACCTTGCTATAAATTTGTCCTAGGCCCTCCTAGAATCAAAGAGGCTAATCTCCTAGCCTTAAGGGTGCTATCCTAGTCCCCTTCTAAGAAGTTTCAAACTTCTCCTTTCTCCATTCAGTCCAAGAATATGATAAAGTTCACCATTCTATGAACCTCTCTGTCCCTTCTAAAAAATTTTGTCTGTTGTCTGACCTAAAAAGGCTAGTAGGTTTAGTAGGCCTAATTGACCTTTTTCTGCTAATAACTTCAAACTTCTTTGAGCTCTCTTTGCATCCACAATCCCCCTAGGTTTAGTATTTTCCCTTGTATCCACAATCCCCCGAGCTCTCTCTGCATTGGAGATGCTTGATCATGCATCTGACCTCCACTCCACATCATTTGATTGAGGCTTTGAGTGCCCTCAATCACTCCATCTGCTCTACAACAGCACACTGACCCCTAACCAAACACTGATAGCTTGCCTAGGGCATCAGTTTATAGATACATCCTAAACTTTCTAGGGCCCCTTCTTTCTAGGGCCCCTCCTTTGCCAAGCCCAAAATGTATACATATGTGTAAGTATAGGAGAAGCTAGATTCTGCAACTATTGAAAAAAAAAAAAAATACCAATAGCAGCTTACGACAAACTATACTTGTGCTTACTACACCATACGTCAGCATCATAATGCTTATCATTTTCAAGCTTCAGCAAGGCTTTGTACCACGTAGCATCTACAAATTTGTATGCAACATTGATTTAGGCTAGAGGTAAACTACATGTGTCATGTAAACAACATGGTTGAATTCAATCTCTTTTGCGCGTTTTCAAGAGTTTTCCCACCAATACAAGTGTAAATAACACATTGAACGTAATCTACGAACACTACATGGTATGAAATCTCACTGAAGCTTGAAATATAACACTCCTCATGTTATTGTCAAAATTAAATTCAAATATTTCTCAAAACATTTATTCTTGTAGAATTAAGATATCCTTATCTCAATAATAAAACAATCTTGCATAATAGCTTTTGAATCAACACTTCATTACATTAGGCAATGTCTGCTACCTTCATTATTTATGTTTATCCACTTATGTATGTTTGCATTCATTCATATTCTTTTGAAAGCTGGCTATTAGCGGCCATATATGACAATTCTTGATGTTTTTGGGTCATTTGATGAAAATATGTAAAAGTTTCTTAAAAGTTTATATTTTTATTTCAATTTTTAAAATCATAAAATGCATAAAATTTAAAGATAACAAATTAAGATAATCTTATAGAGCTACGCTGGGCCATCATTGCTATTACCTTCAAGGGATTGTGTGAAGTGTTTGATCTCTCTTTATTTGTTTTGTTGTTGATATTCACTATGTGGTACTCCCCATTTATGATTATTTCATGAGGCTAGAAAATATCTTGATGGCTCACGGGCTGCAAGCTAGGGCATCATACATTGTTCATGAGCTCACTATTTAATACTAGCATTGTTTACATCTTTTCATTTGGAATGCTCGATGACCCACGAGCTTTGAGAGATAGGGCATAGTTTCTATTACCTTCAAGGCATTGTGTGAAGTGTTTGACCTCCCTTCATTTATTTTGTTGTTGATATTCACTATGTGCGTACTCCCCATTTATGATCACTTCATGAGGAAATGTCTTGATGGCTTGCGAGCTGCAAGCTAGGGCATCATACATTATTCATGAGCTCACTGTTTAATACTAGCATTGTTTACATCTTTTCATTTGGAATGCTCGATGACCCATGAGCTTTGAGAGTTGCAGCATCATTTCTATTACCTTCAAGGCATTGTGTGAAGTGTTTGATCTCTCTTTATTTTTTTTGTTGTTGATATTCACTATGTGGTATTCTTTGTTTATGATCATTTCATGAGGAAATGTCTTGATGGCTCGTGGGCTGCAAGCTAGGGCATCATACATTGTTTATGAGCTCATTGTTTAATACTGGCATTGTTTACATATTTTCATTTGGAAAGTAGGCATTTGAGCTTTGTATTCTCATTAAATCAATTTTAGTGGCATTGTTTACATCTTAGCATTATTAATACTAGCATTGTTTACATCTTTTCATTGGGAATGCTTGATGACCTGTGAGCTTTGAGAGCTAGGGCATCATTTCTATTACATTCAAGGCATTGTGTGAAGTGTTTGATCTCTCTTTATTTGTATTTTTGTTGATATTCACTATGTGCGTACTCCCCATTTATGATCATTTCATGAGGAAATGTCTTGATGGTTGGTGAGCTGCAAGCTAGGGCATCATACATTGTTTATGAGTTCACTGTTTAATACTGGCATTGTTTAAATCATTTCATTTGGAATGCTCGATGACCCACGAGCTTTGAGAGCTAGGGCATCATTTCTATTACCTTCAAGGCATTGTGTGAAGTGTTTGATCTATCTTTATTTGTTTTGTTGTTGATATTCACTATCTGCATACTCCCTGTTTATGATCACTTCATGAGGAAATGTCTTGATGGCTGGCGGGCTGCAAGCTAGGGAATCATACATTGTTTATGAGTTCATAGTTTAATACTGGCATTGTTTACATCTTTTCATTTGGAATGCTCGATGACCCATGAGCTTTGAGAACTAGGGAATCATTTCTATTACCTTCAAGGCATTGTGTGAAGTGTTTGATCTCTCGTTATTTGTTTTGTTGTTGATATTCACTGTGGTACTCCTTGTTTATGATCATTGCATGAGGTAATGTCTTGATCACTAGCGGGCTGCAAGTTAGGGCATCATACATTGTTTATGAGCTCATTGTTTAATATTGGCATTGTTTACATCTTTTCATTTGGAAGGTAGGCATTTGAGCTTTGTCTTCTCATTAAATCAATTTCAGTGGCATTGTTTACATCTTAGCATTCTTAATACTAGCATTGTTTACATCTTTTCATTTGGAATGCTTGATGACATGTGAGCTTTGAGAGCTAGTGCATCATTTCTATTACCTTCAAGGCATTGTGTGAAGTGTTTGATCTCTTTTTATTTGTTTTGTTGTTGATATTCACTATGTGGTACTCCCTGTTTATGATCATTTCATGTGGAAATATCTTGATGGCTTGCAGGCTGCAAGCTAGGGCATCATACATTGTTTATGAATTCATTGTTTAATACTGGCATTATTTACATCTTTTCATTTGGACTGCTGGATGACCCGCGAGCTTTGAGAGCTAGGGCATCATTTCTATTACCTTCAAGGCATTGTGTGAAGTGTTTCATCTCTCTTTATTTTTTTGTTGTTGATATTCACTATGTGGTACTCCCTATTTATGATCATTTCATGAGGAAATATCTTGATGGCTCGTAGGCTGCAAGCTAGGGCATCATACATTGTTTATGAGCTCACTATTTAATACTGGCATTGTTTACATCTTTTCATTTGGAAGGTAGGCATTCGAGCTTTGTCTTCTCATTAAATCAATTTTAGTGGCATTCTTTACATCTTAGCATTGTTAATACTGGCATTGGTTACATCTATTCATTTGGAATGCTTGATGACCTACGAGCTTTGAGAGCTAGGGGATCATTTCTATTACCTTCAAGGCATTGTGTAAAGTGTTTGATCTCTCTTTATTTGTTTTGCTGTTGATATTCACTATGTGGTACTCCTTATTTATGATCATTTCATGAGGAAATATCTTAATGGCTTGCGGACTGCAAGCTAGGGCATCATACATTGTTTATGAGTTCACTATTTAATACTGGCATTGTTTACATATTTTCATTTGGAATGCTCGTTGACCCGTGAGCTTGGAGAGCTAGGGAATCATTTCTATTACCTTCAAGGCATTGTGTGAAGTTTTTGATCTCTCTTTATTTGTTTTATTGTTGATATTCACTATATGGTACTCCCCGTTTATGATCATTTCATGAGGCTAGGAAATATCCTGATGGCTGGTGGGCTGCAAGCTAGGGCATCATACATTGTTCATGAGCTCACTGTTTAATACTAGCATTGTTTACATCTTTTCATTTGGAATGCTCGATGACCCGCGAGCTTTAAGAGCTAGGGCATCATTTTTATTACCTTCAAGGCATTGTGTGAATTGTTTGATCAATTTTTATTTGTTTTTTTGTTGATATTCACTATGTGCATACTCCCCATTTATGATCATTTCATGAGGAAATGTCTTGATGGCTGGCAGGTTGCAAGCTAGGGTATCATACTGTATCATCTTAAAATGGAAGCACTTCGATGTTAAAAGCATTTAGCCCTCTGAGTAAGTGGTTTAGGGTCATGTTTGGTACCTTCATTAGATCTTTTCATGTATTTGGCTCTCTCCCCACTTTCCACTTCTTCTCCACACTTGATTTCTTCATTCTAGGAGAAATTAGGGTTAAGGTCTTAAGGACTTTCCTGATTTTCCCTCTTTCATGGCTCTATTTTCTAGGTAGGATTAAAAAATGAGACCTCCTAGTCCTTCATCACATCAAATAGAGGATTTTCTATCTATTCCAGACATCTAGTCCTATTCAGATATCAATTTCCAAGTTTCTGACATCTCTAGGACCTTTGCTGCAGAACCTGACAAAGTTAGGGTTTGAGGTCAAAGTCAACCTCGACCTTCACCTCTTCTTGCCAAGATTTCAAACTTTCATTTTTCGGCAGTTTGGATTTTAGGATAATTATTTCTCCGCCTCTGGGTCGGCTATTTCGGGCTCTGAAATGGTAAATCCTTTAATTGTATTTAATCAAGGTATATTTTCTAAAGGTTAGCACCTAATTGGGATTTAATTCTCCAAGGTGGCCCATCTAGAGGAGTGTGCCCTAGATCACTATAAAAGGAGGCCTTCCTCTCTCATTTTCATCAATCAAGTTTTCTCATCCCATCCACACTCAAGCAAATTCAAGTGCTCAAGCTCTCAAGGTGATCAAGCAAGCATTCCATTCAAGCATTCAAGTCTTCTTCTCCATCCAAGTTCTCCATTGAAGATCAAGGATTCAAGTATTCAAGCCATTGAAGGAATTTGGTTCAAGTATTCAAGATTTATCATTTAAACCCTAGATTTAGCCATTATGATGGTGTGATCTTCCTTCAAGATCCTTTGTTCATCTTCAAGATCCATTTCCTTCTTCTCTCAAGGTGGATCCCAAGTATAGAACCATGAAGGTTTGATTTACATTTATTTTTGTGTTCAAGCTTTCATATCAATATACTTGTTTACATTCCAAATACAATTGCATATCTATTGAATTGCATAGCTTCATTGTTAGATCCTTTTCTACTACTTGCTAGCATTCTCCATTTCAATTTCAATATTAAGGTTGATTCCAAACCGGGGTTTGACCAAGGCAAACCCCCCAAAAAAACAAAAAAACCATTTTTCTTGTAGGTACAGGTGTGAAATCTCATATTTGAGAGCGAATTCAGATACCCTTTTTGACAATCTTTCAGGATCTGCTAACAGAATCGAAATTGGACTTCAGAATAAAAATGTGGTCTTTGACCTTTCTAAAGGTCAAAGTTGACCTCTGTGAATTTGGAGAAAAGATTTTTGGGTTTTGTAGATCTCGCAGTTTCAGATTAGCATCATAAGAATCAACTATTTTTGAGATCGTTTGATACAATTTTCAGCTGATTCTTTTTCGGAGGTAAGTATCTTTATCTCTTAATTTCAATATTAGTCATATATATTTACTTTCTACATCAATAAAATTTCATGTAAGTATAAAATATTGGCTTTGGGGTCTCTTTTATGTTCAAACCATTGTTCTAGGACCCCATTCATATTTTATCCTTCTACACATACATTGTTTATGAGTTCACAGTTTGATACTTGCATTGTTTACATATTTTCATTTGGAATGCTCGATGACCCGCAAGCTTTGAGAGCTAGGGCATCATTTCTATTACATTCAAGGCATTGTGTGAAGTGTTTGATTTCTATTTTTTTGTTTTGTTGTTGATATTCACTATGTGGTACTCCCTGTTTATGATCATTTCATGAGGAAATGTCTTGATGGCTTGCGGGTTGCAAGCTAGGGCATCATACATTGTTTATGAGCTCACCGTTTAATACTGGCATTGTTTACTTATTTTCATTTGGAAGGTAGGCATTTGAGCTTTGTCTTCTCATTAAATCAATTTTAGTGGTATTGTTTACATCTTAGCATTGTTAATACTGGCATTGTTTACATCTTTTCATTTGGAATGCTTGATGACCTGCGAGCTTTGAGAGTTAGGGCATCGTTTCTATTACCTTCAAGGCATTGTGTGAAGTGTTTGATCTCTCTTTATTTTTTTTGCTGTTGATATTCAGTATGTCATACTCCCTGTTTATGATCATTTCATGATGAAATGTCTTGATGACTTGCGGGCTGCAAGCTAGGGTATCATACATTGTTTATGAGTTCACTATTTAATATTGGCATTCTTTAATTTTTTTCATTTGGAATGCTCGATGACCCGCGAGCTTTGAGAGCTAGGGCATCATTTCTATTACCTTCAAGGCATAGTGTGAAGTGTTTGATCTCTCTTTATTTGTTTTGATGTTGATATTCACTATGTGGTACTCCATGTTTATGATCATTTCATGAGAAAATATCTTGACGGCTCGCGAGCTGCAAGCTAGGGCATCATACATTGTTTATGATTTCACTATTTAATACTAGCTTTGTTTACATCTTTTCATTTGGAAGGTAGGCATTCGAGCTTTCTCTTCTCATTAAATTAATTTTAGTGGCATTGTTTACATGTTAGCATTGTTAATACTAGCATTGTTTACATCTTTTCATTTGGAATGCTTGATGACCTGCGAGCTTTGAGAGCTAGGGAATCATTTCTATTACCTTCAAGGCATTGTGTGAAGTGTTTGATCTCTCTTTATTCATTTTGTTGTTGATATTCACCATGTGGTACTCCCTATTTATGATCATTTCATGAGGAAATGTCTTGATGGCTTGCGGGCTACAAGCTAGGGAATCATACATTATTTATGAGTTCATTGTTTAATACTGGCATTGTTTACATCTTTTCATTTGGAATGCTCGATCACCCGCAAGCTTTGAGAGCTAGGGCATCATTTCTATTACCTTCAAGGCATTGTGTGAAGTGTTTGATCTCTCATTATTTGTTTTGTTGTTGATATTCACTATGTGGTACTCCCTGTTTATGATCATTTCATGAGGAAATGTCTTGATGGCTTGCAAGCTGTAAGCTAGGGCATCATACATTGTTTATGAGCTCACTATTTAATACTGGCATTGTTTACATCTTTTCATTTGGAAGGTAGGCATTCAAACTTTGTCTTCTCATTAAATCAATTTCAATGGCATTGTTTACATCTTAGAATTGTTAATACTGGCATTTTTTACATCTTTTCATTTGGAATGCTTGATGACCTATGAGCTTTGAGAGCTAGGGCATCATTTCTATTACCTTCAAGGCATTGTGTGAAGTGTTTGATCTCTCTCTATTTGTTTTTCTATTGATATTCACTATGTGCGTACTCCCCTTTTATGATCATTTCATGAGGAAATATCTTGATGGCTAGCGGGATACAAGCTAGGGCATCATACATTGTTTATGAGTTCAGTGTTTAATATTGGCATTGTTTACATCTTTTCATTTGGAATGCTTGATGACCCGCGAGCTTTGAGAGGTAGGGCATCATTTCTATTACCTTCAAGGCATTGTGTGAAGTGTTTGATCTCTCATTATTTGTTTTGCTATTGATATTCACTATGTGGTACTCCCTGTTTATAATCATTTCATGAGGAAATGTCTTGATGGCTCGCGGGTGCATTCTAGGGCATCATACATTGTTTATGAGTTCACTGTTTAATACTAGCATTGTTTACATCTTTTCATTTGGAAGGTAGGCATTTGAGCTTTGTCTTCTTATTAAATCGATTTTAGTTTAATATCTAGCATCATGCAAACATACATTAATACACTTACTATTTTGAATTTGAGGTCGGGCATCATGCAATGTTATTGTTGTCATTGCATGCGTGTTGCTGTTGTGCACCATATATTATTTTATACACTATTTATTTCATTGAGACCATGATCTTTTCATTTGTAATGTATTTTTTGTTATTAGATCAATGCTACCATGTTGTTAAATCTGTGTATACTTTCTCCATTTTAAACTAACCTATGACATTCAAAGGAGGAATTATGAAATATAGTTGTAGGTGGTTATCTCTTCTATAATAGCTTTTGAATCACATTAACACACACCCATGTTTTGTAGCATAGTTCATTTTAGAAGTGTATGGCTTGACTATGCACATGCATAATTGTAGATGAGGATCAGTAATAGGGTGCCAGGCATTGCTTAGATCCTTTGGATCTAACCCCATCTTTTCCTTGCAGGTTTTGGATCATACAAGAGCATACTAGATTGAACCCTGGGTCAGCACTTCATTACTTCAGGCAATGTTTGGTACCTTCATTATATATTTTCATCAACTTATGTATGTTTGCAATCATTCATATTCTTCTGAAAGTTGGCTATTAGTGACCATATAGGACCATTCTTTATGTTTTTGGGTCATTTGATGAAAAGATGTAAATAGGGACATCAATAATAAAATCTGATTTGTTGTGCATATACCTTCTCTGATCAACTCTAATATGCACAGGTGATGAACATTCATATTTTCCTAAGCAGTATCGTGAGATTTCCTTCCAACACATGTACTATTGTGAAAATCATAACAAGTCCATTTGTTGCAAGAAAGCTCACAGTACACATGTCTGGATGTCTGCATGTTTTTCACCTGTTCATATACCAAATGATGAAAATGCTCAATTGTTGTAATGGCGAAGCATTAGAACTATCCATATAGGACCTTCATTATTTATGTTCATCCACTTATGTATGTTTGCATTCATTTATATTCTTCTCAAAGTTGGCTATTAGTGACCATATAGGACCATTCTTAATGTTTTTGGGTCATTTGATGAAAAAATGTAAATAGGGACATCAGTAATAAAATAGGGATTGTTGTCATTGCATGCTTGTTGCTATTGTGCATCATATATTGTTTTATACACTCTTGATTTCATTGAGACTATGAGCTTGGTTTTTCTTTCAAAAGTGTATGGCTTGACTATGCACATGCATAATTGTAGATGAGGATCAGTAATAGGATGCCATTCATTGCTTAGATATTTTTTATCTAACCCCCATCTCTCTTTTCTTTGCAGGTTCTAGATCACACAGGGGCACACTAGATTCATATGCGAGTCAAAAATTCATCACTTTAGGCAATGTTTGGCACCCTTATTATTTATGTTCATCCTCTTATGTATGCTTGTATTCTTGCATTTTCTTCTAAAAGTTATTTTCCTTGTATAGTATATACAAGTTATTTTTCATATATATACATGTAATCTTTAGATGCAAAAATTTATTTTCCTTTACATGTATCTTTGCATGAAATGAACACAAATTAAACAAGATCATCTAATAATGCAAAATAGGGTACTTTATTCACTCATCTAGTAATTAGTTCCCCAAACCATTACTACGGATTGAACATAAGTCTAAGTCCCCAAATCTACTATTCTATGTGTATAAAACAATATATGGTGCACAACAGCAGCAATCATGCAATGACAACACTAACATTGCATGATGCCTGACCTCAAATTCAAAATAGTAAGTGTATTAATGTATGATCTAATAGCAACATCCTCATTAATTACTAAGCCAAAGGGGTTTTCTGATTCGAAAGACTTAGCAGCCTCCAGGGTCATTTTCTTTTCTGTTGCATTAACATGATGTCTACTAGAAACATTATGACTACGCATCCTTTTGCTCATCTCTTCAATTTTTATTTTCATAGATTTCACCATCTAACGGTCCTTTTCAGTAAGAGATGGTTGTGAAAAAGATATTTCTATTTTTCATTCTGAGAAGAACTAGAGTTATTTTGAGTCACAGAGGAAATGCCCTGATCCTTACACAAGTGCTATTCCGATGAGTTCTGATTACTTAACGAACAAAAAATTACCTATTGAGTTGAAAATAAAATCAACAGAAGACGCTGAAAATGAACTGAAAAAACTTAAGGTTTCTTCTCAACGTAAGTAAAATCCTTTCTCTCAATGAAAGATTGAAGTCTTTCCAAACTTGTTTCTCCCAAATTATGGGAAACTCTGAACTTACCATTTGAATAACCACAAGTTTTTATTTGTATGCAATCCATTCTTCCAAGAGTCATGAACATTTCCATCCATCTCTTACCAAAAAGGAACGTCAGATGGTGAAATATATGAAAACAAAAACTGAAGAGATGAGCAGAGGGATGCGCTGTCATAAATATAGATATCACAACAGCTGAGAAACATAAATGTAGATATCCAAAAAATTGTGACCATGATGCCTACATTTATGTTTCTCAGCTCTTATGTCCCAGGACCCCTTATTTGATTTGTCGGTGCTCTATTTTTTATATTGATGCTATTAGATAAAATAGGGACATCAGTAATAAAATAATACACTTACTATTTTGAATTTGAGCTATGGCATCATGCAATGTTATTGTTGTCAAAATAGTATGTGTATTAATGTATGATCTAATAGCAACAACCTCATTGATCATTACCTTTGACTCCTCCATCATTATAGAAGAGAGAACTACATGTTACCATTATTTTACTCATCTTTGGTGACCTAATTACTACATGAAGCTACAAGTACCCTAGTTTGTGTTATTAGGTGATCTTGCTTAAAAATTATGTTCATTTCATTTGTAAAGTACATGAAAGGGAAAGGAAATGAACTGCATCTAAGATTACATGTGCATATATCAATGTTAAGCATGATGTACAAGAGGGAAAGAACTGAAAAGAACATCTATCTAAACTCACACATGCCGTGAGCATAGCCATTACCATAATTACATAAATGAGTGCAAATATACATATTTAATGAGCATAAATACAGGGGTACCATACATTGCCTGGTAATGAGTCTATCTCCATGATGTTTGGATCCGATCCTGTCCAGAGAGCTCCTGAGGTCCTGAACCTGTAGATAAGAGAAGAGAAGTAGGTTAGATCCAATGGATCTAAGTAATGCCTGGTATCACGGTACTTGCAGAAAAGCATACATGCACCCAGTCATACACCTCTGGGATGGGCTGTGCTCAGGGCATGTGCATTAAGGAGGCTCCAAAAATAAAATAAATACCATTGTTTTCACTAATGTGTTTGTTCCATGTGCAAATGAACGACCTTGACCTGTGATGCAGTCGATGCTAGGAAAATATCATTTCCTTGATAGTGGCTGCATCATAGGCCAAGAACACCCATGATGAATAGGGAAACATTTAGTATCAGTGGGACACTCAAGAACCATAGATCCATATCAAGTGATGCATGGTTGAGGCACTGGCAGTTGCAAGGGATATACAAGTATCAACATTGAAGGACAGGTCACCCAAGTGGTAAGATATTAACATCAAGCTCACGAGCTCTGATATGCAATGAACATCCAACACATATGCTATCATCTCCAATCAATAGTACAAACCAATAGCTATGATGTTAGGTGCAAAGAAAATCATGTACTATGTAGAAAAAGCAGTAGGCATGGAAATGGGTCCATCATGAAATTCAATATAATACAAGGACATTGAAGGAACGGTGCCAATCAATGATGAACATAATAGGTAAGAAAGACCACTGCTCTCAGGCCTGATTGAGGAGAATATAAATAGCGATCCCATGGTCTATGGCTCATGTGCTCTAGCAATAACAAATCAACAATCATTGTACCTGTTGGTACTCAAAATGCAGTTTTGAGGTACCATGTAAAATGCTTGCTAAAGATCTCCTTTTGGTCCAAAATGCACATGTGAAAAGGGTTTTTTCAGGTCATGTAATGAGTGGAGAATAATTTGATACCTTTCATATATCTCGTTGAGTCATTTTGAGTCCTTAGCTTGCATCTTGAAATGGGTTTTTGCCAGTTCATTTCTAGGAGGTCTCTAAGTCAAAAAATGCTTAAGTGTAAAATTCACCGGGAAGGGCTACTTTGAGGTTGAATAATATGAAATTTCATAAGTGTCATGAAAATATGAGTATAGTGTCTTGTTGAACACCTTTCATACTCTCTATGCGTCAAATTTTAGGTCCCTCTGATAAGTTTTGACCATTTTTATTCATCCCTTTCCGGAGTTTTCTAGAATATGCACTTTGTTGTTTTCCTAGTTTTGTCGGGAGCCCTGTTCCTGCTCTTATAATTTACACCTGGTGGATTGGTAGAAAGGTTTTAATCATTTCCCTACATTATATACAATTTTTACTCTACCCCTTTCAGTTTGTAGCTCGTGATGAATCCGTCTGATGAGAAATTGAAGCTGATTCCATTTGTAGCTTTCGTGTTTTGCACTGTTGGTTATTCACCAGTTTTCTAGAGCCCTACTTTGACTATGAATAACTCATGACCTATTCATTAGGTCATCAGTGTGTTTGTCTTAGCATATAGTAGACATAAAATACTTCCATGTTGTAAAATTGTGGCTGTTGACGTATTCATTTGGTCAATTTGCCAGACCCTTTCTGTTTGCAAAAAGTGCAAATTGCCCAGTTATGTTTTCTGCAAGTTTGTCAGAGGCCTTCTTTGCCTGCTAATAACTTTTCACAGGATGATCCTATTATCAAAATTCTTGTTGTCCTGTATTGTTGACAAGTTTTACTATATCTCATTCTGATTCGAGCATCCTGCCAATCCATTCCTACACTTTTCAAGGCTAATTCCAGATGCAGTTTTTGCTTTTCTGATCACTGTTTGCAGATGCAGAATGAAAAGGGCAACTTCAGAGGTTAATAACTTTCACCTCATGTATAGTGGATGCCACATTTGAAATTTGGGTGTCCAGCGCATTTTCAAATTAAAAGCTAGTGCAAAATCAAAGCACCAGCTCATTGCATAAGGAAGACTTAACGTTTTCAAAAGGAAAGGACTTAATGTTTCAAACTGAGAATGCCTGAGTGCAATACAAAGGAACTCACGCACTGTGCCAAAGAGAAGACCAGCATTAAAGAATAGAAGTGGCCTATTGGTATTTCTCTTAGAATGCACTTATGCAATGTTGGATGGTCCATGCCAATCAAAGTATGTCTGCAGTTGAAAGCAAAAACAATAAACATAAGGCTGCATACTATTTTGAAGGGTGCATATACTAAAATTGTGGAAGCGACACCCAATTTTCTATAAGTATGAGGGGGAGTTGTTGTTTATCCATCACAGTTCTAAAGTAACACCCAAAGTAAAGGTTGTGCACATTGTTGGCTAAGTGTGTGCATGCCTTTGGAATGGTTTGTGTGTATAATGAGGTAGTGGTGTGCGCACTTGTGTGCAGTGAGGGCAGCACATTCATTCATATAGTCATGTGAATGCACACCAGGCTGTACACACCATAGAAGATGTCATGTGTTTTGAAAGGAAGGCAGCTCACTTAAGAGCTTGGTCTGAAGGGGCTTCTCACGTAATACACATGCCCAACGTCAGAAAAGGAAACTCACATATGTGTGAGTGTAGGCAATCTATTGCCAATAATTTGAATCGATTTCCAAAGGAGAATGTAGGCTGCCAGTACATTAAAGAATCCATGCCAAATGTGAAGACTAGTCAAATGCCTTGGAGGAACTAGGTAGTTTGCATAAATAAGTAGTGACCAGCATTGGAGGGGATTTGCGTAGAAGTTGCTCACATAGAGGCCGCACTGCATACATAAAATGCTATTATCCCACATTCAGTAGGGGGTTGTTTCTTTTTGTGCTTATAACAAAGAACACTCTCACATATAGTAAACAAAGAATCCCAGGAGCATCTTGGCGGGCCCTCTGGCTTAGGGGCTTACTGTGTGGTGGGGCCCACATAATTTTGAAAGGATGCGCAGATGAGGTCTTTAAAACTTTCAAAATAATGATCCCACATTCGTGCCGTGATGGAGATTTATAGATTTTATAACCAATTCAACAAACAATGAAAGTAAATCAAATAGAGGGAGCTATGCTTGCATAGGCTTGCGGTTGCCTCGGTTTCCATACCAGCGGGCCCAGGAAAGAAATTTTGCAGATGGAGTGCAGTGATCGGATGGAAATGTGTCAAGAGGTTGCATGATCGCAAGGGCCAACTTCAGCCCTTGTGAACATGCGACAGGCTGACATGTGGTAGCCTGATGAGGTGGTGAGGAGGCTCTCGGTGGACCCTTTGACTAGAGGAAATGTAGTGTGCGGTAATCCAATGGTGATCGCATGATCTCAAGGGCCAATTCTGGCCCTTGCAATCATGCGCTAGGCCAACATGTGGCGGTCCTGTGAGGTGGTGAAATGATGCTTGTTTGGAGCTGACAGTAAACCAGAGAATGACATGTGGCATGGTTGGTGACGTTGCAGTCAGTCTTGTGAGGTGGCAATGATGTGGTCTACAAGACCAATCCAGTGATGCCACATGGCACATGTGGGACCCAAAAGGTAAGATATTTTTGACCAAAATGCGTGACTATGCAGGAAGTGTAGACCTCGAGATTTGTGTAGTAATCTAAGGGTGGTCGCATGATCTCATGGGCCATTTCTAGCCCATGCGATCATGTGCCAAGCTGCCATGTGGCAGCTCGATGAGGTGTCGGTGATGTGAAGTTTTATGAAGGGTTTGTGATCACAACTACATGGCTAAGTGGTTGCGGTTGCATGATCGCAAGGGTGAGTAGGGTGTCTTGCAATCATGCAACAAGGTGACAGGTGGTAGCTAGTGATGAGGTGGCAGTCAGTTCAATGACTTGGCAGTGTGATGCAAAGTGGACAGAGGTGGCGGTGACTGGTCAAAAGTGGACACATGTCAAGTGGTCGCATGATCACAAGGAGGAACTTCAGCCCTTGTGAACATGCGACAGGCTGACATGTGGCAGCCTGGAGGTTTTCTCGATGGCCCTCATTGGTTGGAAGTTTGAGTGCGTGGGTCCCATAAAATTTTGACGTGTCAAACAAAAGCTAAAGAAAACCCTTCATTCGCGTGTTCGCTTAATCAAACCGGGCAGTTAGTGAAATATCTAGCGAATCTGAGAATGGACTTAGTTGCCAGTTCACCGGGTTGTGGCGATTAAGGCCAAACAATTTGGAGAACTAGAGAACGTGTAGTCACCCATTCTCTGAATTCCTCATGGATAGTGACAAGCATTTAGCGACTTAGAGAATATGCAGTCGCCCATTCTTTGAATAGGTGGCGGTTAAGGGAAATTATTAAGTGAATTGGCACCCAGTTGGAGTTATAAGGAGAGTTAAAATATTAAATTGATATTTTATTATTTTTCCTGTGCATGGTGTGGAAAATTAAAGTTATAAATGTAAATTTATATAGTTTTGACTATATGAATAAATTTAAAAATTGAAGTTACAGGCCTGAGAGACTAAATTAATGGCTGGGGGCTTTATTTTTCGCCCAAGTACCAAGTATTATATACCGCCGGAAAGGTGAGAGAACGAGGAATCCATTTCTGAGGTCAATTTTAATGCAAGTCTAATTGGTTTCGAGATATTTGTAGTTGAAAGAAATAGGGGGCTAGGAAGATATTTTGGAAATATCTGATTTGTTGTATTTAGTGACTCATGAGTTTGTTTGAGGAGATGAAAATAGGTGTTCTCAGGAGAAAAGAGCAGATGGTTCATTCAGTTTAGAGGGATGATTCATCAGATGAAGAAATCGACAAGTGTCCTCTCTTGTTTCCTTCTGGAATGTTCCCCTTCTCCTTCTTATTCTGATTTTGATTCTTTGTAGAGGGTTCTGAATTTTGGTTCTCCCAGGGAGAAATCCAATGCAAGTTCCATTAATGCAAGCTTGGTTCTAAACTTACTATTTTAGCCTAAGTGTAATGTTAATTTGAGTGTACTGAAACAGGTTTTATCAATGAAATAAGACTGGAATCTCATTGCAAGTATTCTGATGTCTCTGTGTGTTTTGGAGATTCTTATGAATTGGATTTGTAAGGCAATGTCCAATTTTTCATTTACAAGGTAGACTGTGAGTTTTTTCATAAGTTTCCTTCAAGGAGGGAGTAAATCTGGATGGATAATCTCTGAGAATTTCAATAATGTATAGATTTCATGATTATGTGTTTGCAGTGAAAATGGTAGTCTATAAGGCAGGGTATTGATTTCAGGTGTTTTTGAATTGATGAAGTTTTGTGGATGTTTTCTCAATTTGACTCTGCACCCTAGGATAAGGCACTGGGTTTACACTAGACTTGCATCCAAATCTTTAAAATTTATTCAACTTTACTTTCTTTTTGTTATGAGTGTTCATGTTTGATTGTATTCAAGAAATACAATTCATTTGATGATTCCTTGAAGAATGAATCACTGGGTTAGCCTGCCTGAGCTCAAAGCTCGAAGAGAAGAAGGAGTTTATCCTTGTTGTCACGTTGGCCATTTTCCCAGTTCTTAGCAGATCATATAGGTGGGATCCTGTATAAGACTGGTTGAGTCAAACTCCCATGTTTTATAAGTATGAGAACTATCCGCTATTTTTCATATTTGCAAAGGGTTTTAGCTAGTGAGTTATAAGTATGCAGATCTTATCATGTTTTAGGTGCACCCGCCTAAGTGTGTGGAACTTGAAGTAGGAGTATTGAATCCTCATTAATTAGTCTTTTCTTTCCCCTTAGTTTCCATGAACAAGTAGATTTATGTTACTAGACGAAGATCCCCAGGTCTGGTTTTCATATTTCTCTTTTAGAGTTAAGGGATACAAGAAAAGAAGCTAACAGTACCAATAGCCAATGGAGGTGGAAACATCCAACAGTGAGACATCAAGAACAATCAGAACACAAAGCTCATGGGATGTGCAGACCCAGGCTTCTACAAAGTAAAGAGCAGATGCAAAGATCAACAAATATATGATGCCCTAACTCACATTTCGAGGGACATTGAGCATGTAATAACAACAAATCATCGACGTGCTATAGCTCACAGGTGGACATGAACATCCAAGTTTTGGCCATGAGAAGAGAGGGCACAATATCACAAGAAGCGAAAATAGTGATGCTTAGGAAATACCATTCAAATCAAACATAGGCTGGCATAGTAATCAATAGTGATTTCATACAAATATGGCATCTTAGGCTTACTCATGTGCTTTGCAAATAGAAGGCTCGGGCCCTTAATTCAATAGCAAAGTCAGTAAACACCATGGATGCCCTAGGCTCACGAGCTGTGAGAAAATATAGCAGTATTAATGCCTTAGCCCGAGAGTCATCAGAGGAGGTCGGGCATGGCATTGTCAATGACATTTCATAGAAGCGAGGATAAACAAATGAAGGAAGCAGTAACCATGGTGTTTTTCGATAGCACATTCAATGATGTCTCAAGCAGCTTGCAGTGCCTAGGTAATGATACCCTAGCTTTCAGCTTGTGGGTTATTAAAAGATGTTTCACAGCAAGATGATGCCACTAGATTATTTCTTAGGGCCCCAAGTAAAAGAAACAACGAGCCCAAATGCATTCAAGTAAAAATGGAACCAATATTTCAAACGTTAAAGTAGCATCATAAATTAAAAAAACATGAGCATCGCCATGGGAAAGGGCACAAGCTATATAGCAGTGAACAAGAATAAAGCCAGTGATCCAATTAAGATGCCATCACATAATGCATTATTAAACTTTAAGCATGTCACCTAGCTAGAGGCTCAAAGGCTATACATGGTTACATGATGATGCCTTCGAGATACAGTAAGTAATGAATCAAAATACGAACAGTGCCCTAATTTTCATAAATGAAAGATACAAAGCCATGCCCTAATCTTAACATGGCAATCAAATGGAGGTTTACAAAACCATTCAAGTATCATGTTTGAATCATATCTCAATCAATATGCCGTGAGGAAGAAGACTGATGTTTCCAAATCTAGGTCGAGGATCGAGGAGTGCTAGTGTAGATGGCAACTTGCAAGATGCCATCGAGAAGGAGTCCCTATTGCAGCGGTTTCCCCATCTTCCAAGTGTCTTAATGAATTAATAGGTGATTTGAGTCTCCCCTCTTTTAGGGTTGAGATTCTTGTGATCTCATCTTTTATTTTCAGTGTTTTTTTTTTAGGTGGGTTTCTTTGTTTTTAGAGTTGTAAATATTTTAAAATTTATTTCCCCATTTTTGGGTTGAAATTATTTTAAAATACCATTAAATCCACATTATTTGGCATAGGAGGGGTAAAATCTTTAAATTTAAAGTCATTACAAGAATGCTATTGTAAATTCTTACAAATGGCATTTTATAAGCCATTGTTAGAATCCTATTATGATGCATGACTTAGTGGGTGTAGTTAGTTCTTTGACCATCCTTTTTTGGGTGCCTCACTTTTTCCGCTCCCCCTAAAAACTTAGGAATTGAGCATTAGATTTAAGGAGGCATTCATGGGCCTATTTATGGGTTTTTTCCTTTTCTAGGATATTTCAGTTTTATGTAGATTCCTAGGTTTTTTCTTTATACCTCTCACTTGTGTGATTGAGGTTGGTTCTTCTTTCCCTCTTTCTTGGAGGTGAATGTTTTTAGCTCTGGAGAGCCAAGTTATATTTTGGCTCCCTTCAATTCAATTCATAGCAATTGTCCTTCTTTTTCCTACAGCTTTGTGAGTTATCTTGGTGGATTTGATGTCATGTATTGTGATAAACAATTAGTCCTTTACTTGATATTTTGTTCATTTTGATGTTCACAAGCACTATTATTTCTTAAAGTCTCAATTTGTGTGCATTTGAATGTATTTGGGTTTGTGGAACTCATTTTCCCTTCTCATTTACAACCAGCACCTTGTTATTTCTAAGGGAAAAATTAGATTAGGGAGGAATTGTGATGCTCAAATTATGCTCTAAATCATATTGTGAGTTTGTTTTTAGTTTGTGGATCTATCAAAGTTTGGTGAATCACCTAGTTTTAGTTTTAGTTTTGTGCACTCTCTCTCCCTTTTCCTTCAAAGTTCAGTTCAGTTTCGAGGTGATTCAAGGGGAAGCCGACCCCTAATCTAGAGGTCTATTCTTGAATAGGTTACCCACAACCTGAGAATAGTTCCATGTTTCACGGGATTGCTAGGTTCTACGCTTAGCCATACTCAGGTGCAATCCCTAGTGATAACAGTTTTTGGCATGCTCGGTGGGACAACTTCATTTCCCATCATTCACAGAGATTTATGGTGTGATCCTCAGTGTAATCAGCCTTTAGGAGGTATTTTTTTTCAAGCACCATGGCAACTCTTAGAGAAATCTACCAGTTTAAGCAGTTGAAGTGCTGATAATTTTTGGGAAATATCTTTATACCAGCTCATTTGATGAGTAAGCATGTCAATCCATAATGCATATTCTCCCTATCACCCCCCAAATCATGAAAAAGATACCCATGTGCCGGTATTCATGCCATATCAGGATGGCCAAGCAGTAGCATATAACCAAAATGGCCCACAAATAGCAAATTACCAACATGCACTACCATACCCCCCAACCTAGTATCAAGCACCCTAGCAGCATTCCTATCAACTGCCCTATGAAGATCACCATTACAATCCTCAGAATCAGCCCAATACCACTTCAGATTTAGACTCCAATGACTGGTTGGTAAATTTTGGAGAGGAAGTGAGCTCTTTCATGAAAGATTATGCAGAGATGAGGTTTCAGAAAAAGGAGCTCTCAAGGTAGTATATGGAGTTGGTGGCCCAAAAGGAAGGAATCTCATGGAAACTAGAGAACAAGATAGCAATTTATGAGCAGACTCTTGAAGGGATGAACCAGAAAGACAAGAACCATGAAGAAAAGATTAAAGAATATCAAGAATTAATAAAGGCCATCTATCTTATAGCTACAAGAACTGAGAAGGATCTTCGAAAGGAGTTAGAAGAAAAGGATCAGTTGGTGAAGAATCTATTGGCACAAGCACCAAGGCAAGGAGATCGTGAGGTCACTACTGCCCCAATGCAAGAAAGCTCACCAGATCCACTAGAGGGTAATGGAAACTTAATACAGTCTTGGAGACCCTCATGGACTATGTATCTGGGTTACAAGATGCCAGCTCTTTTTAAGGAGGAGATCCAGAAGGAGATGTCTCATGCTACTGAAGAGAACCTAGAAGCTTTGCAGACCAGACAGGAAACTCACAAGGTTCAAATCCCAAGTTTCTTGCCTAGTAAGTCCACTAGCACCTCTATTGAAATTCCAAGCTTTAGGTTTTCTCCTTCAATTCAGAATCTTAGTCAATGGGAGCCTAACCTCCATGCATTTCTAAAGCCTATTCATGAACCCATCTCAGTTTCTCATCTACTCCATCCTATTCCTATAGAAGAGACACCTGAAAGGTTTGACTTCCTAAGTGAGAGTGAACCCGTCCTGTAGTAGATTAATCCCTATGAACCAATCCATGAAGAGACCCTTACATCTCATAGCATTAAAGGCCTCCAAGAGGAAGATGATTCTTGTCTCTTAGGTATAATTTTTCATGATGATCATGAGGAACAAGTAGATTTATCACATGATGATGGATTGGAGTAGCTAGATAAGGATCAAAAGGTAAGTGAAGAAGGTGAGACCCTAACTGATTTATTTGAGGTGATGCCTTCTTATATTGAGCAAGATGAGGTAGTGCAAGACTTGTTAGTTAAGCTCACTGATTATGACAAGGAAGATGATGTAGTTGCTACTAACTTAGGATAGAAAGAAGATTTTGACTCTATGATAAATGCTTTTTGGTCAGCTTTTGTCGGTGTTCCTCATCTTCCTGAAATAGATGATAACATGTATGTTCCTAAGGCTAATGTTGTGCCAGTTATAGAATCTAGTCCTATTTGCAATAAAGTGGTGGATGAATCTCAAGAATCTTGTTTCTTGGACCATGAGGAGGGGCCAGTTATGGTTAAAGACCTGATGTAATTTGATAGCTTGGATGAGCTATTGGAGATTCCAACTAATGAAGAGGATGATCCTCTAATTGTAGAAGAAGAAATATTATGGCAGACTATCATGGAGGGGCAAAGTTTTGATCAGCATGCTGAAGATATTTGTAAGATGCATACTAAGCAGCAAGAGAGGCTTGGTTTTATGCTCTCTAGGGGTGTCCCATCAAATATCTAGCCTAGGTGGGGTCAAGAAAGGCATCCATACTTAATGATTTAATGGAGGGTGATGTCTGAAGTCCACTCCTTGTTGACCAAGAGCTTATTCAGCCTTATCAGACTCCCTGGGAGGACAACACCTATGATCTAATTGAGGTTATTAGTCTGGTACACCAAATTCAAAATTTGATATGCCAAACAGTTCAAGATATTTTTGTATTCCATACTCTCCTTGTTGGCATCAAATATGAAAAGTATAGCATTTTGAGGAGAATGGGAAGTTATTTCGACAATCCAATTAATAGATTTGTTTAACTAGTTTTTTGATACTGGTTAGAGTAGGGTAGGTTAGATGTTTCAACTTTCTATGTTTCCTAAGTGACTGGCACAAGTTTGTTTCTAGTGTTGCTTCTAGTTCAGTTTTCAATTTAGTTTGAGTAGCAATAAGCTAGAGAAGTTGTCTCTGGCAGTTAGTGTTTTGTTTGCAAGGAGGATGTTGTTTTGGTTGGGAGCTAGGTTCAATTTTAAGGTGAAGGACTCTATTCCCAATGGATCTTTCAGGTAGCTAGTCAAGATTCTTAGCAGGCAAGCACTCATTAGAGGTCGCCAGAATGTTACCATTATTTTACTCATCTTTGGTGACCTAATTACTAGATGAAGCTGCAAGTACCCTAGTTTGTGTTATTAGGTGATCTTGCTTAAAAATTGTGTTCATTTCATTTGCAAAGTACATGAAAGGGAAAGGAAATGAACTGCATCTAAGATTACATGTGCATATATCAATGTTAAGCATGATGTACAAGAGGGAAAGAATTGAAAAGAATATCTATTTGAGCTCACACATGTCGTGAGCAAAGCCATTACTAGAATTACATAAACGAGTGCAAATATACATATTTAATGAGCATAAATATAGGGGTACTAGACATTGCCTGGTAATGAATCTATCTCCATGATGTCTGGATCTGATCCTATCTAGAGAGCTCCTGAGGTCCTGAACCTGTAGATAAGAGAAGAGAAGTGGGTTAGATCCAATGGATCTAAGCAATGCCTAGTATCACAGTACTTGCAAAAAAGCATACATGCACCTAGTCATACACCTTTGGGACAGTCTGTGCTCAGGGCATGTGCATTAAGGAGGCTCCAGAAATAAAAGAAATACCATTGTTTTCACTAATGTGTTTGTTCCATGTGCAAATGAATGACCTTGACCTGTGATGCAGTCGATGCTAGGAAAACCTCATTTCCTTGACAGTGGCTGCATCACAGGCCAAGAACACCCATGATGAATAGGGAAACATTCAGTATCAGTGGGACACTCAAGAACCATAGATCCATATCAAGTGAGGCATGGTTGAGGCACTGGTAGTTTCAAGGGATATACAAGTATCAACATTGAAGGATGGGTCACACAAGTGGTAAGATATTAACATCAAGCTCATAGGCTCTGATATGCAGTGAACATCCAACACATATGCTATCCTCTCCAATAAATAGTACAAACCAATAGCTATGATGTTAGGTGTAGAGAAAATCATGTACTATGTAGAAAAAGAAGTAGGCATGGAAATGGGTCCATCATGAAATTCAATATAATACAAGGACATTGAAGGAATGGTGCCAATCAATGATGAACATAATAGGAAAGAAAGACCACTGATCTTAGGCCTGATTGAGGAGAATATACACAACGATCACATGGTCTATGGCTCATGGGCTCTAGCAATAACAAATCAACAAGCATCGTACCATTAGGCAATGGAGGCGGCAACATCCAATAGTGAGACATCAAGAACAATCAAAACACAAAGCTCACGAGATGTGCAAACCTGGGTTTCCACAAAGTAAAGAGTAGATGCAAAGATCAACAAATATATGATCCCATGACTCGCATTTCGAGGGACAGTGAGCATGTAATAACAACAAATCATTGGCGTGCTATAGTTCACAGGCTGACATGAACATCCAAGTTTCAGCCATGAGAAGAGAGGGCACAATATCACAAGAAGTGAAAATAGTGATGCTTAGGAAATACCATTAAAATCAAACATAGGCTGGCATAGTAATCAACAGTGATTTCATACAAATATGGTGTCTTAGGCTTACTCACGTGCTTTGCAAATAGAAGGCTCGAGCCCTTAATTCAATAGAAAAGTCAGTAAACACCATGGATGTCCTAGGTTCATAGGTTGTGAGAAAATATAGCAGTATTAATGCCTTAGCTTGAGAGTCATCAAAGGAGGTCAAGCATGGGATTGTCAATGACATATCATAGAAGTGAGGATAAACAAATGAAGGAAGCAGTAAGCATGGTGTTAGTTGATAGCACATTCAATGATGTCTCAAGCAGCTCGTAGTGCCTAGATAATGATACCCTAGCTTTCAGCTCGTGGGTTATTAAAAGATGTTTCATAGCAAGATGATGCCCTTGGATTATTGTTTAGGGCCCCAAGTAAAAGGAACAATGAGCCCAAATGTATTCAAGTAAAAATGGAACCAATATTTCAAATGTTCAAGAAGCATCATAAATTAAAAAAACATGAGCAATGCCATGGGAAAGGGTACGAACTATATAGCAGTGAACAAGAATAAATCCAGTGATCCAATTAAGATGCCATCACACAATGCATTATTACAATTTAAGCATGTCGCCTAGCCAGAGGCTTATGAGCTATACATGGTTACATGATGATGCCTTCAAGATACAGCAAGCAATGAATCAAAATATGAACAGTGCCCTAATTTTCATAATGAAAGATACAAATCCATGCCCTAATCTTAACATGGCAGTCAAATGGAGGTTTACAAAACCATTCAGGTATCGTGTTTGAATCATACCTCAATCAATATGCCGTGAGAAAAAAGACTGATGTTTCCAAATCTAGGTCAGGGATCGAGGAGGAGTGCCAATGTAGATGGCAACTTGCCAGATGCCATTGAGGAGGAGTGCATGTTTCAGCGGTTTCCCCATCTTCCTAGTGTCTTAATGAATTGATAGGTTATTTGAGTCTCCCCTCTTTTAGGGTTGAGATTCTTGTGATCTCATCTTTTATTTTCGGTGTTTTTTTTTAGGTGGGTTTCTTTGTTTTTAGAGTTGTAAATATTTTAAAATTTATTTCCCCATTTTTGGGTTGAAATTATTTTAAAATACCATTAAATCCACATTATTTGGCATAGGAGAGGTAAAATCTTTAAAGTTAAAGTCATTACAAGAATTTTATTGTAAATTCTGACAAATGGCATTTTATAAGCCATTGTCAAAATCTTATTATGATGCATGACTTAGTGGGTGTGGTCATTTCTTTGACCATCCTTCTTTGGGCACCCCACTTTTTCTGCTCCCCCTAAAAACTTGGGAATTGAGCATCAGAGTTAAGGAGGCATTCATGGGCCTATTTATGGGTTTTTTCCTTTTCTAGGATATTTCTGTTTTATGCAGATTCCTAGGTTTTTTCTTTATACCTCTCACTTGTGTGATTGAGGTTGGTTCTTCTTTCCCTCTTTCTTAGAGGTGAATGTTTGTAGCTCTGGAGAACCAAGTTGTATTTTGGCTCTCTTCAATTCAATTTATAGCAATTGTCCTTCTTTTTCCTACAGCTTTGTGAGTTATTTTGCTGGATTTGATGTCATGTATTGTGATAAACAATTAGTCCTTTACTTGATATTTTGTTCATTTTGATGTTCACAAGCACTATTATTTCTTAAAGTCTCAATTTGTGTGCATTTGAATGTATTTGGGTTTGTGGAATTCATTTTCCCTTCTCATTTACAACTAGCACCTTGTTATTTCTAAGGGAAAAATCTGATTAGGGAGGAGTTGTGATGCTCAGGTTATGTTCTGAATCATATTGTGAGTTTGTTTTCAGTTTGTGGATCTATCAAAGTTTGGTGAATCACCTAGTTTTAGTTTCAGTTTCATGCACTCTCTCTCCTTTTTCCTTCAAAGTTTAGTTCAGTTTCGAGGTGATTCAAGGGGAAGTCGGCCCCTAATCCAGAGGTCTATTCTTGAATAGGTTACCCACAACCTGGGAATAGTCCCATGTTTCACGGGATTGCTAGGTTCTACACTTAGCCATACTCGGGTGCAATCCCTAGTGACAAAACTACCTACAACTATATTTTATAATTCCTCCTTTGAAGTCATATGTTAGTTTAACTATTGGACAATGAGCTGATAGGAGTTTTGAATAGATTTGATGGCACTATATATTGTTTTATACACTATTTATTTCATTGAGACTGTGAGCTATTGTAGTTGACTGTATTCTTTTGGGATTTGATCTATTGTAGTTGTTTCTTTTGTCTTTGAATCATTGTTTACAATTACTTTTGATGCAATATTTGTGTGAAGAACAAGAAAAAAATGGTGAACGAGTGTATTTGACAAAGATAAACATGACACATTTTGTTGGGCTGATTGGGTTGGCCTTGTACCATTTACATGGCCTAGCCAAATATTAAACAATGAGCTCATGAACAATCATCCTACTACTTACACTGCAATTTCTATGTAAACAACATGGTTGAATTCAATCTTTTTTGCGCATTTTAATACAAGCATAAATAATGCATTGAACGTAATCTACAAACACTATCTGGTGTGAAATCTCATTGAAGCTTGAAATATATCACTCCTCATGTTATTGTCAAAATTAAATTCAAATATTTCTCAAAACATTTATTCTTGTAGAATTAAGATATCTTTATCTCAATAATAAAATAATCTTGCATAATAGCTTTTGAATCACATTAACACACACCCATCTTCTGTAGCATAGTTCATTTTAGAAGTGTATGGCTTGACTATGCACATGCATAATTGTAGATGAGGATTAGTAATAGGGTGCCAGACATTGCTTAGATCCTTTGGATCTAACCCCATCTTTTCCTTCCTTGCAGGTTTTGGATCATACAAGAGCATACTGGATTGAATCCTGGGTCAACACTTCATTACTTCAGGAAATGTTTTGTGCCTTCATTATTTATGTTCATCCACTTATGTATGTTTGCATTCATTCATATTCTTCTGAAAGTTAATCTTTATGAGCTCAAATTCAAAATAGTAAGTGTATTATTTTATTACTGATGTCCCTATATATTGTGTGAAGTGTTTGATCTCTCTCAGTAATAGGATTTCATTCATTGCTGAGATATTTTTTATCTAACCCCCATCTCTCTTTTCTTTGCAGGTTCTAGATCACACAGGGGCACACTACATTCATACCTGGGTCAAAAATTCATCACTTCAAGCAGTGTCTGACACCCTTATTATTTATGTTCATCGTCTAATGTATGAATGTACTCTTGCATTTTCTTCTAAAAGTTTTTTTTTTTTAATAGTATATACAAGTTATTTTTCATATATATACATGTAATCTTTAGATGCAAAAATTTATTTTCCTTTACATGTATCTTTGCATATCAATGACATGAATGAAATGTACAATTATGCCAGATGTTTGGCATGTTCTAACGATTGTTTTATATGTACTACTCTTATTCACCTTGTTTTATATGTCCTACTTATATATCTTTGATCTTTTGTTAAGAGAAATTTCATTCTAAAAGACTGTATTTAATCTCCATATGCTTAAACAACCTCACTAGTTAAGACTATTCTCATTTTTAGTGGGCATGACAAGAATCAAATCACTTGAAAGACACTAGTATTTAGACATGCACAAATTAGTGACGTGATTAAGCAAATTACCTTTCTTTACAATTGCATGGTTATCTTTGGTTTGTCATTTTGTTTTGAGTGTCTAGTGATTTAAACCAAAGACTTTGACTTAGCCAAAAAATGTGCAAGTCTACATTAGTATGTTTCTTTTTATTGTAATTATAATTAGTATGAATGAACAAAATAATGACAATGCAATATTTGTGATAATGCAATATTTGTCAAAATAGCATCGATGACTTCGGTCAATGTGCCTATGTGTCAATGTGGTGTTGGCCCATGCATGTTGAAGATTTCATGCACAACAAGTAATCCTAGGCATCAATTTTGGGTTTGCCCAAATAGGAAAAAGGTCTGGATACATAATTATATTTTATGTTTTAAAATAATGTGACAACTAATCATTTTATGAAGAACTGATGTACATTTGGTATTGTCAGGGAAATACTGGATGTCAATACTTTCGGTGGGTTGATCAAACCACATTTACATCTACCACATTTCAATGTCTCATAAGTCACATCAAACGATCCACTTTCTATAATCTAAGTCTCTTAGCTCAGTTCACCAAGAAGAAGACTTCTCCCAAGTCATCATGGACACCATAGTGATCTACGAATCTCCAATGTGCAAGTTCAACATGTCGCTCTCTCAACATCACACCTAACTCATTTGAAATTTTGGCAAAAATGGTAGACGATCCCAGTGATCAGTCACAACCCGATCTCAACAACAATGCAAAGAGTAGCTTGATTCTATCTTCAAGCCAATCAATGCACAGTCTACTCAAACTCTAAGTCAAGTCACTGCTACACTCCATAGGAACAAAGCACATCAAATTCAGACCAAAGAAGTCAAGAAGTGACTCGAATTAGATTTGAATGCAATCAGGTCCACATATATACCATGAACACATCAGGAAGAATGCATCTCTGATCGCCACACTAGCTTCTTATGTTGGAGCCATTGGTGTCACAATTCTTGATTTGGTAGGATCCATTCAAAATCCAAGTCTCTAGACTCGACTCAATAATCCACAACCCGCTACCGAATCTACTGCAAAGTTATCTCTGAATGATCCATAACCAAATCACGAGTAGGAACCAGATCTGCAAGAACACCATTCTGAATTGACAAATATATATATATATATATATATATATATATATATATATATATATATATATATATATATATATATATATATATATATATATATATATATATATATATATATATATATATATATATATATATATATATATATATATATATATATATATATATATATATATATATATATATATATATATATATATATATATATATATATATATATATATATATATATAAAATTGTCATTGTAACTATGACAACCTCACAATAGCGACAAGTATCCATTGCAAGCATCTGACATACAGTCATCGCATTAACAGCATCTGTGTCAGAAAAAATCATAAACGATGGATATCCATCGTAAATGTCCAACACATGTCCATCGTATGTATAGCATAGTCATCGTTACAAACCATAAATGACACACATCCATGATAAGCTTGTGACGGATATCCATTGCATTAATAGTATTTTTGTCATCGAACAAGTTAAAAATGACGGCTACCCATCAGACTATTCTGAAGCAGGGCCATCATTTGTATTTGTTGCGATGATGAGGTGTCACAATATAGATGGCAACAAATAGGTGCGACGATAGGTTCTCTTTGTTGGCACCCACTTTTTGAGATGGCTAAGGGTGTCATGATTATGACGCATAACAATACCGTTAGTTTTTTTGACTACAAAACTGCGACACCAGGTGGTGTCACTCAATCGACAGTATACTATCTAAATTGAGACATTCTACCATCAGAAAAAGGTCTCAAATGTACTAGTGCAAAGTTGCTAATAGGTTTTTGGTCAGTTTAAGGGGTGGTTATATAGTTGGGAACTATCAAAAATGTTATAAAAGTTTGGTATTGGTCAAATACAAGTCATGGTGTTCAAGTTGGAGAAATGAATTTGTAAAGGCTTCATCATTTGATTCTTTGACTGTCACCAATCTGCAGGTGTATGGTGATAGTCATGAAGATTTGGAAATCAAAAGTGAAGGATCTTCATGTAATGAGGAAGGAGAAGGTGTATGAACACCATCAATGAATTTGTAATGTATTTTTTTTAAGAAAATCAATAAAGAGTTTGTAGTCTGTGATTTTTAACATTGACAGTTTCACTAATAGACATGTTTTCTCCATGTTTTCCATGCATTCCTTATATGTTAAATGGATTAAATCTACTTTGTAATTAATTTTGGTTGAAATAATGAAGAGTCTACTTTCTTTTGAAACTATTTTGAGGCATTGTCATGGTTTATATTAAGAGAACCATTATAGTTTGTAAAATCTATTAGGAAACCCTCAATGACAGACTTGCCTAAAAGTTTAGTCTCAGTGCGGGGCCATAACTCGCAAACCAACCGTTGGATCTAGCCATATTTTTAATATGTTGGATAGAGTCGCGTTATGCCTAATATGAATAGAGTTATCAAGGATATGTGATTAGAATAAAATGATATGGATGTCTATGTATGGGTCTGTCAAAAAGACCAATAACTTCTAGTTTTGATACGAAAGTAACACTAACTTTGTTAAATGGAAAAGGATTGTGTTTGGAATGATTTAATAGTTATTGGAAGAGAAGGAGTGATGATCCTATTGGAAAAATGGCTATAATGATGTATATGACTTAATATAGTGTTTTCATTATGGCAACAAAGTCATATAGTAGTTTGGAGTCAGCGCACTTGATGAGAAGATCAGAGATCGATTAAGTGTTGAAAATTGGACAGTGTACAGAGTTCTTGCAACTCAGAGCATTAGTGCACATGCATACGGAAGAATTATGGTGTGCACCCTAGAATTTAACTTGGTTGGACTATATTCATGCTTATTCTATGAGCACATGATTAGATATGCAAGTATGAGAAAGATATAGGCATTTGAAGTTGCACAGCCAGTGTGTGCCAGTGAAGAACAGAGTAAGCAACTGACTGTTATCATTTTGAGTTGTGGCTATATTCTAATGATGTAAAGGCTATGCACCTATTTTAATTAGATTTTTGACATGTATATATGTTTGATTTTAAACACGCTTAAGCCAATTCATTTGGAAGCATTGTATGTAATAAGTTTAAGGGCCGACCTAGTTGTTTATTTTGTATGCGCATATAAATATGAGATGCACCCATTGTAATTAGCATGGATGTCGATATAGAGTTGTGATAAGAAGAGCAGAAGTATGTGAAGATTCTATAAGATGTATTAGATCTTTGTAAGAGGTCAAAGCATCAGTGCATCAAAGGAACTGATCTGACAAGCAGTGTCACAGTGACAATTCATCCAGCAGATATAGTGTGTATCTGAGATCAGAAGGTTGTAGCCTTCACCCTTTGAGCAGTGAGCTCTAGGATAGTGCATCCACTCCCCTAACAGGGACTATTGTAAAATACTCCTAACAAGGTCTGACCCTTGACAAGGTCTACTATACTTAATGCATTGTAAAGAAACTCCTAACAGGGTTAAGGATCTTCTAACAAGGATCATAAAACACTAGTACAGAATATTAGTGGGTGTCAATTCCCACCAGGGTTTTTACCTATTTGGGTTTCCCTATAACCATATTTGTGTTATGTGTTGATTTCATGTTTCATGTTTATATGGATGTTCATTTCAGTACTTAAGCATTTAAGTTTAGTTTAAAGATTAAGTGAAAAGATAAAATACAATGAACACTGATTCACCCCCCCCCCCACCTCAGTGTTCCCATTCCTAACAATTGGTATCAGAGCTCTGGTCCTTAGCAAAGAAGTTTAACCACTTGAGGAGATCATGGATAAAGCATAAATGAAACATCTAAAAATAAATTTGGAAGCTGCTCTTGAAGACCTGGACAAATATGAAAGGGAAACTGAAGAACTAAAAGAAAAACTTAGTGATGCTCAATTAGTCATCAAAAGACTAAGAAAGGATTTGAAAGAATTCTCTACAAGTGATCTAGGGACAATGGTCAAGAAGCTGAATGAAGAAAATACATCCTTAAAAAAACAACTTGAAGAATTTGATGATAAGTTGATTAACAATCAGGAAGTCTATGAAGAACAGGTCAAAGAGAACCTTCAACTCAATGAAGAATTAAGGAAAGAAAACATGGAAATCTTGGAGCTAAGGAATAGAAAAGAAAGCTTGGAATCTGAGCTGAAAGAAGTAAAGAATCATATTGACAAACTTCACACCAGTTTTGATTTGATAGAATCTCAGTTGTATGCAAGAAGAGCTAAAGGAGATACTAGCTACATTGGATACAATGAAGCACAAAATTAGATTGATAACATGCGAGGAAGAATGAAAGCACTAGAAGGCACCTCAAATGATAAGGAGACTAGAAGTCAGACTAAGGATCATATTGAACCACCTAAGAATGAGCGCAAGCTAGTAGACCACACTTGTTATGCATGTAACAAGCATGGACACATAGCAAGGAATTGTACAAAGGTAAGACCTTTTAATGGTTACTATTATTCATGCAATAAATTTGGTCATAGAGCTATGAATTGCAAGACAAGTCAAAAGAACAGGACTCAGCATAATCAAAGAAATCAGAATCAGTCAAATGAAAGAAGTTCTCAGAATGTTACATGTCAAATATGTAACTATAATGGTCACTTAGCTAAACAATGTAAAATGGTGACCCATGTCAATGCGCCAAGGAATTTAAGGCCTCTAGTCATTTGTCACTCTTGTAAAAAAGCTGGACACATCTCAAAGTTTTGCAGATCAAGGATGCAAGGTCAGGAAAGTCACAAAAAGCCCAAAGAACTAGTTTTGGATCTCGAAGGAGAAGTTAATTTTGTAAAAGCTTTAGAGGATGTGAGCTTGATTTTGTCATAAGTGAAGAAGGACAAGGTTGATGAGTATGTATTGGATGTATCCATAGTTGATGCACCCTCTACATCTAGATGAATGGCCCTCAGGGTCATAAGGGGAGCTAATTTAGCTCTAGACCCCTGCGCGGCTAGTATACTCACTCTCAAAGTATGTGCCTTTGGACTTAAGCTTTTGGAGACTAAGGAAACCCTCATGCAAGAGTGCACTAGATGATCATTTGTAGAATGAAAGATAGAAATTTCCAAGTGACAGCCTGGTTTACGCAGCAAGCATTAATGGCAGAATTTTCACTTTAAGTACACAAAAATCTTTTTGATTACTCATTACATTCGAATTCAGAGCAATTGGAGAGTAGAAAGAGCTTTAGAAGTTATTGTGAAGACTTGTAGATTAATCTATCAGTGATTAATGGTACATTTGATCGGTTGCAAAAACCCTAGTTCATCATGCCGATTCAGAAGTCTTTAGATTATCTTAGAGAACATTTGGAAAGCGATAAAACAAGTAAGTGATGGCCACTCCCATAGTATTTGATGTTGCAGAAAAGAAAAGATATGTGTTTAAGAAGCATCCTTTTAAGTCTACCCTAGATGATTTAGAGGGAGCATTCTCCCGCATGCCTATGGGCATTATGCATGTTGAAGACATTAGGGCATACATTTACTATAAGAAGGAACTAGTAGGATTGGACAGATTAAGGGTGCACGTGGAAACCATGCTAAAATCAGACAAAACCTTCTTGGATGAATATGCGAAGTGGAATGATCACCCTATAGTGGAGTATGCTATGGCATATGAGTTCTATGAGACAGAATGGATTAAAATACTTCTAAGTAGAATTCATGACAACCTATTTTGGATAGGTGATGTGCCAGTAAGAATCACTAGTGACCTAATATATGAAATGATAGGCCTATCTAAGATTGATGCCATCCTTCCTGGGGGCAAGGATGTTAGAAAAATTGTTGATCAAACATGTAAGTCAAGGAGTGATAGGCATGGGATGACAATTGAACCTATTGAGCAAGCTGACATCAAATTGATGTCCATGATACTTGGATACAAGTTTCAACACACCAATAGGGTGAATAGTTTGTCTGCGGCCATTAGACTTGTGAAGGAAGATGGAGAGTTCAATCTATGTGAAATCTTGCATGCATAGTTGATTGATAATATCAAGGAAATCAAGCATGATAAGACCAAGATATTCAGGTTTGGGTCTTTGATCATTTACATGTACCTTCATATAGTTGGGAAAGTATCAAATTTGTATTTGGAAAAATCCATTCCAACCATGCCACATATATCTTTCAAAGCATCCACTAAGAGCACATTGAGAGATTACATAACATTAGAGTTGAAGACCTTCAGGGACAAGATGTAAATGATGTACATAATTCTAGAAAATATTGTTGAGAAATACAAGGATACTATTTGTTTTATGGTTGAAACAGATACAACATGCATGGAGGTAGTTGTACCTAGAACAAAGTGGATTCATCCACTTGGATATGAAGTAGATGAACAAGTTTTAGAAGCATATGCTCAAGTATTGCTTTCAGCTCTTACTGACCCTAATGAGCCAAGGTGGGGAACTTATGAGGAAAAGACAAGAGAGATAGATGCTAAACTAAATAGCACAGCAACAAAAAGAAAGGTTGCTAAAGTCACCTCAGAGATCTTGAGAATACATGGTTTGTCTCAAGAAGATCTAGAAAAATCAAGAGAACAAAAGATTTCTTTGGAATTAGAAAGCACAGATATAGCAAAGGTAGAATCAGATGATCCCAAACTAAAGAAGGTGAAGATAGAAATATCTAATGAACAGAAGGGTAAAACTAATATTACTTCTACGCCCAAGGAAACCATTGACCTTACTACTCCTCCTGAGTATAAGGAAATACCAAAGAGGAAGAAAGAGATCAGAACTAGTCATCCATCCTCAAGAGTCACAAGAAATAGAAGGAACTCACAAGCACCTCCTGAAGTAAGTTTCAAACCTAGTCTCAGTGTGCTAAGTGCAAGAATAATTGATGAGGGAATAATTGATCAAGTAGGGAATTTTTATGAAAAATATAGTGAAATAGATAAGTTTGAGGTACATGGTATGATAGTCAAACACATGTTGAAGTTCAAGAAGATAGTCTTGGAACTTAAGACTATGATCCTTGACAATGTGTGGAACATCCTAGAATTCCAAAGAGACAGGCTATTGAAGAAGATCTATGGATAAGGGAGAAGATATTAGATGAAAACCTTCTTGTATGTGAGTTAGAAGAGAAGAAGTTGTTGTTAGACCTGGTGAAGCCTCACCTCAGGACCAAGACAAGAACATTGAATATAATGGATAAAAACTATGAATTAGTTACCAAAGAAATAGAGAAAGCCTTTGAGAAGGTCTTTATGAACAGGCACATGTATCCACCTACTATGCCCAAAGCACAAGTATCCATAAAGGAACTCAAGGTGGTAGAGCCCACTAATGCATCAGTAATAGATCCTCAGGATTCAGCGCCTATAGTGGAAACACAATCAGAAGCAGATAAGTCTACACCCATGATAGAGTCACTCAAGGATAGCACCATTATCATTGATAATGTAGAGATAGACATGATGGCCACTGACATTGAGTTGGATAAGTTTAAAGAAGCTTTTTTGATCACACAAGAAGCTAAAATTTTATGCAACAACACACCTCCCACTCATCAAGAAGAAGTATTGATTGAAGATATAATAGATGAGAAAGAAGAAGAAAAGATGGAAGAAAAGAAAGAACAAGGAAAAGAATAAATAGAAAAAGAAGAAGAAAATAAAGAAATAGAAAAAGAAGAAGAGAGTAATGAACCATTAGTTCAACTAGTCAAGGTAAAACAAGAAGTGACGGATAACACTCCCATCACTCCCTCAGCGGCATTATTGTCAAGTTTGACACCTGACACATCCAATTTGGACTCATGGAGAGAAGAAGATCTGATAAAATTCAGTGTCCTAGCCATGGAAAAGGCCAAAGAAAAACAAGTGATGAGGAATCCCCTCCTGGTAGAATCAGTAAACATTCTGAACAATTTGTTGCCAGAGGACAAGAAACTGTCAAAGATACACTCTATTGATGATGTGATTACAGTCATCTCACATTTCAAAAGTAATTTCTCAAGCCTTGAAGAATCTGCATCCCTAGTTGCATAAGAAAAGTACCTGAAGAAAAGGTTGAGTGAATTAATGAGAAACTTTTCACTTGACCTAAGCTCACTCAAGACTGGTCAAGCATCCTTAAAAGAGTTTGTAGATCAAGGAAGAAGAGTCATTGCAGAATGCATGGATCAGGATAAGCTTACTGATGCCCATTTCAAGAAAATAAAAGAGGTAGAAGCTATGATTGAGCAAGTCAAGAGTTCAGTGAAAGACACATCCTCAAATGTAAACATGTGTAATAATGTATACCAAGGGAAAATAGATAAGATTGAGAAGGCAGAAAAAGAAATGTCAAAGATCAGAGCAAGGCAAACATAGCTTAGGAATGCTCTTGCGCCCTCATTAGATATACTCAATTAGAACATCAAGGACATAGATGCCACAATGGTAACATGTGATCATGGTCCTAGCACTGACTTGGAGAAGATGGAGAAGCTATAGTATGCACTATGCGCCCATCTCCAGATAGTAAACTCTTTGATCACATTTTGGAAGAAGGAGATCCAAAACCTAAAGATAGCATATCCAGATGTTTTCCCTTAATGAGTATGTGCAGATACAGTTTTTGAAACACCTTTGTCATTAATGTCAAAGGGGGATTTGTGTATAGAATATGGATCATAATATGTATAGGGAGATATAAGTGTATGTATAGAAGACAAAAAAAAAATTGTATTAAGGACAATTAGCAACTTGGCCATATTCCTTTATTGCCATCAATGACAAAGGGGGAGATTGTTGGAAAGTTGGCTATACTAATTTATATGACTTAATATAGTGTTTTCATTATGAAAACAAATTCATATAGTAGTTTGGAGTCAGTGCACTTGATGAGAAGATCAAAGATCGGTTAAGTGTTGAAGACTGGACAGTGTACAGAGTTCCTGCAGCTCAAAGCATCAGTGCACGTGCATACTGAATAATTATGGTGTGTGCCCTAGAAGTTAAGTTGGTTGGACTATATTCATGCTTATTCTATGATTGCATGATCAGATATGCAAGTATGAGAAAGATACAGGCAGTTGAAGTTGCACATCCAGTGTGTCCCAGTGAAGAACAGAGTAAGCAGCCAACTGTTATCATTTTGAGTTGCAGCTATATTCTAATGATGTAAAGGCTATGCACCTATTGTAATTAGGTTTCTAACATGTATATATGTTTTATTGTAAACATGCTTAAGCCAATTCATTTGGAAGCATTGTATGTAATAAGTTTAAGGGCCGACCTAGTTGTTTATTTTGTATGCACATATAAATATGAGATGCGCCCATTGTAATTAAAATGGATGTCAATATAGAGTTGTGATAAGCAGAGAAGAAGTGTACAAAGAGTCTATAAGATGTATTAGATCTTTCCAAGAGGTCAAAGCATCAGCACATCAAAGGAACTGATCTGACAAGCAGTGTCACAGTGACTGTTCATCCAGTAGATATACTATGTATCTGAGATCAGAAGGTTGTAGCCTTCACCACTTGAGCAGTGAGCTCTAGGATAGTGCATCCACTCCCCTAATAGGGACTATTGTAAAAGACTCCTAATAGGGTCTAACCCTTGACAAGGTCTACTATACTTAATGCATTGTAAAGAAACTCCTAACAGGGTTAAGGATCTTCTAACAAGGATCATAAAACACTAGTACAAAATATTAGTGGGTGTCAATTCCCACCAAGGTTTTTACCTATTTGGGTTTCCCCATAACCATATTGGTGTTATGTGTTGATTTCAAGTTTCATGTTTATGTGGATGTTCATTTCACAACTTAAGCATTTAAGTTCAGTTTAAAGATTAAGTGAAAAGATAAAATACAGTGAACAATGATTCACCCCCCCCTCTCAGTGTTCCCATTCCTAATAGATCCATTAATGATCTAAGAGACTCTGATCAGTAGGGAATTAGGTACTAATTTTTGTGGATCAATTTTTTGAATGTGTTTGAATGTGGATAGTGGATATGACCTAGATGTAAAGGATAGAGATCGGATGGTGTTTTGTTCGCGTGTAATATTTGCAGGAAAAGAGTCCTTGATTATGGAAGACAAATGGACTTTGTGAAGGTATGGACATAAAGACAAAGTATTGAGGAATAATGGTAGATTCTCATAATGTGAAAGGTAATGATCTTGATGTGGATTTGATCTATTGAAGTTGATTGATTCCTTGGAAGCATTGTTAAGGAAAATATGTTGATAAATGAATGTTTCCAATTACTTATTCGTGTCTTAAGGAGGATGCCCTATTGTTTTTTTATAGCTAGAAAACTTGATTGAGTTGGTCAAGTTGTGGTAGGCATGACAAATTAGTGCTGAAGTTTTATGAATTTTGCACCTATTTTGCAAGTGGATTCAGTGTACGCCGACAGGGAATTTGCATATCAAAAGTTAGAACAATTCTATCATCCATGGATGAAGAGGCTATTACTTGGCTTTTCCCACACAAGGGAGTATCTTACATGTATCCCTTCAGAATTTTATTGGTCCTAGTTTTTTTTTTTATATCACTTTCTTTCACGAAATTCTGGAACAATTTTTACTCGAAGGACAAGCTTGACCATTTTTTGACAATGGGTATTGTTAATGTTAAATTATGTTATATTAGTATGTAAAAATTTTATTATTTTTATTATAAATTCAATTTGAATCATATCAAGTATAAAAATTAATTGTGTCCTTGTTTCTTTTTGTTAACATTTGTTATTCAAATGACTATAGGACTCTGGAAAGTTGCAGACATTAGATGGTCTGCTGAAGTGCCTTCGTGCTGAAAATCATCGTGTGCTTCTATTTGCACAAATGACCAAAATGCTCAATATTCTTGAGGTAGGAGATGGAATATCTAGTAGCTATAAACATGATATTTTTTATTTACAAATACAACAGTGACTCTATTGTTGATTCAAGTAGTCTAGATTCTCTCTCTATATCCTTTGTTTATAAATTTCTCTGCATTCTGTTTCTACAATTTTAACATAAGTAAATGAATGCTCAGTTTTTCATTTTGGGTAGAAAAGGATGCAATTATGAGGGCTAATCAAATCGTTCTTACTGCCTAATTGTTCAGTGTAAGACAAAGATTTACCTATTTCTTTGGACATTGATTCTTGAACCTAGTAGTGAGATACAACTTCTCACATCAAACATCATCCTTCAAGTCACTAACTAATTCAACTTCCTTGGATCAACATCTCGATCCATCAACTGGTCATCCAACCCTCGCATACACTCAATGAATCTATCATGACCTTTTAATGGTCACAACCTATCATAAACTAATCCTTCCAACCACTGGACTCCACATGCCAACTTTTATCAATCTTTGATCACACCTAAATGTTGATCATATGCAAATTTTGATTGCATCCTATATCTGATCACATCTTTGATCTTTGTTCACTCTTGTCCTAATCTTCCACCTAGGACTCAAAAAACCTTAACACCTTGTATTATAAAACCCTTAAACATCATAGACTTTTCCCATGTCCATTCCTCTTCACTAAATTTCCACTCTTGTGGTTTTCCAACCCAAAAATCAAACATCAACAACTATGATTTTCACTGTCAATCTATGACAGACCTGCCCTCCCCTTGTGGACAAAAAAATTAAACACCCTTCTTCATAGTATCATGGACTTGATCATATCGTAAAATCCCTTCTCACAATACTCATAAAAAATATCTAACTACTATATGGACAAAGTCTCAACAAATGAAAGACATTAACTCTTTTTAGTCTTCACTATTCTTTCTCTTTCATCTCTTCAAATCCCGATGATGGATCACAGAGTGTGATTCGAGACGTTGATGTAAAAAACCTACACACAATCAAATCCAAAAAATATGTTATCTCTAATTGATGGATTGTGGAAATCTCCTAGCACTGATCTTATACATGTCATCTGAGAATTATTTTTAGTATGTAAGGGACATTAGTGAACATAAGATAACTTTCTACTTTATTCCATATTCCTGAGAGTAGTTTCTTTAACATGCAAGGTAGACATGCAAGCCTTTACGGACTTACTGTTGCTAATGGAATAATTTCGGTTTGCTTCCTATCCATTAGTTTACATTGGCATCTAAATTAAGTAGTTTTATAGAATCCTATTGATAAAGAGATTTAGTTGTTATGGGCTAGAATTCCCTCAATTGTTTCTTATATCTAGATGCTGCTAACCATAGCTACCATATCCAACTCAACTCATATTTTTGGACCAACAAGATTTGTCTGATTTGGTTAAGGTTTCTAAATTTCTTTACAAATTTTGCCAAATTTTTTTGACCTACTGAATAAATTGATTTTTTAAAAAATTGGTAACTATGCTACAAACATATCCTCATATGTAACTTCATCTATATTTGTCACAATTATATCTAGCAGTTATTTGCATCAAGGCCTCCATTTATAGAAACTTATTTTCTTCAAGGAGGTTGTGACCTTGTAAGATCCCAACTTAAAAGATAACCTTTAGGCTGCATATCAAAGGAAAAGGCAGTCCACTCAAAGGGTTCATGAGAATTTATGATTGTCTCAAAAGAATGATTGATGACTGTCACTATTGGACAAAGATTAAAAACCATATTCTTTTTAAGAATGAATGCAAGTTGATGATTGTGGTGGAGGTTAGAAATAAATAGAGAGGTCCCTTCACTATTTATAGCCTTTCAAATATCTTGGAGAGAGAATTGGTTATGTAAACTTGACTGTCCATATGCCTGGGTTGGGATTGTCTAATCCATTTTTGCTAGTCACTGTGAGTTTGTTTATGACTTGTTGGAGAGGATGGGAGTTAGGAACAATAGTTTTTTGTGAGGGAGAACCTTTTCAAATGCATTTGAATGTTCTTTTGTGGATGTATACCCTTTGATAATAAGGGTTGAGTTTGAGGACATGTTGAATTTCTAAACGAAGGCATATTTGTAAAGTGTATTTTGAGGAGTTTTCTTATTATCCTAAACCAAGGATTTTCCACTTTGCAAGATGATCCAACAAGTTTCACTACCCAAACCTCAAAAACCTCTATTTGAGGCCTTCACAAGAAGGGTTTTCCCAAAGTGACCTCTCCAATCACTTCCCAACCAAAAGAAGGGTTCAAACACCATTAAAACAACATAATATGACCATCCAAACCATAAAACATGGTCCTCATGTGGGCAGATGTCTCAGACCATGATTGTCCATGAATGATTTGTGTTGATTATCATGGATTGATCATTCCTTAACATGTATAATATCATTTAACCTATTCTTATGTAGATTTGTGGAGTTAATGAGTGATGATCATCAATTTTTCAAAGTTGAAAACTAGTGAAGTTGGTTGGTAGGTTCAAGGTTGGAACAAGCTAGCCATTGGAGGTAGTGTTTTTTATGATTTAAGTTGTTTTATATGACCTATTTGAAGGTGTGGGAACTTTAAATTTGATTCTATGAGTTGTGGAGATAAGACATTAAGCAAGCCCTAGGTTTTTGAGGGTTTTTTGGGTGAATTTGGGGCTTTTGGTGTTAGAAGACTCCTATATTCAAATTGATTGTGGATTCCTTACTTTGAAGTCATTTTTTGTGACTTTTTTCAGGTTTGAAGGATTGGGGAGAAGTTTAAAGGGTATTTTCTTTGTAAATATACCTACTTTTTTATGCTTATGAAAGCAGGTTTGTGAAGGAAGTCCATTTTTGTCCAAAAATACTTATGCTAATCTCTTAGTATGTTGTGTAACTCCAAAAAGGGTATCCAAAAATCTATTTTATTTTCCAAGTCTTTTGGAAATTTTGGGAGATAAGGTCCAAAAACCCTTACTATTGTTTTATTTAGCCCTCTAAATTGCTATAAGGAGTGATTAAGTTCATTGGTCAAAGTCTCATTTCATATTTTCCCTAGTTGTACATTTTTATAGCCTTTACACTTGTGAGTGTTTGTGGGTATCCTATTTGTTGGATTGAGTTTGTGAACTCCTCTTTCCCACCACATCCCTGCCACCCCTCCATCACACTGGGATTATTCTATAGGATGCTAAGGGCCATTCGACATGGAAAATGTTGTACCTACCATATATTATTTATCATCAATAAACTCAATACTTGATTTATATATTATCAATACTTGGTTTATATATTATTTATCATCAATATATTATTTATCTCCTCCACCTTCAAGCTATCATGCACGATGTTGCACTTGATTTTAATAACCCTTTCTAGTAAAATTCAGAAACTTTTTCTTTATAAAATCTTTCCATTCATTTTCAAGGTCTTTTTCCAAGAGGTAAGAGCATTAACATCAGCAGTATGACCATTCTTTGTCTCCACTTTTGCAAACTTAATAGATGGAGATTGCTCCTTAACATTTTATAGACTAATGATATCAGATTTCATCAATCAATAGAGTTGTAAGTTGTTTTTGTATTCAATTGTGTGTGGCTTTTCATCAACTTTTTGGATCACACTCCATGATCCAGCATCAAGATGTTAGATATCAAGGATTCCAGCACACTCCCTCAGACACACATATAGCCAAATACCCCAAATGACTCCAGCACCCTCCAAATGACTAGGGTGGATAAAAATTGTATAAACAAGATTTATTTGACAAGATTCAACCACTTTTGGACTCCTATGCAATACCCAAGAGCCAAAATGCTAAAACTGCCTACTAGGCCTAATTGCCCCTCAACTAGCCCTGTTGGGACTGTTTCTTCCTATTTTCTCTTACTTTTTCCAAAACACTAACCAAAAAAATTATATTTTTGGATACCCTTTTCATATTTACACAACATATTGGAAGATTGGGTAGGTTTTTTTTGGAGCACTATCTGCTGCTCACACTAGTGACCCCTTTTTAAGCCAAAATTATGGTCATTTTACAAAGCAAGTGTCAACCAGTCATATCAAAAAGACTCCAAACTCTCAAAAGTGACTTATTATAGTAAAAAATGGACAAATATCCACTTGGATTGATTCCAAGTCTTCTCCAAGAATCCAACTCCCAACTAGGCTCTCTCTAGGGCCTCCAAATCAAGCATTTGACCAAAAACACCTCTCCAAGGCATTCCCAATAAAAATAATGGATGGATCACCTTTATATCATCCATATACAACTATCAAAGTCATAAAATACCCCCCTCCTTCAGGTAGATCAATGACTTCTATAGTGATGGCACCATTTTCTTCACAAAACCTCATGCAATCAGCACTTCATCTGATGCTTCTCCTGCAAATAAGATTCTCTCCTTCATTATAAGGAATTATTACATTATATTACAACCTTAGGATTCATCTCCAACCACAAAAGTCACAACAATGGGGATGAATCAAGATTTCATCTTTGAAACCCTTGCCCAAACAAGGACTGTCACGGTACAGTCATCCTTGAGGGATTTAAATCAAATCAAAAAAAAAATTTGAGGATTCAAAAAAACTATAATATCATTCAAAAATGTATAGCCAATCCTTAGAAATAAATAATCATCCAAAAACAATAACAACATGCAAGAAAATTCACTTTTTATTGCCAAAAAATGGGTACAATCTTGATTTCTCCACACACCAGTCCATACACCATGAACCTCTCTCCCCAAAATGGATCAAAATAAGTTTAATAACCTTAATACAACCTCCCAAACTGACCCCAATCAGTTGGGTGGTTTAAAACACCATAAACAACTCCTAATCTCATTTTCCCCCAAAATCCTCAACTAGCCATTGGGATTTGAATTTAAATTTTCTAACTTTAAAACTATTGCATTTTAATCATCCAAACCAATCCAAATTGGTGGATTTGATATCAAAGGATCAAATAAACATATTCCAATCCTAATCTACCAGTTTTTATCCTTAGAGCTCATCATGGCTTGTTTTACAATATTTTGCTCCTAAGGTCCTTACCAGGACCTTTAGGAGATTTACAAATTTGATCAAATTGATCATTACAAATCTTCATTATTGGTTTCAATATATCCCAATTGACATGTGGGATAGTATTCTTTTGTTCCACCATTCTTGGCTTATCCATGCACTTAGGGGATCTCATTGATGCTCCTACATCATACACCCCACCTTCAAAAGAGCTCTTGTCCCAAGAGCCAATGCACCTTGTCCTTAAGCCTCTCATCCTCCAAGATGGTTTCCTTCTCCTTGAGACCTACAAATTTTTATCCTCCTTATTAAGTTCACCTGCAATCAAACTATTAGAATCAAAAAACAAATTTGTATACTTGTTACCATCTAATATGGAAACCTTGTTCCTTGATGACTGTGGACAGTCATGTCTTGCTCCATTAAATGACTTCTTAACTTATTGTAGAGGATCACACAGACCCTTTCCCTTATCCTTCATAGATAGGTTCACATCCTTGTTCATCATTGGCACTATAGGACACCATAGTGCACCTATTAACACTCCATTCTTAGTCACTTCCTTTTTTCTTGCAATCAGAATTCTGATTTTCACCTTCACCAATCACATTCTTCATTACCATTAGAGATGGTTTATGTTGCAGACCAGTCCCTTCATGGTGACTCTTCCTCTTCTCCTGCAAGTTCACATATTCCTTCTTTCCAAAACAAACAATCCTCTCCATGCCATCACCCAATAGAGGATTCAAATGAAATTTCACACCATCCTAATTATGCACCACATAGACATTAGATGAACCAAAATGAATTGTGTTCCTTGAGGCTTGTCAAGGCCTCCCAAGGATTACATGGAAACATGTCATAGGAATGACATCACATACAACTTGATGTTTCTGAATTTGATTGTGTGTGAATTTTTAGATGGCAACTTACACTATTATAGACTGCCAATAGAGCCCAATATTATGTGCATTTTTCACCTTAAAAAGTTTAGTGAACCCTTCTCTTTATCATTGTAGAAAGGATCCATTATAAGTATTGTTAATTCATTTTCAGAAACTTAAGAGATGAGATGATTCTAGATTTTAATCAATCCTTAACCAAAAAGAATGTGCATTTAAATTTAAACATTTTGTTCACAACAGCAACTTAGCCTATGATACTATCCCTAATGAAGGAAATGTTGGCTCCATAATGTGAGACAACTTGAAGTGGAACACTAAAGTTCTATTGTCATGTAGGCAATGTGGTTTCCCTGCTAGTAGAATTATATGCATGAGTTAATTATTTGGTGTTGGCTTTATGGTCAGTCTATTGTAGCTTGACTATATAATGATTGGCACTATGATAGTGTCTATCATAGAGACAATGAATGTCACTTCCCTCTAACAACATATATCACTATCTTAATTTATGATCTTGAAACTGTATTATGAGAGTCATATACCCCCTGCACTTTAAAATAGAGATATGTTATAAGATTAGTGTCATACTTTGCTATTATTCCTTGTTATTTTGAATCCTTTATAACCTAAAATGACTGCTCTTTTCTTTGTAACTAATCTTGTCTTCATTTTCATGTACTCTCTTTTAGGAACTTAGATCTTAGCATTAGTTTGATCTTTTATTGTTTCTTGTACTTGCATGGATAAAAAAAATAGTTGTATTTCCTTTCCTACTCTATGCAGACTGTCAACAGATCTTTTCATACTTAGGGATTTTGTGAATTATATTTCTACACTAGTGACTAAATTTCTTATTTAGAAACTTATGATTATATTATATTTGTGGCCTTTCATTACCTATGTAATATAATGTGTTATTTTTTACTTTTTCAATAAATGTGTTGATAAACTCAAAGAAGGGGATAAAGTTAAGGTGTTGGATCCATATGATGGTGATGTTGTGGGCATTGGGTGGATTCACTCCCTATCTATTGTACATGGAATCAACTTGAAAGGAACAAGAGATGCAAATGTAAACATTTTAAAGGTCACAAGTAACGTACCCCTTGCTTATGAAGACAAAATAGATGGAGCTCTTCATCTGAAAGAGAAAGAGGAAACCTTCACACGGTGGCCACTAAAGAATTTGAAAAAAATGACATAGTTGCTCAACATGTTTATCATGTACTAGTTGTTAGACATCTTGAATCAATGCTTTATATTTGAGACAACTTTGGTATTTTTTATTATATTTACGTATATACTCTTAGATAACTTTGACATCTTACGTATATATTTTGACACCCTGCATACTTTGAATGACAAATTTTTTTATTTTAATTTGTAAATTTGCATTAATTTTTTATATGAATTGATTATTATCATGATGTTAAATCAATATTTTAATTTTACTTAGTTGTAGTTTGTTCATGTGTAATATTTTTTTATTTTTTGTTATGCTTTATAGTTCAAGTTTAATATGATATTTCTTTTACATAACAAAATTTATGGTATTTAAATAAATGACCAAATAAATGACTAAATAAATGACCAAATAAACAACCAAATAAACAACCAAATAGATGACCAAATAAACAACCAAATAAATGACCAAATAAATGACCAAATAAATAACCAAATACACGACCAAATAAATGACTAAATTAATGACTCAATATACGACCAAATTAATGACTCAATATATGACCAAACATACGACCAAATTAATGACTTAATATATGACCAAATATACGACCAAATATATGACTAAATAAACAACTAAATAAACAACCAAATATACGACTAAATAAACAACTAAATAAATGACCAAATTAATGACTAAAATAGTTTAGTCATAAATTTGGTTGCAAGATAAATGACCGGCAATAAACTACCAATGGTCACATGACCAAAGTTAGTCATTTATCTACAATTTTTAGTAGTTTATTTAGCCATATATTGTTGTTTTTGTACTAGTGCCATGTCGGCCTCTAGATCCACATAGGAGAATACAACATCAGCTACCCACATTAAAGACATCAAGTCAGCCCACCAAATATCCAAGAACTCCAGTCGATAAACCAAACTACCGAGCGTCAGCAAAAATGACCGAGCAAGCTAGGCATCACTAAGAAAGCATGTCAATCAAGCACCACAAGCATCACCAAAAATAGGTTATATCAAGCACTAGAAGTTACTGAGCACCTTCATCTACCGAGTTCCCTTTAGAGACTGAGCTCCTCTTTCAAAGCAACAACCGAGCAACACAGAGACACTCCAACATAACACACCAACATGCAGGATTTCCAACTACCCTAGGATTCTCCTGCATCAGACAACCCAGGTGAAAAAATATGTTCTTAAAGGGTGGAAGAACATCTTGCATGATTCAACACATAAACCCCAAACTAATTCTTCACATACATGTCCTCCAAGTCTTCACCTTGCATACTCTTCCACTTCTTTTGCTGCCTTTTCAAGTCTTTCCTCGACAAGCCACGATCTATTCTCCATATTGATCTCCAATCCTTTTAGGATCCTTCAACTCAAATCGGCTCCCAAATCTCAGGTTCCTCCTACCGAGTGTTGTATCCAGCAAAGGCATCAAGGAAAACTTCCTGCCACTCTTCTCAATAGAGAACACATTTTTGACACAAGCATGCAAAGCCCTGCAATCATACTTCCAAGGTCTACCAAGAAATATGTGACAAATACTCATATCCACAATATCACACAACACTTGATCCTTATACTGGCCAATCTGAAAATCAACAAAACATTGCTCCCTCACTTCCAAAGCATGAACATCTTGCAACCAACCAATCCTATAAGGATAAGGATGTCTCACTCTCTTCAACCCAAGTTTCTAAACCATCTCCTCAGCTACAAGGTTATCAATACTACTAATATCCAAAATCACATCACAAATTTTACCTCCTGATTTGCACCAATTTCTGAACAAGTTACTCCTCTGAAAAGGTTCCACCTTAGTACCGAGCAATGTTCTTCAAACCAACAAGTTTTTTGACTCTACCTCAGGTTCATTCAGTATGTTCGCATTCAACACAATAGCTCTTCAATCACCTGTCTTCTGGGAACACTCAAATGATCAATGTCCTTCTTCACCATAACAAAAATAAGTACCCTTAAAGGAAACCTTACCCATCCACTTCCTCGGTTCAATAGGTTTTGGTTCCTCTTCAGTAGTCATTTTATCCTTCACCAAGTGATCTTGTTTCTCCTTCCCTCATGAATTACCATGTTGTCTCCTTTTTAACTTATCTTTTGCCTTTAGGGCATACTGATAAACATCCTCAACTGAATCAATATTCAGCATACCAATCTCATCCTAAATATTGAATCTCAAGCCATTCACATATTGAGCTACATTTTCCTTACCGAGTTCTCTATGTTCAGACCAAATAATCAACTTATAGAAATCCTTAGTATAATAGTAAATTCTTTCTGCTTCAAATTCTACAACTTCTTAAACAACTCAAGTTCATAGTCGACAAGTTTGAACTTAGCTTTCACCTTAGTCGCCATCAACCTCCACCGATCAATCTTCATTTCACCTTCATCTTCTCTTTCTCTCTGCAATTCTTCCCACCAAAGAGCAGCATGTCCTTTCAACTTAGTCTATGCCAACCTCACTCTAAGAGGATCTTCAATTTATTCAAGCTCAAAGAAGTCTTCTAACTCACCAATCCAATCAATCAAGTCCTCAGGTCTCAAAGTACCATAGAAATTAGAAACTTCCATTCGGTAACTAGTACTTAACTCAGCTCCAGATCTCTACAACTGACAAGTTCTATTTTCACTAGATTTGTTCCTCTGATCGATTCTATCATCTCCACTAGATCCAACAGCTTCAAAGTCTTCAGCAACTTCCTCATAGCCATCATCAGTACCAAGATTCCTTGGCATACAACCAATAACCCTCATAATCTCAGCATTCATGTCATTCTTCATCAATTCCCTCTCAGATCTGACATCCAATCTGACCTTCTCAAATATCTTTTCTTCCACAACATCAGAGAGATCTGCAATCATCCTAGGGTCTAATCTTCTTGGAGGCATCTTCAATATCTTCACAAACTCAAGAGAACAAATCAAACCAACCCAAGGTTCTAGTGTAAATTACCTCAACTCAGTGATCTGTCCACACACTCAAGAACTTCAAGCTATGATACCACCTAATGTAGTGCTAAATAGAGAATCCAAAATGGATAGTCCAAACCGTACACTCATAACAACACAACAAATATATTTCTTAAATAGTATTTTCATTCAACATGCTCGGTTGTAAGGCCTTCCAGGTTACGGCCAGATACAAAAAATTACAACATTAATTCAGAAAGACCTCACAAGCCAACCCCAAGCTAGCCAGATCTGTAATAAAAGGCTGCAACAAACTGGTAGAAACCCCAAGAAGAATCTAAACTTGTGCTTGCAAGTAACCAATCAATCTTCTTACCAAGCCCACACTTAGCTACTAGCTCTGACCAATATCATTCCTCTTCGCTACTCCATGCTGAATGATTATCCTACAAACCTACCTAGACCCTCCTTAAATACACTTCCTCAACCACAAGTCGATCAGAAGAAAGAAATAACTCCTAAGCCCAAGTCAGCTCCTAAAACAAACAATTATTAAATGCAATACAAGTCAGCTCTCAAATAGCCTTAAGAACAATTAATTCTCCATGTTGGCCTCTAGATCCACATAGGAGAAGATAAGGATAGCCTTACCATCTTCTCTACATTATTAAATGCAATACAAGTCGGCTCTCAAATAGCCTTACAAAAAATTAATATGAAAGATAGTGCAGAGAAGAGCGGAGACATTGCTAAATTAAGTTGTGAAATTCAAAGGAACTGTTATGGAAAACTGAGTTGCAGGTTCAGTTAGTTCACCCTTTTAGATATGTTGTCCTCAAAGATCAATCCATCATCTTTGCTAGAGAATTTGGATAGTGGGTCTACTTTTTTCATTTCAACCTTTAATAGGGTTAGAAACTTCTAACAAGAGTTCAATGTCTCCTAATAAGGATTTGACCTTTAACAGAGACTGTTGTACTAAATGAACTTCATTTGAATCTTAACAGGGTCTAATTTGAATTGTTTAGCATGTTAGATCTTTAAATTCATTCAAATTGATAGAATTGAGTTAATGTTTCATGAATATAATTTTTTTAGTATATAGTTTTGTCTCTGGAATTATAATGCTTTGCACATTCTATGATCAACTCAGCGTGCTGAAAATCCAAAAGTTTCATCCAGCTGCAACTACGATCCCACTATTCTTGATTCAGGTGGCTAAATATAGTGGTTGATGATCCGTGTACCTAGACAATCTCTTGTAAAAAAATTTCATATCCAAGCATGCAAGATTGGTGTCTCCAACCTCTTCCCATTTTGAAATTATCTTGGATTCTAGATAGAATCTTCTACGTTCATTCTTTATCAGTTGTGTCCTATTTATGCTCATTCCTCTGGTTTCTTCCATCTCAACTTCCTGTAAAATAGAAAACAAAATTTCATAAGGGCATGTAGAAAAAAAAAACATAATTTCTCCATAAAAGAGAAAATTTGGAAACTTGTCATAATTTCTCCACTTTTCTCGAGAATGGGATTTTCTCTCTTCCAAGAAGTTATGATTTTTTCATGAACTTTTCCAACTTAGTGAGGAAAATTCTTCTTTCTCTAAATTTCCTACAATTTCTTCCGAATCTTCCCAACTGAAAAGCACTTTTCATGCTTTTCAAGAAATACACTTTTCTCTCACCAAGATTTTTCTCTCTAAAAATATTGTGCGAAAAAATTCTCACAACTCCTCTTGCTCTGAATACACTTCTTGAAATCTGTGTGATAATATATTGAGAGAGTCTTCTCTTATATAGATTTGGATCTAGAAAAGATGCCTTAAAGTCTAAGAGATAAAATTAGAAAGCTGCCTTGTTTTCTCTGACCCTCCAATCGAGATGAAGATTCCTTCACAAAAACATGTCTTTTGTCATAGTTTTCCCTTGCTTTTTAGAAACTGCCAATTTGAATTTCTAACTTCAACATGAAGTTAAATTTTTATGTGCTTGATTTTCTCAATATTAGAAATAAATCTCAATATTAAACAACCTTTTCCCAAAAAATAATTTACTCCATTTTGAATAATTTTTGCCTTCTTTCACTTTTTCAAATATTAGTTAATTAAATATCAATGTGAATCAATATTTAATTAATTTTGAAATTTAATCCCAAAAGTTGATTTTTTCTCCCCAATTTTTCTTTTTTTTGAAAAAATTATTTCCTAAAAAAAAACTTCCAATTCTTTCCCAAAAGAAATGATTTGATCAATTTTTTATTTTCTTCATTTTTTGGAAATTTTATTAATTAGATATTGAATAAATTTAACATTCAATTAATAATGCATCACTTTATTTTAATCTTCACAATTTTCAAATAAAATGATTTGTTTTCTCTTCTCATTTTACTTTGAATTATCTCATCTATTTTTATTTTTTTATTTTGACGTGAGTCAAAATTAAATACTTCAAAATCTTCACCACTTAGACCATGTCCTCTTGTATTCATCCCAAACCCAAAAAATCGTACCTTTCAACTCAAATATGAGCTTGATTAAACAAATCCTTAGTGCAAGAAAATCCTTTTCTTAATCTCCTTTCTGCACACCATTTCTGATGAGGGATTTCCTTTTCAATTTTAATTCCCTTTCATATCTTTGATAATTATGTGCCTCCACATGAGGATAGGCGGACCTCACTTTTAAAACATTCATCCATACTTTGCATTATGCACCATATCACATTTTTTATATGGTTGGAGACTTTTGATTTTTCAAATTTTTGTGACCTACATGAAAACCCACCCAAGCGCAGTTCTTTCAACAATTCCCATGAATTTCTCCTTCTCATTTCATAGAAAAAATTGTTGCGAGCTTGGATATATTTCCACCTCTCCTACGAATCATTATTTTAAAAGGAACGTTTCTTCATTTATTACATCTTGATCTGAGAATATTTCCATCGTCAGTTCTCTTCATTATGAGAATGCATTGGGTGAATTTGTAGGCAGGCTCTTAATATTTCCTTTTCATGGTGATTATGTGTTCTGGGTGCGGACATTTATTTTGAAATTTTCTTTTACCTTGGAAAAGAAGAAAAAATAAACTTAAATGTCAATTGGGTCCCATTCTGGATATGTTCCATCTCAAATACTCTATGACTATGTGGATAATGCACTTTGAGTGCATATTAGGTAGGGGTCCCATGAGGGGGTTCAGGCTCTATTTTTTATGAAATGAAAGTCCCATGAGAGATTTTTGGTGGGGCTAAAGGATTATTCGGAATCATTTCCTCAAAACTAGGATCCCCTACTTTTTAGGCCTCTAAATTTGAGTGCATGAAAATGGGGTGGGGCTTGAAGTAGCTCCGCCATCTTAGGGAAAATTTATGCCACATGTCAAAATCTGTTCATTTGTTTCCCACCAAAAAAATAAAATCTAGAAGGAAAACAAGTTTTTACATTTTTTATTTTTAAATTTCAAAATCTCCCCATCTTCCTTAAATTTAGTAGTTGGAATTTTTAAGATAAAACATTTTATTAAATTTATGAGACCCCTCACCTTTAAACATTCCTTAAAAATATCAGCAACCACAACTCTATTTTTAAGGGAGCCCCATCAATAGGACCGACCCTTAGAACTTTGGATGGATTATGTTCCAAAAACAAATTCCTCCACCAAGTTAATTTAACGCTAGAGCTCATATTGGAGCTTATGATACACTTTTTCCATCTTTTGGAAATTCCCTAACTTTAGTGAAAAGACTGTTGAGTGCAAATAGGGCGTGGTGGCCAAATTTTTTACTTTGGATGTTTTCAATGTAAATATCATTTCTATCTCACAAATATAATATAAGCTCGTCACGAAAACATTTGAAATTTGAATGCATAAATAAGTCTACTAAGACAAAATGAATTTTCAACATGTATATTCCATTTCCATAATTAAGAAATTACAATAAACTAAAAATAACGTTGAATATCCTCAAAGTATAATTACAAGAAAATAACCATACTGTCGGTAGTACATGAATCATCCAAATAAACATGAGGTAATAAATACAAAAAAGATGTTAACCATACTATCGCATGTCTTACATCAAGGTATACAAATACAAATACAATAAAATACAAGATCCAAAGGTCGAATGATACCAGATATCCATATAAATTCCATCGGACTATCAATCGTCCATCTCCATGCTCTAGTCTCCTAAGCTATCAAACATTTGTCCATATGAAAATCTTGACAAAGAAATGTGATCCAAGCACTTAATCTGCCCAGCCACATAGTGGTAAGCTCCCCATAGGCTCATCCTGAAATGAAGAGTACACCAACCCTTCTCGAGTAATCTATCAACTTGGCATTGATGGATTAGAAAGAAATATGGTGCAAGCAATGAACTAACTAATTTTCTCATACATAGAAGTAGAACTAACACATATATGGTAGAGAGAATGAAAATAACCAACACAAAATCCATTATGTGTTTCCATAGCTTAGGGCTAAGAATTTAATAACCATATTTCTACTGGTACATAAAAGAAAATTAAATTTACCCTTCTTTGCTCATCCATATTCAACACCCTTTCCCATGATATCTTTCCCAAAACTAAATTAAGTGGGACTAAAATAACATAGGTTCACATTTCCAAAATAATTCCATTCACTAGTTTTTCCTGAAAAGTTTCTCTTGGTTAATTTTTCTATGTTAAAGGATTATGTGGTTTTACTCAGAAACTAGTGTTCTAATTAAGTAAAAGAAGGTTTTACAAGGCCTCGAAACCTATAACAAAGAGTTAAAAATATAGCAATAAAATTTTACAGAAACTATATTGCAACATTGAGGAACAAAAGCCAAAACACTAAAGTAAGCAACCATAACAACAGGTGATAACCAAAAAAACATAGACAGGGACAGAAAAAAGACAGGACAACAGGAAAAAAGATAACTAAATGCATTTCATTAAATCTTCATCCTAGATCATCATAAGTTGCATCTCCTCAGCTTAGTTCTTAAGCTCTTCCAGCTCCTTTCCCTCTTTGTCCTCTTTGGTCCCAGTCTTTCTTTTGCTAGTGCATGTACGTTTTCCCAGTCCCATAGTATCCTTGAACTCCTTAACCTCTTTTTCGCCCTTCTCCTGCTCCACCTTGTAAACCAAGATCTTAGCATGTTCAATGTAGGCTTTGAGACTAACATGACATTTCTCACCGATTTTTCTCATGGAGTTTTCTAAGTTTTCCACTCTGTTATACAAAGAATGGAGCCTACCCTCGAAATCCCCATCCATATCCCCATCCTCCTTCTCTTTCAATCCTTTTTCCATCTCGCGGACCTTTTGAACCATTTCAGAATAAGCCTCCACCCTACCCACCACATCCTTCATTTCATCTAGGCACTCTGCAACTAGTTTGTCCCCAAAATTGGTCTTCTTAATGAGGTTAACCTCGCAACCCATCACCCACATTTCCTTTTTAATATTTCCAATATCATTCATCATTTTATTCAGCATGGAAGTAAAGTCCACCAAGAAAATTTTATCTTTAGGCATATCTTTTACCATACTTTATTCATTTTCAGTGTCCTCATTAGCAGTATTCTTTGTCGCCTTGGTTCCTGTAATGCCTTTGTCAATACTATCCACAATCTCATCCATAACCTAGTAGATATTTTGCAGATTATCCATCTCCTTCTCCGAAGGAATTTGGCCTTCACCTAGATTACCAATGTCAACCTCCAACGTACCTTCTTCTTCTTTATCCTCCCCAATATTTTACCCAATACTCTTCTCCTGCTCCAGATTCTCATCATCCTTCGAAGAAATAAGGATTCTCATCTTACTAGTACTTTTCACCCTTTTTTTTCTTTTTCTTGTTACTAGTGGACTCACCTCTTTTCCTCTTTTTCCCATGTTTCCCCTTCACCTCTACATATTCCTCATCTTCAATGCCCTTTTTACTATCAGACTCTTCCACAGAAGCCCTCTTCAGAATTTTCTTAGAGGGTGATCCTTTAAACTTATCCTTTTTGAGGAAAAGGCCCTAGAGGGATCCTCCTCATCATCCTTTGTTTCCTCAACATACATATTATCTTCCTCATCACCCTATGTTTATTCACCATCCCTTGTGTAACCCTTCAAAAAGGGTTTTTCCACTTTTTTTGTTTTGAGAATATTATACACCAAAAGCATGAGGCTTTGAAGATCATACTCATAAACTAGTGTTGATTACTTACTGAAATAATATAAAAATTCACAATTTTCAAATACATGGAAAATAAAGAAAAATCTATATTTTAGATTTATGTGATCATGCAAACGCTACAAGAAGTTCATATACCTCCAGTCATAGTTTGAATGAAAAAAATAGCACAATGTTTTTACAAAGTCCAAACATAAATTTGATGATGATGGTGGTCAAAAGATTTGTCTATATATACTATGTTTTATCACTTCTTGGGTTCTAAGTTTATCACTACTTCCAATTCCTAAAAGTTTATTTCAATTTCTTTCTAGCTTTAAATTTTTATATAATCTTTTAACAATTGTTGCAGGAAACTGACAAATTTCCTATTACATTTTTAAGATTTATCTAACAACAACTTATTTTCCATATTTCAATATATATTTGAATAAAATAATTATCGTACACCTTTACTGAGCATACTGACATCTTATATCTAATTGGGTTTTCAATAATGATAACAAATTTCAATTTGAAATATTATTCCTCTTTCTATCTTCTATGTTTATATATAAAAAAAAATCAATGAGAACAATTTGCTGCACAAAAATTATAATTCATTTTAAAAATATAAATATTCATTAGTTCAACAAGGCATATCTACATAACCAATCTTCATCATAACTTTTCTAACATTTAAATTAATCACTATTGAGAAAAATACCCAGTATAATATATTCACAAGCTACATTTTTTCCCCTTGTTGCTTCTCCTTACTCCTTCGTTCAATGTGTCTTTCCTTTCTCTATTATATGTCTATGCCAAGTAAAATAAACAAAGACAATCCCCAAGTATCGATGCAAAAATTTTAACCTTCACCTATGTGTCATGCCTCCTTTCCCTCTTACTTTAGCATCTCTTCCTTTAGTATCAGCTCCTTTTATTCTTTTTTCCATGCCTATTCCTCCTATATCTCTTTCTGCCCACGTATCCTTCTGTAGCATTTATATAAAACTACATCCTTTCCTTATCAATGTGGTCCTCTCCTCAAACTACCATGTCCCCCCCCCCCCACAAAATGAAAATTCATGCCCAATATATTCATTTGCTCCTATTTTCAAAAAAAGGACTTTTCCCTCATTATCACTTCCTTGCGCATGCATATCCTATTATTGATGACTGCCGCATTGCTAATTTGGAGTTTAACTATCTGTTATTGTTGCCCAAAATTGCCTATTCTATACAATTTGGCCAGACTCATTCCCAGGTCTCTGTTTCTGTCTTGCCAGACACTCCTAAAATTTTCATAGTCATCTGATATGTCCTCTAGCCTCTGCGAATGTTTAAGTCCCTACTGCAACTTGTTTTCATTTTGTGAAGTAGATCCTCAAATTTTCATGGCTTGCGATCTAAACCTTATGTTCTTTGATGTATTGTCAAGCCCCAGCTCAGATTGCATCACCTAATTCATAAAACTCAGGAAGATATTCAAGTTTGAATGGTTGTAGGAAATACTGGTGTCGCAGGGTTCCAGAAAATTGTTCAAAGTGTCGAAAACCTCTGTGTTTTCTTCCTTTTGGTCCAAAAGCTCGGTGTGTTTTCGACCTTCTCTCTAAAAACTCAGTGTGTTTTCGACTCCTACACTTTGCACGTCTTCCTCTAGCGGCATTCATTTCATAAGTGCGCAACTCTGACAAGTGGGGCCCAGTTGGGTTTTGGCAAGCTGTTATGTGGGTTGTCACATGATCACATAAGTCCTTTTCCCCTTATGCAACCATGCAACTAACCATTGACGGTCCTGTTGAAGAATGCTAGTAGTTTGTCGTATGACCGCATAGCCCCTTTTTAGGCTATGCAAACATGTGACTAGCTGTTAGCCGTACTTATAAGCCTGCAGTTTGGTGACGTGCCTGCATTTCATTGGTCGGCTAGTGACAAGGTTTTACAGTGGGCCCGGGATGCAAGTACGGTAAAGATCTATGGTGGTCGCATGTTCACATGGGACCTTTCAACCCCATGCAATCATGAGACAACCATCCGATGCAGCGGTCTATGGGTCCGGGTTACAGTTTGGTGGCGGTGGAAAGAGATCTACGGTGGTCGTAAGATCTCATGGGATCTTCCGACCCCATGAGATCTTGCGCCCACCATCTGATTGGAATCTCAGTTTGCAGGTAGGCTCGGGGTTGGTAAAGCGGAGTGCGCTTGCACAATTAGAGGTTTTGTGTAGTCGCTAAATAGAACTGAGGTTAAGGAAAGCATTATGTGACCTAGCGACTAAAGAGAAAGTGAACCTGAGGTGAAGCCTGGGGTTAGATTTGCAGTCGAATCTTGGACGCAGTTTTTGGCTAGCAGTTTGAATTTTTTGGCAGACTCGAGGTGTCTTGTGGCAAGATGTCAGATTCTAAGGGGCTTGTCGCATGATCACATGAGGCTTTTTGAGCTCATGCAATCATGCGACCAACGTTCAAATTCAACCAGTGTTGAATCCGATTTGTGGGCTGTGAAGCAAATGGTAGATTCTAAGGGCTTGTCGCATGATCTCATGAGGCTTTTTGAGCTCATGCGATCATGCGACCGGTGTTGTTTTGAAACAGTGTGACTCCTTTTGTAATACCCCTCTAACCCTAATATAAGTTTTATGTTTTTGAAAGAATTAAGATCTTTCGATGTTTTCTTACAGCTTAAGTTGTACATGATACTTGTTTGATCTATTCCTATAGTTTGTTTATAATAATTTCATAAGCTAGTACTCAATGATTCTAATATTAGACATACTATCTAAAGGTATCATTTTTGTATGTATTTATCTCCGTGTATGTATTGAGTACCTTCAAGACCTTTAGGAACATAGTTAGGATGTTTATGATATGTACTTGATAGATATATATAAGTGGTTATTTATATTTTCTTCTATTAAGGTTACTTTGGATGAATCTTGTATCTCACTTGATGATTTGATTATGTTGATTTATTATTAGTATTGATAAGAGGCAAACACAATGCTTGAGATTCTAACCTTCATTATGATGATGCTACATGCTTTGAGTGTATATATATACATGATGTGTTTTCATGATTCAGGACAAAGTCATAGTTACTCACATCGCTGAGGTCCACATGATGTATCGATCCTGGTCATCTGTCTGCAATGTTTTCTTTTATATGTATATCTGTGCATATGTATTTCTTCTTTGTGATGCAAGCTTGCAGGTACTGGGCATCGACTTCACCTGGCTTCACAGGTCTGAGCATGCCCTCAAATCCTCGATGGTTGTTGTTATGGAGATAGTACTAAGGCCCCTACATGAGTCTTCCTTTGTCATTATTCCAATTTGGGAATATTAGGGTTCCTTCTTTGTCAGTCAACCTTTGGGTCAAAAACCTAGATCCAACGCACCCGGTTGGGCATGGTTGTAGTTAGTGCCTTGTGGCCACTTGAATTCATTTGGTTGTATGATTTGTTTACTCATTTTATTTATTTCTCCTTCTTGGTATGATTCTTAGTTAATCTTTCTATGTTGTGTTTCAGGAGTTTGGCTTGACTTTCCTTGTTGACTTTGGTTGACCTTGTTTGATCTTATGGTTTTCTCGATATGTTTCATAGATGATTTGTATGGCCTCTTTGGATGATTAGATTTATTTTGAGGCATGTGATTTTATTCTACCTAAGTGATTATATCCTATAGTAATTATAAATAGGTAATAATATTGTGATCTATTACTTCATAATCTTATAGATTATAGTGTTTGGTATTTGGCATATATATATATATATATATATATATATATATATATATATATATATATATATATATATATATATATATATATATTGGTGCACACATATATGTATTTATATATATATAATTTATATGTGATTATATGTTAATTATTGTAGATATTGTTGATGGTGTATATTTTGGGATTAATGTAAAGTATAATATTATTAATAATTAAATATTAAATAATGTGAGGTATATTATTCTCAATTGTTAATTATTAATAATGAGGATAGGTTATATATATAGATATTGATATAATTAATGATGACATATGCATATATGTTAGGATAATATTACATATGTGTATGAATGAATACAAATAATCTTTTATTGTATATTTGAGTAATATAGTTGTATGATATTAAGTTATTTTATAATACCCTTTAGTTAAGAGTTAGTTGGGAGTTGGTTACTTTTCCTCTCAACCTTTGGAAATCTATTTATATGCATTACTTTCTCATTTGAAGAGAAGGGATTTTGGGGCTAAAGAATTGAGGAGAGGATGGCCTTACTTTTCATGGAGATTTTGGAGAGAAAACTTGGAGATGTGAGGGAGAGTTTGTAAGCATATGTCTTTAAGAATTTTTGGTTATCTTTGCTTTTGGGAGAGAGACATTTTTGTGAGAATTTCAATAGTTGAGAGAGGGATTCTTTGCTGTGGAATTATTTCTTTCTTTCATGGAGATTTCTGAAAGTGGATAGGGTTTGAAGGATGCATCTCAAGTTTGGATTTGTCTTCTCTTTTGTTTCCTTCCTTCTTCGATTCAACCTTCGTAGGACATGAGGTATGGATTGAATATTTTAGTTACTTTATGTCTCTGATAGATTATGGATCTATTTATATATTATCATTATTTATTATATCTGTAATTTTCATTTCTATGGTTATTTTAAAGTTTTGAGTTTTTGTTTGTAAGAATTGGCATGTGTTTTCCTAGGGTTTTTAGCAACCCATTTTTGGAGATCTATTATTATAATAATTTAAATTGCATCTAGGGTTTTAGTAAATTGATTTTATGAAAGTAAAATTTATAGATCTAAAATGGGTATCTCTCTGATTTTATTTTTAGGGTCGAATTAATGCCTTATTTTTGACATTTTAGCAGACTATGCCTGTCCATTCTTGATTCTGAATTTTTTGTCAAATGTATTTGTATGCTACAAGCTAATATGATCATATAAAAGTCTAAATTTGATATCAAAGATTCTCCTAAGTCTGATATTTCATTTCCAATTGGTTTGGTGAATTTTAATTATGTTTTGTGAAAATTACAACCGTTTTAGTGAAGGCAGGTCTGAACCCTAACCAAAATTTTTCTATTTTAAACCAGAAGTCATAACTTTCTTTTCCACCATTGGATCTTCCTAAAAATAAAATTGAGAGTCCATAATTATGTTATCTATATCTTCACCAAATCGATTTCCTTTATTATTTCTTTTGTGGAAGATATGGATGACTTTTCTATGATGACTATTCTTTGCATTTAATCCTTGCTTGAAATAATTCAGTTTAAGAACATCATTAAGTTTTAAGGTTTCGTATGGTTACTAGAGGCTATTAGAATTTTTTTTTGGTTAATTGGATCTATTTATACTCTAAATATGTTTATAATATCACTTGGATATCTTCTTATATGTTTGGAACATTCTGAATGGCATATTGGGTTTAGGGTTGTTAAGTGGACTAGGGACAACATATGTTTTGCCTAACTCAATCAAATGTTGTTATGGAATTGATATGAATTCTTGATGATGAATCTATTATGTTCTTATGATTTTGATATGTATGTTAGGGAACCTAAGTACACTAGGTGAGTGGCTCATAGTGAGGGGCCGAAGCCCTAAGTGGCTAGTACCAGGATAACCTACTATGAGTTATATTATCAAGTGATAACCTAAATAAATGAATTGGGAATGGGAGATTATTGGAATGGGAAATTACACACTAATCAAAATTAATTTTGCCTCACCCATGCCTTTAGTGCTAGTAAAGACTAAGGATGGAAGTGGGAGAAGGTACCTATGCGTAGGTACGATTGAATGACCTTGTCTGTACGAGAGGCATTCGGTTCTGCATGTGCCTACTTGGGGGCCGGGGCCAAGAGTGGCTAGTACCAGGAAAACCCAAGGGATGAGGGCTATGCGATGACACTCACCTAGCTTGTAGCTTAGAGTCTCTACCAAGTTTGATCATGCCTCTGGTAGTCCTTGTGGTCTTCTTGTCTTTTCTTTTGTGTTGTGACTTTGGGGAAATTTTATTACCACCTTAGGAATTTCCTAGTTGTTACCTCTTGTATGGGCCTTTGGTTCTATCTCCTAGCTCGGGGGAGTGGGCCTATTGGTTCCACGTGGTTGGGTGGTTAATATTTATATCGAGGTATTGATCGTGATTCTTTGGATGATCCTAGCACATATTCCTTTCCAGATCTGTAGTTGAAGATTTCCTATTGGATATTTTAATATGTTGAGATGTACTTATGTATTTGTATTCATGTAATTTTTAATCTCCTAAAAGGAGTCTTGTAGTATTGATGTAATCTCAATTCAAAGCAATGCATAAGGGAATGGGTAGTTCTAGGTAAAAGAAAGGGAAAAGAATGTGGAATATTGGACATGTTACTAGCATCAAAAGAAAGTGTTTATGTTATTTCTCCTATCCTTTATGTTGTCCACATGTAAAGGAAATAATCTTAAATATAGTTATATATAATGATGTATCACAACAATAATGTATTCTCTCTTGATGAAAGAATCCAAGGAAATTATTGAGAAATGAAAGATTAGTGATTGGAATTATTAACAATGAATGGTTATGAAACAATGCAATAAAATAGTAATTTGATTTTAATTTTAATACTTGGTTCATGTTAATGAAGTACCTAGGATGATGCCTACCTTAATGAATATTAATCTCTTACCTAAATTATTAGAGAAAAGTGATATAAAGGATAGTAGATGTAGATGAAATCAATATGAATTTATGGAATGAGTTGATAAAAGGAATAATGATGTTGGATGATTAACTTATGTTTAATAAAAGAAATAAGTTAGGGACATTTAACTTGATGCATTAAAATGAACGTAGATCTTTTAAGCTCATGATTCCATGAATATCTTATGCATGTAAATGGTTTATATGATGTTGCTTTAGTAGCGACGTGAGGGGACCCGTGAGGACTTAAGTTGTATAAATATTACATTCAAGTAGTAGAAAATTATTTATTCTTTTAGAAATATGAAGTGTAATGATGAATATTATTCTAGTTAACATTAAAAAAAAAGAAATTTACTACTTGCATTTTATAGAGGTTTATGTCTTGTCCTCTTGGGTTTCCTGGTGGGGTGTTATACCTTTTGCGGGCTTTTCTTCTATACAGATGATTGTGAGTGGCGGGTAGCTGAGAGTTTATGTCGCTAGGATCGTTGCAGGTTGTGAAGTTGATGAAGAGGATCCAGGCAGCCGTCGCATATCGATTCTTTGTCCCAACAAGGTACCAATCAGTGTATTCATGGTGAGCCTATTGCAGGAGGGTTGTTGAATCCAGGTTGTTTATCTGTAGGCAATGTAGTACAGGGATGGGCACGCAAGGTTATTTATCTGATCGACCATGATGTTGCAGGAAGATATTCATGATCAGATTTGACTTTGGTTGATCAGTCTTGTCTCAACCTAGGGTTTATTATTAAATTGTAAATCCTGTAACCCTGGTTAAATTTTGGACTCCTACTTGTGTGTAGTGAGTGTTTTATATATTGTATTTTTGGAGCCTTAGTGCTCAGATTCACATTTTGTAAAGAAGAAAGACTCTTTCTTAGGAAGCTGTCTGTGGCATTTCTTCCTACCCTCTGGTTTCTCACATTCTGTAAATTCTCATTGATAATACAAATATTGCAGAGGCAATTTGTGACAATCCTTCATGTTCCTGTGCTTCCTTGTTTGCATTATCTCTTATTGGATTAAGGTTTATGAATGCTTTCAGTGATATTTAGGGTTCCTAATCCCTCTTACTTTCAGCTTATACGTGTACTACTATGTTTGATCTAATTTGAGTGAGTTTGTGGGTATTCTTCAGCCCCCTGTCATTCTGTCTCATTCATGTGCCCTTTTGCTGAAGAGAATGTCTTCTTGGAGGTCATAGGTTGTGTCTAATGTTCATGCCTTCTTATGAAATACTTATGCAAGCCTATTCAGTAAGTTGTGATCTACTAGACCTAGGTCTTTCACTGATTTCATCCCTCTATACTGAGATCCAAACCCTAATTTTGGTGCATCACCTAGTAGGTAGTTTGCTTTCTTGTTATTTCCCTTTCATGCATTCCTTCTAACCCTTTCCCCTCAAGAGTTTACTTTCCTATCTAAGAGAAAACTAAGGTGATAATCCAAGAGGAACCAGCCTAGAACCTGGAGGTTTCATCTCGGTTAGCAAAGGTCCCACAACCTTGAGATGATTCCCATGTTATATTGAGTTATCAAGACCAAGAGAGCTTGAGACAAAGGCACAAATTCAGTGTATAAAAATTTTGGCATGCCTAATAGGACCAAGAGGTCATAGTTTTCATAATTCTTGTTGGTTTTGATATGCATCCAGTAGGTTGCAGACCTTTGAGAGGTCATTATTTTGCATATCTGGCAACTCCAAGTTCACATCCACTAGTTTCAAGTAGATTCAGTACCTAAGATGGATTACCATCCTTCTTTTCATGAGGACAACCCTTCATTTCATGGAGGTCAGCCTTATCAAAATAGTGGTACTTCTGATTTCATGTAGGACTACCCAGTTGCAGCAATAAACCAACATACACCTCATGCTTTCCCCCCACCCACCCAACTTCCAGTATCATCGCAACACCAATACACATACCAGCAGCCTCAAGAGGAGATGCCTTGCATAGAGGAGTATGCTTATCATGCCCAGATCCAACAACAACAAGGTTTGGCTTAGCAGGATCAAGGTTATAGGAGGTATCTGGCAGAACAATACAAGAGAAATGAGGCGAAGCTTGCTGAAGGGTTGGAGGCCCAGAAGAAGGTTCATCAAGGGGAGTTGGCAGAACAAAGGAGACATTATGAAGAGGTGTTGGAAACACAAAAAAAGCATATGCAAACACGGGCAAAGGAGCAGTTCGATGCTATGATGGAACTGAAGCAAGGTTAGGTGCCCCTTACAAGCATTCTCATAGCACTAAAGGAGGTTTACGAGGAAAAGTTAGTGGTGGTCAGTGCTATTGCAGTTGCAAAAGAAGAAGATTTTCAAGGGACATTAGCAGCTCAGAGGGATGCTTATGAAGAATTAGAGGTTCATAAGAATAACTGTGAAAGGGTCATTCAAGACCAGAAAATTTTAATGGAAGCCATGTTTGATAGGGGCATTGAATTTCAAATGGAGAAAGAAAAGGAGTTGGCAGCCCATAAGGAGTTTCATGATAAAGAGATACAAGAGCACAAAGCAATAATAGGGCTCTTGATTCTAAAGGGTGCCAATGATAAAGGGACTCATCGGATACAACTTGAGGAAGCTCTTTGTAAAGAATAGAAAGAGGCTATATCACAGTTATCTAATGAATCTTATGATGTTTCCAACCAGGCCATCAAATTGGAGGTTGATTTATTTGAAGAGTTGCCTTATTTTGTTGAAGATGACAATGCTTCTAATGTGCCACTCATCTTAGTTGTTGAAGGGAAAAGAAAGGAATGTTCTCCTAAAAAGAAGCCTACTGCCAAGAGTGTTGACAAGAAAAATGATGTGGAAGAGGAAGCTCCTCTGCATGAATTGGTAGTTGAAGATCCTGACAGCAGTGAAAAGAGCCCCGAGTTCATTCTTTCCAAGGGTTTCCCTTTAAGGTACTTAGCAAGAACAGAGGCCGGCCACAAAGATCTAGTCATGTTTGTGTCCAAACATGAGTGTTCAGATGAAGCTGAAGCTGAGGGTGAACTTGTAGTTCAGCAAAGGCAAGCTTAACTCACTTATCTACCCCTAGATAATAGGGATAAAAATTTGTTGGTGGAGGTGAGTCAATTTGCTTACATCCTTCAGGAGATAGTGCATCAGTTCTTCATACAACTGTGTGTACTACCTTCCTTGTTAGCTATCCTCCTGCATGAAAAGTATTGTACCCTAAGGAGGAAGGGTAGCTACTTTTCACAACTAGTAAATGGTTTTGTTTAACCAAATTTCTGCACTAGTTAGTTTAGGTTAAGTTTCCTGCTTTCTTCCAGTTTTCAAGCCTAGTTTCCTATTTTCCAAGAAGTGCTCAAGCACAGTTTTGTCTCCCTATCAAAGTTTTGTGCTCAGAATGACCCCATGCCCAATGGATATGTCAAGGCCACTGATCTAATGTTTAGCAGGCTAACATCCAGCAGAAATCACCAAAATGTTGCCCAAAATTGCCTATTCTATACAATTTGGCTAGACTCATTCCCAAGTCTCTATTTCTATCTTGCCAGACACTCCTAAAATTTTCATAGCCATCTGATATGTCCTTTGGCCTCTGTGAATATTTAAGTCCCTGCTGCAACTTGTTTGCATTATATCTTATTAGATTAAGGTTTATGAATGCTTTCGGTGATATTTAGGGTTCCTGATCCCTCTTACTTTCAGCTTATATGTGTACTACTACATTTGATCTAATTTGAGTGAGTTTGTGGGTATTCTTCAGCCCCCTGTCATTCTGTCTCATTCTTGTGCCCTTTTGCTGAAGAGAATGTCTGCTTGCAAGTCATAGGTTGTGTCTAATGTTCAGGCCCTCTTATGAAATACTTATGCAAGCCTATTCAGTAAGTTGTGATCTATTAGACCTAGGTCTTTCACTGATTTCATCCCTCTATACTGAGATCCAAGCCCTAATTTTGGTGCATCACCTAGTAGGTAGTTTTCTTTCCTATTATTTCCCTTTCATGCATTCCTTCTAACCCTTTCCCCTCAAGATTTTACTTTCCTATCTAAGAGAAAACTAAGGTGATAATCCAAGAGGAACTAGCCTAGAACCTGGAGGTTTCATCTCGGTTAGCAAAGGTCCCACAACCTTGAGATGATTCTCATGTTATACTAAGTTATCAAGACCAAGAGAGCTTGAGACAAAGGCACAAATTTAGTGTATAATAGTTATCTCCTAAATCTGACATTCATGTCATAAAATCATGACACTAATATGAAGAAATTTCATTTTGTTTTACTATTGAGAAGAAGTGGTGAGTTATATCCTCTTTTTTCTAATTATTTTTCCCTTAATTTCTTCCTTAACCTACACGTATCCTTTCACTTGTGTTTGTTTTAAAAATTCTAATTCTTGTGCTAATTCTGTTAGGAATCTCTCTCCCACTCTTTATGCGTACAAGGAGGGAATACAAACTTATTTTGACTGATTCAGTAAATAGTTCCCCTTTACCTATAGTTCGATACCTTTCATAATGGAAAAGAGAGTCCAGTAAATGTATTCTATCCTCTCTTAGTTGGAGTAGATGAATGCTTAACCAAAAAGACTGGCATATCATAGAGTATTGTCACTGGTATTCCTTTCATGTGGTGGTAAGATAATGTAGACAGTGGTTCAAATTCCACAACATATAGATCCAACATATATGAATTTATTTAATTAAATCTATATGTACTTTAATTAAAATACTATAATTAACTCAAAATTGTATAATTCAAATTATTATCTAATATTTTTAAAAAATTAAATGAATTTGATTACTTTTGAGGTAAACATATTCAACTTAACACACAGTCTAATAACTCAAGCATTTAATTTAATGAGATGGAGATATAGATGAAAACTCATGAAATATGAAAATAGATAACTAAGTGGTGTGTTCTTGCGACCAATTATTCCCATCACATCCTTACCAAGGAGATAAATTCCTCTACCTCTATCACATTTCTGTCTTCGTCTCCTGACAATCATGCTCAAACTCAAAAGATCATCAGCAGGTTAGTCCCATTAAACCCATATCTGAAATAAAATGCATAACTTATTTTCATAATATAATTAACATTTCTAATTTCATCTACAATCATTATTAAGAACATTTCATAATGTATTTCATTTCCCATACATAACATCATTTCATGTACATCAATTTATTTCCTAAAATAATTAAAAGAAACATAATAAACACTATGTCTAAAACATTTATTTAGTACGACTTGGGATAACAAACCTTTGACCAAGTCAACATAAGTAAAATAAAGTTGCTAAAAGGTCCTATAAACTAGGAGAACTGGATAGGGTTATGACATCCCTCCCCTCTAAGAGGATACATAGACACAATGTCTTGTGAAAGCATACAAATAAGTCAAAACAAAGCTTAAAACATAATATAACAAAAATAAAGTCTAAGAAAATAACTACAAAAATGATCTATGCATGTCTTTTGCATCCTCCCAAGTAGCATTTTTGATAGATAATTGGTCCTACTAGACCTTATATTGCACCATATCTCTGTCACGCACCTTGATGGTATGCTTCTCAATGAGGTAGGTAGGCTACACCAAAATCACCCTCATATCCTGAACCGACAATGCATGCCAATCTAGATATGAGATTCATCTAGATGATAGGGATTTAACAAAGAAACATGAAAAACATTATGGATTCTAGAAAGAGAGGGTGGTAAAGAAATTATGTAGGAAATGAGGTTGATAACCTCCAAAACATTAAATGGACACAGATATCTTGGTGCAAGCTCTGAAGACTTGCGAAAATAAATTGATATTTTATGTGGTCGCACACACACAAAAATACCTCGTCACCTTCATAAAACTATCAGAAAGTGTGGTTCCTATATGTATCTCTTTTTTCTATCAGCTTCTTATTTTAGCTGAATTCGAATCAAAGTCATTTGTTCTTCCATTGTCTCAACATATTAGGACCAATAATGGTCCTATCCTCTACTCTATCCCAACTGATAGGAGTACAAAAATTTCATCCATAAAGTGTCTCAAATGGTGTCATTCCTAAATAAGCATGGGAAGAGTTGTTGTAGGAAAACTCCACCAATAGAAGATACTCTACCCACTTATACTATAAATCCATGCCATACATACGAATTAAATCCTCAATGACTTGATTCACTCTCTCATTTTTTTCATCTCTTTGCAAATGATAACTAGTATTGAAATTCAACTTAGTACCCAAAGAAGTATTCGAGGTTTTCCAAAACCTTGATGTCATCCTAGTATCTCTATTGGATATGATAGTCTTAGGTACACTGTGAAATCTAAAAATCGCTTAAACAAAATTCTTGGCAAAAGCCAAAGATCCATCTCTCAAGCTCCCTAGAATAAAGTGAGCTACCTTGGTTAGTTTATCAACTACAACAAAGATTACATCATGTCTGTATCATGTCATGGGTAAACCCTAGATAAAATTCATACTAATGATTTACCATTTATACTCGGATATATCATGTGGGTACAAAATTCCTACCAGGTGGACATGTTCATCCTTAACTCACTGACATTCTAAATAGTGGGCTACAAAATTTGTCACATCATGCTTTAGGCCTGGCCAAAAAAACAACGGCCTCAAATTGGAAATCATCTTGTTTACCCCTGGATGTCCTGAAAATGGAGTACAATGCATCTCTTCTAAAACCAACTTCCTCAACCCTTCTCGATCAGGATGATCTAATGGATCTGTAAGAAAAAAAATATTGTATGGTATCTCATAATGATCATCATCTAGAATATTCAGTAGCACATTCTCTGACAATCATGTATTAGAAATAGATATAGCATAAATGTGCCTTCTTCTTCTTAGAGCATCAACTAATCTATTCTCTTTCCTCTGAATGTACTTAATGTCAAAGTCATACTCAATCAAAAACTCTAACGAACATCTATATCTAGTCTTGAGATTAGGCTATGTGAAGATATACCTAATTCCCATGTGATCCATCTTTAACTCAAATGGCTTACCAAAAAGTTAGTATGTCCACATCACTAAAGCATGAACTATCACAACCAGTTCTAAGTCACAAGGTGCATAGTTAACCTTATATTGTTTCATTTTTTGTGACTTATAAACCACTACCTTACCATCCTGCATAAGCACACCACCAAGGCCTTCACCTAAGGCATTGGTGATAACTGTAAAGTACCCATTAGGATCTGATATGATCAATATAGGAGCGAATGTGAGATTCTTTTTCAATAAATAGAATGCTCTCTCACATACATCAGTCCACTAATATCTTTTCCCTTTCCTTTGAAGTGATGTAATAGGTGTTGCAATCTTGGAGAATCCCTCCACAAATTTTTTGTAATAACTTGAAAGTCCTATGAAGCTTCTAACTTCACTTACATTCTAAGGATTTGGCCACTCAAGAATGGCTTTTATCTTTACCAAATCTATTACAATTCCATCTACAAAAATGATATGACCCAAATAGTGAATCTCCTTCTTATAGAAAGAACACTTCAAGAGATTTCCATACAACTTATTGTCTCAAACTTTGTAGAATTATTCACAAATGTTCCTCATGTTCCTTAATATTCTTAGAATAAATCAAATTGTCATCAATGAATATCTCAACAAACTTATCCAAATAATCCCTGAACACACTATTCTTCAAATTCATAAATTTTGTAGGCACATTAGTCAATCTGAAAGGTAAGGAAACAAACTCATAATGTCCATACCTCATCCTAAAAGATTTTTTGGATATGTCCTCCTCTTTGATCTGGATTTGATGATATCTAGATCTCAGAGATCAATTTTGGAGAACATAGTTGCTCCCCTTGTTTGATCTTGAATAATTCCTCTATTAGTGGGAGAGGATATTTGTTCTTAATAGTTACCTTATTGAGTATTCTATACTCTATGTATAATCATAAGGTACCATCCTTCTTCTTTGTGAAGATCACTGGAGCTCCCCATGGTTATACACTAGGGAAATAAAACCTTTATCAATGAGTTCTTGCAACTGCACCTTTAACTCATACATTTCAGTGGTGGTCATATGATATGGAGCTTTAGATTGAAGCTCTGGTCCAAGCATCACATCAATTGAGAAATCAAATTCTCTCTTCATAGGTAACTTAGGTAATTCCTATGGAAAAACATCTTTGAATTATTTCAAAATAGGAAAATATTATATACTAGGAGGAGTGTCAAGATCTTTGACATAAGCCACATACATCATTCACCCCTTCTTCTTTGTCTTTTTTAATTGCATGGTAGAAATCTGTCTAAGCTCAAAAGACCTTTTCACACCAAAACATATTACAGGATTACCTGTATCATCAAGGCATTCAACTGATTTGTCCTTGTAGTTTACTATAGCCTTATGTTTTTTTAGCCAATTGATACTCAAAATAACATCATAGCAACCTAAATGTGCAACATACAAGTTTACTTACATTTCAAAATTAAGAAGTTCAATCTCGCTACAAGATAAACATTGCTCAACCTTTCGCTCTACCCTAGTTCCATATTCTACCATCTATGGTTCTAAACTCTAACCTACTATAACTAGAAATCTACAAATAACTCTAAGATCTATATAAAGCATTTAGTTTCTCTAGTATCAATAAAAATAAAAAATATCATGACTAAAAATCTTACCAACCAAGTGAATATGTGTAGCTTTAAAGTCATATTGTCTATGATCCACAACTGCATGAATCTGATGTTGAATTTGAGGTCCTTTCCCATCTCTATGGACTGATCAGTAAGGACAAGCACTAGCATAGTGGACACCTCCATAAGTGTAGCAACCATCTCATGGTCCATGTTTACCATCTAGCATGTTCTAGATTGTTATCATTTTTGTTATTGTGTCTTTTCTATTTTTTGAGCACCATTTTTGTTCCTTCCTGCATTACCTTTGCCTCTACCCCTCATATTCTACATTTGTTACCATTCAATGTTCTTTTGTTTGTTATCTTGACACATCCTCCTAAATCCCTAAGGAGCACTAGTCCTCTGACTTCTTCTCATTGAAGATACGTGTTGTAGTTTATTCTCTTGCCTCAAGGCCTTCCTAAAAGCAAAGTCCATAGTCTCAGGCTCATGCATGTCAACTTTAGATCCTATCTCTAGACGTAACCCGAGAATAAATTTGTAGGTTCTAAACTTCTCATCCTATTGATATTAAGGTACTGATCCATGTGGATCCAGAAAACCTCAAAATTTTATAGTTTCAAAATCTCACAAAAGTAACATCGCTGGAAAGAGGTCGCCAACACGATCCTGATGCAACTTGAATGGGATCAGAAGGAGCTTCTTTGTGAAAGTTATATGCGGTCAAAGTTTTGGTCAACAGGTGAATCAGAAGACTAGAAAAGGTGAAAAAATGGATTGTCTCAAATCCAAGTAAAAATTATACCAAGTTGTAGTTCTCATCATGCTGATTCCAGAACTATTTTCAATTTAAAAAATAGAGCCTGTATGTGGAAGTTACAGCCAATCAAAGTTCACAGGGAGATGGTTGACCAGTCAAAATGATGACATCAGCATGACATCAGTAGCCTAGTCAGCAATTTGATCCTATCTTGTAGTGACAAGTGGTTGTCAAACAGATGATGTGGTAGTTAAAGGTCAACACATGGCGAGTTGGTGATGATGTGGCATCTAAGTGGCATTGGACGTGGACCAATTAACTAGTGACACATGTCACAAGTCAGATGAATTATCTTGTGCCACGTGGAACCTAGGTGGAAATCTTCAGTTCATCTTTTCAACCAGAATGTTATTTGAGTGGTTTGAACCTGTAACCTCCCTCTTACAATTATGCACCTCTACCAATGTGCCAAACATAAACCTTAGAATGGCATGTGTGTTTACTTTATTTAAACTTTGCTACAAGACAAACATACTACAGGATAAAAAATGGATTTGGCGGGATCCGTATAGTAACCATCCTCATCCCTACAAATCCTTTCAACCAATGAGCTGACCACTTATTTTGGGATTAGTTTTGGACAACTTTGTCTTTGTTAAGTTGTTTTTGAGGACTGATTACATAGTGGCTCTAACTACCTTTCATTAAAGGGTTTGAAAATCATCTTAAAATCTTAAAATTATTGTTTGTTAGGCTCAAAATTTTATGAGACAAAAATATAAAGGGGAGGATATATTTTAAATATTTAAGATGATAAATGGTTTAATATAAACCATATATTTTAAAGGGCGAAGTTTAATTTTAAATGATTTGGTTGCAAATTTGTTATTTGGTTTTGAACCAAATAAGGAAAACATTTTGTATAAAAGGGGAGTTATTTTCCTTTGAAAAACAATTATTCTTGGAGGAATTAGACTTTGGAAAGGAGTCTTGGAGAATTATTGTAAGTCTGAGAGGAGGAATTATTGTGAGATTAGAAAGAATTTTTGAATTCTTGAGAGGAGATTACAAGGTGTTGTTTTTACACCAAAAATTGTAAAAGAAAGGAGACTGTGAACAAGATGGAAAGCTTAGATGTAGTAATAAGGTGATTTGAGCCTGGAGACATTAATAAAGTGATCCCTAAATTGAGAAGCAGACCCGAAGACATAGTCCTCCCTGGACAAACTCTATTATCAAGTTCTTGCATCTTTTCTTTTGTCTCTCTCTCTCTCCTTTATCTTTATGTTCTCTCATTTTTCTTACTGTTAATATTCTATTTTATGTAGTTAAACACAATTATTTTTAAAGTGTTTAAAGTCTTTCTTGTAATTTCAACAGTTAAATACATAACTACACAATTACTACCTAGATCAGGGAATTAAATATGTATTTTGGATTAAGTTATAAAACTTGTAAATCCTAGTTTATAGATCGGGTACATACTTAACTAGGTAGTAGAATCTCACATGGTACTTGGTAAAAGTCAATACTGCATGTATCAAGTTTTGGAATTCAGCTACTTTCATATCATAGTACCACTAGCATACTAATCTCTTACAAAAGAGTACCAAAAATTCCACCCAAGAAATCACACCAAGTTGCATCCTCTTTTCGACCATCTCATTATCCCACCAAGATCCAGCCTCACCAACCAATTAGAAAGCACCCTACATAGCTCTAGATTCACCTAAAAGATTGTGAACGTGGAAATACTTCTCCATGGATACTATCCATACCTCTGCAACATCATAGATGGTCTTACAATCAAAGGTAGGAGGTACAACCTTCTTGAGGTCCTTAATTAGTTCCTCTTCTATTATTTCCTTGTTATTAGGTACTTTTACATCCCCATGATCTGCATTGTGTTGAACATACAACTGATTTAGAACTTGATTGATGAAGACTTGTGGTTTGTAGATCACTGAAGATGTTGAGTAGATATGTACGATGATTAAATTAGTAATATGTTGTCATTGATGTCAACTAGCTTGAGAACACTTATCTTGTAAGTTACTATACCCAAACATCTGTAGAAAGGTGAAAGAAGAGATGAAGAACATAAATATCTACATGAGGAAGATATATATGTCAGATGAGGATAAGGAACACATTGACTAACTTGTTGATGAGTCTATGACCTTATGTTATTGACTTGATTATGTTGCATTCATCTATAATGAGGAAAAGAGCTGAAAGACACAAAGTAGTGTTGTCGGTAAATAAACCATTGTAGTATACACCAAAGGAGTTTAGATTAAACCGAGCACAGTGTCAACTGAGGAGCTAGTGTTTACTGACACCAATGCATTTCTTTGTTCACCAAGAAGGAGAAAAGAATTAAAAGATCAGTTTAGCAGATAGGATTGATGATGTGGAAGTACCTCGATTTTAGTGTTAAAGATAAAGTTTATTATAATGATCGACAGCTAACAAAATTCAAGGAAGATCTAATGGAGCAGATTGAAACGTGTTATTGACACATCAACCGAAGAAGGTTAAAGTGGCAAAATCAATGGATGAGATTAAGCGGCAAAATTTGATGGACAAGAAGAAAATGGTTTACATGTCTATATAAGAGACTGATGATTTCACAATGAAAGTTTCCTGAAGAAAAAGAAAACTAAAAAATTATCACATGAACAAGTTTTCATGCATTCTGATCATACAGGTTAAGGAGAACCGAACTACAGAGCATTACCGAGTGACAAAGAGTGATTACTAACTGAATATAGGTAATTTGGAATCACCTCTATATGTGTAAGTGTGTGGGGAAAATGTGAGATTCACTCCTAAATCCAAATTCCCAAAGGAGAGATCCAATTTGATCAACCAAAAGGTTAATACACAATTGAATCAATCTATGAAGAATATGAAAGAGAGAGAAACACTATATTTCCCTATAGTTTGATTAAGCTTGAAATCTAAAATAATTAAAGTGCAAATACTAACCTTGAATTAGGGAAGATCTAGAAAATGCTAAATTCTGGCTTCTGTATGAACTTTCTGAAGATTCTATCACCTATTCTGGACTGGAAATGTTTAGGCGGACAAAACCCAGTAATCTTTTCTCCAAATTCACACAGGTTGACTTTGACCTTTTAAAACGTCAAAGACCACATTATTTATTTGAAGTCTGATTCCGAATCTGTTCACAGATCCTGAAAGATTGCTGAAAAGGGTATCCAAATTCACTCTCAGATGTAAGATTTTGCACCTATACCTACAAGAAAAATGGTTTTGTTGTTTGTATGGAGGGTTTGCCTTGGCCAAACCCCGGTTTGGAATCAACCTTAATATTAAAATTGAAATGGGAGAATGCTAGCAAGTAGTAGAAATGAATCTAACAATGAAGCTATGCAATTCAATAGATATGCTAATATATTTGGAATGTAATCAAATATATTGATATGAAAGATTGAACATAACATCATCAAACCTCCATGATTGTATGCTTGAAATCCACCTTGAGGAAAAAATGATATGGATCTTGAAGATGAACAAAGGAACTTGAAGGAAGATCACACCACCATGGTGGCTAGATCTATGGTTTGAATGATAGATCTTGAATGCTTGAACCAAATCCCTTCAATGGCTTGAATGCTTGGATCCTTGATCTTCAATGGAGAACTTGGATGGAGAAGAAGACTTGAATTCTTGAATGAATGCCTTGCTTGAACACCTTGAGAGCTTGAGATGAGATTGCTTGAAAACTTGATTGAGAGAGATGGAGAAAATGAGAGAGGAAGGCCTCCTTTTATAGTGATCTAGGGCACACTCCTCTAGATGGGCCACCTTGGAGAATTAAATACCAAATATGTCCTCACCTTTAGAAAATATACCTTGATTAAATACAATTAAAGGATTTACCATTTCAGAGCCCGAAACAGCCGACCTGGAGGTGGAGAAATAATTATCCCGAAAGTCAAATTGGCGGAAAATGAAAATTTGAAAACCTGGTGGGAAGAGGTCAAGGTCGAGGTCGACATTGACCTCAAACCCTGACTTTGTCAAGTTCTACAGCAGAGGTTCCAGGGATGCTAGAAACTTGGAAATTGATGTTTGAATAGGACCCAGTGTCAGCAACAGATAGAAAATCCTTGGAATGATATGATGAAGGACTAGGAGGTCTCATTTCTGAATCCTACCTAGAAAATAAAGCCATGAAAGAGGGAAAATCAGGAAAGTCCTTAAGACCTTAACCCTAATTTCACCTAGAATGAAGAAATCAAGTGCGGAGAGGAAGTGGAAGACAAGGGAGAATGCAAAGATCCAATCAAGGCACCAATCATGAGCCTAAACCACTTACTTGGAGGGCTAAACACTCTTAACATGGAAGTGCTTCCATTTTAAGATTATACATTAAGCCCCCACTTTAGCAAGAATATGGATTCAATGCAAACTCTTGGTAAAGGAGAAGAGAGAAGAGATCCCAGTGGATTCAAAATGAGATAAAATAACACTTAGCTGAAGACACAAGCCCCCAGACCAAGGATTCTAACTCAACATACATACATGAGAGTATACAAAAGAACAAGGGTTAGTACTAAACAACCCAAATCAATTAGCATAAGAAACCTTGCTAAGAAATATTTCTCATACCAATATCATATTTGGAAAACTATCATAAAAGCATAAATGATTACATAAGAAAGACAAGAGAAACACTATAGACAACATAGCTTCATGATCCAGTCCTACTAGCATGAAAGCAAAAAGAGAAGAACATGTATGAAATAACAATGCATAGATTTGAATAAGATAGAAAATCATACCAAGCCCTTGAGGCTAAAGTAATTCTATCAAACTCACAATCTATATTTGTTACTCCATGCATGAAAAGAAGGAGAAGGTGATTACCTCACCCGGTAAGATGCCAACCTTACCATGAATCACCTTGGAGGGAGAGCCCAATAGGTTCACCCATAAATTGTGCTTGCAATTGTAATGCATCTTTTGACAGCTTCTGGAATACCCATAGATCCACCTTCTTGTATCATTATGAATATGAAATGTGTGTCTCCTCAAGATTTAGCAACTTATATGCGTTACCTTTGGAAGATTTAGCAACTTATGTGCATTACCTTCATTGGATTTAACATATTGAAAATTTTAAAAAATGCATGTCTCCTCAGGATTTAGCAACTTATGTGCATTACCTTTGGAAGATTTAGCATATAAATGCATGTCTTTTCAGGATTTAGCAACTTATGTGCGCTACCTTCCAAGATTTAGCATATAAAAATTAAAAAAACTATAGTACAAGTGAGGCCCTATATATGCCTCCCTCCTTAAGATGGCAAAAACATACTATTTTGTCATGTTAAGGAAAGAAAAATAACAAGGATAAAGCCTTCTTCAACATCAAGACAATATCCATAAACAACTCCTAGTCCAAGCCAAAAAGGTCACAACTCCTATGAGGCCATGGAAGAGACAAATGTAAAGAGATATCATGCAAGAAGTGAAAAGGAAGTAACCCTTAATGAGGGATAGCACACTATTCAGTTTCCAAGGTGAGAGATGTATCAACCAAACCCAATGTCAAACAACAAATAAGGTTCGTATAAAGGACATAGGTCCTCAAATGCAAACCATAATTTTCATGTATGATTGGATATCACATAATAGATAAGTACTACTTAACCAAGGAAAGAGGTGACTCCCTAGAAAAGAAGAGAATACCATATGAAATAACAATGCATAGATTTGAATAAGATAGAAAATCATACCAAGCCCCTAAGGCTAAAGTACTGCTACCAAAATCACAATCTGTATTTGTGACTCCATATGTGAATGTTTGAAGATAGAAAAGAAGGATAAGGCATCCTTTCCCCCCAAGTGTAGGAACAAAGATGGAAGAGGATACCTACTTCACAAAGCAAGGAGCTATCCTGTTTACAATAATGTATAGTATATCCTTAGTGAGAGATATTGACCCCTACATCCAAGAGTATAGATAATCATGAAAAAGGATATGTCACTTATGGAAAAAGGATCCTTAATCAAAAAGATCTTATCACCAAGACCTTCACCAAAGAAGAGTGTGTGTAGATAAGATATCATCTTTCAAAAGGCGGGAACAAAGATTCAATCATCAAGCCCCCTATGAAGAAGAGCAAGAGGAATCTTTGGAATGAAGGAAAACAATTTTAACACCAAGAAAGAATAAAATTTTATATTAAACATAATTTGCAACATAGAGAAGAAGTGACGACCCAGGACAACGACTTCTCATAAAAGAAGGTTATCCATAATCAACACCTCTGTCACAATGATGAAATAATATTGTAACATAAGCAAATACTACTCAACTAAGGAAAGAAGTTCCCCTAGAAAAAGAGAAAGAAGGAAGAACCTTTCCCCCCCAAGGGATGAAAGACAAGGGGGGTATGTGCAAGATCATGAGGGGCCAAACTATGCCCTTAAGTGGCAATGAAAAATCAGCAAATTAGGGTTAGTCAACTTGACGTGAAAATTTCAACTAGCTATGAACCTAATATCAAAAAGTTGTAAGAATAGAATCTATAGAAAATTGAATGTAGTTTCTAAAATACCAGGCCTTTTTTGAGAAAAAGTTAGTATGATTGGTGAAAAGTATAGATTTCAATGCAGCAGTACAAAAATTTCAAGAAAAAAATAAGAAGTAGGCGTATGTCTGACCACCTTAATCATAATCAAATGATAATATTTTATTATAAGATTTTATATATAAGTAGTAAACTCATGCCCGGATGTGATGCATGTTTTTTTGTAATTTTATTCCAAAAAAATAATTAATTATGATTTTTTTGCTACAACGTTTTCAAAATAAAAAAACTCCCATGTCTGACCACATTAGCTCATTCAAAACTTTACAAAATTCAATTTTTATTTTTCTTGCCTTATAGTAGGTGAAGCATAGAATGTGATGCATTTTTTGGATTTCAAAAATGTTATACCATTTGAAAGTTGTAGTCATTTTTCAATCACTATATAAATCAGCACTTTAGAGGTAGCTCAATTAGAAAATAACTAATAATTACTTCCCGAATTCAAAATTTGACAGCAATTATATCGATAGAAAGCTGATAATCTCCTTAAGATACCCTTTTCATTTTATCAAATTCGGGTGAAAAAAAAGTCGTCAACTACATTGTCAAAGTTTTGAACTAACATCGCCACTTTTTGGCCCCTCACGATCTTGCACATACCCAGGGATATTTTTACAAAACACATGTCCTAGAAAAGATTTCCTAAGAAGAAAATATAATTCCTAGGAATGGATAAAAACATCATACAAGATTATGGAAGAAGGAAACATAAAGAATACCAATTAAATCTTAATAAAAAGACCTAATGGATCCTAAAAGACTAGATAAAATTATGCCTCTTGCCCCCCAGTCATGAGACAAGAGGATAGGAACATTTACTCTAGCTCTAATGGAGGGGAATCCCCTATATCAAAATTATGAAGTTGTAAGACTACATGAGAAAAAGGTATAATTCCTTGGGCAGCCCTATCCCTAACATATAATTTGAAGTTGTTACAACCGGTAAGCAAATGAGTATTACGATAGTGGAAAGGACATCTAAATTTTTACAAAGCATCAATAGGCATAGGTCTAAATATTTTTTTCTTATAATTCATTAGCTCCACATATATTGTCTTAGAAATTTCTTGATGAGTGTTAGGATTATCCATTAGAGGTGTAGAGAGATGAACATTAAGCGGAGGATGAAGATCCACACCACTTAACTTGACTTGAGATTTAGAAGTTCCAACACCACTCATATCCAGTTTAGGAGGTATGTTAATGGGAAATTTAATACCATGTTCATTAACTCCTAACCCTAAACCTTTATAGCCTTGTTTATTCACCATATTATATCCAGTAGTGTACATCTCATGCAAAGCTTCTACAGGAGGTGATTGTTTATCACGTTCATGAGTAAAGGTTGTATAAGGTGGGATAATAGGTTTGGAAGAAGTTTCTTTACCCTTTCCTTGAAGATCATCATGATTTGGAGGAGAAGGCAAATCAAAGAAATCTTGCACATCTGCATCTTGAATGATAGCTTGAATCCCATCATAATTACAGGAAGAGTGAGGATTAACAGATGGAGAATCAGGTATCGGATTAGGAAGATTAAGATTAAGAATAGGATTGATAGGATTAGGATGAAGATTAGGAGGATTAGGAGATGGTGTATCATCTATCAAATTCTTCACATAATCTAAAAGATGAATAAGGCTACCACATAAATCCCTAAGAAAATTTTTAAATGTAGGTAGACTAGTATCAGTCAACTTTAAAAAAGCATAGGCAAGAGAAAAGTGAAGGGTCATTAACATAATGAAATGAATGATACTCTCATAAACATCATAGGTATGATAAAGAGATGCTAAAAGAATTGTAATAAAGAACATGATTATGCACCAAAACATCTTAACAATCCTCATGATAAATAAAAATGCGAGAAATATATAGATTTTTTTGTATTTTTGAAGTATAGATGCAAGAGCACACAAAATGTAAATCTAACACCAAAAAGAAAGAGAGTAAGCTAGTCGGGTTCACCAAAATGAATAGAGGTAATTTGGAATCACCTCTATATGTGTAAGTGTGTGGGGAAAATGTGAGATTCACTCCTAAATCCAAATTCCCAAAGGAGAGATCCAATTTGATCAACCAAAAGGTTAATACACAATTGAATCAATCTATGAAGAATATGAAAGAGAGAGAGAACCCCTATATTTCCCTATAGTTTGATTAATCTTGAAATCTGAAATAATTGAAGTGCAAATACTAACCTTGAATTAGGGTAGATCTAGAAAATGTTGAATTCTGGCTTCTGTATGAACTTTCTAAAGATGTTGTCACTTGTTCTAGATTGGAAATGTCGAGGCAGACAGAACCTAGAAATCTTTTCTCCAAATTCACATAGGTCGACTTTGACCTTTTAAAAGGTCAAAGACCACATTATTTATTTGAAGTCTGATTCCGATTCTATTCACAGATCTTGAAAGATTACCGAAAAGGGTATCCAAATTTGCTCTCAGAGCTGAGATTTCACACTTGTATGGGGGGTTTGCCTTGGTCAAACCCCGGTTTGAAATCAACCTTAATATTGAAATTGAAATGGGAGAATGCTTGCAAGTAGTAGAAATGAATCTAATAATGAAGCTATGCAATTCAATAGATATGCTAATGTATTTGGAATGTAATCAAATATATTGATATGAAAGCTTGAACATAACATCATCAAACCTCCATGATTGTATGCTTGAAATCCACCTTGAGGAAACAATGATATGGATCTTGAAGAATAACAAAGGAACTTGAAGGAAGATCACACCACTATGGTGGCTAGATCTAGGGTTTGAATGATAGATCTTGAATGCTTGAACCAAATCCCTTCAATGGCTTGAATGCTTGGATCCTTGATCTTCAATGGAGAACTTGGATGGAGAAGAAGACTTGAATGCTTGAATGAATGCCTTGCTTGAACACCTTGAAAACTTGAGAGCTTGAGATGAGATTGCTTGAAAAATTGATTGAGAGAGATGGAGAAAATGAGAGAGGAAGGCCTCCTTTTATAGTGATCTAGAGCACACTCCTCTAGATGGGCCACCTTGGAGAATGAAATCCTAAATAGGTCCTCACCTTTAGAAAATATACCTTGATTAAATATAATTAAAGGATTTACCATTTTAAAGCTTGAAACAACTGACCCAGAGGCGGAGAAATAATTATCCTGAAATCCAAATTAGCGAGAAATGAAAATTTGAAAACCTGGTGGGAAGAGGTCAGGGTCGAGGTTGACCCTAACATGGTCAGGGTCGAGGTTGACCCTGACCTGGTCAGGGTTGAGGTCGACATTGACCTAGTTAGGGTCAAGGTTGACATCGACCTCAGACCCTAACTTTGTCAGGTTTTGCAGCAAAGGTTCCAGGGATGCTAGAAACTTGGAAATTGATGTTTGAACAAGACCCAGTATCAGGAACAGATAGAAAATCCTTGGTATGATATGATGAAGGACTAGGAGGTCTCATTTCTGAATCCTACCTAGAAAATAAAGCCATGAAAGAGGGAAAATCAAGAAAGTCCTTAAGACCTTAACCCTAATTTCACCTAGAATGAAGAAATCAAGTGCGGAGAGGAAGTGGAAGACAAGGGAGAATGCAAAGATCCAATCAAGGTGCCAATCATGACCCTAAACCACTTACTTGGAGGGCTAAACACTCTTAACATGGAAGTGCTTCCATTTTCAAATGATACACTGACAGATAGTAAGTTGATATATTGTTGAATCAGAAGTGTTACATTGATCAAAAAGATTTGTATGAGCTGAATATTGATCTATATATCTGCAATTGAAGTTTTAATAGATCAGATCACTTACTGTTACATATTTAACCATTGTAAATAGTGATTTATCTTGTCAACCCCATAGTGAGTGTTGGTTGGATGATAATGGTTGGTCTTAAATCCTCTAACAAGGTCACACCTAATAGTGTGTTTGTAACCTTTAACAAGGTTGGGTCTTCACCGACCTCACTTCAGAAGAGTGAATATTTTTGGGTTATCGGTCCCAGGTGGTTTTTCCCTTAACAGGGTTTCCACGTTAAATCTCTTGTGTTATGTGTTGATTATGATATTTTTTTGTTATCATACTTTACATATTACATGTTAGATTTGATTGGTAATCATATATGGTGTTAACTGATAATCGGTAAGAACACTAATAGAATAAGTATTTTAGTTTACTGAGCTATAGAAGTTTAAGTATTTGGTTTCTGGATTATACATTTTGTGTTGGGATAGTGGATAACTGATTCACCCCCCTCTTAGTTATTCTAACAATTGGAATCAGAGTTGTGGTTGCTTAGAACAAAGTTTTAAGGACTTCAGCACAAAGATCTCAAAATGTATAAGAGGGAAGTGCCAAGACTGAACAAAGAGAACTTCGCAGTATGGAAAAACTAGATGAAGTTGTACATATCTAGAATTGGGAATTCTGCACTAGAACTAATGGAGAATGGCTACATTGAACCGACCCCTGGTCCCTTGACTCTTGATCAACTAAGAGAAAAGCATGAACACAATATTACTATGATGGAGATTTTTGTTGCTTGTACAAATGCCGAATTTGAAGATATTAAAAGCTACACTACTGCAAAAGCCATGTGGAACAAACTATCTCTAATTTACAGTGGTGATTTGAATGTTAAAAGAGCCCAAGCTGAAAGCCTAAGGGGCAGATTCAATGATATGAAGATGAAGGAAGGTGAAAATATTGTGCAATACTCAAATAGACTAAAAGAGGTGGTTCATGCTATTAGAGCATCAGATGGTGTTATTGATGATGAAACAGTGATAAGCAAGATTCTTAGAACTTTACTGCCAGTTTATACAATCAAGATTTATCTAATTCATGAAACAAGGTTTGCATCCAACCTTACTTTTGACACTCTGATTGGTAAGCTCACAACCTTTGAATTGAATAACTTTGATAACAGTGTTGTACCGACTGTTGAGTCTTCATTCATGTCTTCTCTGAGGATTGGTAAGTCTAGTAGCAGCAATAATAAGAATGATGATAGTGATAGCAATACCAATGATGATCTTGACAAACTTGAAGCTCTTATGGCCAGAAGGTTACCTAAAGGAAAAGGAAGATATAGAGGTAAGCTACCTTTAGCATGCTTTAACTATAAAGAGGTTGGCCACATTGCTGCTAGATGTCCACATAAGAAAGATGATAAAATATCCAAAGACTGATCTGAAAGAAGCTATGGCAGGAGAGTCGACAGGAGCTACCGATACAACAACAGAGACAACCGAGATAGTAATGACAAAGGAAAGAACGTATTTTACATAGCCGAAGATAATGAATCTGAATTTGATTATGATGATGATGTAGAAGTTGTATTTTTTGCTATGAAAGATGACTCTGAGGAAGAAGAAAAACATGTAGAAACAACACTGATTTCTAAAGCTAACAAAAATGATACATGGATCATAGACAGTGGTTGTACACATCACATGACTAGTGATGAAGATAAATTTGATCAACTTGAAGAATACAATGGAGGATCAGTTAAGATGGGTAATGATACACCCTATATGGTAAGAGGTAAAGGATCCATGATGATAAATGATAGGATAAAATGTGAAAATTCTTATTAGGTAGATGGACTGAACTATAACTTGTTAAGTGTGGCACAACTGAACAATACAGGTCACTGAGTTACTTTTGAGAGCAAAAAGGTAAAAATCTTTGATGATGAAGGAAGACTAGTTGGAACTAGTGCACAATCAAGAGGTAATCTATTTTATCTTGATACTGATGAGTCTTCATGCTTAATGATGAAAAATGAAGATGCTTGGTTATGACGTAAAAGGTTATGTCATGTGAATTTTGATAACATGATTAAAATTAGTAAAAAGAAAAGAGTTAGAGGTTTGCCTAACTTGTCAAAACCTAATCATGTTATGTGTCATGAATGTCAGAAAGGGAAAATGACTAAATCTAGTTTCAAAAGCAAAGATTATTCAACAAAGAAGATACTTGAGTTGGTTCATATCAACCTATGTGGTCCTATGAGAACTCAAAGTTATTATGGTGATAGATACTTTATTCTTTTTGTTGATGACTATACTAGATTGATGACTGTCATGTTTTTAAAAGAAGAATCTATGGCATTCAATATGTTTAAGTGGTATAAGGCAAAAGTAGAAAAAGAGACTGGTAAAGTATTGAAATGCTTAAGATCTAATAGAGGAGGTGAATTTTTCTCTGATGAATCTACTAATTTCTGTAATGAGCATGGTATTCAAAGACAGGTCTTTGCACCAAGGACCCCCCAACAAAATGGCATTGTTGAAAGAAGGAATAGGTCAATAGTTGACTATGCTAGGACACTGATGTTGCAAAAGAATGTTTCCCAGACATATTGGAAAGAAGCTATGGGAATTGATGCTAGATTTTCTGCTAACCCTAGAGAATCACACATGATTGCTACTAAAAGAATCTTAAGATACCTGAAGAAAATAGAGGATTATGGATTATGGATTATGGTATCCTAAGGAAGGAAAGTTTGAACTGAAGGTATACACCGATGTTGATTGGGCTGGAAATGTGGATGATAGAAAAAGAACCACCGGGGGAGCATTTTTCTTTGGTGAAAGACTTGTAACTTGGACAAGTAAAAATTAGGCTTGTATTTCTTAGTCTACAGCTGAAGCAGAGTATGTTGCTACTACTACTAATTGCTCAAACATTGCATATATTAAGCAAGTGTTAGAAGGAATGAATGAGGTAATCACTGACCCAGTGATTATATACTATGATAACACTAGTGCAATAAACATTTCAAAGAATCCAGTGATGCACTCTAAGACAAAGCATATATCTATTAAGTATCACTAATTAAGAGAACAAGTACAAGAGAAGCAAGTGAAGTTAGAATTTGTTACATCTAAAGAACAACTTGTAGACATATTTACAAAGCCTCTACCAAAGGATACATTTGAATATTTGAGGACAAGACTTGGGGTCCGTCCCCTGTCCACTGGTCACTAATATGATATGGATGTTGCATCAGCCTAATCTTATCAGAAGATCATACATGTTGATGTAGCATAGTTCACACTTTGGATCATGTCTAAAGTTGTGAAAAGTATTGGAATAGAATGGCATATCAGTATACATAGATATAGAGAATGCAATGGACAATAGAGAATTACTTGGCTACTACACAGCTATATATTTCATATTTTCTTTGGCATTGTTGTCAAAGGGAGAGAAATATCTATATGAAATAAAGGAAGAGTAATATGAAAGGGAGAGAGATTACAGAGAATTAGAAAGAGAAATCTGATACAGAGATCATGAACTAAGGGAGAGCAAATCAAAGAACAGATGGAGCTAAAAAGATTATAACTACAAAAGATAGTCTGCATATATGAATGTTGTTTGAAGTAACATAGAAATTAAACATATTAAGTCTAACCGACTTACATCATTTGTTCATAGAGTTGTAGAATACATGTTTGGTATGTGTATGACATATTTCATATTGTGTGTTGCCATCAATGCCAAAGGGAGAGATTTTTGAACCTACAACTAATTTAGAACTTGATTGATGAAGATTTGTATTTGTAGATCACTAAAGATGTTGAGTAGATATGTAAGATGATTAAATTAGTAATATGTTGTCATTGATGTCAACTAGCTTGACAGTACTTACCTTGTAAGTTACTATACCCAAACATCTGTAGAAAGGTGAAATAAGAGATGAAGAACATAAATATCTACATGAGGAAGATGTATATGTCAAATGAGGATAAGGAACACATTGAGTAACTTGTTGATGAGTCTATGACCTTATGTTATTGACTTGATTATGTTGCATTCATCTATAATGAGGAAAAGAGTTGAAAGACACAAAGCAGTGTTGTCAGTAAATAAACCATTGCAGTATACACCGACGGAGTTTAGTGTATACCAAGCGCAGTGTCAACCAAGGAGCTAGTTTTTACCGACACCAATGTATTTCTTTGTTAATCAAGTAGGAGAAAAGAATTAAAAGATCAGTTTAGCTGATAGGATTGATGAGCTAGAAGTACCTCGATTTTAGTGTTAAAGATAAAGTTTGTTATAATGAGCGACGACTAACAAAATTCAAGGAAGAGCTAATGGAGTAGATTGAAATGTGTTATTGACACATCAGCCAAAGAAGGTTAAAGCGGAAAAATCAGTGGATGAGATTAAGCAACAAAATCTGATGGACAAGAAGAAACAGTTTACATGTCTATATAAGAGACTAATGATTTCATGATGAAAGTTTCCGGAAGAAAAGGAAAACTGTAGAATTATCATGTGAACAAGTTTTCATGCATTCTGATCATATAGGTTAAGGAGAACCCAACTGTAGAGCATTACCGAGCAACAAAGAGTAATTACCGACAGACAATAAGTTGATATATTGTTGAATCAGAAGTGTTACATTGATCAGAAAGATTTGTATGAGCTGAATATTGATCTGTATATCTACAATTGAAGTTTTAATAGATCAGATCACCTAGTGTTACATATTTAACCATTACACATAGTCAAATCTCTTAACTGAGTGGACTAAGAAAGTCTTATTATGTATCATTCATAGAATGAACATTGTTATCCTACCAACCTCATAGTGAATGTTGGTTGGATGATAACAGTCGGTCATAAATCCTCTAACAAGGTCACATCTAATAGTGTGTTTGTATCCTTTAACAGGGTTGGGTCTTCACCGACCTCACTTTAGAAGAGTGAATATTTTTGGGTTGTCAGTCCTAGGTGGTTTTTCCCTTAACAGGGTTTCCATGTTAATCTCTTGTGTTATGTGTTGATTGTGATATTTTTTTGTTATCATACTTTACATATTACATGTTAGATTTGATCTATAATCATATATGGTGTTAACTGATAATCGGTAAAAGCACTGACAGAATAAGTATTTTAGTTTACCGAGCTACAAAAGTTTAAGTATTTGGTTTTTGGATTATACATTTTGTGTTGGGACAGTGGATAACTGATTCACCCCCCTCTTAGTTATTCTAACACACTGTGTTTATGCTATTCTTCATTCCTATTATCCTCTTCTTCCTTTCTCAGTGCTTCCAATCAATGGTCCTCATCTAGGTTCCTCAGAGCTTCCATCCTCAGATCTTCTTCCCTCCTTAGTATGTATACCTCTCAAGTCCTTCTCAAGATGATCCATACGATCACCTTGTCATTGTAAGAGGTTTCTTTGTTTAGTGAAGAGGTTTACGATCTCATCTAGCCTTGGATTTGGTTCTTCATTATTCTGTTCATTGCTAGATCTAGTTGTGCTACTATTTGTGGTTTTCATGGTGACAAATCAATTCCTACACCAAGCATGAGTATGTACAACTTAGCAACAATAGAGAAAGGTCTGAGTGTTTAAACATAGCTCTCATAGCACATGTAAAGATTGTTTCTATCTCACAAGTGTAATATAAGCTCATCAACAGAAAACTCAAAAATTCAAATGCATAAACAAGTCTACTAAGACAAAAAAGAATTGTCCACATGTATATTCCATTTCTATAATTAAGAAATTACAATAAACTAAAAATATTGTTGAATATCCTCATAGTATAATGAGAAGAAAATGACCATACTGTCGATAGTAGATGAATCATTCAAATAAACATGAGGTAATAAATACATAAAGATGTGAACCATATTGTCTCACATCATACATCAAGGTATACAAATAAAAATACAATAAAATGCAAGACCCAAAGGTCGAATGATACAAGATATCCATATAAATGCCATCAGACTATCAATCATCCATCTACATGCTTCGGTCTCCTAATCCATTGGACATATGTCCATCTGTAAATCTCAAGATAGAAATTTGATCTAGGCACTTAATCTGCTTGACCAAAGAGTGGTTAGCTCCCCTGGCGTTCATCCTAAAATGAAGAGCACACCGACCCTGCTTGATTAATCTATCAACTTGGCACTGATGGATTGGAAATAAATTTTGTGCAAGCTATGAACTAACTACTTTTATCATACATAAAAGTAGAACTAACACATATGCGGTGGAGAGAATGAAAATAACTAGCACAAAATCTATTATGTGTTTCCATAACGTAGGCCTATGTATTTAATTACCAGATTTCTACTGGTAGGTAAAAGAAAATTAAATTTACCCTTCTCTATTCATCCATATTCAACACCCTTTCCCATGATATCTTTCCCAAAAATAAATTAAGTATGACTAAAATAGCATAGGTTCACGTTTCCAAAACAATTGCATTCACTAGTTTTTTCTAGTACTTTCTCTTAGTTAATTTTTCTATGTTAAAGGATTATGTGGTTTTACTAACAAACTAGTGTTGATTACTTACTAAAAAATAATATAAATTTTCATAGTTCTTAGATACATTGAAAATAAAGAAAAATCTATGTGTTCATGCAAATGCTAGAGGAAGTTCATATACCTCCTGTCGCAATTTGAATGAACAACACAACAACATATTTTTGAAAAGTCTAAACATAAATTGGATGATGTTGGTGAACCTTATTAAGGACTGACCAACCTTGCAGCCAAACCAATACGTAGCAGAAAAGCACAGCAACAATAAAAGATCTGATATATTACTGGAATCTTTATTTATAAACTCACTGATTACATGCAATGTGTCGGGCTGTAAGGCCTTCCTAGTTATGGCCAAATACAAAGAAAGTAATAGTCTACAAGATCTCGTAGGATCCACATCAATTCCACAACTTCATCAAATAGCTAGTCCGGGTCTACAACACATAGCACATTGGTAGGCACTCAGGAAAGATCTAAACTTGTACTCCAAACTTCCAAGCAATCTTCTTGTTGCTAAGCTCAAAGGAAACTAACTCTTTCTACTTCCTCCTCTCCCTAAACAACTACCCAACCATCCTATAAATACTGATTCATAGCCACAAGTTGGCTGATGAAATAACTAACCCTTACAAACAAATATTAAATGCCAAAACATTAGTCGGCTCTCAAATAGCCTTACAAAATAAATAAACTCTCTAAGATGGCCCTAAATAGTCATTAGATCCACATAGAAGAATGCAACACACCAGATCTAGGTCCCCACATGTCCAACGGTCGATCCATAACTCGAGGAGTGCAACCCAAATCAACAGAACCAGTCGGCCAAGCTGATCCATCCAATCAAACCAGGTCAGTAAGAAAGAACATCGAGCAATAGATAAATAACCAAGTGCCAAAAACTGACCATGCCAAGCATGACTGAGCAACACAGTTATTACCGAGCATTCATTAGAGACCGAGCACCTCGGTAACCACTGAAACCGAGCAACTAGTCTCCCAAACCGAGCAATTATTCCACCAAACCAAGATCAAAACTAACAATCTACCTTCAAATACAAACATATTTTTTGGTTGATACAAGATTGCCAAGAATCCTAGGATGCTCTTGCATCAAACACCCTAGGTAGGAAAGATTTTCTCATAAGGAAATTAGGAATGTCTCAAGGGAATTAGAACAGGTATGCCAAATCTATTCTTCACCCATATCTCCTCTTGTCCTTCATCCCAAGTATTATTTACTTCATTCATTTCTCCCTTTAGTGATTTCTTCTACTTTCCACTTTTCATGTCTTTTCGGTCGGCAACTGATAGCAATTGACTCTAACCACTACCGATCACATCAGTGCCTCGGTAAGGTTTATCCTCTCTGGACTCCTCAATCAACTAAGTATCATCTGCATCTCTCTATGTCATAAGTTTCACCATCTTTTGTACTATATCTGTCAGAAAGACCATATGCCTTTTAATCTCAACAAACTCTTCAGATATATCATTCTCCTTCTCCTTCAAACTAGACTTTGCAAGAATAGGTTCATCAACCCTATGCTCTCAAGGTTTGTCACTATCACATGGACAACACCTAATGACCCCACATTCCTTAGTCCTTGTTTCTTGTAAAGGTATCAGCTTATGCCGAGCTCCTTCATGCCTGACCACATAGGTGTTAGCATGACCATGAAACAACACATTTCTATCAAATTGCCAAGATCTACCGAGCAACAGATGACAAGCATCCATAGGCAATACATCACACAATATCACATCTTGGTAAGATCCAATCTAAAAATTAACCAAGCATTGTTCTTCAACTCTAACCTTAGAAACATCTTGTATCCAACTAACCTGATAAGGTTTAGGGTGTTTCCTTCTTTCCAAACTCAATTTACTAACCATTTCTTCTGAAACAAAATTCTCAAAACTGCCACCATCAACTATGACATTACATACCTTACTTTTGCACTTACATCTGGTTCTAAACAGATTTCTTCTTTGTACCGGTTCATGAACACATGTAGCTAACCTCCTAGTGATAAGAGTCTCACCTTTTTCTGCCGCATTCACAATATCCTCTTCACCAGCTAGTGCCACCCTCTTCTTAAGGCATTGAAAACTTCTATGACCATCTTCACCACAATTATAACAAGTACCGGTGAACTCATTCTTCCACCTTCCTCTCTGTCCACTATTGAAATTCTTAGCACCTTGCCCACTGCTAGATCCCACATCAGGCTTAGGACTCTGTACCACATTACTATCAGCAACTGTCTCACTAGTCTTACCACCTTTGTTTCTACTGTTCTTTCTACCTTCAAACTTCTTATCCAGTTTCTCTTCAATCTTTAATGCCATCTAATAAGCATCTCCTATTGTTTTCATCTGAATAGTAAGTAACTCTTCTTGAATACTAGGTCTCAAACCATAGACATACCTAGCAACCTTCTCTTTATCAGCTTCAGAATGACCAGTCCTAATCAGGATTCTGTAAAACTCCTTGGTATACTCGTGTACTGATTTGTTAGTCTTCTTCAAAGGTTGCATCTTCTTAAACATGTCCAATTCATAATCCACTAGAATGAATTTCTTTTTCAACTTGTCAACCATTCGGTTCCACTTAGTGATCTTTTCTTTTCCCCTTCTACCTCTTTACAAACTGAAATTCACTCCACCAAATATTTGCATGACCCTTCAGCTTAGTCTTTGTAAATCTAACTCTAGCAGGATCTTCTATTTCTTCATACTCAAATTATTCATCTATCTCATTAATCCAATCAATCAATTCTTCTGGCCTAAGGCTTCCAGCAAATGCAAAAACTTCAATCTTAGGTCTCTTTCCAATCTTAGACATAGCTTTTAGAATTTGATTCTCCGCAGGATCCCTACCTTCTTCTATAGCTTATTCAAAATGATCTTCCTTAGATTCATCATCACTATCCTCTTTCAAGGTAGTCTTCTTCTTATTTTTCAATTCCTCTTGCAGGTCTTGCACTTGTTTTTGCAAAGCCCTAAAATCATCAAGACTAAATTCTCCAGTATCTTCTTCCTCTAAGATCTCACAATATCTCCTCGAAAGCATCTTCAAATCAAGATCCAAACACAAACACAAAAGATCCACTCGGCTCCAATAGGAATAGACTTTGCTCAAACAAGAACAAAGTTCACTCTGATACCACCTAATGTAGTCAAGATTGGTGAACCCAATTAAGGACTGATCGACCTTGCAGCCAAACCAATATGCAGTGGAAAAACATAGCAACAATAACATATATGATATAATACTGGAATCTTTATTCATAAACTCACTGATTACATGCAATGTGTCAGGCTATAAGGCCTTCCCAGTTACAACCAAATACAAAGAAAGTAACAGTCTACAAGATCTCATAGGATCCACATCAATTCCACAACTTCATGAAATAGCTAGTCCAGGTCTACAAAATAGCACGCTGGTAGGCACTCAGGAAAGATCTAAACTTGTACTCCAAACTTCCAAGAAATCTTCCAGTTCTTAAGCTTGAAGGCCACTAACTCTTCCTACTTCCTCCTCTCCCTAAACAACTACCCAAACATCCTATAAATATGGATTCCCATCCACAAGTTGGCTGATGAAATAATTAACCCTTACAAACAAATATTAAATGCCAAAACATCAGTCAGCTCTCAAATAGCCTTACAAAATAAATAAACTCTCCAAGATGGCCCCAAATGGTCATCAGATTAGCATAGAAGAATGCAACATGCTAGATCTAGGTCCCCACACATCCAATGGTCAATCCATAACTCAAGGAGCGTGACCCAAATCAACGGAACCAGTCAGCCAAGATGATCCATCCAAAAAGACCAAGTCGGTAAGCAAGAACACCAAGCAACAGAGAAATAACCGAGTGCCAGAAACCGACCATGCCAAGCATGACTGAGAAACATAGTTATTACCGAGCGTTCATCAGAGACCGAGCACCCCAATAACCACTGAAACTGAGAAACCAGTCTCCCAAACTGAGCAAGTATTCCACCAAACCAAGATCAAAACTAACAATCTACCTTCAAAGACAAACATATTTTTTGGTTGATACAGGATTGCCAAGAATCCTAGGATGCTCCTGCATTAGTTTGACTATTAAGAAGAAGTGGCAAGTTATATCATTTTTTTTCTCTATATTTTTCCCTTAATTCCTTCCTTAACCTGCATGTATCCCTTCACTTGCGTGTGTTTTAAAACTTTTGATTCCTGTGCAAATTCTGCCAAGAATCTCTCTCCCATTCTTTGCACATACAAGGAGGGATGAAAACTTATTTTGACTAATTCTGCAAATAGTCCTCCTTTACCTATATTTTGATACCTTTCACAATGAAAAAGAGAGTCCACTAAATGTGTTATCTCCCCTCTTAATTGGAGTAAACCAATGCTTAACCAAAAAGACTGACATATCACAGAGTCATCTCACCAGTCTTCCTTCCATGTGGTGATAAGGATAACATAAATAGTGGTTCAAAATCCACAACATAAAAATCCAACATATATGAATTCATTTAATTAAATATATATGTACTTTAAGTAAAGACTATAATTACCTCAAAATTGGATAATTCAAATTAATATCTAACATGAAAAAAAAAATTAAAAAAATTCCATTACTTTGGAGGTAAACATATTCAACTTAACACAAAGTCTAATAACTCAAGCATTTGATTAAACAAGATAGAGATATAGAAGAAAACTCATGAAATATGAAAATAGATAACTAAGTGGTGTGTGCTTGGGACCAATTATTCCCATCATATCCTTACCGATGAGATAAATTTGTCTACCTCTATCACATTCTGTCTTCGTCTCTTGTCAATCATGCTCAAACTCAAAAGATCATTAGTAGATTAGTCTCATTAAACTCATATCCGAAATAAAATACATAAAGTTCTAATTTTCATAACATAATTAACATTTCTAATTTCATCTATAATCATTTATTAACAACATTTCATAATGTATATCATTTCCCATACATAACATCATTTCCTTTACATCAATTTATTTCATAAAAAAATTAAAAGAAACATAATAAACACTATGTCTAACATTTATTTAGTACATATCGAAAAACCTTCGACCAAGTCAACATAAATCAAATCAAATCGATAAAAGATTCTATGAACCAGAAGAACTGAATCAGGTTATGACATTGCATGATCATGTGCATATTAGAACCCCTTGCAGATTCTTTTCAATCATTGACTTTCCCTAACTGACGTTGAATCATGCATCGTTGTTTCTGCTTCTATGGTGGATTATCTTCCTTCATTCTTTTGTTCTACAGTTTACATGCTGGATTGTTCTCTTTAATAGAAACCCAGGTCTTCGAACTCTCCTTCACTGATTTGCATGCCAATCCTCCAATATCATTCACTCGCTGATCAAATTTCTTTCCTCATTCTTTCAGACTTGGGTGTAGATTTCTTCTTCCAGTTGAAATTACCCTTGATGAATTTTTTGTGCTCGGAAAGCATTTTTTTGTGCTTGGGTGAGTGCCTTGTGATCTGTGGTTGACATTCCTTCATTTTAGAAATTTCCTTGTTGTGCAAAGAATGTGATTGGATTTCTTTCAGCCTCCTTGGACTTCTACTCATTCTTGCCTTTACTTGGATGCAACCGTGTCTGGGTTCAATTCACCATTCACGACAATCACAACAATCACCAAATTTTAGCACAAATCACTGTGCGTCTGGGAGCATGACTCTTCAATTCACTTCCTCTGTCTGCAATAAAAATAATATGTTTTGAGCACGTCTTTGCCTTCCCTGTAAACACTTTATTTTCTCATCATTTCATTATTTGTTCCTCCATTCAGATGGAAGATAATAATTTCTTCTACTCCATGTAAACATTATGTTATACCAGAACTAGAAATAGGAATTTAAAGCTTGAGTTGCTGTCCACATTTCCTTAGATTTCTCTTATCTCATTCACCACGTTTGCAATTAGTCATAGATTTTTTAAGAGTTTGCTTTGACTGTCCAAACCATTAATTACAGTCCTCATCTAGTTTGCCTAATAAGATGGTGGAATTCTTCCACTCACTCTTCCCACTGCCCACATAGAATGCAGTCACATAATTGTGTTAATTTGTGTTTTAGTTCTGTTACAAAAAACCCTCTATATATAGAGGCAATGTAATTAGTTTTAGTAAGTGAATAAGATCTCTATTTTTCTTCAATCTATTGTAACAGTAGTTATGTTTCTCTGTTTCTCTATTTATTATTTTGTCATATATAGATTTTAGTCTTTCAAATTGGTATCAGAGCTGGTTGATCTGAAACTATTGTTAGCTAAAGGGAAGTGTTGTTGTTGGAGAAAATAAGAAGTTTGTTGTAGCAAATCTTGTTAATATGGCAACAAGTAGCAGTATTTCTTAGCCTCAAATTCCTCTTTTCAATGGTAATAATTATGAATTTTGGTCTATTAAGATGAAGACTTTGTTTTGTTCACAAGATATTTGGGATTTGGTAGCCAGTGGTTTTGTAGAACCACAAAATCAAGTACCCTATCGGGCTTTATCACAAGGAGAAAAAGATTAGCTGAAAGAGAATAAAAAGAAGGATACCAAGGCTTTGTTCTTCCTTCAACAAGCAATGGATGATTTTGTATTTCCAAGAGTTGCTGCAGCAACAAGGTCAAAGCAAGCTTGAGATGCAATAGAAACTGCTTACCAAGGTACAAACAAAGTAAAGGTAGCTAAGTTACAAACTTTAAGAAGAAGTTTTGAAAATCTTCATATGGGTGGATCTGATTCTATAGATCATTTTTATACCGAGGTTATGAATATTGTTAACCAAATGAGATCATATGGGGAAAATCTAGTTGATCAAGCAGTGGTTGAAAAAGTTATTAGAAGTTTACCTAGTAAATTTGATATAATTATAGTTGTCATTGAAGAATCTAAGAACTTAACTCAGTTATCTATAGATGAACTTTTTGGATCCTTATTGTCTCATGAATCTAGACTAAGCAGGAATAGCAATTCCACTTCAGAGAATGCTTTTAGATCTCAGGTTTCTTTTAACAAAGGAAGAGGAAGATCAAGTTTTAGAGGAAGAGGAAGAGAAAGAATTTGATTATAAGAGCAAACACAAAGATTTTATAGAATTCATGTTCAATGTTATTACTATAAACAGTATGGTCATTTGGAAAATGAATGTAAGAAGAAACAGGAAGACATGGATAAACACAATGCACATTATTCAGATGTATCTGATAATAATTCTAAAAATGGATATAGAGTTTTATTTAACAAAGATGTTTGTACAATTATGGATAAGATTCCTAGTGATAGGTTGATTGCAAAAGTGGAGATGACGAGGAATTGGATGTTTCCACTTCATATTCATGGAATTCAAGGAACAGGGGATGTTAGTTTCAAAGCAGTTCACTTAGACCAAACATGGGTTTGGCATTTAAGGTATGGTCATCTTAATTTTGATGGATTAAGTTTATTGCAAGAGAAGAATATGGTACAAGGATTGCCACCTATTAAGGAGCCTACTAATGTTTGTGAAAGTTGTATAATTGCAAAGCAACATAGAGAGAGTTTTCCAGTAGGAAGTTCAAATAGAGCAAGGGTGCCTTTGGAGCTAGTTCACACTGACATATGTGGTCCAATGCAAACTTCATCTTTAGGAGGAAGTATATATTTTCTAACATTTATTGATGATTTCAGCAGGAAAACATGGATATACTTTTTAAAAGAGAAGTCTGAAACCTTCAATAAATTTAAGGAGTTTAAATCAATGGTGGAGAAACAAAGTGGACTATTCATTAAGGTTCTTAGATCTGATAGGGGTGGTGAATACAGTTCTAATGAATTTATAGAGTTTTGCAGAGATCATGGGATTAAGAAACAATTTACAGCAAGGTACACACCACAACAGAATGGTGTAGTAGAAAGGAAAAATAGAACCCTAATGGAGATGGCAAGGAGTATGTTCAAAGCTAAAAACTTGTCTAATGAATTTTGGGCTGAATCAGTAGCATGTGCAGCATATATTCTGAATAGAAACTACATTTTTTGCCTGAACAAACACTGTACTCTAAATTTTGAATAAAACTTTTAGATTCGAATGCATATTGTCATTAAACCGTTAAGAATCAGAAGATGAAGTAAATTAGAGTCTTTTAAGATTTTCTATCTAGATTCTAAATATTTTTTTATTTTTATTTTTGAATTGATTTGATTGGTTTTTTCTTTCTCCCACAAAAATTGGTATGGTGCTAAAAACATCATTTTCAAAGAGTTACATTGTTTTCGTAGAGCATAACTTTTTTCATAAAATAGATATCAATGTGATTCTTTCAAATTTAGTTTTTTTACGTCCATATGGAGGGAATGCAATTGGTTTTATGACATTATCATGATTATTTCATATTTTATTAACATTTGAAGTTGACTAAGCCGTAATTTTGACATACCTTGACTACATAGCTTATAACTTTTTGTGTATTTGTCCAAATTTGTTTTATTGAAAGATAACTTCAATACCTAGGGCATAGATATTTTTTAGAATTTTTTTTCTCTCATTTACTATTTTTCCATAAGCATCGAACATAGAGGTGGAGATACGGTGAAATATCTATGTTTAGTAAAACTAAAAATACAAAGTCATAATAAACTTAATATATATTAACATTATAATAATTAGAAATATTTTTCTTAGTAGTAGCTTACTACATAGATAGGTTTTTCGAATGGATTCATTTTATCTGCCAAAAGATAAAGTTGAAGTGATTTTTGTATCAGCATTTTAATAGCTGTGAAGGAGACTCCATTGTAGATATGAATGAGGAGTATATATGTTATATCAATTATTTTTTTATCTAAGAGGCTTTGAGCTAACCATTTTAGATAATTAATTCCTTCAAATTGAACCTATCAAGGCTTAAATAATCATATTTTATTAAAAATATGTCATTTCAGCAAAAATTAGCATGTCTAAAAATGTGTAACCCACTATTGTGGGGTCACCTAAGTCCTACTAAAAGTGTGAAATGTAAAATTCCACAAGAAGCATGGAATGGTAAGAAACATATTGTCTCTAATCTTAGAATATTTGGATGTGTTGCATATGTTTTAGTGCCAGCTGAATTAAGAAGAAAATTGGATGATAAGAGTGAAAAGTGTATCTTCCTTGGTTATAGTGAGGAATCAAAAGCCTGTAGATTATTTAACTCCATTTCAAAGAAAATGATTACTAGCAGGGATGTCATATTTAAGGAGGAAGATGCATGGGATGGAAATGTTGAAAGTGTAGTCACGGGTGTAGCACCACTACCAAATAGTGAACAAGAGAAAGAAGAGCAAGATGATCAATCAAATCAAGTAGGACCAAACTCTCCACAAAGAAATATTGTGCAAGGTCACCCATCAAGTCATTGTACTCCATCAAGTAACAAGTCAAGTCCTTCACTTGCCTCATCAAAAGGTAAGAAAATGAAAAGCTTGAAAGAGATATATGATCAAAGTGAAGAAATTTTGGATTTGTACTCAAATTTTGCTTTATTCTCTCATGATCCTATGTATTTTGAAGAAGCAGTTAAGGAGGAACATTGGGTCAAAGCTATGAATGATGAAATTGATTCTATTGAAAGAAATTAAACATGGGAGTTAATTGTTCTACCTGAAGGTAAGGATTATATTGGTGTTAAGTGGGTTTATAAAACCAAATTTAATGCAGAAGGTGAACTTGATAAGTATAAGGCTAGATTAGTAGCAAAAGGATTTGCACAAGAGCATGGGATTGACTATAATGAAACATTTGCACCAGTTGCTAGACTTGATACAGTTGGAACGGTCTTAGCTATAGCTGTACAAAATAGTTGGAAAGTTTTTCAAATGGATGTAAAATCTTCTTTTTTGAATGGTATTCTTGAGGAAGAAGTCTATGTTCAACAACCACCAAGTTATAAGATATGTGGTCATGAAAGTAAAGTGTATAAATTAAAAAAGGCTAAGTTATATGGTTTGAAACAGGCACCTAGGGCATGGTACCGTCAAATTGATTCTTTTTTGTTGAGTGATGGCTTCGATAAAACTAGTAGTGAGCCTACATTATATATGAAAATTAATGAGAAAAATCATGTGTTGATTGTATGCTTGTATGTTGATGACTTAATTTTCACAGGGAATTTGTCAGTTGACATGTTTAAGACAGCAATGATGAAATGATTTGAGATGACAGATTTGGGAATGATGAGATACTTCTTAGGCATTGAAGTTGTTCAATTTGATAAAGGAATTTTTATTTGTCAATCTAAGTATGCCAAGGATATATTGAAAAAGTTCAATATGTTAAATTGTAAACCAGCATTAACTCTAGTTGTAATAGGAACAAAGCTTAGCAAAAAGGACAAGGTGTCACATGCTAATCCAACCTTATTTAAGAGACTTGTTGGAAGTTTATTGTATCTCACAGCTACATGGCCAGATATCATGTATAGTGTTAGTTTGATTTCAAGGTTTATGGATTTTTCACAAGAGTCTCATTGGCAAGTTGGGAAAAGGATACTACGATACATTGCAGGAACAAGTGGATATGGAATTCTATATTCCAAAGCTAACAAATTTGATTTGATTGGTTATACTGACAGTGATTTTGCAGGTAATTTTGATGACAAGAAGAGTACTTCCGGATATGCCTTTCATTGTGGCATAGGTGTAATCTCATGGGCATCAAGGAAGCAAGCTATTGTGACACTTTCATCAGCTAAAGCAGAGTACGTAACAGCCACATCAGCAGCATGCCAAGCAATTTGGTTGAGAAGAATATTAAACGATCTATTGCAAGCACAAAAGAAATCAACACTGATATTTTGTGACAATAAATCAGCAATTGCTTTATCAAAAAACCATGTCTTCCATCAAAGAAGAAAGCACATTGATACAAGATACCACTTCATCAGAGAGTTGGTTAACAATGGTGAAATCTATCTTGAATTTTGTAAATCTGAAGAATTAGCAGACATTTTCACAAAGGCACTACCAAAAGAGAATTTTGAATATCTACAAGAAAATCTAGGAATGATTGATGTTAAATCATTTGTAGAAGAAATTAAGGAGGAATGATGGAAGATAATAATTTCTTCTACTCCATGTAAACATTTTGTTATACCAGAACTAGAAATAGAAATTTAAAGCTTGAGTTGCTATCCACATTTCCTTAGATTTCTCTTATCTCATTCACCACGTTTGCAATTAGTCATAGATTTGTTAAGAGTTTACTTTGACTGTCCAAACCATTAATTACAGTCCTCATCTAGTTTGCCTAATAAGACGGTGGAATTCTTCCACTCACTCTTCCCACTGCCCACATAGAATGCAGTCACATAATTGTGTTAATTTGTGTTTCAGTTCTGTTACAAACAACCCTCTATATATAAAGGCAATGTAATTAGGTTTAGTAAATGAATAAGATCTCTGTTTTTCTTCAATCTGTTGTAACAACAGTTATGTTTCTCTGTTTCTCTGTTTATTGTTTTGTCATATATAGATTTTAGTCTTTCACATTCATAATAACATGCACTCACATCGTTCTTTGAAAGGGAGAGGCAGATCCTTTACTTGCTGATGCATTCTAACATCCACGATGGGATTCTTTCGATAAATACTTCCTTGGCTTAGATGGAACTCTGCCTAGGATGCGGTTTTACCACCATCACGGGTATTTTCTTCATTTAATCAAGTTCTTGATCATGCTCATTTCACGGTGGACACATTAAGAGCTCCTCGGCAGATTTTTCTTCTAAAATGTTCCTTTCATTACAAAGTGGGCTTGAGTGTGAATATGCCCCTCGAGATGGATGAATTTCTTATAACATTCTCCAATCATTACTAAAATGCATTGGGCGCACTTTGGATATTGGAGGATTGTTAATTTGGTACTCTCCTTGACATAGCACAAAATGTGCTTGGGTGTGATTCTACCTCCACAACAGACATTTTAATTTTGCAACTTTTGTGTTTTTTGTCACTTCTCTTACATATGTAGAATCCCCCTCGCATAGCTTTTCAGAATTGTGTCCTCTATACTAATTGAAGTGTCAAAAGAGGGGCTTTACAAAGGCTCAAAACAAACTTGCTAAAAAGGATTCAAATCAACACTGTACTTCTCAATCGTGGGTCAGAGAGCAATTCAAAATTGAAGATGCTAGATGATAAAAAATTAAACTCGAGGCGAAGCAAGACTCACCACTTCTCACCAAGAACCGAAGGACTCAATTAAACTGAAAAGACAAGAGGTCCCATTTTAAATGGGCGATGTATGATTACGTTACAAAGGACCATCTTTATAATCATAAATTGCTCACATAATTATTATGATTCTTCTAAACAAGCCACTTCACAAAAATTCCTACTTTGGTAAGGTGATACATTATGATTTAAGTAATTTTAAAATAAATATTTCAATCTAACTCTAGAATTATTATAGTGGCCACTAATCCTAAAAGTGATCTTATGACCACATGTCTAAAAGAATCTAAAAGGAAATTGAATATTTAATCAAATAAATAAAGAGATCTCACGTACAAAATTTTAGTCTAGAGTTAGCTCCATCAAAGAATATAGATATCTAATTAATAATAGGGTAATATTCAACTTCAAACATAAATTCTATATGTTGACATGTGAAATCAATTGTAGATCAATATTTCGTTTAGCTATCAAATCATTCATAATTTTGATTCTTCTCAATTTTATTAATACTGAAGAAAACAAGGAAGGAAGGTAAATCGTTATAAATATTCACATTAAAATTAATTATTTATTAATACTAAAGAAAACAAGGAAGGGAAGTAAATCGTTATAAATATTTACATAAAAATTAATTATTTGATAAAAAAAATGAAAGTCAAAAGATTTATTTGGTCAAGTTTACATTACTTTTTCCATGTGATTGAACTCAATGAATTATTGTAAGCCTCAAACATTATGAATGAAATAATGCACTACTATACTTATTCACATCAATATTATAACTTGGAATAATATAATATATGAATTTCAACTTCATATATAATTATTTTCTAATCAAATGTGTAGGTATAGCATTTAATTAAAAACAAAGAATCACTAACTTAAATTTGATACAATATTACTAATCTAATATAGTCAATAACTCACAATCAAAATGGAATATAAAATTAAATATTGATTTTAATACTTTGATACCTTCGTTAATTTTATGGCATGCATACTTTTAGATGTATGTTTGAGAATGTTGATATAAATCACTTATTTTTGTTTTTTTTGAATTGAATAAATAATTATAAATATTAAATATAAAGTTATATTTTAATGAAATATTTAACATATAAATATATAGTCTTATTTAGAAATTGGTATGCATTTACAGTAAATGTATCTTCATATCTGAATAAACGTGTCTTATACCAGTACGGCAACTATCCTAGGACCGCCCCTAATAATGTCTACATTTACTGTGTTGTACACGTTTATTATGATAATTTAGTTTGACCACCAACACAGAATTTGTAGTCAAGACAGAATTAGTGTACATACGCATACAACGCGTTTCTCGAGTGACTTTGCCTTCGATTCATGAAAGAAAAATTAATCCACAACCAGCATAGAGTACACAATCCTGAATTGCAGCAGCAGGTCATATATGTCCTGTTGAAACAGGAATTTCAGAGGAAGTAGAAGCCCCGCTTCCAGAGCGTCTCTTTCTTTTTGGTGCTGGGATCTCCTTCTTGTCTGCGTAATTGGCAAACGTTCGCAATCGGTGGGCGATGGACTTATCATGGGATGAATCCTCAATTCCGTGCATAAAGCGGTAAAGCAGGCGACACAAATAGTAGACCAGGGCGAGAGATGATACACATCCTGTGAAAACAAATATGCCCCAAAAATCATTGAGGCTTAATTTGTTTGAATCCAATGCAGAAGACTCAATGTTGCAATTGTTTTCACTTGAAGTGAACCACTTATTCCGAATATCCTGCATCTCTTTGCTTTCGGAAAGATCTAGAATAGCCTTGGAAATCTCTGAAACCAGCGGAGACCCCTTTGGAAACACCTGCACATATAATTTGAATCAATTATACGGTTTGTGAATTTTAATAAGCATGCGATTACAGGCAAGTTTGTAGACTTACGAATGCAAAGCCTCCAGTTTTGTACAAGGGACCAAGTCTCGCATACTCACTGCATCCTGTTGACAGAAATAGATTTTGAGCAATAGTTTGCTCCTCAAATATGGCAGCCACTCCTCCCTTATTGGGTCCCTTCTTCAGTGCATCTGCGTATTCTTCTACAGATAAATATGGGCGAAGAACGCTTTCATTGACACAAAGCTGTTGTACCAAATACTTATCTATGAAAGATCCCTGGTGATACCCGATTGGCAAATTTTGGGCGATGAGAGATTCAAGGCTCTCAAAATTTGGTACGATTTGTCTGACTGTAAGCATCGAAGACAGGCTGGCGGTGTAACTAGACACTAACACAAAAACTACAAAAAGCCATATTGCCACCACTGCTCTACCCAGACCGCTTACAATCGTCTCCCCTGCGCAATCAACAAAATTAATTTAGATTTCGAAAGCACTGTAAATTGCAGTATAGTTTGGTTATCTCTAAAATGATTAGAAGGGGTAGAATCTTGTTACTTTGAGTCGTGTAGAGTGTGGAAAAGGAAAACCTGCGTATTAAAGGCCAATTAATTAAATCGGAAAAATCTGAAAGCTTCGTATGTTGTAAGGAAATGGACGACTTTAAATTTGCAAATAAAAATATGATTTGACTTAATTATCACATACGGAACACAAATCGTATTCAATTTAAGAAAGAAAATCTAATTCAAATAGACATTATAGATGTTAAACTAGTTTTATTTTAGTCCGCCACACAAAACTTATCTAAATCTCCGCCACACAAAACTTATCTAAATCAATTGGATGTGAGAATATATTCAGGTTCAAACATTCACTAGAAGCTGCATACTGTCTATGTTTTACCATCAATAAAATAAACAACTATTCTATAAACCAAATTTATTTTTTTCAGATTTGTAAAAGTGTAGATTTATTTTTCGAAAAAAATTTGTTGTTTTCGATTCAAAACAATCAGATTATGAAGAACAGATGCTGAAATTTTTACAAAAATCTATTATATTTTCGAATTTTTCAAATTTGATCAAAAAGAAAAAAAGCGCAAAGAGGGAGCGAGCACGAGAAGTACCAGATGAATGTGAAGACTTGTTCCCGAGGCCTCCCTCTAAATTGCCTATTTTTCCTGTGCTCCAGAAACCAAACAACAGCTCCCGTGAATATGAAAAATGCAAAAGTAGTTATCCACATGGCCGGAGTAAAGGGATGCAGGAATGCCGAGGAGTCACTTGATCGCTTGTCTGAAATTGCTACCATCATTATCAGTCCCGACTCCGTATACGGCTGTGTGAAATCCACATACCTGCTGCGGTTTGCAAGCACCGTTACATCTCCCACAACTGCATCGAAATTCTGCTTCCGTTTTCACATGATTTTAATATCAGTCAGTTGCCTGGAAATATAGATTTTTTATGCAGAAAGGAACAAAACAAGTGAACTGACCTGGTAATAGACCTGGAGCACGAGGTTATCATAGTAGCCTGCAGCGACATTGCCAGCTCCAAAAGGTATGAATTCATAGGTCAAATTCAAATCCTGTGATCTATTGAGCACCGAATTGAAAATATCAATACAGAAGCCTGTAATGTCGTAAGTCTGTTTTTCATGTGCACCTGCGCTGGCAGGAACTGGTTTCACACTGACGAATTTTTTAATGCCTCGTTGCCAAGGCACCCCTATTCTTAGTTTCTTGCCTGGCGCAGGTATCTCCCACCCGCGTGGCGTTTTTGTTGATCCGCCGCCCCAATGAATTTCTTGTTTGGAAGACATATTCAGGCCCTTTTCTGTCCACGACCCAATTACCTTACTACTATTCCCAACAACATTGATAATATCATATGAGCTCTCCAAAGGTTCTCCCCTTTCACGACTTATTTGAACACGACCGCTCAGGCCGTGAAAGTCTGTCTCTAGGATATGATTGAGCAGTTTTTCTCCACCGTCAAAAACCTTGAAATTTAAAATCTCGGTGCCACTAGAGGCTGCTGAGAAACCTCCATTAAACAATCCGTTACTTACGAGATCATGGATTGCAATAGCAACGGCCCACACTGTATCATATGCAACAAGTGCTTGGGCATTTAATCCATTGATTGGTATTGTAGCATTCTGAGCTCTAAACCGCTGCTTCCATCTTTTACCAAATTCTTTCAGTCTTGGCTGGTCGGTTTGGTTGAGTTTTCTTTTGACCCCCAAAACACCATTCATAGAGACGAGAGAAGTACCCTTGAAGGATTCCAGTAGATTGGCAAATCCGTCAGTAATGATCCATACATAATCACTGCTTATCAATCCTAAATTGGCCGCCTCGGAAAACAGAAGTAGGCACAAATCCGGCTGCATATGCACAATGAATACTCGAGACTCCAGTTTCATCAGCTTACCCTCAAGAAGGCTTCTCATTGCGGAGACGTTGGCCTGCGGAGGCACTGCATCTTTGGAAACAATTTTTGCCCTCACTTCTCGCAAGGCACCGTTTAAAGCCGGGATGGCCCCTCTGCCAAAATCGTCATCTACATACACAAGCGCCATTTCCCTCCATCTATACTCCTCTGTCAGCTTTGCTATTGCCGTCATTTGCATTTCATCATTGGGTACTGTACGAATGAAGTAAGGGTATCGATGCATGGAAATAGAGGGATTCGTTGCACTAAATGTCACAATTGGAACATGCGCTGCAACGCCCAAATACCCAACAAACTCAGCCACCACGGATGTCTGTGGACCGACTATGCTTACACATCCGTTTCTTATCATCCCCAACGCTGCAGTGTTCATTACACAAGAGCCCATTGGTATTCTGTTTTACTCCCAAAAAAACAATTGAACACTAGAAAAGAGAAATAGTAAATAGATATAATCCCTTTAGAGGATGCTTCCTTACCTGCAGAAGCGCCTGTGAGTGCATCTTGTGTGGAGTCTCGGATATCAATGTTGAGCAGCGTGTCATTCAGAATGGTGGTGTTTCTGTTTACGTCTTCAACCGCCAATTCAATAGCAGTCTTAGCTATTTTTCCAGCAAGTGTGTCGAACGCGATTATAGCACCTATATTTATTGATGGACCATCTGTTTCTCCCAGTGAAGCAGCACAAAACAAAAGAGTACCCAACGCAATCAACACAACTTCACACCCAGAATTGGCCTTCTTGGCCATTTCTATACTCTTATGTTGAGGTAGTCTACATAATCGAACACTACCTAGAAAATTGCTTCATCAATATATACATCAAATGACGACTCATTCCTCCGATGGCAGGATGGGTGTTAACCGGACTGAGTCAACCAAGCGGACGCCTCACGTTACCGACAATATAAGATTCATAAGATGAGGTGTGAATCTCTACTTGTGTTATTCATTAAATTTAGCTATATGAGTAAGACAGTCTTGCAATCAATCTATACACGACTCTGCAATTCGCGAATCTTGTTAACATTTAACTTTCGGACAAAATGTCTATGGAGTATAAGTACACCTTTGACCAAATTTACTAATTGATTGAAAAATTAAACAATTGCTGTTTTCAATTTTAAATTAATTAATAAATATGATTCAAAAGTGTTATGAAAAATACATAAATTTTTTATTTTATTTCAATATTGAAAGGTATTATTTGATATGCATTTTATAAAGTTGTGCAAACGGTAGAAATCAGTTAAACAATTTAACTATGCACAAACTACCTTTATAACTATCTAACTTAATTAATGTAATACATTTAATAATAATGTAATACATTATATTAAGAATTCCCCCCTATTACATTGTTCTTATTAAATATTTATCTAGAAACCCCCCCTTAAGCCTTACATAATAAAAAAAATTGTTGAATACAAGATGTATACACATATTTGTGAAAATCTTTGTTGAATAAACAAATCCTGAATCAAGTGGAGTTCCATCAAGTTGTCTTGTAACCCTCAAAAAGTTGTAGCCTCTATCTGAGATTCCCGATTCTTCTTCCATAACTCCCAAATCACAACCTCGTAAACTACTAGACAACCATCTATCTGGAACTCGATGCAAAACCCCTTACCTGACTCCACAAAACAAACTTCACAATTTACATGTATCTTCAAATATGGCAACAACAACAACAACAAATAAACAAAAAACCAAAACCAAAAATATTTCTCAAAGCAAAACGTCATCTCAAAGTGAAAAGATAACTTGAGATGATGGAAATCCTCTATTCTCCTATGCCACCAACCTCCAATAAAGTGAAAGCTTATAGCACTTCTCTGGAATCACTAAGAGGATCATTAATAATAACTTGATCATTTGATGAATCCTCATTCTCAACACAATTAATTTTACCTTCATCTTTGAGATTTCCTTTAAGAACATTTCTTGCTCGGGTTCTGTAAGACCAAGCTATGTGACCCTTTTTCTTACAACAATAACATTTGATTTCCTCATTCCTTGTACTTGATCTTTTATTATGGTTTTGAACATATAACACATTTTCTAGTTGAGAAACAACTTTTGAATCTTTTGCATTTGTTCTTGTTTCTTCTGCTAAAAGAGATGAAACCATATCTTCTAAGTGTTGAGAGGTTATTTTGCGGCGTCTAAAAATAACATTATTGTATTTTGTAGGCAGGTTGTTTAACAATATAGCTCTAGCATCATCATCATCATCATCAACTAGAACCTTGACTTCTGCTAGTTGTCTGAGAAGAGACCTTAAACTACTTATGTGATTTGACATTATAATTTCATCTTCCATTTTAAATTTGAATAGTTGAAGTTTTAAAGAAAACTTTACATTAAGTGTTTTTGCTCCAAACAACTTATTCAAATCATTCCAAATTTTACTTGATTTTTTGTCTAAATCTATGTGATGCAACTCAAAATCAGAAAGTGCAAGACCGGTAATAGCCTTGGCTTTATCATCTCTACAACTCCAATCTAATAACTTGTATCTATAGGTGGAATTTCTTTTCCATTCACTATTCCCCACAAATTTCTATTCATTAATTGCATTTGAATTTTCATTTTCCAAGTATGAAAATTAAAACTAGAATACTTTTCTAGCCTATCAACTACAATCTTCATAATGGAATAACCCTTTTATTTTCCTTACTTTCAGACTTCTACAAAACTTTTATACTATCAATTTGATTGAGAATAGTTTTAATCTAAAACACATTGACTACATTTGAAGTCTCAAATTTACAAATTAAAAATGAAGAGAAATACTATACGATACCATTCACCCACACACTATGTTGAAGATTTATTTGATAAGGACAACAATTTAATCTCTTCTACTAATAATATTTGTAGCTCCAATGAATCTTTATTCTCTCCACCATACTCATCTTTCCATCATGCATAGGGATAGATGCGGCTCTAATACTAGTTGTTATGAAAAATACATAAAATTATTTCTTTTATTTCAATATTGAAAGATATTATTTGATATGCATTTTATAAAGTTGTGCAGACGGTAGAAAGTAGTTAAACAACTCAACCATGCACAAACTACCTTTGTAACTATCCAACCTAATTAATGCAATACATTTAATAATAATGTAATACATTATACTAACAAAAACTACATTTTGGAATCTGTGTGGATTTTTTAAAAGGAGAGGTGGTATGAATGGAGCATTTATTAACAATTGTATCTTCGTGTGCAATAGGCACACCAAGGATATGTGGAAGGGGAATATAAAATGTGAAAAAAAAATCTAATCTTTTTAGACTTTAAAAATTTCACATTTTTCCACTTGTCATTAGCTATTCAATATGTTTCTAACAATTTTCTAGTATCCAATTTTGTTTATAACAATTTGATGGGAGACCACCATAGTCATAATAGGAACATCCCTTAAGAAGGAGAGTCGTCTTCCAATTTATCCCCTTTTTTTTAATCTTTTAGTGGTTCCCATCTCACAAAAAACCTATTCAATTTACTAATTATTGTTAAAACGTTATTATATATAAAAATTCCACATACAACGTATAAACTAATTCTATTCCATTCCCGCAAAGAAATGATTATCATATCAAGGAGTGTGTAGGGCTTTGTCACTACAATGTTTGATGTGGAATCTATATGATGGGAACAAACCCGTGAAAATTTAGCATAAATAAAATATTAATAACCATTCTGTGTTTACATATCCATCCTTTCAAATCATATACACGTCAACGTGCTATGCTAAGTTACACTTTTCTTTCTTTCATAGGAAACATCAAAATTGTACCATTAATTTGATATGATTCCCCATAAACATTCATCGTATGTCAAGAAATTAAAGATACACTCATATGGTCATCAAGTTTTAACCAAGCTTCGACCCCTTCATATAATTTGTACGGATATAGGCATGCATCTTGCTCGAGAGTTGTTGGAATCTAAGGCCAAATTTACTGAGTTTTGATCCATATAGAGAAGCTAGTTTTCTCCATCTTTAGTTCCATAATTATTGTTATAAAAGATAAAACTTTTGTAAAAATCAATTTACACAAGGAAAATATTATCTCCTTAAATGATTGGTTTGATCATAAAATTATAAAAGGAAACTTCCAACTATTGGTGAAATCCAATTGTAAAGAAAATTTAGAGGATGGATTCAATATCAGTGAAATGGAGTTGTCAATAACATGATCACAAGAAATGTAGAGACTACACTTTTTGGCTAGAATTCATAGAAGAGTGTCAAGTAACAAGAAAAAAAATCTTTAGAATCTACCTATGAAACGCCATCCCCAAATGTGTGTTCTCTTTCTCCTTCTTTTTCTCTTTATATTTCTTTGAAAAAAAAAGATTGGGAGATCTCTAAAGAAGTGGAGGAGGAGAACAAAATCTATGAAGGTTATTTTTTCTCCATAGTGGTAAATGGAGGTGTGAGCATATAATTTTCTAGTTTATTCAAATATTTGTTTCTCTTCATCAAGTTTACCATAATAGGAAGCAATAGCCAAAAATGTTTTACCAGATTCATTCACTTTCTCTTTGTCTATGTGTCAGCTTTTCCTTGACATTTTACCTTAGAAATCTTTAAGATAACTCTTCTACTACTCAAAACCCACACAAGCCTTCTTCACTACTTCAAGCTCCAATCCTAGCGCTTTAGACATGATCAATACAAGATTGCTTGCTAGAACCATCAATGCCTCATTGTACTTGTCCACAATATTTGTATGCACAATCGGAAAAAGTAAGTAGACTATATACCCAATCCCTAATTTCCAATCCTAAATAGAGGTATTTTCATACGCACATGATCTAGTGTAATATATAAAGTAATCAGACATGAATCCTAGAGACACAAGCTAACATCATTCCAAATAAAATTTTCTTTCCTTTACATATCATACTTCTAGAAAAAAAAATCTTCCTTAATCATATCAATGTCATAGCCTTAATAGAAATCTTAATCCTTTTTTTTAAATCTTTCTCATCAATCATGTCCTTTATCAAGAGTAGTCATAATCTTTCTTTTCAAACCTTCCTCATCAATCATATCCTCTATCATTAAAACTTCAATAGTCAAATAATGATGCCAAACTAGAGATGGTTGACATCAATGACAACACAAATTATAATGCTAACATATCATGATGAGGATGACCATTTAATTCAAGTGTCTAAGGAACAATGGAGGAAGGCTAATAAGGAACAACAATGTCTGAAACATTTTTTTAGTAAAACATACTTGGCTAGAGGGGTAATTACCTTGATCGAGAGTCTATGGAAATCGGTATGAATTGATTTACATGGTGTAGATTTCATACATAACATAGCTCACATAATGTATGAAAACACTAAGACCGTAGCTAACTACACAAAAGTGATTGGATGTAACACCCCAAACATTGAGTGCAATGTCATAAATTATACTAGACTTTAATTAATGAGTCCAATTTTACACTCTCGTTGCACTCATTTTAGTTTCCCATTCCTTTAAAAACTTTTGGGACCAATTTAAAATAATATATAAATCAAGAATATGAGTCCTATCTTATTTTAAATGTCATCACACTCCTTTTAAAACCTTTATTTTAGGTTTTCCCTCTATCTTATATCTTATCCTATCCTATTGTAAAGTTCAAAGCAATTAAAGCCCCATTTCAATTCCATCACCATCTATACATGGATTTTAGATCTAATAACTATGCCCTATTATATTTCCATCTCCAAAATTTGATCCAATTTAGGGAAGACTATTTCGCTAACATATAGCAAAGAAATCCATGACAACACAGTGACCTAAAAAGATAGGAGTGCAAGATCTACAACACATACCATCCATGTTCTAAACTACAAGACCAAATCATTAAATACAAAGGAAATTAGAGAATGCTTCTAGGTGGTCAACAAAGCTCTTCTTTGCAATTTCACATGTCAACATTCTAGAATGACTAAAACACGTTTGTAATAGCAATTTCTTATGTAGGATTTTGTATAGTGTGTTAGATTTTTTATATAAAAAATTTCATGCAATCTTCAATTTTAAGTAATTTTATAAAATACAATAATGATGTTAGAATGTAATATTATAAGTTTCAAAAAGAATATACAATCTTCAAATTTTAAACTTTTATTAAAAATACCCAAACATATATTATTCACTTGTTTGAATACAATTAAATTGAAAATATATATTTAGAAGATAATTTAGTTGAATTTTTTATTTGTAAAATAGAGATCTCAAATTAATAGTTTTAAATTCTTTCATATTCTAATTGCACATGAATGTGTTTATAACTCTATTTTTCGTTATCATTTAATTATTATAATTTTTCATCTAAAATTTCATTTTCAAATTGAATGCTTTGAAAAATTATATGCTTAAAAATAGATATTTTTGAAAATATTTTTCTAAATTGACATGATAGTAATGCTTCTATTTTGTATGCAATTATGTTTTATAAAATTAAGAAAATGTAGTTTCAAGATGATTAAATATTTTTTTTTTACTAAAATAGGAATCTTTTATTAGTTGTTTAAACTTTTAAGTTGACATTGGAGAAGAAAGAAGGAATTTTTTTTTCCACGGGAGTGCTTACATGAATATTTATTATACCTCTAATTTTAATTCTGTTTAAATATGGCATCTTTGTAAACAACTTTTGCCCTCACTTCTCGCAAGGCATCATTTAAGGCTGGGATGGCCCCTCTACAAAAATTGTCTATCTACATACACAAGTGCCTCTTCCCTCCATCTATACTCCTTTGTCAGCTTTGCTATTGCCCTGATTTGAATTTAATCATTGGGTACTGTAGGAATGAAGGGTATCAATGCATGAAAAGAGATGGATTCGTTGCACCAAATGTCACAATTGGAACATGCACTGCAACACCCAATTACTCAACAAACTCAGCCACCACGGATGTCTATCGACCGACTATGCTTATACATCTTTTTCTTATCACCTCCAATGCTGTAGTGTTCACTGCATAAGAACCCGCTGGTATTCTTTCTTACCTGTAGAAGCACCTGTGAGTGCATTTTGTGTGGAGTCTCGGATATCGATGTTGAGCAGCGTGCCATTCAGAATGCTGGTGTTTCTATTTACATCTTCAACAGCAAATTCAATAGCAGTCTTAGCTATTTTTCCAGTTAGTGTGTCGAATGCGATTAGAGTACCTATATTTATTGATCGGCCATCTGTTTCTCCCAGGGAAGCAGCACAAAACAAAAGAGCACCCAACGTAATCCGCACAGCTTCACACCCAGAATTGACCATTTCTATACTCTTATGTGCAGGTAGTCTGCATAATCGAATACCACCAAGAAAATTGCTTCATCAATTTATATATCAAATGATAATTCATTTCCTCTGATGGCAGCATGGGTGTTAACCGGACCGAGTCAACCAAGCGGACGCCTCATCCTATGAATCTTCTATTGTCGGTAAAATTGAAAACACCAATTGTTCAATTTTTCATTCAATTAGTAAATTTGGTCAAAGGTGCTCTTGATACTGCTAAGGTGTCCGAAAGTTAAATGCAAAGAAGTTTCGCGAACCAAGTTGACGCGACTCTGCAATTCGCGAAACTTCTTTGTATTTAACTTTCGGACACCTTAGCAGTATCAAGAGCACCTTTGACCAAATTTACTAATTGAATGAAAAATTGAACAATTGGTGTTTTCAATTTTAAATTAATTACGCCGTAGGCATTTTCATCTGAGAGAGGCCCGGCTGATTTTGGATGATCGAGGGTTGCAAGTTGTGGAGAGCCCAATGACTACCATTGGGAGCTTCTCCGCCGTTCATCTTGCAGACGCGCGAAATTTACCAAATTTCGAATGAGTCATAAACACGGACCAAATTGCATTCGTCAATTTCCCCTAAAAAGATGAAGAGATCATCAGAGACTTAAATAACTGTAATCATAAGCTCTCATGCTAAGATATGAAAGCAGCCCCTTTCTCGTCCTACTTCCTTCCAAGGTGTTGGCAGAGGCACAAGAAAAAGAGAAACAAAGCATTCCCAGAAAAAATAAAACACTAGACATCTAATATATATTTGCATATATCAAAACATAACATACGGAAAAAAATATTCCAATATGAGAGTTTTGTTCTGCTACAGGGCATTCAATAGAAAACAAAAACAGCACCCGTATATTGCATATGTCTAAAACATACAGAGGAGTATCATTTCAATATTGCAGAGCTCTGTTCTGCTGCACCATTCATTAGGGATTACAAAAATAAAAGAGCTGTCCAAAAAATACATTGAAATGTGCCCAAAACGAGAAAACCTAAAAATATTAAATACAAGTTTAATGCTGATTGAACAGCTGGCAAAAACTAAATCTATGGAGTGGATATGCAATTAAAACTAAATCAAAATATATCTTTTGCAAAGTCCAAAGGAAACGGACAGGTTGGAAGAAGTGACTTGACACATGAGAGTGCTGGAGAGAGAGAGAGTTACGGCGAAAGTAGTTGGGGATTAATTCCAACACTCCCCCTTAATCACAACTACTACCATCTATAATGCCTAAACGATCTCTTTGAAATATAAAATTTTCCTTTCCTAATGCTTTGGTAAAGATATCTGCACATTGATCTTCAGACCTGCAAAATTCTAAAAATATTTCTCCATTGTTGATTAGTTCTCTAATAAAATGATATCTTGTATCTATATGTTTGCTCCTCTTGTGAAAAACTAGATTCTTGGACAATGCTATGGCTGAGTTGTTGTCACAATAGATCTTCGTTGCATCTTCTTGTTCATATTTCAACTCTTTCAACACTCTTCTCATCCATACAGCTTGACATGATGCCCCTGTTGCTGCTACGTACTCTGCTTCAGCAGATGAAAGTGTGACAATTGGTTGTTTCTTTGAAGCCCATGATACTATACCAGTGCCAAAATGGAAGACATAACCGGATGTACTTCTTCTATCATCAATACTCCCAGCACAATCACTATCAGTATAACCTATGAGCTTAAAATCATTTGAAGTTGAATATTGAATGCCATAATTTCTTGTTCCACTGACATACCTTAAAATTATTTTCCCTCCTTTCCAATGTGATTCTTTTGGAGTCTCCATGAACCTTGAAATCAAACTTACACAAAACATTATGTCTGGCCTTGTGGCAGTTAGGTACATAAGGCTGTCAACAAGTTTTTTTATATAAAGTTGGATTAATGTTTGCTCCATCATCATCCTTGCTTAGTTTCAGACCTGTGACAATTGGTGTTGGTGCTGATTTGCAATTCAGCATATTGAACCTTTTCAAAATATCACTTGCATATTTTGCCTGAGAAATGAATATTCCATTTTGATTTTGATTGACCTCAATGCCTAAGAAGTATTTCATGAGTCCTAAATCAGTCATTTCAAATTCTTTTTTCATAGCTTCTTTAAATATGTCAATTGATAAGTCACCCGTGAATATCAAATCATCAACATATAAACATACAATTAGAATTTGACATTTTTCATCCATCTTTATGTACAACGTAGGTTCACTGCTGCACCTATCAAAACTATTTTGTAAGAGATATGAATCAATTCTGCTGTACCAAGCTCTTGGGGCTTGCTTGAGACCATACAATGCCTTTTTCAGGTTGTAGACTTTATCTTCTTGACCCAAAATCTCATATCCGGGTGGTTGTTCCACATATACTTCTTCCTCAAGATAACCATTCAAGAATGCTGATTTTACATCCATTTGATAAACAGGCCATTTATTTTGAGCTGCTATAGCAAGTGTCATTCTTATGGTGTCTAATCGGGCTACGGGAGCAAATGTCTCATTGTAATCAATTCCATGTTGTTGTGAATAACCTTTAGCAACTAGCCTTGCCTTATGTTTTTGCACATCACCATTTGAATTCAATTTAGTTTTGTAAACCCACTTTACTCCTATGACATCTTTTCCTTTTGAAAGAGTCACTAACTCCCATGTTTGATTCTTTTCAATTGCATCAATTTCTTCATCCATTGCATTTTTCCATTTTTCATCTTTAATTGCATCTTTAAAATGAATTGGGTCATCTACTTGTGAATATAAAGCATAAAGAGAAATTGAATCAGCATTATTCTCACCTTCATTTTGCTCATAAATGTCTCTAATACTTCTAATTTTTTGTCTCCTCAAGCTTGCCAATGTAGGATTTGATATGTCACTTGATGTAGAACTGGTTGAATGTGGACTTGATGGACCAACACCTTGATGGCCACTTGTAGATGGTGTTTGTTGTCCACTTGTGGGGGTGCTTGATTGTATACGTGACGCTGATTTTACATTTGATGATGGTGTCACTTGTGGACCACTTTGCTGAGCTTGAATGGGTGTGGAAGGAGTCACATTTGAAGGAGTATTTGCTAGTATTAAAACTTCATTTTCTTCTTGTGGTATGCTTGCTGTTATGTTGACTATTTTTTCTACACTTCCATCCCATGCTTCTTCTTCTATGAACTGTACATCTTTGCTGATTATGACCTTCTTGCTGATTGGATTGTATAATTTGTATGCTTTTGATTCTTCACTGTATCCCACAAATATACATTTTTCTCCCTTGTTGTCCAATTTCCTTCTCAATTCATCTGGCACATGTGCATATGCCACACATCCAAAAACTCTCATATGAGAAACACTATGTTTTCTTCCACTCCATGCTTCTTCCGGAATCACATTCTTGACACTTTTTGTTGGACATCTATTTATTATGTAAGTTGCACATGAAACAGCTTCAGCCCAATATTCATTTGACAAATGCTTTTCTTTTAACATGCTTCTAGCCATTTCCATGATTGTTCTATTTTTCCTTTCAGCTATCCCATTTTGTTGAGGTGTGTATCTAGTTGTGAATTGCTTGTGAATTCCATGGTCTTTGCAAAATCTTAAAAAATCACTCGAGATATATTCACCACCTCTATCCGTTCTCAATACTTTGATGTAATGACCACTCTGTTTTTCAGCAAGAGCTTTGAATTGACAAAAATATTCAAATACCTCACTCTTATGCTTTAGAAAATAAACCCATGTTTTCCTTGAGTAGTCATCAATGAATGTCAAAAAATAAAATCTTCCACCAATTGAGGGTGTTTGCATTGGGCCACACAAATCTGAATGAATAATTTCTAAATGTGCTTTTGCCCTCATTGACTTACTTCCTGGAAATGATTCTCTATGTTGCTTTCCCAAGATGCACCCTTCACATACTCTTTCTGGTTTTCTATTAAAGACAATCCTTTCACCATGCTTTTCCTATGAAGCAAATTTAGGCCTCCAAAGTTTAAATGCCCAAATCTTAGATGCCAAAGCCAATTTTCATCTTTTATTTCTGCTTCAAATACAGTTTGAGTGACACCAGCAAGTTCTTTTTTACCCTCTTGTGGGTTCATTGTAGAATATGCTTGAGCAAAATCTACCTTTAAATCTGGCCTAATCTTTAAGGGAAACATTCTATTGTTTGTCATTTGAACCCTGGCAATAAGCTGATTGCTTGGAAGTTTATCTAAAATTGTGCACTCTCCATTTTTGAAAGATACTCTAAACCCCTTTTGAACAAGCTGGCCAATACTCATCAAATTATGCTTTAAACCGGAAACAAAATAAACATCAGAAATATATTTCTTCTCCCCCTTCTTAGTTAGAATGTTGATGTCCTCTTTTCCTTTGACTGCCACCTTATCATCATTCCCTAAAGTGACATCAGATTTTATATTTTCATCTAAGCTTGAAAATATTTTTAAATTTCTTGTTATGTGGTTGCTACAGCTTGAGTCTAAAAACCATACATCTTTTTCATTTTCTTGTGCTACATTGCAAGCCAAAAACATTGTATTTTGTTTTGATTTTTGGTTTTGATTTTCTTTTGTAAAATTTGCATTTTGCTTGTTAAAATCATATTGCTTCTTCCTACATTCATTTGAATAATGCCCATACTTTTTGCAATAATGACATTGGATTTGAGACTTGTCATACCTTTGGCCTTGAGGCTGATTTTGAGTTTCATTATGACTTGGGCATTGGCTGCTACCTCTTCCACTTGAGCTTGATGGGCTATTTCTTCCACCTCTATATGAATTTCTTCCTCTACCTCTAAAATTTGTTCTTCCTCTGCCTCTTCCATGACTGATTGAAGCTTGTGTCTTGAATGCATGCTCCAATGATGAACTTGTTGACCTACTAAGCCTATGCTCATGAGAAATAAGAGATGCATTGAGCTCATCAACTGAAAATTGTGAGAGATTCTTTGTCTCCTCTATGGCCACAACTATGGATTCAAACCTTGCAGGTAAACTCCTCAAAATATTTTCAACAATTCTTCTATCTTCTAGTGTCTCACCATGAGATCTAATTTGATTGACTATACCCATCACTTGTGTGAAGAAAGAGTCTATTGAGTCTGAGTCCTTCATGAAAATTGTTTCAAAATCCCTTCTTAGCATTTGTAGTTTTGCTGTTTTCACCTTTGCCATTCCTTGGTATGTTGTCTGGATTATATCTCATGCTTGCTTGGACTTAGTTGCTGCTGCAATCCTTGGAAAAATACTTTCATGCACTGCTTGAAAAATATAGAATAAAGCTTTTGAATCCTTCTTTCTATTATCTCTCAATGTATCCTTCTCTGCTTGGGTTAGAGCATTGTATGCTGCTGCATCAACTGGTTCTGGGTAACCATTCTCTACTAGATCCCAAATATCTTGAGAACAAAATAGTGCCTTCATTGTTATAGACCAATAATCATAATTTTTCCCATTGAACTGTGGGATTTAAGGATTTGTTAAACTTGTGCTTGCCATTGACTCACTTGGTTGAATACCTTTGTTAGAACTTTTAGCTGCTGCTAAATCTTTCCTTCAACAACTTCTTTTGAGAAACCTTAGGCTCTGATACCACTTGTTGGCAGAGGCAGAAGAAAAAGAGAAACAAAGAATTCCCAGAAAAAATAAAACACCAGACATCTAATATATATTTGCATATATCAAAACATAACATACGGAAAAAAATATTCCAATATGAGAGAGTTTTGTTCTGCTACAGGGCATTCAATAGAAAACAAAAACAGCACCCGTATATTGCATATGTCTAAAACATACAGAGGAGTATCATTTCAATATTGCAGAGCTCTATTCTGCTGCACCATTCATTAGGGATTACAAAAATAAAAGAGCTGTCCAAAAAATACATTGAAATGTGCCCAAAATGAGAAAACCTAAAAATATTAAATACAAGTTTAATGATGATTGAACAGCTGGCAAAAACTAAATCTACGGAGTGGATATGCAATTAAAACTAAATCAAAATATATCTTTTGCAAAGTCCAAAGGAAACGGACAGGTTGGAAGAAGTGACTTGACACGTGAGAGTGCTGGAGAGAGAGAGAGAGTTACGGCGAAAGTAGTTGGGGATTAATTCCAACACAAGGATACTTAAAAAAATGCTTCTGTATCCGATCAGGCATGCTGATTGAATTTTCTCACTCCATGAGAGATTTTGCAATGTTAGTCTTGGTGTATCTGTATGTTAATTCATCGGCCAGAGCACAAGGCAGAGACTTGTCAGGCTGGAATGGGAACTCCAAAGAAAGAGGATAAAAGGCTTTTCCAGAGTCTCTAGGAATGCTAGAAATAAAACCCGCCATCAAATTGCGCTGCTTGAGAGAGAAAGCTTTAGGAATGTAGAGACAAACCAAAAAATCACAAGTAGGCGTAGGAGTAGATGCAAGGCATTCCACCATACAACACTCAGCAGGGGATACTTTTCTCCATGTTCCCTGTATCCACATAGTGTTTCGATTCTCTGCAACTGATGTTAATCTAGATCTCGGTGTTGCGTACTTGTGAAGGCAAAAATCTAAAAGCAGAGCTAATATTTACATCAAGATGTGCCGCAGAACGAAAGCATTCAAAGCCCTACGCGAAAATCCTGGAGTTGCTGAAGCCCCCTTCATCCAAGAAAGGACCAACTCTGTTACAATACTCTGCTGGTCCTTTGCATTGCCAATTTGGGATTCCCTCCACAGTCTTCCATTTCAATATTTTCTTGAGAAATCCGTAGAGTTGATAATTCCACTGGTACAGTTCCAAATGTACGGGCTTATTTTCATGGACATGTGAATTGCAGGCGCTTTCAACCATATTGTCTGTAATAAATTTGTAAGGAAAATGATCCAAGGGGGAAATGATATCAATGGGATGAAAAAATAGGGGATGACCTGAAGCATGGAAGCTTGTCAATCGCCCAACAATCTTTCTGCTGGTTAGGCCGTTGTTGGGTGGAATATGCAGGTGAAGTAGCAATTTGTCATCTTCAGCCAGCGGAGGCGCCGACCATCCCCACCAGGCAGTATTAGTGACATTAATTTTGTGTAGAGCTACCTTCGATTGGACCAACATACACAATTTTTGATTGCCGCTATTTGATTTAGCGTAAATTCCTTGGAAGCTAATGCAAAAATGAGTTGGGCCCGCCTTAATTTCGAATCCTTTCAGATCTTATAAATGAATACATCGCTTCCGTTCTTAGACATATGCAAACGTAGGTATGCTGTGACGTTCATGAGTTTGGTAAATTGGTACTGGCGGCATACTGGGAATCTGAATAGTAGCGATGTAGAGATAAAGAACACACCTTGAAAGTTTTGAGATTCTATTGGAAATGTAAGGGTAAAAGAGGCGCAGATCCCTTTTCCTGTTCCCATTCGCCAGAGAGTGGACGAGAGAGTTCCATCGGAAGCTCAATTACTAATGTGAGGAAGACGAAGAGGCAACACAAGCACAGTGCTCTTCAATTTTTGGCAAGCAATCATAAGTAGTGAAGAAATTGTCAAAGTCGTACATCATGTTTTCCGCAGATGGCGAGGTCTAAGAATGACTGACATTTTCTAGAAGCAGGTGAAGATGAAGATGTTGTCTTTCGCATGCTTTCTGTAATGGTCCCATCATCCCTGGCATAACTGTAAGACAAAAGTAAGACCAGTACAGAAATAAAAGTGTGTGCAGCTGGAGAACAGAGCTGATTTCCAGGGCTTCGCCAATCTTAACATTGAGATCCTCTGTTTTTAAGTTTTCCAGGGTTGAGTGAACTGGGTGGAACCGAAAAGGAATGTGAAGTCCTTCTACTTGCTGTGCAAGTACTCTGGCCGTGAGATCCAATGCCTATTTGTGTTCACTCTGTTGGTGTCCAAAATGACGCTTATGCTTTAATAAGCTGCTAGTATACCTTCAAATAGATTTTAGGGGTGGTTAGCTCCAAAATGTAATGAGGTCTTAGGATAAATGGACCAACTCTAAGGACAAGACTACCCTCTTCTGCTTCTGGCTCTGCAAAACCAAGGTGGGTGCACCTAACCCAGTATAAACTATACCTCACACACCAAAGATTGGGTTTGAATAATAGATAAATGGATAGCAAGAAAGTACTGAATGTTAACCACACACTCATTGACTCTCTGTAATACCTCTCCTATGGTGATACTTGGACTTTTCTGATTTGGACATTTTATTATGGTCAGGACTATACATTTGCATTTATATTTTGTGGATGATGATATGATGGATATGCTCATTTATGGTTATTATTTATATGCTTATGAGATTAGAAAACCATCTATTTTATATATGTTTCATGGATCTAACCCAAGGATTTGAATCTAACCATTATCATGATGTTTTATGTTTCATAGACATGTGTCTGATGTGTTTTCATGACTCAGGACAAAGTCGTAGTTACTCACTTAGTTGAGGTCCACACGATGTATCGATCCTGGTCATCTGCTTGCATATATCTGATTTGTATATCCATATGTATATGTATCTCTTCTTGGTGATGCAGGATTGCAGGTACCTGGTATTGTCTCCACCTGGCTTCACAGATCTGAGCGATCCCTCAAAATCCTCATTCGTTGTTGTTGTACGGAGATATCACCAGGTTCCACAGGCTTGAAACTTCACCTTTGATCCTTTTATCCTTAGGTGGGGAGTATCGAGTCAGTCCCTTGTGTGGATGTATTAGGTGATCTCTCAGTTTATTGGTTTTGTGGATCTTGTAGTTAGCTTCTTGTTTTTTGTATTCATCGAGAATGAATTTTTGAGTATAGTAGTTATAGTTGTCTTTATAGTACGTTCAATTTTATTAGTAGATTATGGAAGTGAATTATTGTTCATTTGAGGATATGATTTAGTAATCTTTATTATTAGCTACTTATGTATTAGCATATCTAGTTAGGATCGAGTTGGCATGCGATTAAATCATGTGATTCTAATATCTATAATAATGAATAATTTTATGGTATTATTTTATAATACTCATAATGACAAAAGGTATATAGTAATAAAAGTTTTAATAATAATGGTATGTTTCATATTATATATCGCTATTATATTTTGTAAAAAATATGGATTAGAAAACAATACATTTTATAATAATAATATTATGTTTGCAGTAATATTTGTAATAAAAATAATATATGTACACATAGGCATATGGGTGCACACATATATTTATATAATTGGTGAGTAAGTAATTATGGTGTTACATTAATAAATAATTAGATAAAGTTAATGGTACGGTAAATGTGTTATAAATAATAATTACTATTACCTTCCCTAAAGCAAAGGAAACATAAATTTGATTACGGTAATAGATAGGTATAGTTATATCTTTTCCAGAAAAGGCTTTAATAATATTATTTAAGCTTAAAAATTAATAGATGGATGGTTGGGATGGTTGCACCAGTTGGATTACCCGTGCAACCACCTCCTCCATTCTATATATAGGAAAGATTTCCTGTGTGAAGGGAGTTGGGGGTTTTTGGAGAGGAAAATTTATTTGAGGAGAGGCTTAAATTTTAATAGGATATTTCTATAGTTTAGAAAAGAGAGACTATTGATTTCTCTGAGAGGAGGTGAAAGGATTTGGAGCTTACCTACAGGAGGAATTTGAAGAAGAGCCTGGAGTTGATTACCAGAGGAGTATTTTCTAGGAGGACATTTGCTAGAAATTTTGCTGAGAGTCTCCAACCAAGGGATAGATGCTTCTCCGCAGGACCCCAGGTAGGGTCTAACCTGGGAAGAATCTCCATTCTTCCCATGACTATGATTGTGTATATGAATGATCTATTACTCGATGAGATTATGATTGTTTACCTTTTTGTTTAGAATCGGGAACTATATATATATATATATATATATATATATATATATATATATATATATATATATATATATATATATATATATATATATATATATATATATATAAAATTTTCTGTGTAATTGAAATGTGTTTGTGGAAAGTTATTTTACGAATGTTTGTATGCTCACTGTGGTGAAACCTCCCTGGGAGGGTAGAAGTGCTTTTGATCTTGTAGGATAGTGTATTTTACTGTCATTGGATGTATTATGAATGCTTTCAGATTTTAGAAATTCTGTTGCAACTTTACTGTTTCATGTCTATTTATGTGCCACCTTTCTTTTCCCAGATCTAGAGTATATTTGCTAGACAGATAGGGAGGATTGATGGGCCGTTTCTGAAGAGAAATTGAGAGATCTCAAATGGGTCGTGCTCATATTAGGCAACCTTAGTCCCCATAATGCCCAGTTTTACCCGCAAGACAAAGTTGATAGTCGTTCTCTACAGTTCCTGTCGGTTCAGTGTGTTAACCGAGGTAGGTCGGTAGTGTTTTAACCAAGCTAGGTCGGTAGTGTGTTAACCGAGCTAGGTCGGTAATGTGTCAACCGAGCCAGGACGGTAATGTGTCAATCGAGCTAGGTCAGTAGTGTGTTAACCCAGCTAGGTTGGTAGTGTGGTAACTGAGTTAGGTCGGTAGTGTGCTAACCGAGGCAGGTCGGTTTAGTGTTAATGGAGCCAGGTCAGTAGTGTGTCAACTGAAGTATAAGTTTACGTACTTTAATTTCTTATACTTTAAGTTATACTTGTATAAAGGGTTTAGGTACCTTCTGAGATGTTTGGGATAGGTTTCAGATTCATAGGAGTTAAGATGCAAATTATAATTTTGAGATTTCTTAAAATTCAGACTTAGTCAAATTTCAAGCATAGGAGACGTTTTCCTAGATTTTTGGAATAAGCTATGGAATGTTGTTTCAATGCATGTGGGAAGTTTTATATTGTGTTTTGGCATATGAAACTTTGTGTAAACTATAAATATGTTCATTTCTTGTTGTGTTGGAATTATATGAAGTGTTTTTACTACATGTATGATGTAATTATGATATGTGGGCTAAGGGTAGAAAACCTAAGGACACCTAGTGAGTGGCTCTTAGTGCGGGGCCAGGGCCCTAAGTGGCTAGAACTAGGATAACCGGGTGAAGAGTTATTTAACAAGTGAAAACTTAAATTAAACTTCTGGGAATGGGTTAAAACATTAAAAAGATTAAATGTGCCTCGCCCATGCCATTAGTGCTAGTAAAGGCTATGGATGGGAGTGGGAGAAGGTACCTATGTGTAGGTACGATCGAATGGCGCTTGTCTATATGAAAGGCATTCGATCCCGCATGTGCCTAGTTGGGGGCCGGGGCCCGAAGTGGCTAGTACCAGGACAACCCAAGGAGGGAGGGCTATGCGATGACACTCACTTAGGGTGTTGCTTAGAGTTTCTTCCAAGCCTTAGAGTCTTTTGGGGAAAGATTTATACTTTAATCATTTTTTATTTTCTATTTGGGAAAGGTTACCCAACCCTAGGTTTGGCCTAGCTATTCCTTCTTTGTGGATCTTCGTGTTTATCTCCTAGCATGGGGGAGTGGGCCTTTTAGGTATCCACGTGGTTGGGTGGTAAATATTTTATCGAGGTATCTCTTGCGGATGCAGTGTTTGAAGATTCATGTTTGCTTATGTACCAGTTTGAAGGATGAAGGTTTTGTAATTATATCTCTTGATGTAAAATTATTGTTACCTCCCATGAGGAGTTGAATGTAATCATTGATGTAATTCAAAATGATGTATTTGGAATGGGTAGATTTAGGAAAAAGGGAAAGGGAGATGTGAACTTTATGTTTAAGATGTATATTGGAAAAGAAAAGGATTTTGTAACATTCCAAATTATGTAACATGCTTTCATTACTTGTTGTTTAAGTGAAGCTATTGAAAAATCAAATGTAGTATATTTGTAATGTATCAAATGAGTTGGATAAATTTTAAAAGTTATATTATTCATAAAGGATACTTAGGAATATAGATGATTTTTAAATGGAAAGTTGAAATGAAAATATTTTGTATTTCTTAAAGATATGATGCAGTTTGCTTTGAGAAATAAATCTTGTTGTTAGCTTACTTAATGGATTTGAATGAATCATGTATTTAAATGAAAAGGGAACCTTGGGAGGAATCTAAGTTTAAGTTTGGTTCACATAATTCTTTTAAAAGTTCAAAAAATTTCATATTTTATTACTTAGGTTTTCTTTAACAAAGAGAATCTTTGTTCTCTTCCCCAGTTCCCTTGCAGGGCATGACACTCTCCATTGCTATGGGGTAGAACCACATACAACCAAATGCTGAAAACTTAAGGAATGGTTCTTAATTTATGTTTTTGAATCATAACAACCACAATCAGGATATTTCAGCAAGGAAATACTTATCTAGGCCAGTGCCTCATCGATTGGGCAAGGTTTCTTGGACAGACTACAGACACACACCAGAATGTATTTGAGATTCAAAGCCATAAATAAATTTACAATCTCCTCTACTACTTACAGAATATCCCTACATAGACAAGAGATAAATCTAGGTCCCATCTGAAGCATCATTTAATCTAATCCTGGATTAGAACTCAAGAATGAAGACCTATACATAAATTTTTATGCAGTGAACTGAAAAGTTCAAAATTCATCTACGTTGACACAAGGGAGAGATGAGAATCAAGTGCCTGCATTAAGTGCATACAATCCATCCAAAGGAACCCTGCTTGCAAACTCAGCTTAGACCTGTAACTTTCTTTCAAATTGACAAAAAATCAAGATAGGACATTACAATTCAGACTAAGAAGAGGACTCACAACCCAGAAGTTTGAATACCTAACTCCCAATAATTAGAAAATGATCACAAAAATCCCTTTATACCAGGGTTACAATGCAAGCACGATCATTTCAAATTCAAAATTTCAAAATCACCTAACCCCACCGAGGCATTAACACAAACATGACAAGGGTCAAGCCGTAGTAATTGACAATCCATTCTGCCCACTTTGGCCGCTCAAAAATTGAATTTTGGTACCTCCTGCCACAAAAAACACTCCGCAAGTTCAAACAGTCACCATGCAATTCGCGAGCTTGTGTCTTTAATTTCTTATACTTTAAGTTATACTTGTATAAAGGGTTTAGGTACCTTCTGAGATGTTTGGGATAGGTTTCAAATTCATAGGAGTTAAGATGCAAATTATAATTTTGAGATTTCTTAAAATTTAGACTTAGTCAAATTTCAAGCACAGGAGACGTTTTCCTAGATTTTTGGAATAAGCTATAGAATGTTGTTTCAATGCATGTGGGAAGTTTTATATTGTGTTTTGGCATATGAAACTTTGTGTAAACTATAAATATGTTCATTTCTCATTGTGTTGGAATTATATGAAGTTTTTTTACTACATGTATGATGTAATTATGATATGTGGGCTAAGGGTAGAAAACCTAACGACACCTAGTGAGTGGCTCTCAGTGCGGGGCCAGGGCCCTAAGTTGCTAGAGCCAGGATAACCGGCTATAGAGTTATTTAACAAGTGAAAACTTAAATTAAACTTATGGGAATGGGTTAAAACATTAAAAAGATTAAATATGCCTCGCCCATGCCATTAGTGTTAGTAAAGGCTATGGATGGGAGTGGTAGAAGGTACCTATGCGCAGGTACAATCGAATGGCGCTTGTCTGTACGAAAGGCATTTGATCCCGCATGTGCCTACTTGGGGGCCAGGACCCGAAGTGGCTAGTACCAGGACAACCCAAGGAGGGAGGGCTATGCGATGACACTCACTTAGGTTGTTGCTTAGAGTTTCTTCCAAGCCTTAGAGTCTTTTGGGGAAAGATTTATACTTTAATCATTTTTTATTTTCTATTTGGGAAAGGTTACCCAACCCTAGGTTTGGCCTATCTATTCCTTCTTTGTGGAACTTGGTGTTTATCTCCTAGCATGGGGGAGTGGGCCTTTTAGGTATCCACGTGGTTGGGTGGTAAATATTTTATCGAGGTATCTCTTGCGGATGCAGTGTTTGAAGATTCATGTTTGCTTATGTACCAGTTTGAAGGATGAAGGCTTTGTAATTATATCTCTTGATGTAAAATTATTGTTACCTCCCATGAGGAGTTGAATGTAATCATTGATGTAATTCAAAATGATGTATTTGGAATGGGTAGATTTAGGAAAAAGGGAAAGGGAGATGTGAACTTTATGTTTAAGATGTATATTGGAAAAGAAAAGGATTTTGTAACATTCCAAATTATGTAACATGCTTTCATTACTTGTTGTTTAAGTGAAGCTATTGAAAACTCAAATGTAGTATATTTGTAATGTATCAAATGAGTTGGATAAATTTTAAAAATTATATTGTTCATAAAGGATACTTAGGAATATAGATGATTTTTAAATGGAAAGTTGAAATGAAAATATTTTGTATTTCTTAAAGATATGATGCAGTTTGCTTTGAGAAATAAATCTTGTTGTTAGTTTACTTAATGGATTTGAATGAATCATGTATTTAAATGAAAAGGGAACCTTGGGAGGAATCTAAGTTTAAGTTTGGTTCACATAATTCTTTTAAAAGGTCAAAAAATTTCATATTTTATTACTTAGGTTTTCTTTAACAAAGAGAATCTTTGTTCTCTTCCCTGGTTCCCTTGTAGGGCATGACACTCTCCATTGCTATGGGGTAGAACCACATACAACCAAATGCTGAAAACTTAAGGAATGGTTCTTAATTTATGTTTTTAAATCATAACAACCACAATCAGGATATTTAAGCAAGGAAATACTTATCTAGGTCAGTGCCTCATCCATTGGGCAAGGTTTCTTGGACAGACTACACACACACACCAGAATGTATCTGAGATTCAAAGCCATAAACACATTTACAATCTCCTCTACTACTTACAGAATATCCCTACATAGACAAGACATAAATCTAGGTCCCATCTGAAGCATCATTTAATCTAATCCTGGATTAGAACTCAAGAATGAAGACCTATACATCTATGCGATCATGCGATAGCCATGAGACTGCCACATCACCACCCTACATCCAAAAGAAAACTATCATCGCAGCATCAGGAAGATGCCCCATCACCTGCTACCTGGCCCCAGGGACACATGGCAAGCGGTCGCATGATCGCATAGCCAAAAACTGGGCTATGCGATCAAGCGACAACCAACCCCAGGCTACCACATCACCGCCTCGGACCAACAAACAGCAACCACCAACTGCTAAGAACCGGGACCCAGGTAGACAAATGGTAAGTGGTCGCATGATCACATGTCAAAAAAGTGTGACATGCGGCCATGCGACAGCCAATAAGAACATGCCCCCTGCCACCCCTCTGACACTAGGCCCACTTCACCGAAGAAATGCTTGGAAAAAACTAAATCAACGGCAGGCGCATGATCGCATGGGGAAAGAATATTTCATGCGATCACACGCCAACCATTGATCTCCTCCCTTTGCCTCTTTGAAGAAACTGGCCCCACATCATCGCACTTGTACACTTAAGACAAAGTAGACCACCAGGCAGCTGAATAGGACTGGGACCCACACAGCTAGGTGGCAAGTGGTCGCATGATCGCATGTCAGAAAAGTATGACATGCGGCCATGCGACAGCCAATCAGGAAGAGCTTGTACCCACCATCCACTTGGACTTGCGTAGTTAAGACCGAGGTTGAAAACACACAAACTTTTCAGCACCAAAAGACAAGTGCACAAAGTTGGAAAGCAAAGGTTGAAAACAATGAGGGTTTTCGGAAAAAGATCAAAAACACACAGGAATATCAACAGACCGAAAGATAGCAGGGAAGCCAAAAACATCATGAGTTTTTGAAAACATTAAAGGTTTTCGACACTGTGGCAGATTTTTTTAAAAATTGTTTCCCGCGGACCTTAGGACTTGAAAAACTTTCTGGGTTTTGCACATTAGGAGATGCAGTCTAGACTGGAGCTAGGTGACACAAAAAAGAACACAAGGCAAGAGTGCACACCATAAAACACTAAGGATATTCTTTGCAAGATAAAACTAAGATTGCAGGCATGGCAGGATAGCAAAACAAAGACTGTAGAGAATAGGCCATTTTCACAAGATTTTGCAATAACTGGAAAATGGACTAACAGTGGCTCTAGTTGGGGACATGTATCACTTGCAGATACAATGAGAAAATAGAATCTACTGGAAGAGAAGACCACAAAATTTTGGACCAAAAACAACCTTAAGAGACCTAGGGAAGAATCCTAACTACTGCTCATGGAAAAAGATACTTCAAGAGAAGTAAAACTTTAGGAATTGTCCATGAATAGGCAATTCCAAAGTGCCACTAGTTAGATCTTTCAGAATATATGAATCAACTTCCCACTTACTTTCAATGAGATAAGGACCCAACCAAATAGGATCAAACTTACCATGCCATCCCTTATCTTCTAATCTAGCATTCCACATTAGAACAAGATCACCAGCCCCAAAACTCCTTTGAGTGGCTCTTTTATCAAATAAGCTCTTACACTGTGTCTAAAGTGTTTCATTTCTTTCATGTGCATCTCTTCTTACCTCGTCTAACTGGATTAACTCATCCATCCTTAGTCTCATTTCATCATCTAAGTCTTCATCATATGCCTAGATGAATTTATACATTTGCAATAGATTGTTCTGAGGTAACCTAGCTCCAATCCCGTAGACTAGATCAAATGGGGCACAACCTATGGCCTTCTTGATGGTCACTCTGTCAGCCCACAATGCCCACCAAAGTTTTGAGTCCCACGATTTTTTATTCCTATACAATACTCTTTTGAGGATCTTTATCAAGCTTTTATTAGTGGATTCAGCTTGGCCATTTCCCTATGGGTGATATGGGGAAGATAATGAAATGTGTATCCCATAATTCTTACAAAAATCATCAAACTCCTGAGATCTAAAACACATTGCATTGTCTACCACTATTGTTTCTACACATCCAAACCTAGTGAGAATATTCTGCATCATGAAATCAATAACAACTTTACTAGTGGCCCTCCTAGTGGGAATAGCTTCAACCCATTTAGTGAAATAGTCTGTTGTCACTAATATGTAGGAATGCCCACCCCTAGACTTGTTTGGAATCTCACCTATGAAATCAATACCCCACTGCTGGAAAGGGGCCTGAACTGAGATTGGTTTGAGTGGTAAATTTCCACCAAATTTTAGCTTACCTCCAAACCTCTAGCATGCATCACACTTTTGTGAGTCTTTAAAAATTGTAGGCCACCAAAATCTAGATCTAAGGATCTTGTGGGCTGTGGTCTTTGCCATGTAGTGTCCTCCACATACACCTTGATGCATTTCCTCTAGCAGAGTCTTAGACCTTTCCTAGTCTACACATTTTAGCAATACACCTTCATTGCTTTTCCACCATAACTCACCATGTATAATGGCATATCTCACAGATTGTAGCCTGATAGTCCTTTTCTTATTTTCACTCATGTTAGGGGGAAGAAATAATTTTTGCAAGTAATTGATGACATCCCTGTACCAATCACAATAGTCCAAATCACAAACATATGTCCTTTCTTCCTCCTCTAACATGTTCACATGGTTTGCAACCAAATTACTCTGTGCCATCAACTTTGCAAGACCAAGGCCTCTTACCAATTTTGTAATCTGAATATCTATATTGAATTATTGGACCCTGTTGATCCATCTACATCTCTTACCTGAGACCTCTTGTTGCACTAGAATATCCTTGACAGCAGCATTAGAAACATAAGCAACCACCCTAGCTCCCACAAGATAACACCTAAAAGCCTTGACTGCTTTGACTAGGGCATAAGCCTACTTCTCAACTATATCATACTTTAGTTCTGCTGCATGTAAGGATTTGTTGAAAAAGGATATGGGTTGTTCATACCCTTCTGAATTCTTTTGTAATAAGACAGATGCAATTGTATGATAAGAAGAAAAGGAGAAAATTTGCATGGGTTTACCATAATCAGGGGTCCTTAAAATAGGGGCATCCTTGATGGCCTGTTTGATATTCTTGAAAGACTCATTTGCTTCTTCATTCCATTCTACTTTTTCATTTTTCTTCAACATTCCAGAGATGGGAATACAAATTTCTGCAAAGTTAGTAACAAACCTTCCTAGAAAATTTACTTGCCCAAAGAAAGACTGTACTCCTTTAACATTCTTTGGTGGTGAAATCTTGTCTATTGCCATAACCCTTTTAGGATCAATTCTCACTCCATCCTTGGACACAACATGTCCTAAGAGCTTGCCTTCCACCACACAAAAAAAACATTTCTTTGGATTCAAAGAAATTCCGTATTCCAGAGCTCTAATAAAAATCTTTTCAAGATGCTCATAGTGTTGATCCTCCTTCTTTGAATATGCCATGAGATCATCCTGATATACCACTAAAAACTTATTTATGAAATCAGCAAAGGCCACATCCATAGCTCTCTGGAAAGTAGGTCCTGCATTTGTCAGACCAAATGGCATTCTGACATAAACATATGTTCCCCAAGGAGTAGTGAATGCAGTCTTGAATTATTCTAACTCCTTGACCATGACCTGATTATACCTAGAGAAACCATCCATCATTGACATCAACTCTGATCCAGTGACTCTTTGTAGCATGTTTTCCATATTAGGGAGACCATAGTTTTCTTTCAAAGAATTGACATTCAGATTTCTAAAATCAACACACAACCTAATGTCACCATTCTTTTTCCTGACTGGGACCAAATTTGACACCCAAGTAGAATGTCTGACAGGCTTGATAATTCCAGCATCCATCATCTTTTTAAGTTCATCTTGCATTTTTGGTGCCAAAGTAGGGTTCACAGGCCTTAATTTCTGCCTAAAAGGTTTAGTTCCTTCCTTTAATGGTATCTCGTGTTGAAAGAGATCTTCTCTATATGCCTTCAAATCTTCATAAGACCATGCAAAGACATGTATAAATTTTTTGAGAAGATCGATCAAATTTCTTCTAGTTCTTTGAGATAAGCATTTACTTATGTAAATGTTCTTTGGTTCTTGGCTTGTCCCTAGATTCACCTCCTCCAAATCACTTACCCTGTCAACAAGTCTAGCTACACAAGCCCTCTCTTTATTATCAAATGCTCTCTCAAGAGCAACCAATCCCCTTGGGATCCTATTTGACTTCAATTGTAGTACTTCCTTCCCAAGGACATTCTCTTTTCCATCTTTGTTGTCTACATAGGTGCTGAAATCCATTTCCTAACCATCAAAGTGAGACTCACACTGCAAGAACCTCAATATATCCTGATCATCAGAAAATACTTGCCAATTCTCAACATTATCTGGGATAGAAGGCCTAGACTTACACTCAATTCTGGATATTCTCGCAAAGGTAACATCCTCTGGCCTTAACGCTATGTTTGCTAGTAAATCTGCCATCTTGTTTTGGCTTCTATCCACCCAATCAATTCCAAAACCACTTAAACATTCAATTTCATCCCATACAACATTCTTATATTGTTTCAGCCTTTGGTTCTTTGATGCATACTTTGATCTAATCTGAGATACTATTAACTCAGAATCACCAATCACCCTAAGATGTTTGATCCCATATTTTGATCCTTGTCTCAAACCAATCAGTAGGGCCTCATATTCTGCAACATTGTTTGTGCAAGAAAATAGGAGAGTGAAAGAAAACTTAAAAGTCTTACCACTTGGGGACACTAATAACACTCCTGCTCCAGCACCTTCTCTAGAACTTGCTCCATCAAAATATAATGTCCATAAGACATTACCCTCTGCCATGTTACTCTCATCATCAGCCAAAAGGATAGGCCTGACCTTCTCCTGCATCTCATTCCTCTGGACTTGGAATGAGCCAATGTCAGTGTCAACAAAACAATTCATCCTATCCTTTTCATTTTCCTCAATCATATGTGGGGTCCTGGCTTCCCTTGACACCTTCACACTCTCTCCTTCAATTTCAAAAGTGGCAAAGGACAAGTCACATTGAATACTTCCTCCCATGGAGGCACTCCACTTTCTAGATAACAACATTCCATATTGAGGAGGAATGTCAACTACAAGAACACTCATAGTCAACTATTTCTTAGGAAATGCAGCTAACTTATAAGGCAAAGCCTTGATGGTACCAATAACTGGCACTTCTCTTGAGTCCATAGCTTGGCATCTCCCGTGAGGTGTGTCAACCTTAAGTCCTAATGATTTCATGATCTCTATAGGCATGACAGTGTTTGATGCTCCAGAATCGATCATGCAATTCTTTAATATTTTACCATCAATCACAAGTGACAAAAAAAAAGGATCAACTGTCCCTACTGCATTGTTTACAATATTTGTATCCAAGAAGATTTGAGGGATCTTAGAAACAATTTCTTCACTCTTACTGTCAGGTGTGTTTTCCAAGGAAGCCACATGTTTGTCATTTCTACTCACTTCTTGGATTCCTACAGAAGAAACACCATTTACCCAATTTAAGGCCTTGACCTTGTGTTCTTCTATTCTCATCATTTCCAATAGTGGAACCTTGACAGTGATCTGTGAAAGAAATTTGGACATATCAATTGGAATATACTTTTGGTTGTTCATGTCTTCCTCAAAAATAGTGACAACCTTATCCTTTGTCAGATCAGACCTGTTCTTGAGAGAAGATTCTTCTCCATTTTGAGAAACAGGGACCACAACATCTGATGTTTTTGCTTTATTCCCAGGTGCTGCAGCAGGCATAATTTTCCTTTTTACCTTCACTTGGTTAGTATTATTAGCACCCTTACCCTTTTCTTCATGTTGTTGTACACTATTTTTTGTCCTCTTGATGAACATACTGCCTAGCTTACTAGTTGCATTTCCAACTGTCCTATTCCTCAAGTTATAATTGCTTCTAGCCTGAGTAACCATGTCTGCAGTGATCTAAGCAATTTCTTCATCTGAGGGTCTTCTTAAAGAAACTTGCTCCTCACCCCTCACTATACTACATCCAACATAATCAAACTCTTCTTCTTCATCATCAGTAGAGTCAGCTTCATCCCACGCATGTGAAGAAGTCATACCACATCCTTCCTTATCATACTACTCCTCACCTTCTTGATTATCAAGTAAATTCAAAGCAATGACACAATGCTCTGGACTATGAGGAGATTGACAAACAACACACCATGGAACCTCATCAGATAAATTCACTGAATTTCTTTGCAAAGGATCAGGGATCCTTCCATCAGGCCTTTCCTGCTTGGTTGGGAGAATGGGCCTGCCATCTTTCCACTGAGTGTTGTAAGGGTAATTTTCCATTCTTGGTTGTCTGCTAAAATTGTTTGGAGTTGACCTCTCCATAGTCACAGCTCTATTGTTTCCCTTTTCTCTAGGCTTTAAACCTTCCAAAGCCTTTAAATTTTGTTTTAGATTGTTATCCTCTTTGGGTTTAGAGTCAGCAGACCTTCCCATTTTTTTCTTACTCTACATTTGAGGCCTACAATCATCTCTTCTCCCTATCTTTCTTGATATTCTTCTATTGCTCTCTATGTTGATGGCCAATTTGTAAGCTTCCCCAAGATTTCTAGGGTTCTTGTCCCTCAAGAGGTAACCCATTTTTGCATCAAAGGCATTCAAGTATGTCACAAGACATACCCTGTCATCTAGTCTGATAACCTGCAAGAGCCTATGCATAGCCTTTTGGAATCTTATATTAAATTGAAGGACCTCTTCATTCTGATTCTTATTTATGTTATTAAATTCATTTAAGATAAAACCCTCATTTGTTTTATCTCCATAGTGTTCCTTGAAACAATTCTTGAATTCATTCCATGACCCTATACTAGCATGGGGTAATCCTCTAAACCAATCCCTAGCATCCTCAATCAGGGATTGTACAAATAGCTTCATTATAACATCATCAGGCTCTACATTATAATCATCTATTACATCCATGAAATTTTTTAGATGTTCTTCACATGTGATGACATTATTTCCAGTAAATTTAGGAAGCTTCTTTCTAATTTCATCAGGGATTACATTAGGATAACCAGAAATACTGAAGAAGACAAGTTGTTTGTACCTTTCATGAATAGGAGCTCCATGCAGTGGATCCATTCCTTGAGATGTAGACATCCTTGTGTTTGAACCATTAGGAACTCTAGCGGCACTCGGCACACCATTTTCTTGAGCTACATTGTTACCATGAGTTCCACCTTGTCCCAGAAAGGAAGCAACAATATTTGAAGGTCTTGAAGAATGCTTGAGAAAATCTATCTTCTTTCTGATTTCTATAGCAGAACCCTCCAACTCTGCTTTCTCTAGTTCTTTATCCAATATTTCTTTCTTCCTTCTAGCTATCTCCAAATCTGAATCTAATCTTAGTCCTGGATCTGATGTCCCCTCCATAATAACTTGTTCACTGATTTGAATCCCAACAACCTTTTGTTTGCCTTTATCTCTTGGTCTAGTTTCTCCACATATTTTTTGAACAATAGGCTATTCGTCTACTCTTTCAGGCTATGGGACAAAATTAATTGCCTCCAAATCTAGTAACTACCTCTTTAGTTGATCAACCCTTATCATGGCTTGTCTTACTTTATCTTCTTTATCCTTTTCTCTTTGCTGCCTAATGGCAAGCTATTCTTGAACTCTTCTTTCTAGTTCATAGACCTCCTCAAAGATCTCTTCTAATTCAGGAGTGTGGTGTCTGACTCATCATCTCCCACTTGAAACTCTTCCTCACACTGGTTCAATCCCAAGTCAACAACCTCTTCATATTCTGAATTATTTTCTTCCTGACTAGGCCTGGCTTGGATTTCTTGTCTGGTATCTTTCTTGTTTCTCCAAGTGTGAGAAACACCTCTTCTCTTCTTTCCTCCCCTTGTCTGACTAGGCCCAGAAGTCCCTGGAATGCCTTCTTCCATTATATCTTCAAGATGCTTCTTTCTCTGAGACCTGGAACCTCTATAACTCATCCTGCCAAATAAATACTGACTAGCACTGCTTCAGAGATGTTTGAGTCACCACCCAAGTGTATTGGGAATATTGCAATATAGTTTCTTCACTCTAGAAATACTCAAATGAGTTAGAGAGACAAGGGACAAGAACAACCCTGTTTCTTTCAATGATGACCTACTGGTTAAGATGAACATGTATAACACTCCCCAGTAGAATCACCATCTTGTTGGTGTCCAAAATGCCGCTTATGCTCTAATAGGCTGCCAGTATACCCTCAGATAGATTTTAGGGGTGGTTAGCTCCAAAATGTAATGAGGTCTTAGGATAACTAGACCAACTCTAGGGACAAGACTGCCCTCTTCTGCTTCTAGCTCTACAAAACCAAGGTGGGTGCACCTAACCTAGTATAAACTATACTTCACACACCAAAGACTGGGTTTTAATAATAGATAAATGGATAGCAAGAAAGTATTGAATGTTAACCACACACTCATTGGCTCTCCATTGCTATGGGGTAGAACCACATATAACCAAATGCTGAAAACTTAAGGAATGGTTCTTAATTTATGTTTTTGAATCATAACAACCACAATCAGGATATTTCAGCAAGGAAATACTTATCTAGGCCAGTGCCTCATCCATTGGGCAAGTTTTCTTGGACAGACTACATACACACACCAGAATGTATCTAAGATTCAAAGCCATAAACACACTTACAATCTCCTCTACTACTTACAGAATATCCCTACATAGACAAGAGATAAATCTAGGTC